>CM033112.1:20539579-21739579 GCA_019321725.1 Paulownia fortunei | reverse complement strand
AAATTCCCCAAAGAAACTTTCCCACTAAACCACGCCATATCTTCAATCACGCAGCTTGATCCAACACTCCGAATATCACATTCACATCACCCGCATATGCAAACCCTACCACATCAATCAAAACCCATCATTACAACTTAACACACGCTAAATTAAGCTAATTTCTGCAATCATAAAAAGTTAAAATAAACTACGTAGAATTAGCAATGTGAGAATTAAACAAACAAATTCTTGAGTTGAGAGAGGATTTTAGATTTGGAAACTTGGGAATCCGTGAACCTGTAATTGGATTGAAAGGGATCGAATCGAGACTGGGAATTGGAATTGCAATCACGAATTAGTGATTTTATTAGGGGATGAAAAAACCTTTGCATTGATCTGATTTGGGTATTTGGGTTCCACCGTCGCTTCAACGGGCGGTCCGAATAGTTGTTGGCGGGTCCACTGGTTAACCCGGGAAAAGCATCCAGTAGGAAAGTATTTAACCCATTTTAGGGGTAACTGGTATTTTAATTTTTCTATCCCAAAAATTACAATTTTAAATCAAATGCACAAGTGCTGTACCCAAATACCCAATAGGCCAAATCCAAAGTACTAATTTGCCAATCTATTAATGAAACAAGTAGTTAATTTCGTAATCAATATTCACCCAATTTTTTGTAAAAATATGTCTACGAGTTAAATAACATATTTTTTTAGCTCGTACAAAAAACAAAATAGATGGTATCAATAGAAACAATGGCAGTACGTAGATTTATGTTTTTTAATAAAAACTTATATTATATTCCTTATATATATAAATAATTAAAAAATATTTTCGTTTTCCGTACATATTGTAAATCGTCAAATAATATTTTGTACTTTTGAAGTGAAACATTTAATATTCGCATTATTCTTTTCTTTTTTATAATATTTGATGAATGATACTCTATTTCAATAAATATTTATAATATTTAAATATAATTTAAAAATTATTCAAAAATTATTTATAAGTATTAATGGAATATCATATAAATAAATAATAAAAACTAATAATTTAAGAATAAATATATATCTTTAAATTATGTCATAATTATAAACTAAATAATATAAAAATACTTACAAAATAATTTTTACTTAATTTAAAGTTATGTATAGATACAATTCACATAAAAATAATATCAAAATAAGTCGTATTTTTGCTACCAAATAATTCTTTTACATTTATATTCTACCTATCTATTTATAAATCCATAGATTAATTATTTCTGTATTATTATTTTTTTGCCGACTTTTTCTCCTTCCCGTATTTAACTAAGTATTTATAGTGATTACGCTACAAGTTCAAACATTAGAGCAGGACAATTACTAATAACTAACATTAACTTTTTGACGCACACAACACTAAATGGCATGCATTGAGAGTGGCATAAATTCAAAGATTAGAGTCGGTTTATTACCATAAATAGGGATGGAGTGGTGGGATTATTATTAACAAGCTTAACTTTTTGACGCCACACTAAACACTAAGATCCACGAATCTTAAACTTGAAGTTGCCTTTAGTTTCCCACTCAGTTATTGTCTTGTAAGAATTTTAAAGTTGGGTTAAGTTTTAATTTAGTTTCTAAATATGCAATTGGATGATGCTTTACAAACTGAGAATGTAATATATTATAGGCTTATATAAACTTGAGGGGCTGCCCCTCGGTCCCTGATCATACGTCATTACATGAACTGAAACGACAGAGATTTAGAGAAGACATGTTCTTTTGTGTGTATTCATAGTTACAAACAACATGAATTGAACTAAAACAATACATTTATACAAAACACAGCACGTATCAGACAGCCAGTTATCGACTTCACACGTTACTGCCCCAGGATATCTGATATTGACTTGCTGATTGCCTGAGAAAGTTCTTCCCTATAGCCAAGCACAACACAATGTATACATTTACGTTAATGTCATCGGCAAATACATAAAAAATCACTTATGATCTCTAAAATGGTTGTACCACATAAGAAAGATTCCAAAGTGTGAACCACCAAAAATGACTGATTACCCGGAAAAAATTACATGCAAAGATGGGGCCACAAATGTTATAGTACTTCTTCACAGGGTTACAGATGGATCAATGGGGATGAAAGGCAGAAACTAACATAGATCTGCTAATAGTTGATTTAACTAGCAAAGCATAAATATAAGCATAGATTCATAACAGGTTCTTTAGAAGAACTTCCTACCTGTCAGGTTTGAATAAGAGATATCGGTATGTGAACCCTTGAAACGAAACATTCTCAAGTTAGCAGTTGCAGAAAAACCAGAAGGGCATTTTAACGTTGTTAATTGTAATATGTATCATCAGTTCCCTGACTTGAAAAGGATAATATACAGCAATTATATAAACAACTTTGTTATTCAAGCAAACAATTACACAAATGACAAAAAACCATTATACTTACAGAAGAAAACAATATTCCAATGAGCTCAAGTGCACCTGGGATAATAGGAAGTTTGTCGATGGCCTGTTTTGATAATTAAGAAATATCAGTAAAGAAATTTAACATAACGCAGTAAAAGCCAATAACATTTCACAAAACAGAGAAAATATTAGTAAAAAAGCTCGGACAAGCAGGAGCCCCACTTTCTAAAGAAAGGAGAAATGATTATGTTTCCCAAGCAGAACATGCGGATTGGACTGTTGATGTCAACAATGTGACACATTCGATAACAATAATTGAAAGATAAATTACGTATTGTTGCAAATATTTGGATTATACATCTTAGTGGCCATTTCACTTCCTTTTTTCATTTATTTCCATCAAATTCTCTTCTCACTTCTTTTTGTCGCATACAGCATGCTGACGTACAAGCAAACTTCTAGCATAATTCTACCAATAAGACAAGGAGTGAGTTACCGAGATGAGATTTGTTGATGCCCAGAAAGCCACAACATCTGCAAATCCTAAACCAATCAGAGCCACCCGATCTTCGGATTTATCCTACTAGTCAAACGAGTTAAAAAGAAAAAGGTTTGGGAGGAACAAAAGAAAAATATTAGGAAGCTGAATTTTTAAAAAGAAAAGGAACACGAAGCTGTGGGATGGGTTTGAGGCTGAAGATAGAGGGTCTGTAAGAGGAGAAGGTGCCAAGGACTCACAACATTCTGTACAGACTTGACAATTGAAAATTCTGAGCTTTCACCAGTGGCCTGCGCTGTTACACCAAGCTGATCTTTTCTCTCTATAAAACATTACAAGGAATGTCTAAAAATCTATGAAACACAAAAGGAAAATAAAATGAAATCTATACTATTTGCAAATCATATCTAGTATCTACTTTGTAAAAGTCTCGTATTATGTTCCATTTATGAAATATAAGCAACAATAGTCGTCATCATGAGAAGCCAAGGGATGCCTTGAAATCACTCATTTCAACTCGAGTGATTTAGTAATTAATACTCCCAGAAAAGTAAATGTGGCAAATTATATATGACTCATTACCATCCAGTAAAATCCTATAAAAATACAAATTGAATCTCGTCCAAGTTTTAACTGTACATTCAGTCTTCAAAACCTGCAAAATTCGATCTCTTGCCTAATGTTTTAGGATCCTAACTTCCTAACGAAGAAGAAAAAAATCCATTTATAAGAGTCCGAAATCTTCCATCATCCCAGATATCAGATATCTGAAGGCTATTTGGAAGGCATATAAGTGGTCGCCACGATCTCCAGAGTTCTGGGTTGACAAATGCATGCATAAGAATGATCTATTGTGACAACATATGCATAGGGAGCCACATCTGGAATCCACCATATAACCATTATCTTTACTCAAATCGAAGATGAAGGAATCGAGTTAAGAGCTATACTATAAGGGTATTGGGACTTAAGGACCATAACTTTTTAAGTCAATTTAGAATGTACTATATTAAACTGCACACGGTCGGAAGAAGCAAATGAGTAAAATAAATTTCCCGGACACACGATCAGTGGAAGCAAATGACTAAAGTGAATTAACCAAAATATCTCTTCTGCTACTAACATAACTTTTATAAAAGCTGGCAACTGGAATATGGCGAATATTTGCAGATATATCGCCTTCTTCAATTAACTTAAATTACAAAGCATATCTGAACTCCATATCATAATGCTAGACAGTGGGAGGGGGGGGGTCATTAGTATTGATATTATACATAAAATTATTAAAATTTGAAATTTTGCCCCCTCTAAATAATTAAAAATATATCTTTATTTGCTATTTTTTAACAAAAAATAATTTTCGCACCATATCCATTCTTGGCTCCACCCCTGATGTAGCACTATGAACTACCACACTACAACACTTACCACTGTCATGATCAATTCCAAATGAAATGAAATTGCAAAATCATTCGGCATAAAAAATTCAATATTTATGAACACATCCAACATTTCCCCCTACATGAGTAGATTATAATACATCCAACTGCATACAGCAAATAACTACGGCAAAAATTTATACCACAAGTCTGACTGAAGCCTCAAACTTAAAACGAAAAGAGGGCTTACCTCTAATAGCACGGATTGCTACTTTCTGAAGTGTCCCAGAAAAGGGTTGTCTCCCATTGACCACCATCAATAATGGAGAAGGCAGCCTTGCTATTATTAAAGCCTTGATAAACTTCAGTAAAAAAAAATGTGTATTAAATTAAAGGGTTGTTTTATTTCCAAGAAGTTCAAAGAAAAAATTGGCTTTGCCTGGTGATCAGATGGTGTTATGAAGAAGATGGGGTCTTTGATTTCACCTAGAAGTTTGAAGCTCTAGAAGAGATCTTTTCATTACCTTGCAATTTGAATTGTTGGTTGGATTGGTTGTCAGTAATGCAAGTAGACGCCAAGGAATGAGCCCATTTAAACTTTAGATGATTCGCTAGAGCTACATTGAAAAAAGTCGCCCAAGGGTTTAGCCCATTTAAACTTTAGATAAATTCGAGTCAAGTATTAATTCGAATCTAGAGCTGTCGATGGGTCAAATATTAATTCCAAAAATCCATACTGCTAGCCCCTTGGGAGATTCTATAAATTGGATCCGATTAAAAGATTTTTACGATCCAAATAGATGGAGGAAATATGAAATTGAGTAATTATGTCCGTTTAAAATTTGGATCCAATTCTTTCTATTATAAATTTCATTAAAATTTGAATCAAATCCTAAATTGGGAAATTTTATAATTTTCTTATATAATTTATTTTTAAAATGTCATAAATTTTCAATTTTAAATTAGATTAGCTAGCAATCATACTCAAGTTCTTGAATGAACTACTGCAGCAAACTCATATACTCTAACCTCAAATTTTTGTAGCCAAACTTTATCATATGAAACATTGGATATAAACTCAAAACGTTCATTTGCAAAATTATTAGGTAGTTGATAGTTAATATTGAATAAACTTTTTTATACAAATTCATTCTAGAGAAGTCGGAATTATTGGCTTCTCAAAATCCGTTTCCAACACTTTCATTGTGGAGGTTACAAAAGTTAAGATTTATCCATTTTTATTTTTTATCTAACGCCCTTTTTGAAATGAGTTTTAACCGTAATATCAAATGACTTCTCTAAAACATTTAATGAAAAGTCCATTTTAAAAATGTCATTACTTTTATTTTAAAATTGCTCCAAAACTTGCACTATAATCTTTATTAACAAATTTTGAAAATGTCAATGAAAAAGGAAAGACTTTCCTAACCTACAAATAAACAAATTAATAATACAAGTACACTACAAAAACATTATTCAAAAATATTTTTTATATTTTTAAATTGATAAAAGAAACCCTTCTGAAATGAAGGATAGGTTTTAATTGATATGAAATAATTTAGTCCAAATCCAAATTTAAATGTAATAATTGATATGTATTCTATGATTCTTCTAAAAAAATTAATAAATAAATAAATCCACTTAGTTGACTAAAAACTGGCAGAAAATTATTGATATCTTAATCACTTAATCATTTTTCATCTCAATAATTTTTCTTCATATTTTTATCAATTAAAATTTAAAATTACTTCTTACGACTCTCAACTTAAACACTAAAGTAAATTTCAGTGAGTGTCACATTTAAATTCAAGTGTCACAATAAACATAGACACCAATAATTAAACTATATATTTAGTTGCTTCAAACTAACTTAGATGTGGCCTCTATTAGTTGTAAAACTTGTGACACTAATTATACTCTTAAATTTTATTTTATTTTAAACACACTTATGCCAAAAAACAAATTATTATTAACTACTATCTATTCTCGTTTTCTTGATAGAGATAGCCACACACACACACACACACACACACACACACACATATTTTTATATGTTAACTGACTTGAAAGAGACAAAGGGAGGTGGAGAATTCATGCCCCTTTTTCAAAAAAATTTGAACACCTTTAATTTCAAGCAACATTTTCATCCATTAATGAGTGACATTAAAGTGTCCATACACTCATCAAGTATCTTTTGGACAATTGATCCTTTTCCTAATTTATCAATTATCAATTCCTTGGCTTATATTCTATTTTAGCAATTTTTTATCATATCCCACCTCAACAATTTATTCTCCAAGAAATGACTTGACATAGTTCATTTTCACTTGATCTCCACCAAATGGGTGTTTTTTTTTTTTAAGGAGAATTAAAATAAAAAATATTTTTTTTTCCTTCAAAATATAAAAATTGGGTAAATAAATCATACTTTTCCCAATACCCATTTAAAGAAAATTACATATTTCAATAGTGGAGTGGTGAAAGGAGTGGTAGTTGAATGATACCTTGTAGTCTCAACAGGAAATGTACCAAAAATATCTATTGTTTTTCCATTTATATCATTAAGTAATACAAATTTAATGGCACAGTTAAATAATCTTATCTCAAGCTTTTTGCATCCACCATCCTTGAGGTATTGAACATTGGCAAATAATCCCCTATAGTATAAAGTTTTTGCAAATAACTCCTTGACCCATGGTTAAAGGTTATTCAATGGTTAAAGTGGAGGGTAGAATGACATTTTCACCCTTATTTCTCAACTAGTTAGATTTTATTTTATCTTTTTACATTTATACTTTTATCTTTAATGCATTGTACGATGTGCATTAATTTTTGTGTTCCCCTTTCTTTTTTGTGGGGACATAAGCTTTTCTTATTAATTTTGCAATATCTAATAATTTTGCATCTCAAGGTTCTTAAGCCAAAATAAGCGTGTTCAGGATTTTAATAATATTGGGAAGTACTCAAATTAGGAGCCATTGCAACGGGGCTAAAATATTATTTTTTATGAAATAAATTATTTATTAATTATATATATATTTAATTTATTATTTATTAAATATAACATTTCAATATATTATTATTCATCATATATTAATATCTCACATATGGCAAAGGCACAAGGCACTCCTTGTGTAACTAATAAATACTTTATCGGATGCACATTAGTTATTCCCGCTCGCAATTTCATACTAAAAAGAAAGGCCTCGTTCATTTTTATTTTTATTTATTTATTTATTTATTACTATTTAAAACAGCGAAAACTAAAATACCACTTATTTTTATTTATGTATCTGTAATCATTAAATTTAAATTTAAACACTTATTTACTAAAAATAGGACCAGATCATTAATATTTAATATGATATTATATTAATTTAAAAATATTAAAATTCATTAACTAATTGAATAATTGTTGTTCTTTTTATAAAAGGATTCACAATATATAATAATTTCTCTATCCATTATAATTTGACTATGTGGCATAAAGAAAATAATGTGATCCGCTAATTGTTAATGATATATTAAAAATTTTTTTTTAATTCAATAAAGTCAACATTTTAATGTTATATTTAAATATATTTTTACAAAAATCAATGTAAAAATAAAAATACACCTAATATGATGAAAATAAAAAAATAAAATAAAAAACAAACAAGGTCTGAAGTTTTCACTAAAAGCTATCCGACGAGGGACCGAGTTACTTTTAAGAGATCCTAGGACTTCGAGTTTTGAAAAATCACAACCATCCATTACTAGATGTGTCATTACTTACCAACAATATTGTTTAACAATTATTGTTGTCACTATTTTTTGTATTTTTTGTATGAAAATCATTACTAAAAATTATTGTCACTTGTTTTCTTTAGGGGATAAAATAGTATTGAGTTTTGCTTTTTTTTTTTTTAGCAATAAATGGACAGTTACATTAAATCTAAGTTTTTAATAATCTCTACTTCACGAGGGTGATGAGGTATCTAATTATTTATTAGCACAATTAAAAAAATTCACAATTATAGAAGAATTGAAAAGTTATCAAGTTTGGTGCAAAAAGGTTGCAATCAGGCTACAAGTGGAATAGGGAGAAGGCATTTATGTAATCATTAAATAGGTTGTGCTATACTCAGCCTAGGATGTCAATGCTTTGGTTTTTAGTCGTCCCAAATATAAAAGCAATAATTGAATTAGAGTTTAATGTTTTTGAATATTTTATTTTTTTTCTTCTCCAACTTCTTATTTTTTCGGCCTTTGCATCTCTATTATATCTTAGAAAAATTATTTACTTTCTAGCTATTTTTTAATTATTTTTCAATTTATTTTTTTTAAAAACAAAATAATTATCGAATTTGGTGGGTTAGACTCATCAAATACGGGTTCGAAACGAGGTAGATCTGAGACAGAATGAAAGCAAGACGAGGTGATTCTTGAATTTATATTTTTTTTTTTGTGATGGATATCGAGTTTAGTTAAACTTATCACAAACTCTCCCTATTGACATTTCTAAAACTTAGACTCCATTGATTATTTCACATCTCATCTCATGATGATTAACCTAAACCCCCAACTTTTCGTGAGTTAATGTATGCTTAATTTAATTTAATTACAAGACAAATCAAAATAATTAATTAATAAACACGTATTTATAATCTCGTTGATCATAATTTTGAACCATTTAAGAAAAATTGAGAATCAATCATTATTTTTCTTAAAAAATAATAATAATTGTAAACTTAATTACCACACCCAATATCTTTTTCATTTCCATTAATAATTTCCCAATTAGATCAAACCCCATTATGAGAGAGAAAAGGACTCGACACTACAAAAATGGAAAGCCATATGTAAAATCCATCATTGCACACAGGGTGTGGTGAATGCATTGAAAATTTACAATTAAATTTGAATCTTAATTTGTAAGAAAATATAATAGAAAAAAAGCTATACTAAAAAATGAGAGAGAAAAAGACATTGAGCCACAAGCTCAGTTGAGAGAATCCTGATTCTGGGTGGCTAGTGAGAATTCTAAATATCCCTTTTTAATAATTTGTTGGGTTCAAATCTCAAGACAAGCATAAATGATAATATATGGTAACTTAGTTTCAAAGTATGAAATGGATTATTCTAAAACTCAAGAAAAACTATTTAAAAAAATATATACTAATGATGAAATTTAAGTGTGAATATCAAAAGTGCCAATAATTGTATATATATAAGAACACGATTTTTATTTTTTTGGTTCAAATAATAATTTTCAAAAATTTAATGATAACAAGAATTGTGTATAAATTATTACTATTAATAGTCAGTGACAAAAATAGTAACAATTTAGTGATCAAAAAAATTACCACACATATCGCTAATTATCAACAATAATAATTTAAACACAATTGTTATCACTAATTATTATTAAATTTATAAAAATTATTATTATAACAAATAAAAAATACTATCACGTAATAATAATTTTAAAATTACTATTTGATATTTTATCGCTAATATTATCATTTATTACAGTGAATTATCATCAACTAATTAACAATCTTGTTTTATAGCCAGTGACCCTACCTTCCAATGTCTATCCGACTATTGCAATTTGATAGCCCAACCACCATCACTACCAGCACAAGACAAAAATGTGTGTTTGTGTTAGAATTGATGCCATACACGGATTATGAGTGTAAGTTGATCACAATTGATGCCATATTAATCACAAAACGAATCTTGCTGCGTGACTTGTATGTGTAAATGTATTAAGTAATATTTTAATTTGAACTTTTCATGGAATCAAATAGATGCCGACATATCTAAAAAAAACAGGTGTTTGTTCCTTTCTCTTCAGAAACAAAAAAAAAAAAAAAAACAAAAACAAAAAAAAAACAAAAGACTGGGATTGATTGCAAGAGAATCTTGAAGGGGATTTGATTATAAAATTTGCACATTTTAACTTAATTGCCAAGGGTTGCATGATGATAAAGTATAAAGCATAGTTGTTGCAGATAATTCCACACTACTCTTAATGTCCAATAGAGTGTGTCTCGAGCGGAGGTGCACCATTTATTTATATAAATTGATCTTGCAGATAGTATATTTAATGAATTATACCAAGTATGCATCTTATCATAAATTTATACACATTACACACGCACATACATATATATATAGGTGTATGTGTAAAATATGTATTGATATACACACCCGATACATATCACTAATTGTAATATCTCTTAAACCCATATAAATCTAAAAAAATATGTGTATTTTGTTGTGTGGATAAAAAATAAATACTATATCAAATGAACTCTATAAAGTGTAATACTAAGGAGACATGTTTTAGTCAGTGCAACATAAAAAACACTCTATAGAGTTTGCCATCGACCTACTCTAAGTGCTCGCTATTCACAATCGCTGATCTCATTAATGACACCAACTTACGTCGTACCATTGTTGAAATCCCAACATTTATTAACTTAGAAACTATTGAATTTACAAAGTCATGTAAGGTGGGGGAATATAAAATAAAGAAAAAGTTCAAATGTTTATTGACAAGATGAAAGAAACATTTCATTTCATGGGAAGGTTGTATTAATTGTGCAATAAAATATTCAAACGAGGTTGGTAAATTAATAACTATGGAAAAAGGGGGTTGGAGGGAAGCTCATTATTTATGTCATTTGTCTCCCCATCTTTATTGATTGAGACATGAAATGAAAAAAAAAAAAAAAAAAAACAAGAAAATGTGAATTTCATTGAATACTGCCAAATGCATATCATTCAAACTAGCTCCTCATAAATCTCGTGCGCAATTAAACAATTCATTTTCTTTGATTTCTAGAGATCTTTTTTTTTTTTTTTTTTCTAAATTTTCTTTGATTTTAGATTTTTATTGTCAGTTGTAGGTGAAGGTATTGACCCCATATTTTCTAATTCTATCCCTTCGTCAAAAAATAATCTTTAAATAAATTAAGATTTGTGATATTTTATGCGAGTCAAAATCTCGTCCAATTGGAACCGACGTCTCAACTCTATAACTCCGCCATTGGTCCTCGACCGAATCTAATTTTGATCTCCTGCGATAATGATATCCGTACAACTTACCTGACTCATTATTATAAATATCCCTACATAATTCTCTCAAAAGGTATTGACATATTAAATTTTTTATTTTTATTTATTGTACAAATATTTTTACTAATTTAAATATTAAAAAATTTTAACCGATAACATCGACGTATGACATTATTTGTAATTGTATGTTGATCTACACTTCAAATATGGAGAAACGGGACCGAATTCTTATCCCACACAATCAAATTAAAGCATTAAAGTTAAATGTCTTTTTTTGTTTTTGTTTTTGTTTTTTCAATTTCTCTTTGTTTTTAAGAATATCATATCCTAGTACAGCTAGCTGTTTTTGACAGTAACTGCTCAATGAACTAAATTGTGCCCACGAATTCTACCATCCACAAATTCTGAATACTGAATACACTTACTCCACCTCTCACTTTCACTTTGTCGTGTATTCTTAATTTAAGAATACCCCACGTATTAAACATACATACAAATGTCGTACAATTTTCAATAATGCACAAGAGACAGAGACAGGTGGCAGATCTATCCTCATCTTTCCCTTTTATTTCCAATCTCTCTCTCTCTCTCTCTCTCTCTCTCTCTATATATATATATATATATATAACACATATATATATATATATATATATATGTGTGTGTGTGTGTGTGTGTGTGTGTGTGTGATTTTACTTCATACCCATGACGAATGAGTGACATAACCTCAATCACACATTTAAAGTACTGCACATCAATTAAATTCACTTTTAGTGAAGGATTATTTTTTTCTCAGTTTTAGAAAGAGGATATTTCTAACTTCTTTTTTGTGGTTCTAATTTATAATCAGGTACAATATGTTTATCCAAAAATTGACTCTTTCACAATAATTGCATATGATATGGTATGATTTTTATTTTTTTTTTAGCGAAGGGCCATGATTGTCCACAAAATAAATAATTGCATATAATTGGGTATAATTTTATATATATTGCACTCAGTGCATCATATATATTGAATATAATAAAATAAATACTTGTGTATGATATGGTATGATTTTATAGATTTTGTATTTAATATATATATATATATATTTGCTATGGGTTATGTGCTTTGGATAGTAATGGAATCAGAAAATGTATATTGAAATATCTAGATTTATTTTTTAAAAATAAAATAAAAAAAGATAATTTAAATTTTTTATGAGAGATAAATTTTTAAAATTTAATAATTATATATATATATAATTTATATTAATTTAAAATTTTTGTAAAGTTGAGGGCGGAAAGTACTTGTTTGGAACGGTTGAGAACTAATTTCGGTATCATATCTAAGCACATGAATTACATGTACTAATCAAGCTAATGGTGTTAATTTTTGCATGGTTATAATTTCAAAGGCATTTCCAGATTCCTCCGAAGTTTCAACTGATGTCATCCATAAATGTCAATGAGAATTCAAGTTTATTATTGACATCATTATTTTTTGAAAATAGTAATTTAAACCTCCCATGGCGTTTGTCCGAATTTACAAGAACTTTCTTGAAATTCGTCTAAACTTATTCATATCTTTATGAGATTCATCCAATTTAAACTAACTTTTCTTAAATTTTAATATTTCTAACTTATCATAAAAAAATTTAAATATATTTTCTAGCGTACGTAAGTGTATTCCTAATTACTTTAATTAAAAATATTAGTACTTAGAAAATTAACTAGACATATGTTCCTTATATTTTTTTCAATCGCCTTATTTTTTAATTTTTAAAATTAATAAGCACCAATGTGTAGTTGCCATCATATGAACAACCAATCAAGTGCTTATGTCAAAAACTTAATTTGAATTTTTTATAACACATTATATTGACAAGTGAGGACAAAAGAGATAATGATTTTATCACCGACGTGGATTTAATTATCTTGGTGAATAATTAAATGTGTCTTTAAATATTTATAATATTTAATTATTTTATTAAAATCAACCTCAAAGGATTTCAATTTTATAATGGGATCTCCATTTCCCGATAACTTATAAAATATAATTATTTTTTACTCTATATTATTCTGAGTATTTTCTAATTAAAAAAAAACAGTAATTGCAACTAAACTCGATATCAAGTAATAAATAAAAAATAAAATAAAATAAAGAATACATTAGCTAAAAAAAATTATTACGCCCCAGAAGATTATTAACATATAGAAACATTATTATGCTTTTATTTAGTGTTCCAATTAACAACTAACTTTAATTGAAGTTGTTGTCTTGGATGTGACAAGTGACAACATGTGCAAGACACAATCAAAACGTGGTACTATTCTCTTGTAAATATTTTAAGATTCGAATTATATATTTTATTATCAATTATAATTTTTAATATAAAATAACAGGGGCTCTGTATGACCAAAGGCGAAAGAAAAGATAATCTATTTCAAAATACCTATAGTGTTTCTTGTAAGAGTTATTAATGGAGTATTATTTTTCTATTGATGCAACCTTGTAATTTTATGTGATTGCAAGTATTCCACGTGCATAGTTCTCAAATACCAAGATGTGATATTATTTTAAGGTATTTGATTTTATTTTTAAATTTATTTTTATGATTACAAAATTTATAGGATTGAAAATACTTTTATTAAATTTTAATATAAAAATAAAAGCACATTTGGGTTAGTTATAATTTTATATTTACTATGTAAGTTTGAAAATAAAAATATTTTTATTTTATGATAGTTTGCATGAAAATACATAAAATGCTAATTTGAAAATTAATTTTAATAGGTATATAGAAAAGCATAAAATATTAATAGATTTGAAAATAAAATTTCAAAATAAAAATAAATAATATTTTCAATAAAAATAAATAAATATGTTTTTGAAATTTTAAATAATAAAAAAAATATTCTTTAGTAATGAAACAAATGACCCTAATTATATACTGATTTCATCTTACATGAACCCCTTATATGTTAACACTCAAATGGATCCACACCATTTCTTTTTATTGATATAATTCAAAAATATGTCATTAATATGGATCATTCATTTATACATGTCACTAAATTTTCCACGTCGATAGTCCTTTTTTTTTTTAAATTTAGACAACGGTCTTTTATATGGTTGGACAACAATGTTTATGAATTTATTTTTAACAGTGTAATAACAATGTTATTTTTTGCACTGCAACTTACTATGGATGTCATCTCTTAATTTCTAAAAATTAAATTTCTGGATCATCTATTTATTATTTATTTATTTGTGCAATTGAACTTCCCAGGTCAAAATTCTCCCTAAAATCATGTTCGAATCCAGAATCAGAAACAAGGTATGAAACAAAAAATTTTTGCAATGAAATTCCAAATCTACTCAAATTGGTTTTTCATTTTCTATTATAATATTATCAATATGTTATGTATGTATATTAAAAATATCATTTTATATAATTAAAATATATTAATAATATTATAATAAAAAATAAAATATTAATTACAATAAAAAATTTAAAATATAATTAATGAAAACTACATCGCATAAAATCCTTCTGAAACTAGAGTTTACCATCACAAGTGAGTAGTTATTTTTAAGAATGAGGGGCATTGTTTTCAATGCCTACTCAACCAGTTCAAAATGGGTCAAATTAATTTTTAATTTTTTAATTTTTTTAGAAGTTTAAATTTTGATATTCTATTATTTATATGTGGTTATTTTGATTTTATGATTTATTAAATATTTTTTAATTAATTATTTATTTTATATAATATATAAAAAATATACTCAATTTTTATTAGATCGATCAAACTAAATTCAACCGAAATAACATTAATTTTGTCACCCGATTCGATTAAAAAAGCAGTTGCCAGGGGTACTTTCTATATAGTTTTTGGAGTGGAACTATCAACTACCAAATTACATTAAAATATTAATAACTAATTAATTTAGTATTACAAGTAATTATGTTCAAATCCCACATAAAATACTACTATAACATTAGATAAAGCCCCACAATTCAGATGGACTTGAAGTTAATATCTATATTTTTTAAGGTCTTAATTTTACATTTTAAACTAAATATATTCTGCCTTTCGGACTTGTTTTCTTGTGTTTTCCTTTAATGGCTAATTACGATATTTTAAAACTTAAAATCGGATCAAAAAAGCTTCAATCTAAAGTAATTAATCACAACAACTATGTAATCATTTATACATCTTTTATAATCCATGAATATCAAAATCCATAACTTAGTTTCAAAACCCAAATTATAATCATTTCTACTTTACTCTTTGTTTGGAAAACTAAAAAATAAAAATATAACATTTCATTGGTCAGTGTAATTAAGGAGAGGAACTGCAGCTGGAAAAGAACTCGCCATCAACCGTCAACTTAACTAACTTTTTTCCCTTTTCCTTTGGAAAAATAAAAAATTTCGGACCACAAAGTTTGACAAACAACTAATGAATTGAGAGCTTGTTCGGACTTTAAGTGCTTCTTGTGGGCTCTCAACTTAACTTTTGCTTTTTGCTTCGGTCCTAAGTTAGATTTGATTAATTTAAACTAGATTTAGATGTGAATGCAGAGATTTAGAGAGTGATTATGCAACAGTCTTGCATTAAATTTCCTAAAGAAGTGAAAGTGATCGAGAAATAAAATCACTAGTGATGACGTTAAAAGGTGGTTGATTCATAATGTTACAATTGGATAACATCATAATGACGTTGCGACAATATATGTTAGTTAATTATGAAAGCCTTTTTATTTTATTTTAAATAAAACGGCTATATAATCAATACATTTGATTATGGTTAATTTCATTATTGTATAATTAAATATTTATTATTATTATAAAACAACACATATTCTGAAAAAATAATATGCTAGAATCTCATAATTTAACTAAACTATAGACCTCAACTCCTTGGGTAGTTCTTTGCCATGTAGAAGGAGGATGATAAGATCTAACGACCAAAATAAATACACATTGGTTCTAAGTAAAAAGATGACATAATTTCAATTATTCATTTTGATAATAATTATTTATAAAAAATACTAAATTAATATCGAAATATCTATCTATGGGGACGATTTTGGAACTCTATTTCAGGACAACCTCAGGACTCTGTTTTGTAGGTGTGCGCTAATGTTCCATTAATCTCGAAACTCTCTCTTAGCATTATAAGTCCTCATATTAGTATTTAAATTTTCATACATCATTCATCAATAATTTTTAACTAGTCATAATAATTTATAATCAACAAATAACTGTTATGAAAGCAAATAAAGATCCATATATCAATGATATTTAATCCCAAAATTTTATAATTTTAAAATTTCAACTTGACCATTTAAGATAGATCTTGACCATTATAAAAAGATTGAAGTTAGAGTTGTTCTTCACATTTATCTAATAGATAAGTGTAAAATAGACTAATTAAGAGTACTGAAAACCAAAAAGGACCTAGAAGTAGCATTGGCCCAACGTTGTATTTATATATTGTTGACTAATTTTAGGGGGGGGGGGGGGGATGGTGGCGTGAAGTATAATGCTGTTGTTTGTTCAAAACTTATCAATGTCCCACGAGACTTATGGAGGATTTCATATCAACTTTAAGTTTGGAACCATATAGAAAAGGAGCAATCGCATTAATTCATCTTTAATTCCTCCCAAATTCAATAGCTTCACTTTTTATAATTAGTTTGGCCAAGAAATCAAACTTACCTTTAAAAAAATCTATCAATTCTTAAATATTATTTGAATATTTTTAACAAAAGATCAACATCATTGACATAATTGATATAGTACTTTTATTTCTTGATCCTTCGTTTCACCACCGCCCCAGAAAAAATCAGAAAATTCAGATTGAATTGAAAGAAGGGACGAGATTGAATTTCTCTTAAAAATAATGAAAGAGGAGATATTCTTAATTTTTTTTTTGGGAGAGGGGGAGGGACAAAATATATAAATTTAATAATTTTACATATGAAATTATGGAAGCCCATTTTCAATCTTTAATTGTAGTTAGGTTCAATAATAAGTAGACTCAACAAAGAAAGTTGAAGCAATTTTTGCACTTTTTCTTAAAATATCCAAATTTTTTTTCAGGGTTGCAACTGGAATAGCCACATGTTCTTGAAGTCGTAATTATGTTGGTAATGGGTAGTGTATAAATTTGAATTTATTTATTTGAAATGAATTTTTATTATTATAAATAAGTTCGAGACATATTTTAAATTTTTATTTTTAAATCTTTCATGCTTCAAACTCGCCACATTTATTTGTTTTTAATTTTAAATATATCATATATATTAATGTGATATTCTTTTAATATTTAAAATTAATAAAATGAATCTAAGATTTAATTCACGGGTTCAGGATAGGTCCTAAATTTTTTTTAGTAAGACAGGTCTCAAATTTAACTAAATTCACACTAAACACGTTTCATTGTCATCCCTAATTGTAATTAAAAAATAAAAATAATTTTTTTTTTTTGAATCAAATATACTCTAACGTAATAATTTTTTATTGTACCAATATAGAGGTCAAATTTTAAAAATATACGTATAAAATTTATATTAAATTAAAATTTTTGTAAAGTTAAGGAGCGCCCGTCTCCAAGTATATAGATCCAATTCATTACTTTCTATTAATGTAATGTGATACAACTAATAAGTGAGAACCACCTTTTATATATGCATATAAATTTTTAATGTCCATAGTAGTTATTTAAATTATCATCTTTTATATCATTGGATGTACACAATGATGTATCATTTAATATTATACTTTAGTCTTACTGCTACTATCGATTAACAGTTGAATTTAATATTATGTAATCTCATAATTTCTCGCAATTAAACGTGGACCATTTATTTTTATGTACCATGAGTTTTGATGTTAATAATTATTTCCTTTTTCCTAACTGTCACGTCCTTTGTGGACGGTCGACCTATAACACAATGTTTTAATGACATTTTCGCACGTGGGTTTTACTGATAGCTTTTAGATATAAATTGCAATATATTTTTACTTATTATATAATCTAAAAATTTGTCGCAATTAAATGTGAGTAGGTGATCTACGAATACACAATAAATAATATAAATAAATATGTATAAGTACCTACATAATAAATAAATACACTCAATTTTGGAAATTCAAATTAAAAATCTCATGGATTGGACTCAGCCTTCGCTGCTTGAGTGATGCCTCATTATTTTATATGAATTATTTTCTTGAATTTTCTTAAATAATTAATTATTTTTGGAGAATTTAAAACTTAATTCAGAAGGGATTGTTCAAAAAGCTTCAGTATCATTAGTTATAACAACCATCTAATCCTTTATGTTTGTTCTAATCCATGGATGCCAAATCGAGAACTTGATTTCAAATCCAAATTACAATTATTTCTACATTTTTCTTTTTTCTTTTTTCTTTTTTGGGAAAAATTTCGCTTGGTGACATTTCCTTCGATCAAAAAGAAAAAAGAAAAAAATAACATTTTATTGATTTTTATCATTTATAGAAATAGAAAAAGAAAATCATTGGTCAATGTAATAAATCGAGAGGAACGGCAGTTGGAACAGAGCTCAGGATCAACTGTCAACTCAACAACATTTTCCTTTTTCAATTGAAGAAATTTGAAAAATTGGACCGAAGAATTTGACAGGTAACTGATACATTGATAGCTTTGATCCGACTTTGATACTTCTTGTGGGATCCAAGGAGAAAATTGGAGTTCATGCTCAACTTAATTTTAGCTTTTCTTGAATCCAACTTAATTTAAACTAGTTCAATTCAATATAAACTCAACTTAAATATAGTAAATTAGTTGATTAAAATTTATTTGAGTTGATTTCAAATAATTTTTAAATTTTCAATATCGTGGATAACAAATAATTTAATCCCACATAAAATATAAAAAAATTATTATAATATCAATTATCACATGAATCGATCATTTTTCAATGTAATTGATATCGATCAAATATTATTTTTAAAAAAATTACTATAAAAATTATTATACAACCACGTTATGATTTATATTTCTCGATCAAATACACTTAAACTACAATATGGATACATTTCCCATCATGGGCTACCCACACAACTCCCTGTCCACCCATACTATACCTTGCAATTACACTAAGCCAAAATGTCTAGTGTGGGTATAAGTCTTATCAATCAAGATTCTTCTTTTATTTCATTTGGTGAGCAACACATCTTCTATCTACCAATGAAGCTCCATTTCAATTAGTTGCTTCGATCAAATGCCATGGACTTTGATTGAATTTGATGGAAATTAAACACTATAATGAAAATTTAATAAAATTTATTAAAATTCAGACTTTTTTTTATTGGTTGAATCACTTACGTTTTTTACTTTTTGTCCAAACCCACGATCCAAATGCTTCATAATATGAGTGAATTACTTTGTAGAAATTTTGGACTTTCATTTTTTGCGTGAAATTTTGATATAATTATTTGCTGATTCTATTCTATTCATTCAGGAAGAGGGAAGTTTGTGGGAGATTATTATATATTTTGAAACTAATAACCACTTTATTTAATTATAATAATTTAAAATATGAGTCGGATCAATTTTTATAGACGACCCTAATTCTCATTTTCCTATAGAATTCGAACAGCTAATTATGAAGTAACTCAAGCAAATCAAGTGTTCAACAAAAAGATTGCGTAATTTTTTAACTAAGAAAACTAATTCAATTATATAAAAAGAATTGCCAAAGAAGAATGATATTTTCATTTATAAATAACTACACAAGATTTTAATTTTTTACCAAAAAATTTATAACAAAGTATATTACCTGCAAAATGGTGGACCTTAGTACGATCCTTTATATATTCAACTGTGGGATGAGTTATAATTTCTTTTATAAAGTAGTTGGACATAATTTTGATTAGGGAAAAGAATTCATCACCAAGTATGATTAAAAATATGGTGGAATTAATTAATACCACCTTTTATTTTCTTCAAAGGTGGGCCATTACTAATTAAGAGCTCATAAAAAAATTATGGTATTGCTCATTAAGTGATCAATATATTATGCCACCCACTTGCTATATAGAAATTAAAATATTCCTTTTCATGCAATAATGTATTTTTTTTTAACTAAAAAAAAACTAAAACTAAAAGATTGAACCCAAACTCATAATTGGCACATTTAATTAATGCCACAAACAAAACTAGCATAAAAAATTATACTGACTTAGGCATTCAACACTACCAAAATCATATTTAAAAAAAATAAAAAAAATCA
Organism: Paulownia fortunei; assembly: GCA_019321725.1. Taxonomy (NCBI): domain Eukaryota; kingdom Viridiplantae; phylum Streptophyta; class Magnoliopsida; order Lamiales; family Paulowniaceae; genus Paulownia; species Paulownia fortunei. Next base: position 21,718,966 of record CM033112.1, on the reverse strand, counting down.
GAGTATTAGGCTATGATTGCCTATGAAATTATTCAGAAAAAAGTCATCTCAACACAATATTTTTCGTGAGTTTTCTTTAAAATAATTTAGAACATATTTTTCCACTTTTTAAAAATATATTCAGATACAAATATTTTTTACAAAAAAACTTATCACATTAATTAAAATCATTATATTTCTATGTCTCATCTACATACGATTTTCAAAAAAAAAAATATCTACATCCCAATATATATATATATACATATTAATTATAATTATTACATTTTCATTTCATATCTAGACACATTCTCAAAATTTATTTCTTATTATTCAAAATTATTTTTTCTCACATTTCTCTTCGAAATGAGAATAAAATGACAAACAATCAAGTCTCTCTCTAAAAAAAAAACCTAAGAAATAAATGGCAATGAGAGCCACGATTTTGTTTTATTTAAAAAAAAAAAAAAACTGAACTTTGTCCATTAATTTATTCTTTTATTTTTTGCAACAGATCTTCCATGGACCCTCGTGGTACAATTAAATACTCGTATTTTCCGTGCAAAGACCCCAAAAGATGTTCTTATCTTTTTGGCCCCTCGTTTGGTACTTTTTGAGCTTATCACATTGGTAAAAATCATTCTCTACCACAAAATGGAGGATACTGCAATCTTCTCAAAGTAGTCGCGCAAAGATGAAACATCCTGTTTCAACAATATTTTAATGATCCAAATCAAATAATTAATTAGTATATGCCTAGGGCTCTTTATATATATATATATATACACATTAAAGTTTCAAGCTTAAATTTATTTCAAAGCCAAGTTAGATTAATAGATCTTAAATGAACTTCAATTGGGCCCATATTACATATAAATATTGTTGTGATTTTCCATTCTACATGGATTAAAATTTTAAAAAATAAATATATTATAAATTTTAATTAAAAAATTCACGTGCAATCATTGAATATTTCTTTTGGGAGGCAATTACAGCGTCCAACAGAAGCCACCGTTACTTGGTAAAATAAATTGTTCTCAAAATATTTAAAATCCATAAAAATTTAAAATCATTCAAACAAGTTAACAAAATTTATGAAAATGTTATTATATGTTTAAAATCCTTATCTTTCAAATTCTCAAATCCACATCAAAAAGTTAACTTGGATATTGATAATCTTGAAAATACCTAAATTCAATTGATGTGAAAAAATCACTAATATTTAGTTTCAAATGAAATAGATAGGGGGAAAACGAAACTTGTCTGATCATCAATTAATGCCATGGGGTGCCCATGTTTCGTGCAGTCTTAAAAGGTTGCTAAACGACTAAAACGTTGTGGGCAAGAAACAAATGTTGCCAATGAATAAGACCTGGAAAGCCAGACTTGACAGACAGGCAATCAGATCCATGAATGCCCTTTTATTATCGATTCGGTTATTTTATTTTGATTTGATTGTTTATTTCATATTTTATATTATAAATATATATATGTATATATATATATATATTACATATTTGTAAAGTGGAATACTAAATAAAATATTAAATTAAAATAGGAGATTCAAAATATTTTATCATAAGATTTAGGATAAATGACACTTTCATCTCCCTCAAATTTGATCATTTTATCACATTAGTCCCCAAAAATTAATTTTAAGTACTTTGCGCCATTAAATTTAATTATTTTGATAATTTATCCTCCAAAAGTAAACTTTATATATTTTGCACTTTCAAACTTAATCATTTTGACACTTTATCTCTAAAAATAAATTTTAAGTGTTTTGCTCTCTCAACTTATATTTGTTATAGTCACGCATTTTTTCCTTATCTCTTCAAGCAAAAGTAATATATATATATATATATATATCGTAATATTTTTTTGTTATTGTCAATTGTCAAAATACGATAAATGATGATACTTTTGTTTTATATAATATCGATTTCAATATCATTGACAAAAGTATCATTATTATTTACAATAAAAATATCACTTTTTATCGTATATTTATCATTGACAATAATAAAAAAAATTATGATGCATTTTTCTTAACTTTTGTATGAAAATATGAAAAAATATGTGATAGCGATTGATGTTTAGATAAAAATTTGATTTGAAAATAATACTGAAAGAACAAAATACTATAATAAATATAAATTATCAAAATAATTAAATAGAATAGAATAAAATAATTAAATTTTACTTTTAAAAAATAATATGTCAATATGATCAAATTTGAAACGGCGAAATTCGGTTTATTTATCCATACTAGGTCTACATTTTCCTTGTGGCTAGTTTATGTTTGCAGCTTCCCATACCATTATACACTAACTAATTAGGAGGGGTCTATGATTGCAGCAAAGAAAGGCACTGTTTATTTATTCACTATTCATTTATTTTTGTAATAGCATTTATGTTTTCACATTATATGCATAACTTAATGGAGTGGAGTTTTATAGTACAATGTTATGTTTGAATAACTTGTATGTGTATTTCTCTACCAAACGGTCACAGTCATACCACTTTATTTATGTGGGCTTTATTATTGACGCGATATTATTTAAGTTGCGATTTAAATGCTAGTAGAGTCAATTCTAAATTATTTTATTTTATTTAAGTTGAATATAAAATAAATTTGTATGATTTGATATTTTTATAACTAGATTTGAATCATAATTTGCAGGAAAATAACTGTCAAAGTTATATTTTGTCCTTACTAATGATTTAAATGTGACATTTTTGCTGCAACAAAATTTTGATTCGTTTATTGTTTAGTTTTTTGGACTTTTCATCTTATTAGTTACGCGCAATTATATATAGTATGGGAAGGAAACCAAACAAAAGGAAAGGAAATATTTCTCTAATACTCTATTCTTTTTCTTATATCTCAACATTCAAATATTATGTTTTAAATCCCATCTCATAGATTTTAATTTTAGAGAATTTATTTAATCAAACAAATATATTACGAAAAGCTATTGAAATTAAATTTTAAGTTCAAAGTCGATATTTTTCATTATAAAACTTTTTGGATGGAAATTGGATAGAATCGTCCAGTATATATAAATTTAATATTTATGACATGACTTGAGTACTAATAAAAATATTTTTTTAAAAAATAATACAATAATTATGTAATAATAACAAAATTCGGATTACCAAAATAAATTTTACTCTCTATATATGATCTGATTATAGTATGTTATTGTATACTAAGTAATTACTTAAAATAGTAAGCAGTAACTGTTGGCTGATACACGCTTGGCTCCGTCTAAAAACTGAATAAACAATTTCAATCTCCACAATATCTAACGGTCAACTTCTACCACCTATTCCAAACCCCCCCCCCCCCCCCCCCCGCCCTCCCACACACACACACACACAACTCTCACTATCCTCAACTCTCTTCGTTTTGTTTTGTTTTGTTTCATATCCTTGATGAAAAGAGTACCCCACCCCCACCACCGCCGTACCCCGCCCCCCCTCTGTCTACTTTACACGCATACGCACGGGTGCATATAAAATACTACTCCCCAAAAATGATTAGCAGATAAAATAACAAACAAAGAAAGCAATTTCAGCAAATTGGCCATGACCCTTGTAGACATGTCGAATCTTCCCAACTCTCATGCCAGAGATTTTCTTGCCTCTCCAGCTCTCTCCCTCTCTCTTGTACCCATTTTCTTCTCCTCCTACTTTCCTTTTTCTTTCTTTCTTTCCTTTTTTTGCATGTAATCTGGAATCAGTGCAAGTGTTTCCTGACTTTTTTCTTTTGTGAGTAGGCTGGTATTTTCCGGGATGGTGGAGCCACGGCCAGCGGGGAAGCAGCGGAGGAGGGGGAGGGAGGGAGCGGCGGAGGCGGAGGAGGGCAGAGGGAGGACACGGTGGAGATAAGCAGCGAGAATTCCGGGCCCGGAAAGTCCCGGTCGGACGATGATTATGAATTGGCAGAAGGAGAGCAACATAATATTGATGATGAAGAGGATGATGATAATAATGGTAACAAGAGAAAGAAGAGAAAGAAATATCACAGGCACACCCCTGAACAAATTAGAGAAATGGAAGCGTATGTTTCTTTTCTCCTGCATATACTACACATATACACATATATATACATATATATATGTATGTGAGTGAGTGTGTGTGTGTTGTGTGTGTGGTGTGTGTTATAATACATATATTTGCCTCCACAGAAACATGTACTGCTTAAAGTATCGCCATTTTCCTTTGTCCTTAGATCTTTCTTTTATTTCTTATTTATTTTTGTTATGAGAGTTTTAATTAAGCTAATTGGAAGTCTTTTAATTGTTATAAACATAAAGAAAAAACCCATTTTTATTCACATATTACTTCAAGTTCTGGGATGTTAGGGAAGTTTCATTTAGTAGTGATTAAGCTGGATCGAGTTGATGGAGAAATGATAAAACATAAGAACAAAATTTAAGGTTAGTTCCATTAAGATTTAAGCAGTTCAGAAAGTGGATCGAAAGTGCTTAATTAACTCACTAGTACAGCTTGCAGTACGAGATTCCTAGAAAAAAGCTAGCTGGTCTTCATATTTTTTTGGCACGTTTTTCTTGATGTGCATAAAGTTAATTTAACCTGCATAATAATGGTTGTCTCAACATGTCAAGTTTTTACTGAGAAAAGTGTGAATTATTTTGTAACTTTTTTTTTTTTTTTGTGGTTTGTGCAGACATGCAAGTAGGGCTTTTGTCCCTATATGATTACCTTTTTATGTATTCTCCCATGGTTTTTAAATTTATAATTTCATGTATTTTGGAGCTAAAAAATGGTGAAATTTAACTTAATATCTTCAGCTTTTTAACAAGAGTATAATTTGCAGCCTATTCAAAGAATCTCCTCATCCAGATGAGAAGCAAAGGCTACTGCTGAGCAAGCAATTAGGCCTTCATCCTAGGCAAGTTAAATTCTGGTTTCAAAATCGTCGAACCCAAATCAAGGTAATTAATCAAAAAATTGATTTTTTTTATTATTATGAAACTGATTTCAAGAAGCAGCTAAAATATTAATTTGACACCATAAATGTCATCATAAAAATGTGAGAAAAAAGGACTACAGATTTGAGAAGTAGGAGGGATTGGACTGTTATAGAAAATATACTACTGAAATAACGGAAACTATTGTCATTCATTGTTTTTATTTTTTGGCTTTTTTTTTTGGTAAATGCTGTAGCATGGTTTATGCAGGCTATACAGGAGCGCCATGAAAACTCTTTATTGAAAACTGAAATAGATAAACTTCGTGACGAAAATAAGGCTTTGAGAGACACCATTAAAAAGCCATCTTGTCCCAACTGTGGATTTGCTACCTCTAGCAAGGATGCCATTACAGGCACTGAAGAGCAAAAACTCAGAATTGAAAATGCTAGACTCAAAGCTGAGGTCTGCAAATCCTATGTACTTTCAAGAATATTTTATGATCATTTTTCTGATGTTCATACATGCATATATGTAATATGCAGGTTGAAAAACTTAGGTCAATTATTGGGAAAGACCCTCATGGAACATCACCAAACAGCTCTTCATATCCTTCAGGAAATGACCAAGAAAACAGAAGCTCCCTGGATTTTTACACTGGGAATTTTGGCCTGGAGAAATCGCGTATAATGGATGTTGTAATTAGGGGAATGGATGAATTGAGAAAGATGGCTACTCATGGGGAACCATTGTGGGTTCGAAGCTATGAGACAGGGCGTGAAATACTTAACTATGATGAGTACATGAAAGAGTTTTGTGCTGAGAATTGCAACAGCATGCAGCCAAGGAAATCTGTAGAGGCCTCAAGAGAGAGTGGAATTATCTTTGTTGATCTCCCATGGCTAGTTCAGAGTTTTATGGATGCGGTGAAATTTTGATTACACATTGTATTTCATTCGATTAGATACAAGTTTTTAGTTACTTTGAAAGAAATATAGAGTTGTTTCCTCTTCATTGCAGAATCAGTGGAAAGAGTTGTTTCCTTGCTTGGTCTCAAAGGCAGCTACAGTAGATGTTATCTGTAATGGAGAAGGTGCCAACAGAGATGGTTCTGTTCACTTGGTAAGACAGTTTGATTGCTGTCTATAATCTATTCATATTGTTATCTGTCGTTTGGTAAATTACACTAGTTCTCTGTATGGAAAGGAGATTCTTTTAATTTGATGATCGACATAAACTTAATTTTGGTTGAAAATTATGCAGATATCAGAATTTGCAGAATTTCTTTGTTTAATAACATGAGTTGAGGCTTCTCAGATTATCATTACAGCAAAATAAAAATGGGTTTTGTTCAGAGAAGAGGACTAAGATATTAGATTTAAATTCAAAGGAATTCAAATTAGACTAATCTCAGGTTATCTGGGTCAAGGAAAGGTTATGTTGTAAAAGACTTGTGTTTTCCTCTGCTTGTGGCAGATGTTTGCAGAGATCCAAATGCTGACCCCAATGGTGGCCACCAGAGAAGTGTATTTTGTTCGATACTGCAAACAGCTAAGTGCCAATCAGTGGGCAATTGTTGATGTTTCTGTCGACAAAGTTGAAGATAACATAGATGCATCTCTGCAGAAATGCAGAAAGCGTCCATCTGGTTGCATCATCGAGGACAAATCCAATGGCCACTGTAAGGTTGTAAAGAGATTGAAGTCCATAGATTGGTTTTAGTCTGTTTGGAGTCGTTTCTTAATAACATCAAGGCATCAATTTCTGTTACATATAGACGTAAAGTGCAAACATTTAGACGACGTGGTAAAGGATTCATGAACTCATGATACATTTCCTCAGTTTGAAACTTTAACCTAAACATTCAGAAAGAGACTAGACTGATTAATTGCATAATAAGATAAACTTACAAAAACAATCTAATTTCTTACATCTTTGGTCTTCCAATGTAATTTTCAGGTGACTTGGGTAGAGCACTTGGAATGCCAGAAAAGTACAGTACATTCCCTGTATCGAACCATAGTTAACAGCGGCCTAGCATTCGGTGCAAAGCACTGGATTTCCACATTGCAGCAGCAGTGCGAGCGACTCGTATTCCTTGTGGCTACAAATGTTCCCATAAAGGATTCAAGTGGTAATATTGTTTCAACACAATTATTTCCTAAAAACTGTCAAACCTAAGTTTAATTAAGCTGTAGAAATGCTTGCTGACAACAGGTGTTGCTACACTTGCTGGAAGAAAAAGCATTCTGAAATTGGCACAAAGAATGACCTGGAGCTTTTGCAGAGCACTAGGAGATTCTAGCTATAACTCATGGAACAAGATCACCAGTAAAACTGGAGATGACATCAGGGTGGCTTCTAGGAAGAACCTTAATGACCCTGGAGAACCTCTTGGGACAATCTTGTCTGCAGTTTCCTGTGTGTGGTTGCCTGTCTCTCACCATGTTCTATTTGACTTCCTAAGAGACGAAAGTCGAAGAAATGAGGTTTGCTAATTCCCTCCTCGGCAAATTACCATTATAATCAGTAGAGTGCAACCTGTTCTTTCAAATTTAGATTAATTCTGCTCATCCTCAACTACCAATTCCATGCTAGGGCCTCAGTATATTTGAATGGAAGAAATTCTGCAGGGGTGAAAACTGTTTTTAACTATTTTCTTGCATAAACCTCAGTGGGATATCATGTCCAATGGAAGCGCAATACAATCCATTGCAAACTTGGCTAAAGGGCAAGATCGAGGAAATGCAGTTACAGCCCTGGTGAGCACTCTCCCGGCAAAACTAAGCACAAGTCACCAAAATCCTTGTAAAGTAAATCACAACTTCCTAATATTTGTTCTATATTCTTGGTTGCAGGCCATGAAAACCGATGAACACAACATGTGGGTACTCCAAGATAGTTGTACAAATGCCTATGAATCAATGGTGGTCTACGCCCCTGTGGACATCAATGGCATGCAATCAGTGATGACAGGTTGCGACTCCAGCAACGTTGCAGTTTTACCCTCGGGTTTCTCAATTCTTCCTGATTGGATTGAATCTAGGCCTTTGGTGATCACTTCTAGGCCAGAGGAGAAGAGCACAGGAGGATCCTTGCTTACTATTGCATTTCAAATACTAATTAGCAACTCTCCAACAGCGAAACTTTCTATGGACTCTGTGGACTCAATTAACACCCTCATATCTTGTACATTGCAGAAAATAAAGAGCAGTTTGCAATGTGAAGACTGAGAACATTTCAATTTAGCTATTGGTTGAAATATTAAGCATAAACATTCTTTTCATAATTAAATAGCTAGAAAGAGGATAGATGAACCAGTATTTTCTTGTCATATTGTTATTGGGTCTGATGAAGTAAGACTATCAGTCAAAGCATATCAAATGACATAATTAAATTGTATTCTTTATGCACATTAAGAATAATTTATGGAAATATTATTATCCAGTTTGATTTTGTCACCACGGTGGACATCTTATAGATACTTGTTCAAGTGCAACATTCTGGCAATTATTACAATGCATGTAATAATTGCCATCAAGACTTTGATAAAAGCAGACCAGTAAGATGAAAACAGAGGATACAAGACTCACAGACATATCAGAGAGGGAGATGGAACCAATACGTGCAACACCGCTGTTGCATTTAGAAACAAACTGGACAAACAGCATGTATATCAGCGAAATAATCTCTTTAGCCATCCTCCCATTGCCCTCTCGCCATTAAGCTGCAGGGGGAGCAAAAATCCCTAGGAATACAACCTAATGGGAGCAAAGGGTGGCCTAATAATGAGTTTCCGGGGGGACCATGTACACGGAAAAGAAGCTCCTCTTAATCATACTCTAGTCTCGCTATCAGAAATCTAGAGACTATGTTCCAAGATCTTATGTTATGGACTTTTAAGAAACTCAAACCTCAAGTGCTGAAGCTCTTGATAGATAAGGAATTGCTACAAACTCATTTCCCAACTACACAAGGGGATGGTATTATCTCAAGTCTCAACAATCCTTCGAATATTGCAATCAAGAAATGTACAATTTCATTTGAAATGCTACAATGACATCAAGATTTAAACAGTGAACTCCAGAATAAATATCATGTTTGCTATGCGGCACAGGAGCCAAAAAAAAAAAAAAAATACTCTCACACATTCACTCATACACCTCTCAGTTTTTGTTTCGTAGATGTGCCAAACACAGAACCAGAACACCAAAATTCCAGGAAAAGAAGAAACCCAAAATATTTGAAGACTAAAGAAAGAAAAATAGTAATAAAATATTATTTTGCTCAAATGCCATCAGATAAGTCTGGTGTGATAAGTTTTTTGCATTTTTGCCAGAGTATAAATGAAAAATTTAGGGTAGGAAGAATTAATGGAAGGAAATGAAGTTAAACTGACACCATAAAGGTCTCATGCTTGTTTCACATTAACAATACAAATGAGTTGCACAACTGAACCAATACCACCGGTCTCATGATAGTTTTGTAGTAACAATGCAAAATCAGTCCCATACATCTTTTATCATTCACATACTTGCGTGAAGCAGAGAACACGAACGTCACAAATTTACATGCATTTGCCTAGACTTCTTGCCAATAAACAAGTCACAAGTCAACAGAGGGCAGCCACAAAGATAAACAATGTTAAGTACTAAGTGCACCATATGACACCTCCAAACACCTCAATAAAAATCAGTTGGCAAGAATTTATCTTATTATGGCATCTGAGAGCTCCTACCTAGTATAGATAAGCCAACATTTCAAAATATTATATGCTTAGACTGCCATAATGTTTGTCAGTTCACATAAAGCACCTCAATGTCTATAATCCCACAAGAAAGGAATTTCTCTTGAAAAATTATCAAATCAAGTATTTGCCTTTGTGGCATTATATACTTACCTTTGAAATTCTGTAGCAGGCAATCATCAAACATTTTCTAATCAAATACCCCAAAATGCAGCAGCAAACATTCTCCACACAGAAAAAAGTAACCTTAGACTCCACGCCCAATCCCCCAAATCACATTCAACAATATCACAAAGACCACCCCTCTCCCAACACAAACTCTTAGTAATAATAATAATAAAAAAAAAAAAAAAAACCAAACAAGCAAAAAACAACATGCCAACAATGCAATTAAAAAAAAAATCCACATACAGCATTTGCAGCCTTAAACCATATAAAATGAAATTCACAATAATGGTTATTACAATTAACATAAGAAATGTAAATGAGCTTCAAACTCTAAGTACCACAAAAACAACACCACAGCCATTCTCCTTTCCTTCAACTCTCCGACTCCAAAGGAATCCCCAGCTCCTGCGGCGGCCCGGCTTCCTCTTTGGCATTGGGACCGGCCCGCCCAGGAACCGGCACGGCACAAAAGGTCTTGGTCTTACTAATGGGCCGGCCCTTTTCGAGCTGAACTAAGTCCCCAACTTGAAACTGGTTTAACGGGTCATGGGCCTGGTACTTCTTCTTCTTCCTCACACGGCGTTTGTACTTGGGGTGTGGGGCCAAGCGCACAACCTCCACAGCCACCGTCTTGTCGTTGGTGGCGCATATGACTCGCCCTTGTAATGACCTCATAGCCTTGATCACAAGGAGCCCGGCGGAGAAAGGCGGCGCGGCAGCGGATGAGGAGCTGGGTTTGAAGAGTTGGGTAGTGGGGGTGGTGGCGCCATGGAGGAATGGGGTGGTGAGTGAGAGGGATTTGAATTGGAGGATTGGTGGAGAAGTCAGAAGCATTGTAGATTTTGGGTTGGATAGGACATAGGAGAGGTGATGAGCAGGTTTATTTGTATTCTTTGTGAGTGCGCTGGGGATAAAGTCGTGTTCTATATAACCTCGCGATTTTTGTTGTTGATAAGAACGAATTATGCAAATTCTCTTCACTGTCATATTAAATTGGAGTTAAATGTGGAGTGCGTAATTTGATGCCAGTAGCCTCCTCTTAGTTACATTTCCCAAAATACAAAAGTAATGAACAATATTGAACATATTACAAGACATTGAGACAACAATCAAACAAACAAACAAAATAAAAAACAAACCACAATTATAAAGTAGTGGATTTGGAGATACAATGTCCATGATTAGGGGTGTCAATAAATGTTTGATTTTTTTATCAAATTTTAAAAATTATATTTTAATTTAAATTAAATCAAATTTATATAAACTTTAATCAAGTTAAACAAGAATTAAGTTCAAGTAATTTAATTTATATATATATATATATTTACTAAACAAGTTGAGTTTAGCTTCATATCTTTTTAAACAAAAAAAAATATGTTTTAATTTAGTTTGTTAGGTTATCAAACTAAATTCAAGTAAACTTTTAACAATTGATTTCAAATCAAATATTAAATAATTTGATTTTTTTTTCTATCATATCCAAAAACAAAAACATTGTTAACTAATTTGGATTATTCCAATGTTGCTAAACCAAGAATTCATGACATTACAGTCATATGTAATTGTGCAAAAATGCTAAAACAAATAAAACTATTTACAGTAATTCAAATTTAAAATTTACTTAGCTTGATAATCATAAGTTCAAATTAAATTCATAATTTTTACTTACCTTATCTTAAACTCGACTTTCATTTTTTATGAGTTTCGAGCTCATTTCTATCTAACTTACATCATCAATTTTTATTTTACAAAAAAAAAAATGCAATGCCTATGAAAAAACTAATCTTAAATAATACATGAAATGAAGTTTTACGCTTATTGAAATATATAAATGTCAAACTTATATTTCATAGCATAAAACATTAAGCAACATTTTGAATTAAAAAACAAGCCATAAAATATCAAAATCTGAAATAACGTAAGAGCATGTAAGTCATCTCAAAAAATCTCTTCCACAAAAATTTACACTAATATATGTACTTCCATCATTTCAATAAGGTTCAAGCAAAAACATATTATAGATTTTACTTCAATTGGATTCCAAAATGAATAAATATGGAAGGTTTGAAATTATGGCTATAATAATAAATACTGAGGCTTATGTGGGCCGTATTTAAAAAAAAAAATCAAACTCATATCATAAATTTAATGAACTCAATTTAAAAGTTTAAATTAAACTCTATTTATATCTAATTAAATTCCCCTCAAATATCAATTTGACAAGCCCAATTCAATTAACAGGTCAATAATTTGGTTCTTTTCATTTTATTTTCTGAAAATTCTATTTAATAATTTGAAGGCGAATAAATGAATATCCCTTTAAACCAGTGAAATGAAAATGTTCCAAGTGTTCACTATTATCAATAGACATTTGCGTGCTGGCAAGTCATCATAAAATAAAAAATAATAAAAAATAAAATGAAAATCCTTGAGGGATAGGCTTATCCAATTTGAACCCACGTGGCACCTCATAAATGGGATCCTACATCTCTTCAAAGAAAGCTAGATTTCCACGTGGCAGGCCAAGATCCAATCAAAATCAAAAACATCCGCAAGCACATCCACAGGCAATTCAAATTGCCAAAATAAGAATCGAAGTTAGTTTTTTCAGTTTGGCCCTTAGAATTGAGCAGAGAGACACATTACACCAAAAATGGCTTCACTTGCAACCTTTGCTGCAGCCCAGCCCACCGCCGTTAAGGGACTCGCCGGAAGCTCCCTCGCCGGGACTAAGCTCCATGTCAAGCCATCTCGTGTGAGCTTCAAGCCCACTAACTACAGGTAACTTGTCAATTGTTCCATTTTTTCAACTTACCAGTATGGGCATGTGCTTTTTTTTTTTTATGTTATGGTGGTATATAACTAGGCCTGGATTGGAAATATGATTGGTGTGATTTTAAGTTCAATTGATTTTCAAGAACAGATTCTGAGCCATGCTGTCAAACATAGAGCTTGATTGTATCCATTTTTGTTTTTTGTTTTTTTTTGGGTTTTCTATTTTTTCCCGGGGGTGGGGGCAACATGGATAATTAGGGAATCAAAAATGTGATTTTTTGACTAAATTTTCACTACAGATTGAAGTTTATGAAATTTTCACCCCTGCCAGTCTCCTGTTAGGTACCTGCTTGCAATTGTTAATCCATGATGCTGTGTGTGGTGGGATGGAACCCATAACGTTTGGCATTGAAATTTTGAGAATTTTTCACTCAGATATGAATTCTAATTTCGAAGGAGTAATTATTTGATGGTGAACATAGTGAGAATTGCTTGGGGGTCTATTTTCTTGGTTGTTAAATAACAAATTCTTGCTAATGGAATAAAATTGTGTAGGGCTGGTGCTGTGGTTGCAAAGTATGGTGACAAGAGTGTGTACTTTGATTTGGAGGATATTGGCAACACCACTGGCGAATGGGACTTGTACGGATCAGATGCACCTTCACCATACAACCCCCTTCAGGTATATGGTTCTTTTGTACTCTTTCCCTTTTACAGTTTGTAGCTAATTTGTATTGCCTGATGTTTTCTGGCCTTATGTCTTGTTGCAAAATAAGGATCTGTGTGTGTTGTGTAATTTATAGATCCTTATATTTTGATCAATACTTGAGAGTATCCTTGAGGTTGGCTGTTTATGATATAATTTGAGAAGACTCAATTAGAGACATTGATGGAGCGTGGTTGTAAGTGGATTGGCGTGGAATATAATTGGTAATCAGGAAACTTAACTGAGTATAAGACAGGATGTCTGCAAGATGCTGCTTGGACTAGAACATAGTTCATAGCTGAGATCAAAATTGTCCATAAACCTTAAAAGTTTGGTGTTGGTTTTACTCTTTCCTGTTGAATGCTATAATTTGTGCAATTTTTATGAGTTCAGGAAACTATTACATGATTTTAAATTATTTAATCTGGTGCCTGAACTCTAATTTTGTGAAGATTCAGAGAAAATGACCAATATATATATGTATAATTTTCTTGTAAACACTTTGGTAATGTAGGCTTTGGATGCTAATTTTGCTTAAATAGAGAAATTATCATTCACTTCAAAGTATGTTTCTCTACAAACCTTGTGCTGGTAATTTGTTTAGATGCAAAATTTGAAGGGATAAAGGCCATGTAATAGGTTTCTGCTGATATTAGACTTTAGTTTCTTTGCATTCTATTTCTCCCTTTCTGAAGCCTGCATATCTGCATAGCAAAACTCATGCAGAAAATTTTCCAAATAAGATCATTCAAACAGAACCAACTTGCAGGCTCTGAGTCATTGTGCATGGAGAGTTCCAACATGACCTGCAACTTGATTATTGTGACTATGAAGTTTGTTCACAATTTCCATTTTTTGCAGAGCAAGTTTTTTGAAACATTTGCTGCTCCTTTCACCAAGAGAGGTCTATTGCTCAAATTCTTGATATTGGGAGGTGGGGCCACACTTGCTTACGTGAGCTCCCAAGCAACCGGAGACGTTCTGCCAATTGTCAAGGGCCCTCAACTCCCACCCAAGCCCGGGCCGCGTGGCAAAATCTAATCTCTTGAGTCTAAATTTTTCTATCCATTGGTTGTGTTTGATGTATGATTTCGACAGCTTTGTAAGTAAATCTGAAGCCTACTTGTGACACTGTTAATCATTACCAAATCTTCAATTAAATGTTCATTTTGAGAACTCTTGTTTACTAAGCTGAAGTGCTGCGTGGCTTTTACATTTTTGATCATCTTGCTTAAGTGTTACTCCGAAAACATGACTTTAGCACTTAATGACAACAAAGCATAATCACAGGCATGCTTTTGTAACTTATGTTCAGTAAAACACTCGTGCTTGCTCATTAAACTGATTTCTGAAAGGTTATCTAAGAATTATTCATGACAACTACATGAATGAATAGCTATATAAGTGCTACTGTGCGCCCATGCACACACGAAAACATTTGAATATAACTCAAACTGCCTCCCCTTACTCCCTTCGATCATATTAACTAGTATGCTTGAAGTGTTCAACTGGCAAAACAGGACAACATTTGGAGTACAATGAGCTACGACCATGTAATCCATAAACACACGAGTCGTTAATATGACTTCTTGGACATCTAAAATTACTTCAAAATCCAATCAATCTACCAATGCTTCCTATTTACGAAAAAAGAACTACGACTTGATAAAAACCTCTATGATTTGACCATTTTATATATGCATCAATGGCTGAGCTTCATTGATTGAGTTGTGCCAGTTAGCATTCCTTCTGTTAATGTTCTTCTGCAATGGAATGATGCTAGTGCCGTGCTGTTGGGCTTCTTAAACCACCTAAATTCTCTAGTCTCTCTATGTAGGATATTTTCTCGTTTGTGATGATGTTAGCTGGTTTGCTGAGGTGCTTATTGTCAACATCATCGTGAAAATCTTTCTTTGCAGTCGTTTCTCCCTGATCTAAATTCCATCCCATGAAATCCAGTAGTGTCTTTGAAGTGGGTGTCTCAGTAGAATTCAAAATTTCCGGTTCATCTTTAGCATTAGAAATTTTCTCTGATCGTGTATTAGGTGAGCGTTGCCTATTTTGTTCGGCACTTGATGGATTTCTAGCAAGAGAATCAGCATGCATAACATCTTCTATTCTTGACAAGACAGTGAATGCCAGGCTTTCTATAATTCTTGAATAGCTTTCCAGAATTGCGTGCCCCACATCCTGCAAGATCAAGAAAGATAAAACTCATGTACAAAATCAAATATATGAATCCTAGGGAGTTAAGTCATATAAAATCAGAAACCTCATTCAATACTTTAGCCAATCATCTCAAAAATATTGAACTTACAAAGAATTTCATTCACATAACTTGAGTAGAATCTGATTGTGTATTATCACTTAATAAGTATGCAACCTCAATCTTTTACATCAGGTGCTAAGTTTCAAATTAAGTATATGGAGAAAGAAAACAGTTTGCAAAATCTCATTAGAGATGAAGCGAATATCAAATAGATTAACAAAATAGAAGAACTCTTACTTTGTTGTATTGGATTTTGCTGATGTCTAGTTCAGATTGGGGAATTCCAGGGAAGCGATGCTTCAGAATTAGCAAAAATGTCTGTGCTCTATCTTCCAAAAGTTCTCTCTTCTCCAAACTCACAGCTGAACCCCAAGAAGACTTGTTATCTTTAGCATTCATTTTCCTTTTCCAGATCACCCCTGATGCCTCAATCCTATTTTTGAGGTCAAGTATTTTATGCTCCGATGACAAGTCCAGAGTAGAAAGCAAATAGTCTGGATCAAAGAATTCATCTGTGATGCTCTTGTATATTGAGTCTCCAAGGCTTGCTCTCCCATTCTATTATGAATATATTGAAAAAAAAAAGAGGGGATAAATAGACTAAGCAAACCTCTAAACTTACTATCGTAGTAATACTGTAACCTAAAACACTTTTCTGTTTTCCTCATACCTTAGGGAGAGATTCAATGTAGTTTTCTGGAATTTCCATTTCTGACAGGGCCTGAGCATTTATGGCCATAGCTGCTTTTAGTACTTGGTTTACTGAGTCCTTCTGATATTGCAACCATTTTCTTGTAACCTCAGACAAACCATTTGGGGGAACCTTAGGAGCAGGAATCCACCATTTATCGTCTTTTCTTATGTTATTGCCTTTCTGAGATTCCTCATCATCCTTTGATGAGTAGTAGAATTCATTTTGGTCTTTGAAGTTATCTAGACAATCCTGTTCATGGTTAACAAGCCGAAGATGAGTAACTATTGTGGGTGAAATGAGCCCTTAAAATCCATAAAAGAATCAAAATTCAAGGGAAAATCTGCTCTAACAAGAAGCATCGCATCAAGCTTGCGTAATGCAGGAATGTTCATGTGGAGATCATTTCTCTGCCTTGTCGCCATAATCTGGTAAAGAATGAGGCATAAACTCTAATTAATAGAAAGATTGATAAGCATGAGAGGAAGTACTCACACACATGTGCATGCTGGTATATGATACAAACAACCACAGAGAGAGAGAGAGAGAGAGAGATTTACCTCCATACTGGTTCCATCTTTTGACCTTTGTTTTGAAGGAGCGAATTCAACAATGTAATCAGTGACAGATAAGAGCCAATCTATCTCTTTTCTCCACCTTGCTTTGGTCTCTGCTGACATTGGCTCTAGTCTCTTTTGTTCTCCAAATGCAGAAGCTGCATTAATTTAGAGAGAGATGTTATAGAGAAAAGCCAGACAAACTTTTTGCATGATAAGCTAGCATCTAAGTAAAATTACATAAATAATGAAACTGAAGAAATACATCTTTTTCCCAATCTCCGATGCAAAAATTAATTCCCTTAAGGCATCAGAGATTGACAAGGAATATCAGAATTTCATATTCTTGAGGTGCTTTTGCCTGAAAAAGAACATTTATTACTGATGTTGCTGAAATTCATTTATAGAACTAAGGAGCAATATTATTTCACCTGTGCATTGAAAAAGATCAGGTACCTGCTAAGTTTGTAATTGCATTTGACAATGCCAAAGCTGATGAAACACCTTTTCCCCCACCCGACATATCCTCACCCAGAAGCAACTTTGCAAACTTTTCCTTCATCAATTCCATATCTAGATTATAGCAACAAAACAAATGAAGTAATCAATAAATGATATGAAAACAGGACCATAAAAGGAATCAGATTTAGTAATTTTTAATTCTACAAGCTAAATTTATCATGTATTCAGGCTCAAATTACCAAATCCTATCTGTTTATATTTCTGTTTTTCTAATGAAGTGCATATCAAGATGTCTAAGTTTTGTGATCAGAAACCATGATAACATATAAACACCCCATGTCCTGAAATTAAGGAAGGGCCTTTAAGCCTTAACCAATGCAACAATATCTTCACATTTGAACTTCATCTGAAACTACACAAACAAGAACAATTACGAAAAATCATGAAACTGGGAAAACTCTACATTATGGAACTTCAAACATTCAATGATAAAAACTGAAATATATATAAGCAGCAGATATTGTTCTATACTTGCCTGAATGTTGCCTTTCTCTTGCAAGAGTGCTGGCTATATTTTCACTATTGGCCAACCGGGACTTGACGTTTTCTGTCCAGTTAAGCGCACATCCAATTCTTGGCTGTGAAGATGGTTGATGATCATGTAAAGGAACGGATGCATGGCTTCTTGACGTCATCCCATCATGATCCTCTAGGGACAGCGAGCCATTGATTGCATTGATCAAACTCCTGGTCTGTTTTCCTCCATTTTCATACATCCCCTTGAAGGGTCCCAGCCGGGATTTGTAGATTTCCTCTTTCACCTCCAGGGCTCAAACCAGCAATGAAGAGGGAAAAAATTGTTTGGTGGACAGAGGAAAAGATGACTTTTCCCTTCCAAGAATTATGGATGGTAAAAAAAAAAAAGAGAAGGCAAAGAAAACAGACGTTTCGATTCAGCAGTTGCACAAGGAAAAATAAAATAAAATAGTGGATGCAAAAAAGTGTTGTTTGGGGTTGGTATGGAGTTGTTTTTTTCTCAAATTTCTTCCTTAGTTATGTTGAAGCATGAAATATTGGAGGAACGTGGGGTGCATAATGTAAGAATTGGGACAGGTCAGGGCGTCAGGGGATGAATTTTGACGAACAGAAGGGAATGTTGTTCTCCCTTCTGGCTTTTGTATATTCTTTTTTCTGTTTGCCACTTACTTAGGCCATTAAGCTGTCTCTCTCGCTCTCTCTCACACACACACTAGCACACACATTCCAAAATTAGTAGCATTTCTGATGGCTGATAATAATAGGCTTGTTACAAAGTATATATATATATATGTGTGTGTGTGTGTGTGTGTGTGTGTGTGTGTGTGTGTATCTTGTTCCTACAAATGTCAAAACTATATAAATATGACAACCAAGGCTAAGTGGTCCAATGTTGCCTGTCAAAGGATTTAAGTAATGATGTATGCATGAAAAGTCTTCTTTCCAATTACATATAAGTTCGTCTCCATTTACCTGTCTTTTATTTGTAATTTGTATCTATTTGTCTGTCATAAAAGAGCATACATTTTACAACAAAACTTATTTTATACATGGATTCAGTCAAAATCTTGAAACTCTTTTTTGAATTATATGTCGTTGGTAAATCATATTTAGGATTATTTATTAAAAAAAATTATTTCTTGAAAAATCTATCTCTGTGTGCTTGCAAAAATTTCAAATCATTCTCATAAAATTTATCCTTTTTTAATAACTCAGTTGCCTTAAAATAGTTTAGACCAATAAAAAAATCTCAATATTAAAACTTTCGATACAACCAAATAAAAAGTGCCAAGGGTGACACACTGCAGGGGTCCAAACTATATGTTTATCCAAACTATATGATTGGATAAATCATTATCGAATTGGATCCCAAATTAACTGCCTATTGAACTTTTTAATCTGCATTTATATTTATGTGTCATTTTTTAGTACACCATCCATAAATCCATACACAAAAAATCGTATTTGTACTAGCATATTGGCCAAACAATACAATAATCTGATTAAAAGTCATTACATAATTGGTACTGAATTTTTTAATAAAAATCTATAATATATTTTATTAAATGTCCAAACTTTTTCCGTTTTGTAGTTAACCACAATCTCATTATTTTTAATTTATTTATAATCCATAATCAACTTCAAATAATCTCTACAAAACAACATGTAAATGACCGGCTAAGTCAAACCATAGCAACAAAATTATTAATCCAAATAAAATACGATATTATTATGGGACCTTAGAATTTCGTATATATTTTTTATAAATAGCAATGTGATAAAATCTCTCGAATTTTTTCTTTGATAAAATTTTTATTATTGAATTTTATTTATATTTTAATGAGATGACATTATACTAACTTATTTTTTTTCTCTATATATATATAATTTTACTAGATAATATATTTTTTATTGATAATTTTCATGCATAAATGTATTATTTTTATGAAATAAAGTGATATTTTGTATTGATATACTTCTAATTTAATAGCGAATTTGTTTCTAAATGAGATTTTATCATTTTTTTTAAAATTAATTCAAATAATATCTAAATTATAAATTTTAAAAATCAACAAATTATACCCAAATCCAAAACTCATTTCTACTCGTCAAACTATGAATCTAATAACTAATTATGATTTTTTACCATTTATAACACCCAATCAAAAGCAAAATTCCATCAAGACATCGACAAAATACTAGCCACACTCGTGCGCCGAGCCGCATGGCTGCCGTCCATCATTCTCACGTGCAACCTTCTCCATATTAACCAATCCATTTCTCCTCTTCCACTCCACCTCAATTTCTCAACGACCACTAAAACACCACCACCCTCCGCCACCGCCATCGCCGCCGCGAAAAATGGAGGCCATAGGGGTTCTGATGATCTGTCCGATGAACAACTACTTAGAGCAAGAGCTCGACAAACGGTTCAAACTCTTCCGATACTGGACTCAGCCGCGGCAGCGTGAGTTCTTGACTCAGCAAGCCGAGTCGATCCGCGCCGTGGTGGGGAACGCCACCGCGGGTGCCGATGCCGAGCTGATTGACGCGCTGCCGAAATTGGAAATAATTTCGAGTTTTAGCGTGGGATTGGATAAGATTGACTTGATCAAATGTAAGGAGAAGGGGATTAGGGTTACCAACACTCCCGATGTGCTGACCGAAGACGTGGCGGATTTGGCGATCGGGTTGATGCTGGCGGTTTTGAGGAGGATTTGTGAGTGTGACAAGTATGTGAGGAGAGGGGCGTGGAGATTTGGTGACTTCAAGTTGACTACTAAGGTATACTGTTTCATTTTGTTTTTCATTTCATATTTTGTATTTTTGTTGGTTTTTGATAGATATGCATTTGCTTTAGGCAGCTTAAATTCTATTTTATAATATTCTAATAATTTGGAGATTCCTGGGGTGAATGTATATCTTAATTTTGGTTTGAGGTTAATAATGCTTAGCCTAATGCGTTGTGATTTTAGAGCAGTGCTTTGAGGTAGCTTAAAAGAATTATGGTCTCACAAGGATGTAGGAGAGATTGGGTCTCTTTGCTCCAAAGGTTTTGCAATCAGTATTTCAGTTTTGCTTTAAGTTTTAAATTCTAACCGCTGTAAAATGATGATTAAGGATTGTGATTTTAGAGCAGTGCTTTGAGGTAGCTTAAAAGAATTATGGTCTCACAAGGATGTAGGAGAGATTGGGTCTCTTTGCTCCAAAGGTTTTGCAATCAGTATTTCAGTTTTGCTTTAAGTTTTAAATTCTAACCGCTGTAAAATGATGATTAAGGATGGCAGGCTATTTTTTTGTTCTTTTTACCTGAGGTGGAGGTTGGTTATCTTTGGTTAGCAGGTTTGCTCATTGTTACCTCTTTGCGAGCATAGACAGTCACTGCTATTAGGTTAATCCTGCTAACTTCACTCTTGAAAAATATTCAACTCTGAAGATCAGTGGCTACTAAATTCTTATCTCCATTATAATGATTATTTTGGGTTCTGTTATGTTAATCATTTCATATGTATATGCCGTGATCATGCTATGCCCTTTTTAAAATTAACTTCCTGTATTACCTTCCCTTCCTGTTTTGCATGTTTTAGAATAGAGAACTAGCCTCATTAGTGTCGGCCCATCTCATGAGGATAAACTAGGAGAAACCTTTGAACACTTCTTGAGTCCTTGTGATGTTAAAATTTTACTGGTCGCCATTCATTTGCAATTATTCTGTTCTGCAAGTCTGGCTGCTAAGGCGTCCGTGACTAGAGAAATGTAAAATACAGCAAATCGCTTAATGTGTTAGGTGGAAGTCAAAACTTATCCTAATTAGACTTCAATGTAGCGTGACTGTAAGTGAAGTCCGGTGTTGGAGCTCTTGGCAGCCCTTTTTGACTTCACAATTATGGATTCAGCTAATACTGTACATAGCTATGGTATCATGCAGAATTGCTTCAGGCATCGAGGAGCAAGACATAGGTCACACACAGAAGCCTGGCATTTCCTTGCAGTTTGATCTTTATTATCTTTTTTGGTATATATACCGTTGGATGCAGCAGTAATGTTATTGGAGTTATCAAATTCATTATATTTCAGTAGGACCACATTGCATTTGGGTTGTTTGGATGTTTTGCTCATCTGTTGGTATTCAATAGCGGTTTTTCATTGTAGTTATGTTTGGGGGAGCTTTCAACTCATTTATTTTGTCTTGCAGTTCAGTGGCAAAAGAGTGGGTATCATAGGATTGGGCAGAATTGGCTTGGCAATTGCTAAGCGAGCAGAGGCATTTGATTGCCCAATCAGTTACTACTCAAGATCTGAGAAACCAAACACAAACTACAAATACTATGGAAGTGTTGTTGAATTGGCTTCAAACTGTGACATCCTAGTCGTAGCATGTGCACTGACTCCTGAAACAACGCATATTGTGAATCGAGAAGTAATTGATGCATTGGGTCCGAAGGGAGTTGTCATCAACATAGGAAGGGGACCCCATGTAGATGAGCCTGAATTGGTATCGGCTCTTGTGGAGGGCCGTTTGGGCGGTGCTGGACTTGATGTGTTTGAAAAGGAACCTGAAGTACCTGAGCAACTGTTTGGCCTCGACAATGTTGTCCTGTTGCCTCATGTAGGGAGCGGCACAATAGAAACACGTAAAGCCATGGCTGACCTTGTTCTTGGGAATTTGGAAGCTCACTTCGCCAACAAGCCGCTATTAACTCCAGTGGTTTGATAATGTCATTACAGCATCAAAACTGTGAATCATAAATCATTTAGAGGCAGTCATGTTTGATGCCATTGCTTGTAGACCTCTGGAATATTGATGATGACTTCATTGCCTAATGAGCTTGGTAGATTGTTTCATTGAAGTTACTAATTAATCTGGATATTTTTTATGTTGCCTCTTTTTTCTTTTTTTTTGGCTATTAAACTAAATATCTATGGTAGTGATTACTGTGTCATTTGGAGCATGGTTTCACTGTTTACTGTCTCCCAAGTCCCAACTCATGTCCATTCATAAGAACGCTTCAAATTTTTTTTGTTCCTACATCCCTTTTTTCCCAATCACAAACAGTATAAAGGGTTCATTAAATTTGACCAATATTATTGTGTTCACTCCACGTCTATATTTCAACTGAATGCAATATATGTTGCGTGTGAAAATAGCCAGCAAATATTTTGTGCATGAAGTTATTGTTAAAAGGAACAAATACTTGCAAAAAAAAAAAAGAAGAAAATAAACATTTCATCATTTATACTTTCTCAACTTGTAATACGTAGGACTTTTTATGAAGATTCGTGATTGAGCTTCTACTCTTATAACAGTGTCCAGTGTCCGATTTGTAATGAAAATTGTCTCTTCGTGTAATGAAAATCACCTCTTAAGTATCTGAGTAATGAAAATCATATATGAAAGTCATTAAATTTAAAATCATTTTTCAAGTATACAATGCATAATGAAAATCACCTCTCAAACAAATGATGGATATGGAAATCATCTCTTAGTGTAACGAAAATCATTTATCAATTATCTACGTAATGGAACATTAAATTTAAAATAATATTTCAAGTATGTAAATGCGTAATGAAAATCATCTCTGTATGATGCGTAATTAAAATCATTTCTCAAGCAATTGATTGAAATCAATTAGATTTGAAAAATGGAAGTTTCTTTCTAGCATCCATCACTTTTGTACACCAATCACTATTTTCAAATGTTGCAAAAAACATAAGTATTTGAGGTATTAAATGTTAAAATAGCGTTTTGGAAGAATCAATTACTCCTAAAGTATTATATAGAATTGAATTTAAACACACTAATAATTTTAACAAAATTAAATTAATTTTCTTTAAGCATATACTTAGTTTAACAGTCAAATTCTCTGTTACAAAAACCCGCGAAACCCAACCGTAATCCTCGAACCATCAACAATGGAAACTTCAATCGGCGTTCTCCTAATCCGTCCGCTGTCGACTTACCTCCAACAGGAGCTCTCCAAACGATACACCCTCTTCAAGTTCTGGCAAGTGCCGCCGGATCTCCGCCGCGAATTCCTCGGAAAACACTCTAATTCCATCAAGGCGGTGGTGGGGAACGGCGTGCAAGGCGCCGATGCTGAGGTCATAGACGAGCTGCCGCTTCTGGAGATCGTCGCGAGTCACAGCTCCGGGCTCGACAAAATTGATTTGGACAAGTGCAGAGAGAAGGGCATAAGGGTAACTTACACTCCCGACGCTTTGACGGATGAGGTGGCGGATATGGCGGTTTTGCTGACGTTGGCGACGCTGCGGCGGATTTGTGAGGCGGATCAGTATGTGAGGAGGGGTGAGTGGAAGAACGCTGACTTCAAGTTGACGAAAAAGGTTAAACTTTTTTAATTCTTTCATTTCAGTTTAATATTGTTTTCTTGGGGGAAAAAATCAACTAAAGGTAACTTTTATGGTTTTAACCAGTGTTGAAAGTGGACCTTATAGAAAGCAGATAGGAGATGTAGCCTATAGATTCAAGCGAATCAATTCAGTGAAAATTAACAGCTTTGCTTGTGATTTTTCATTCTAAAATCAGTGTATCATGTTAAGTTATGTTGGGAAAATGATATTGGTTTTTGCATTGTCATGGATGCATTCTTTTGTAGTTTTATAATCCTAGTCTCTCTTCCCATTTTCCATCTGCTTATCATCATTCACCTTTCTTCAGTTCAGTGGCAAATCAGTGGGCATCATTGGATTGGGCAGGATTGGCTCAGCCATTGCTAGGAGAGCTGAAGCTTTTGGCTGTTCAGTTAATTACCACTCTCGTTTGCAAAAAACAAATTCAAGATATAAATATTATCCGTCTGTTCTTGACTTGGCCTCACACTCTCAAATCCTTATTGTGGCATGTGCATTAACGCAAGAAACTCGCCACATTGTCAACCGTGATGTAATCGATGCATTGGGTAGAAATGGGATTGTAATCAACATTGCAAGAGGTTCCCACATTGATGAAGCTGAGTTGATTTCTGCTCTTGCTGAAGGCCGTTTGGGAGGAGCTGGGCTAGATGTATTGGAACATGAGCCTGAAGTACCGAATCTACTTCTTGGGCTTGAAAATGTAGTCCTCTCACCTCATGTGGGAGCTAGCACAGTTGAAACTCGTAAGGCAATGGCAGATCTCGTCATTGAAAACCTGGAAGCGCATTTTTCGAACAAACCGCTGCTCACTCCAGTTATTTGATTGTGGTGTGTGGGTTGCTCAGGTACTGTTTCTCAGCTGCGTTTTCATGTAATAGAACTTATATCTAAAACTGTTTCCATTGTTGTTTTGAGATTCCAGTATGAGAACAATGCTATTTGTCACGAATTCTATAGTTTACAAATTATTGCTTGACTGATGAGTAATGATAATCCATGCTGCATGCAAAACCTCATTATTTTTCCTGTGATGAAGGGGGATCAGTAATGATAATCACTATTAATTATCACACAAAATCATGCACATCTAATCCAACAATGGCGATCATGCGTGATAGTTTCAAACTTATTTTTTTGTTGGGATGCCTTTATTTTTATAGTTAAATGTAGTTTTGAAGCCGTTGGAGGATTATCTAACACTATTTTTCAGACCTTTACTGACAATGCAATTAGTTGTGCCATGTGCGACTTACAACACTAAAAAAATATTCTATTGTTTGCCAGAAGACACTTTATTAGTTTATATATGACAGACCTTACAGAGGTTCTTTCTTCTGCAAATTTTCTTTTTTTTCTTCTGAGGCTCCAGAAAACTAGCTAGGAATCTAGAAGTCACCATCTTGAAGCTTGTTGCTTACATTGAGATTCTTGACTTATTGCAACTCTTGAGCGTGTCCAGTGCATTGTGTGCTTATCTTGCTTTCTTGATAAAACTTCCATTATATCTAATTCTCATGCAGCACTAGTAATTGATTAACATATCTGAAAGAATTTCTCAGTCAAACTTGCTCTGTTCCAAGACACGTCGCATTATTAATCTACTTTTCTATTACCTACAAAAGAATCTCAGGGCCAAAAATAAATGGTTTCTAGTGCCTTAAACTACATTATTTCCTCTCTTTTTTTCATCCTCAGGATCTGTGGTTATAGGACAATGACATTGTAATTGTAGTTTGTAAGTTGCAAAAGAATTTGCTGATTATTGAAACCTCATTTAAACTTAATTCTTGATAACCCTATTTCAGATAGTTTACCCATAAACAAAGCTCAGCAGTACATCATATTTGTACAACCTAAACTTACATAGGAGGCATTAAAAGGTGTTCCTCTAAAACATAAACTGAGAAAACTTACACCATTTTCCCTTCATTTCTACAGTCCTAACACGTGATCTTAAAGTGAACAACCAAAATGAAATTTCCCCATGGACAGGAAAAGATATAGTTAGGAGATATGTTCCTCTGCACTTTCTGTCCCCAATCTTCAAATCCTTCTCAACCAGCTATTTTTCAAGGAGAAGAAGCACCTTTGAAGATGAGAAAGTTGAGAGTCTCCAATGTAAAATATATGAAGCTCCCTTTAGTGTGAGTGAAAAAACAGCCAAAGTTGGATCCCACCACACACTGCCATCCATTCCCATATCTTTCGTCAAATTCCTGCCAATACAAAAATTACAACTTTCAATACTGAATATCTATGTCCAATGCTCAAAAAAAGGACTGCAATGAGAGAGAGAGAGAGAGAGAATCTTGAAATTTCACATGTACTGACATAAATACAGGTCAAAATAGACAACACAAAAAAGAATCTCAGATTCTCACCTTCTTGATGTGGGCAGCAATGGATTTGCAGTCTAAAACATCATACAGATCCAGAGCTTCAGAAGCACAAGCCATTGCTTGGATCTGCATCTTCAATGGCATATCTGTATCCTCTATCAAAGCTTTCCCTTCCAGCATCTTTCTTCAAACTAAAATCCCACTTCTAATACAGCTTTTCCCTATATCTAAAGCTGAAATCTTGAGAGCCCAGGAAGGAACTCCTGTTTTTTGCTCTTTTACAAAGAAAAGAACTATGACAGGGCTATTATAGAATACCAGAAATGATAAAAGAGCCTCAGAGATTTTTCATGCAGCTCAGCTCCAGTCATCTACTCGACCCCTTGTAAGCATGTATATATGTGTGATATATGGTTGTCTTCCACGTGTAAAGGAGTCATTGATGTGGATTCTTGGGCTGGCACATAGTCCAATTCTCTTTTATGGCCTTTTTCTCCGCACTTTTAAGGACTTTTTAACCTTATTCTATGTTGGGACACTCCTTTCTGCGTCATGCTAAGAGGATAACGATGTTAAGGATAAAGCTGGTGAGGCCTAAAATATTTGATTGCCAAAATTTTGGTTGAATATAGTTCTTCTTAAGATCAAAACTAAAAATGTTGAAGTTTCCAAAATGTATTTCAATGTTTAATTCATATCGTCATAATCATTAGGGCATTGGATGTAAAATAAAGTTTTATTTATGAGACTGTTACTTCAATATCCAATTATTTTGTTGAAATAAAGTATTTGTGTTGAGATAAGTACGAAATAATAAGAATTAATAAAATTTATAAGCAAGTACAAAGGTTTGATGCAATAGATAAACTATCAATAAACTTGTAAATGGTTGTACCAACTGGTATTCTTAACTTGCTAAAAAAAGAAAATAAAACAAAACAGAAATCATAATCACATCGATACTAACAAACCTTCAGGTTAGTTTTTTTTCCTTAAAAAAAAATCTAAATTACAAGATAATTCTACTAAGCACTGGCTAATTAAAATATATGCATATAACCATGTTTTGTTATATTTAAATATGGTAAATCAAATTTCTCTCTCTTTCCGTTGCTTTAATTTGCATACAAATTTGAATCACGTTATTATCCATTGCATTTTGTATTAAGCCAAAATGCATTCCTCTGCATGTTATACTCCCTTTGTTCCAAATTAAATGCTTTTAATGTCTTATTTTTTGAAATAGTAATTATTCTTTTTTATTAAATTCTATTACTTAAACCAATAACACAACAAACTCTCAACAAGTGCTTAAAAGAAGAAAAATAGTTATTTTTTTTAGTTTTTTTAGTTTGTTGTTTTTTTGTTTTTACCTAAAGCTTCCTGCACATGTAAAATTGGACATTAAAATTGAAATGGACGAAAAATTGTGCACAAAACTCTGAAAATTAAAAGAATTAAATTATTAATTTGACGAAGTCATCAATATTAAAAAATTCTAGTCAATCTTTGGCTCCATCTTTGCCTATTAGAATATCAAATCTACTCATCCGTAATTAGAGATCATCGTTGGAGATTCTCCTCACTCATCAATTATACTATCCTCGACGTAGACATTTTTAGTATCTTTTAAAACTATGTACATGTATTATATAATATATACAAATACATATGCAAGAAAATTTGAGTAAAAGTTTTAAAATATAAAGTTTAATTCAGTTAAAATAATCGACAATCAAATTGGTCTTATGTATGTTTTTAAGAGTATGAAAGTCCAAGAGTACGAAAATAAAAAATAAAAAAATCATACCTTTTACGGCATGAATGGGAAATAATAGGAGTGGGTATTGTGCAACACGCATTGTGTATGTATGATTTGAGTATAAGTAGGGGGCATTACAGTAATAAGCCTCATTATATATATATATATATATATATCTGTACACAGTAATAAGCCTCATTCCTTCACCAACTTTCTTTTTCTCCCTCCCTTCTACTAAAATAGTGCCCATTATATATATATATATATATATATACATGTGTGTGTGTGTATTTTCACACATTTTGAAGCATCCATGTTACCCAAAAGAGAGTATTACTTAGAGACCATAATGTAATTTTTGAATTGAACTAAGCAAATATTTTGGTCCTAAGTTTTTCAATTTCGGACCAGATTTTAAGTGGGCTTCTTCAATTTTATATGGATCCATGCAGTTTTCCTATATGGGCTGTTATAATTTGGAAATGGCTTTCAAGTAAAGCCTTTACTAGAGGTCCAAAAATCTATCTTTTCGAATTTCACGTCATGTTTGCTTTCATTTTTTAAAAACAATTTTTATTTTCTGGGAATAAAAATATATTTGACAAGTATATTTTGGGGAATTAATAATATTATAGGTTCCAAAAATCTCTCTTTTGGAATTTCATGCCATGTTTGATTTCATTTTTCAAAATGCATTTTAAGTGTATTTTGGGGAATTAATAATATCATTCCCACAAAACATCCCAATTTAAATTTTTATTTTTCTAAAACTCTTATCTCATATGTATATATATCTTACTATCATTACAAAGTAAATTATATATTTATATTTTTAATTATTATTTTAATATAATGATGATATAATATTATAACAGTTTGATATCACACTTCTAATAATACAAAACTCTATTAAATATATTTAGACTAAAAAATGTCAATTCGAAAATAATTCATCCAAACGCATTTTTTGCATAAATACATCGCATTATTATTTATCAATAATTCATCTAAATACACTTCCATTCACCATACATTCCTCAATTCTCCTCCCAAAATGTATTTTCTCATAATATTTAACCCAAAATAACACAAAAAATAACGTCATTTTTTTCCACAAGTCACAATTCAAAAAATTTAGTTCATGCTTTTTAACTGTATAGTTCAAAAAATAAACATACTATATTAAATTATAAAAGAACACACAAGTTTTGCTTTGTACTCTAGCAAATTAAACCTTCAATTGCTATTAAATTAGTCACATGTTAGTAAATTAGCCGCACATGAGTTAGTAAATTAGTAACAATTGTTTATTTATTTTTTGTTGCTAAATTATTCAAAATTATCAAGGTGACAAGGTACAATGTATATGGTGAATCATGTATTGACAAATTAATATACTTAGAAGGACAAAAGTCAGAATAATTACGTCGTTCAATATATTGCTATATTAAAAATTAATTATTTTAAAATAATATATATATATATGTAATGAAAAAAATATATTAGGAAAATAGATTAACACAAACTCTTCTTGCTGGCTATGGAAGGGATAGTGTAAAATTTTGAACTTAAATATCTGTCATTTTCCAAATATTTTCGAAGACTAATATTATTAAAGCAAAGAGTGATATTAATTGCAACTTGCAAGTAACAAGCCTCACCTGAAAATATAATTGAACTAAGTAAGAATTTTCATAGGATATTTGGTTGGCCTAAGGCTAAGGACTAAGCTACAAAAAATAAAAATAAAAATAAAATAGAAATAAAGTAGTAGCCTTGGGCCTAGGCTTCGCATCACGTAACCAACTTCAATTATTGAAATCCACCTACTAAAAACACTAAATTATACCTTCAAAATTCACTTTGATCATCTATTTTTATTACATATATTTTATTTTATATAATATATTCATATTTTGTACATAAAGATATGATTAATTTTAAATATATATTTAAAACATATTTTATATGCATACTATATAAACTAAATGACACAACAAAAATTACAATAAAAATTTCGAACTTACTGACAGATAAAATATCACATTGGTGTCATTTAATTCTTACTGAGAATGTCTGAAAAAGATGGTAGTTACTGCAACAATTTGAAAGAGACATCAAAAGATAAAGTGGAGGATAATGAGAATTGCTAGGGTTACTCATTCAGACTCTTAAAGTGGTAACTATCTTTTATAGCAAATATATTTGAGTTCCAATTTCAAATTTAACGCAAAATCAAAACAAATTCTTTGTTATTCTTTAAATTAGTGGTTAGACATGTTATATCCGTTTTATAATTTAAATATTATTGATATAATTTTATTAAAAATATTACTTTTATATTTTTTAAAAAATAATCATACAAGTATATATTTAATTTTTTAAAAATAAAAATAATTAAACAAGGTTGGGTTGGGTTTGAAAATCGTTTATATTATTAAAACTCACTTCAATTGAGACAAGTTTGGAGCAAATTCAAATTTTAAATTCAAACTCATTTTATTAGCATTTCTAATCATCGTGCCAATATGGACATTTTAAATGATTGTTTCATCGTAAAATTTTAAAAATAAAAAATTTCAGTAACCAAAAATAAAAGAAAATCACTCAAATTTACAAATATATGAAATACAATTTAATTTGTTGAATATATACCACTTGACCGACAACGTGGATTCAAGAATCTAAATTTGGTCATTTATTAAAACACCTAACTAATAAAATGTGTTATAACTTCCATTAAAATTAAAATTGAAAGCATCCTGAGCAACAACTGGAATTGAAGAATATATAGATTTGGTCACCTGTCAAAATTCCAAATTTAATTACATTTAATTAATGATCTGAAGAGAGGTCCACCACCCCACTACTTCTGATAGTGACCTGTGGCTGCCGACACTCACTTCCAAACCAAACCAAAAATCATGCATAGGCTTGGAACCAGGTACAATTTCAGCCTCGGTTACTTACAGGTGTCAATTGTGGTTGCCCCTTCTTCTACAAAGCTTCTGCTTGCTAGTTGCTATCATCACCACACAACCACTTTGTTTTTTTTTTTTCTGTCATGCACAGTTCTACACACAGTACACACACTGACCCCTTAGCTGAATTATGCTTTGGTTTGAAGGGCTCAACTCAAGTACTTCTTGATTCTTTTGTTTTGTCACATGGGATTTTGTTTTTGCTGATTGCATTTTAATTTCTGCTGTTGCACACACACACTCTCTCTCTCTCTCTCTCAGGCAGCTGAAATTATGCTTTTTGAAGGGCTTAGTTCAAGTTCTTGATTCTGTTATTTAATTTAAAGGATTGTGTTTTGGTTGATTGCATTTCGGTTTATGATTGCTTATTGCTCTTCAAGGTAGGCAAGAAACAGGGTTCATTTATCTACTTTTTCTTTTCTTGTATTTCACTTTAGCCAATTTCATTATTTGCATCTCCTGAGCGTTGACTGTAAAAAAGTTCTTGTTTTTATACTTATCTATATTACTTGGCTGGACTTGGAAGTCTGTGAACTGAAATAAGTGGATTCAGTTTAATCTTATCAGCTTTATCAGAATTCCTGCTGCCTCAAAAGTTGTTTCTGTAAAATCTTGAAGAAGAAAAGATGCTGCACACAAAATCAGAATCTGATATAACCAGTTTAGCCCCATCATCACCATCAAGATCTCCAAAGAGGCCAGTGTACTATGTGCAGAGCCCTTCAAGGGATTCTCATGATGGGGACAAGTCCTCATCCATGCATGCAACTCCCAATTTCAACAGCCCGATGGAGTCACCTTCACACCCTTCTTTCGGCCGCCACTCCAGGAATTCCTCCGCCAGCCGATTCTCTGGCATATTCCGGTCGTCTTCAGGGCGAAAAGGCGGCCGCAAAAGAAATGATAATGATAAGGGGTGGCCCGAGTGCAATGTGATTGTGGAAGAGGGGAATTATGATGAATTTGATGATGACAAAGCGTTTACGCGCCGGTGCCAGGCTTTGATGGCGCTTTGTGGGTTTATCGTGCTGTTTACTGTGTTTTGCTTGATTATATGGGGTGCAGGCAGGCCTTACAAGGCAGAAGTTGCTGTTAGGGTAACTTCTAATACCTCTGATCTTATTCTTTTCTGCTGTTTATTAATTCTATTTTTTGTTGTCCTGCCATTTGATTCTGTTCATATTGAAGCAAATTTGTGAAAATTGAGGCATTGGAAGAAATAGGATGTTAGGGATCTCTGTTAGAGTTTAATTGTTTGTGCTTTCATGTTCTTTGCTTGAGTGTAATTCTTGTGGTTTCTGCACTTGTTAGGACTCATGGGAGTGTGCTCATTCTCTGCTACTTACTCTCTGGAGCAGTACATTCAATTGTTGGTGTCTATACCATTCTGTATTGGTGACACCGACAACCTCTGTGTTATAATAATTATCAATAGTCAATTGTGTGGACATCTATTATCATGGGTCGCAAATTGCGTGACAATTGTATGTACTCATGTAGTAGCAAACATTATGTTTGGATTACAAACCTGTGTTCCTCTCAGCCATAGTTGGAGCAAGGAAAATTTCATTCTTTAATCTTGTTGCTTTATAAAGGTTATTTATTTAAGCAAAAGAGCCTGATGATTCACCTTATAGTCAAAGTTCAACTAAGTGTTAGTGACGGCTGATATATGTGATTCGTGGAGAGGCATTAAGGCGGAGAGTGTTGCCTCATAATTTGTAGCAGGTATAGTTTGTTGGCTGTCCTATAAAACAATTGAAAGCAAACCAGCATTTAATTCAGGCTCCTCTCAGCTAATCCATCTTGTCTTTAGGAACAAAATATCAAAATCTTTTATTTGATCTTTACTCTTTACTTCACTAATTCACGTCTCTTTATGTTTTAGCCCATTGAAGATGAATAGCATGTCATCTTAGAATTACATTGAGTAAGAAGTAGTTTTTTGATAAAACTCAACACTCCAATGTTCTCTGCAGAGCTTGACGGTCAACAACATGTACATAGGTTCGGGTGCAGACTTCACTGGGGTTCCAACAAAGATGCTGAATGTGAACGGATCATTGAGGATTAGTGTATACAATCCCGCCACATTCTATGGTATTCATGTTAGTGCGACACCTGTCAATCTCATTTATTCAGATGTCGTCGTTGCAACAGGACAGGTATCTATGAGGCCCTTCATTTTGCTGTTTCAGAAAATGCAGGCAAAATAGAGCATATGCAATGTTCTGCATCATTTATCAAGAACCAGTTAAAATGATAAATTGTTGCTTATGGCACCACAAACTTTGTAATCCTAATGACTATGCTCTTCTATATTTGGATAACCGGAGCAGAACTAGATATTCCCATGAGGCCGGACAATACTTCTATATTTTCGTTTCTTTCCTTTTTTCTAAACTGCAATTACAATTCTTTTGCTCATTTCTGCTGCAGCTAAAGAAATATTACCAACATCGGAAAAGTCACAAGAATGTGTTAGTGCATGTAGAAGGAACCAGGGTTCCCTTATACGGGGCTGGATCAAATCTAGTAATTTCTGACAATGCTGTTCAGGTTCCGTTGACGTTGGACTTTGAAATCATATCACGAGGAGATGTGGTTGGAAAACTGGTAAGAACAAAGCATCGGAAAAGAATTTCTTGCCCGTTGGTCATCGACTCGACTAGCAACAAGCCCATCAAATTTAAGAAGGATTCTTGCACTTACAACTGAATTACTTGGTGAACTGAACATGTAGTTCTCCATGCTGCTGAACCACATTGTCAAACTACTTGTCCAAATCGTAAAAGAATTTTTTTCCCCTAGGAAATCAAAACTTTCCATGAGAGATGTGGACTTGTAAAGAATGTGAAGATCCTGTTAATAATCCTCTCTTGTACTTTATGTCAAATGCAGTTAAATGTTGAAGAAACCAGGCACATGTTTTGTTTTTGGGTAAATTGTTTTGCCTTGTATTTACTTTCTATTTCTTTTATTTTCAATGTTATAATTTGCTAATAAGAGGCAATTTCTAAGATAAATATATAATCACTGTCTTAAGGTTTCCCTTTGGCATATTCTTAAACAATATGGAAAGTTTTCTTGTTTATTGTGGTTATTTTCATCACTCTTACATAATATGACTTTTTGTGTTGAACCCTTAATTGGTATGCTAATAATGCATATTTATCTGCCCAATTATCTATCTCCTCTGTAATCTAGAATTCAATCAAAATTTTCTTATCAATTGATTTTTCATTGATCATCGTCGAATAAAGAAACGTTTCATTTTAACTCACACGGTTTGTCTCGGGCTTTCGCTTTGACTGCGTCCACATAGCTCACTAGCGGTATTCAGTGCCGACACTGGCCCATTCACAATGACCACATTCGCTGAGGCTTTCGTCTCACACGTCCTTGCGTGTTCCACAATAGTCTCCGACTAGCTAGCTATCTTTCGTGCATCACCCACAATATCAGGTCTTTACTTTACTGCACATCTCGAATGGCACAGGAGCACGCTTGCTCCATCTTGGCGTTGATGGTTGCCTACGCGCCCACAACACGATCCTTGTGCTCGTCACTCCCTCGGAGCATCCCGAGCGTATTGCTCGCCAAGGTGTCCTTCGATCGTGCTTCGCCCGAGTAGGGCTACTCGTAAGTCCTTGGCCTATTTGAAGTGTCGTCATCTCATATTAGTCCCACATATCGATATCTTGCCACAACTTGCCCACAATGCGGCGCACCCCACGACCGCATGTCTTAGCCAACGGACCCCCGCAACACGACTAGAACCCATAACACATGCTTATGAGTTGGTTCACGAGGCATTAGAGTGCTTGCCTCGATCACCCCTTTCGGCCTAGAGGTGTTCCCATTGTATCCCGCGGTCCATGGCCCGTGGGGCATAATCTTTCCCACATGCAAGTTCTTGGCCCTTTTGGAAACCCAATGTGGGCCCCTCTGGTCCCGACCAGATCGAGGACTCTAAACATGCCTACAAGATATCTAAAGTCGGCCCTTGGAGGCACCCGTCGCCCCCCAAGGTTGCTGCTCACTTGGTGAGGCTAGCTGATACTCACCAATGCATGCCTCACTTATAATAGGCTTAACAAAACAAATCATTTTTCTTGACTCGACATTGAATGGGTCGAAGAGCGCGCAATGTGTAACTCGCTCGTTCGAACTCCAAATGACCTTCCGCTTGAACCGTAGCGTAGCTCTCGACCTGCATATCAACTCCACAAACTTTCAACCTTATCCGATTTTCCATGAATGAGGAATTGTTCTTGCAATACTCTGAAATTACAACAGTGCCACTACACTGCCACTCTCCAAACATAAATGTTGTTCGCTGCTCAAACGGAATCGTTTAGGTGTGAAACTTTATGGAGATATTCTAACACTCCTAGGAACTCCCCATTAAAATAGTTTCACAAAACTCCATTGTTAAAGCCCCCTGCTCCGCTCCTAAATTGTTGCTAACGTGCAGGATGACAACTCACTTTGCCCAATTGTTTCGATACTCAAACAGGCATGGAACGATTTCATATTTGGTGGAGAGTTGTCTTATAACTCAAAGAACATCCCATGCAAGTATTATTGCAATCCTCAATTTGTAAGAGTCTCTACTTGTGGGCTAATGACGCCCGTTCGTGCGGGGCCGGCACTCCCTGCCGCCCGCACTCCATCCTTATGTTATAATTATTAATCCTGAATAATCCCGACTTATATATATATAACATCAATACACCTTACTACAAGTGAAGAAACTTGAATTTTGAGGAAAGGAGTTTATTATTAAACATTTTTTTAAAGGTACACAAGGATTCATCACTTTTCCTTTTTAGTATGAATTTCAAAGACATTTAAACTATTTTGCTCAAAATTTTGACGATTTGAAGGTGAAAAGTTAAAGCCAAAATAAGGTGAAAAAATCAGTTGCAAACTATTAGCAAAAGTTCTCTATTTCACCACCACTCAGTTCTCACAAACTAAATAACTTGTTAATCATGCAAAACAAATTTATAGAAAAAAATAATTTATTGTTGAAAAAAAAGTCATCAATATTTCACCCCAAAAAGAAAATGATTTTTTTTGCTATGTCGGAGTTGGACTAATGTGCAGCGCCGTGATTTGCGGCCAGTTACCAGTGTAAATCTTGTGTATTTATTCTCAAACCCTTTACACTTTTGCACGTTGCAGCATTTATTTCACTCACCAGCAATTCACATTCATCAATCAAACAATCGAACAGCAGATCTCACACAAAGTTTCAATCTTTACTCCACAAATCTTCAAGAATCTAAAATCTTTACCTATAATCACCATGTATAATTCCAAATTCACGCCAAGATCCCTCCTTTTCCCCTTAATTCTCCTCCTTCTGCTCTCCCCCTTTGCTTTTATAGCAGCACTATCAGAAAATGAAGATGCTGAAGATTTGGAAGACATTCAAGAACTCATAGCAATAGATGATGAACAAAAAGGCAGAGAAAATTCACAGCACAGCACCCATTATGAAAGTAAAGATTTTGGAAAGAAATCTGAGGCTGAGGTTTTGAGCAAGGCCCAAAGAGTAGTTCTTGAGCTTAACAATGATAACACAAAGAGAGTGATTGAGGAGAATGAGTATGTTATGGTGTTGGGTTATGCCCCATGGTGTGGTAGAAGTGCTGAGCTGATGCCAAGATTCGCGGAGGCTGCAAATGTGTTAAAGGGTTTAGGGATTAGCCTTTTGATGGCTAAGCTTGATTCTGAGAGGTATCCAAAGGCTGCTTCAAGTCTCGGGATTAAGGGGTTCCCTACTCTGTTGTTGTTTGTCAATGGTAGTTCTCAGCCTTACACTGGTGGATTTTCCTCGTAAGCATTTCTTTCTTGGCTTATAATTGTTTGTTTAGTTTGTAGAGCATAAGAAAACGTATGATTAGTAAATGTAGATGGGAGAGATTGGAAATATTTGCGAACCAATTTATATCACTTGATTAAACAAGACCTTTTTCCCCCCTGTTTGAAATATAAGAATATTATGATCCCAACCAAAAATTCTTGGTTGAAAAGAAGATTCTTTCATTCTGGATTAATGTATGTATGCAAGATCGTGTGTGTCGAAGCTCTGTTGTGTGGTGTTCTATGATCAACTGTTAGCCACGGAGAATAAAACATGTACTTGTATTTGCATTGGTGGTATGGGTTGTTATAGCCACCTAGTAATGCATTTTTTTTTTTTGAAAGTGTGCTGATATGGGGTTCTCTCTTGGTCATATTTTGTGAAAAGGGAAGAACTGGTGATATGGGCAAGGAAGAAAACAGGGGCGCCTGTTATTAGAATAAACTCAGTAGCTGAGGCAAATGAATTCCTGAAGCAGCATGCTATGTATGCAGTTGCGCTATTTGATGAATTTGAGGTATGTGGGTACATGTTATGTCATTTCTTTCTCAAGATGTCAGTATAGAGGTGTCAAGAACTTGAAATATGAGAATGTAAAATCATGCATGGTTTATAATATAAGATAAAATAGTCGAGGTGATCAGGAAGGGAAAAACTGTGATGGAAATGTCATTGGCTTGTTCAAAAAATACTTTAAAGTCATATTTGGTGTCAATTGAATTAAGTTTTCTTTAAAAAACTAACTTGCAGCTGAGAATGCCATAACGCACTCAGGTGCCACGGTGGAAATGAGCTTGTGGCAAAGCTTTTTCATCATACTTTCCATCATCAAAATTTAGTATTTGAATTTGACTTGGCTGCTTCTTGAATCACTGCTATAAAGTTGTGTGCCCTGTAGCTTCGATCTCATAATGCAGGAGCTATTTTTTTTTACTGCTGAAGTACAGAAAGTTTTTGAGAGATAAAGATAGAGGGCTCATTTCATCTTTTACCACAATTCCAGCATGTGTCAAATACACCTCTAAATAATTAAGAGACCGTAAAATAGAGAACTAGATGGAATTTCAAAATGGGGAAATTCTTTGATTCTGAGTGCGTAGAGATGATGTGCAGTTATTGAATTTTCCGAGCTTTTTCTCTCTTCCATTTAAGTTTTTACAGTGTAGAAGTATTTCTCATATTAAAGATTGGCAAAAGAAACAGTTCCATGGAGCAGGATTTTCTGCTCTTTCTTTAAATATTGCACACTAGTAATAGGTTTTCGGATGAAGTAATATAATAAGAATTTCCTGGGGCTTGTTTCAAATGATGTGTTTTGTAGCTTATGATGGAAGCTTGTGGATATATTTGCAGTTCTCATGCACATATCCTGCAACAGTTGTTGATTTATTTTACTTACCTTCAACAACATTTGCAATGGATATCAGTAGGCCAATATCTGTACCTGACACATCGAAGAAGAGAGACAAATCTTCCAGCAAATAGTGCTTAATACTCCTAATTTCTTAGTAGAAGTTACTTGGTAATCTTGTCTTTAACTTTACAGTGAAATAGAAGACATTGCTATTTGAGTTGTTTATCAAAATTTTCAAATTATTCTTGTTTATCTTTTGTGAAAAACTCTTTGGTTTCTTGATGTTCCTCACTATTAATACCTGAGAAGTGCACAAGTGTTACATGAAAGTGATTTGATTGATCTAGATTTAGTGCAGACGAACTAATCACAGATAAAATATTGTCAGGGGCCTGATTATGGAGAGTTCATAAAAGCTGCTGCAGCTGACAATGAAATTCAATTTGTGGAAACAAGCAGTGCAGAGGTAGCCAAAGTCTTATACCCTGTTGTCAAGCCCACAAAACCTTTCTTTGGTCTTGTTAAAAGTGAACCAGAGCATTACACGTCATTAGGTAAGTTCATAATGTTTAAATCCAGTCTAGGGACTCAGTTGATCCAAAGCTGCAAAATTCTAACAAGTACTTTCGTATCATGTAATGACTCCATAAGAAAATAAAATATTGCAGAACCACAATGACTATGTAAAATATGAGCGAATATCCTAATTGTTGTGAGGAGACTCTTAAGCCATTCTCAAACTTGCTACAAGTAGTTAAATTACTTTGCCTCCTGCGGAAATCAGTGCATCTTTTATTTTCACAAGTTATGAAGTAAAGCTACAATTGATTGTTAATATGCATCTGAATAAGTTTTTAAGTTTATTTAGAAATCTGATCGAACTTTTCATTCAATTTGATTGCGATGGTAAGAACAGATTGTAACTCAAGTTTCGGTTTCAACTGGTAGGGAAACTTCATATTCTTAAATTACTCTTTGCACTCAACTTCATGGGTTCCTTTCTTTAAGTAATAATATTTCTTTAGTTTCACATCCGATAAATTATTTGTTTAAACCATAGAAGAACACAAAAAAAGTTTCGTTTTCATTAATTTTATAAGGTAAAGGGAATCATGAAAGAGTGATAGTAGTTATATTATCTGTCTGGTTCACAAATTCTTCAGCGCTATGGTATTCTCTATTGCTCATTATTCCAATATATGATTTCTGCTGAAGAGGCAATGCTTGTGGCTTACAGATGAAAACTGGACTTCGGACAGAATCTTGCATTTTTTGGAGAATAACAAGTTCCCATTAGTTACTGTAATGACTGAGCTCAACTCTGCTAAAGTATACTCCAGTCCAAATAAACTGCAGGTTGCTCTTCCCTCAATTTACAGTTATTATTTTTGCATTTATCCTATTTTTTTTTTTTCTGTTTAATGAACATTTTATTAGCTTATATCTTAAAAATATTGTCACTGTTTGAAAAGAGAATCAGAAAAGAAATCTAGGATAAAATGGAACCAGTTCAATCTAATACTTAGACATAGCAGATACCCTAGATTAACTGGGAAAGTAAGTCATCGAGTAACTGAAGAAATTGGAACCAATATTATTGGCATATCAAATTATTGTTGATAATAGCATATATATTACGCTTATTGATGTTATTTGTGAAAAGTGTTGGTACAAGCATAATGAGTTTAATTTCTGGGTTTCAATAACGAATGAATTTTTAAATCTCTTTGATGTCAACTAGGTGTATGTCTTTGCTGAGGCTGACGACTTGAAGAAGCTTCTTGAGCCTTTACAAGAAATTGCCAAGAAGTTCAAGTCAGAGGTTGATCAAGCTGCAGACTGCTACTCTTAATCTCTCATTTTGTCTATCATATATCTCTTAACATCTTCCTCTGATTGCAGATAATGTTTGTAGCTGTAGATATTGGAGAGGACAACCTCGCAAAGCCCTTCCTGACTTTATTTGGTCTAGAAGAGTCAGAGGAAACTGTTGTAAGAGCTCTAACAATTCATGCATCTCCAGTACAGTTTCTGGTTTAAACTTCTTAACTTTTTTGATTGTTTGTTTTGTCTATAGGTTATTGCTTTTGACTACAATTACAATTCCAAGTATCTGTTGGAGTCAGATCCCACATCAAGAAACATTGAAGTAACAATTTCAATCTATCTGGTCTTGATTTTGAACTTTCATGTTTTCTCTGGTCCAATATTGTATCTATTGGTATTGCAGGATTTCTGTGCAGGGCTTCTGCGAGGGACTCTGACCCCATACTACAAATCACAACCAATTCCTGGAAATGTGAGTTGCTCATGTAAATGACTGAGTCAAACTTTTGCCTTTCTTGATACTTGCTGTTATTTTCAAACCAATTTACCACGATGGTTCTGCCTATTTAAGTTATTATCTTTCAGTTACTTGTATATCTATCCAAATTACATCTATGGTAGATATTGGTATAAGACTGGATTCAGTTTTGTATTTAAGTTCGACTTTGGTACCTTCTGTATTCTACTTGTTTTAAAAACTTAGTCTGTATATTTGTCTGGCTTCTGTATTATTGTTATTTTGGCTGAAGACAAGTAGCGAGTGGAATCAAGGGCAAAAGCCTTGACTGCTTCCTGGTTGAAATATGAATGGGAAGGGAGGGGAAGGAAATTATCTTCACTAGTATTATTTCCTATTTGATGATTTGCATGACTAAGGGAAATTATCTTTACTAGTATTATTTCCTATTTGATGTTTTGTACGACTATGTATATCTATCTAGATTTGATTATTTGCAAGAATACGATATCCTAAGTAGAAGGTTGCATATGTGGACTTTGAAGGATGCGCAATTTTCAGTCTTTTCCTTGGTTAAAGTTGCTTCCGTTTCTGTACATGTATATTTCTCCTGAAAAAAGGATAAGTATTTGTGGAAATTCATTTACTCAAATATTTTCAATTTCTTTAATTATCTCGGAAACATCGTTTAAATTTTATAATTGCAGAATAATGCCAGCGTTCTGACTGTTGTGGGAAAGACATTTGATGACTTGGTCCTAAGCAGTCCACAAACATTCTTTTAGAGGTTTGTTAAACTTTATGCTCTCAAAACTTTCTTCTGTCATGTTCTGGGGTTCTTTGCTGCTTTTCTTTTCTAGCTTTCTTTTTTTGTTCATGAGCTGGGACAGACATTTTTTCCCTGTCACGTTCACCTCATTTAGGAGAAAAAAAGAAAAAAAAAAAGAAAATTTTCCCTCTTCTGAAGTGTGATTTGGTCTACATGAAGGTTATAGTGGAGTGATCTGGAAATTCATATTTCTTATTTAGATGAGTCTTGACATGGCTGTTCTTTAGGTCCACACACCATGGTGCATCACCTGCGAAACCACAACCAAGCAAATAGAGAAATTGGCCAAGCATTTCAAGGGGTTGGATAACCTTGTTTTTGCAAGGATAGATGCTTCAACAAATGAACATCCAAAATTGCAGGTAAGACATTTAGTTTATCTGTAGTTCTTGATTTATAAGTATAGAGAGTTACCAAGTATCCCAATGGGCAATTTTGTCCTACTGAGATTTTCAAAACAGAAGTTGATATTTTTAAATTTTAGAAGTCATACTTACTACTTAATAAGGCATGATATCCTCCATTTTTGTGATTCCATATTGATTATTTATATCACTTAACATGTTTCAGATTTAAATTCAACTATTTGTTTGATATTCAAAAGTTTTTTTTTTTTTTTAATATAGAAGTTCATTTACTATCATAAGTACCAAAGATTATGACGAAAACACAAAGCTAATTGTGTGAGTAATGTTAACATAAAATAAAATTACACCTAAGAGAAGAATTGTTTAACTATCTTCGATTTCCACTGGCTCTAAAAACTGTATCTTTTATGATGTTAATTGAAAATAATGCAGTCACATTGTTAACTTGATCATTTAAAAATTACTGAAATAAACTTAATCTTTTAAAATTAAGTTGAACCATGAGATGGTAAAAGAAATCAAATCTATATAGAAGATGGAAGCAAAGCAGAGTACAAATGTTAGTAGTGTGTGCAGTTGGAACTGTTGGGTAAAATGGAAGAGGAGAAAACTGCCTTAATACTTGAGACTTGAAACCTTTTCAGAAAGTAGGACATCACTCCCTGAAGGTGATGTGATAGAACTTGATCACTATTTGAGTCCCAAATAGAACTTAATGGTGATTTTTAATTATAAATTGTATACTTGTATTTAGGATGCTCGAATTCTATGTGACGTTCTAAAAGCAATCAATGAAAGCTGTTTATTAGGCTTATGTAAGCGAGTTACATGTCTTAGCTGAGGTCCATTCTGAAATTTCAATAAATCAGGTCTTCTTGGTCCTAGCTAACTACTAGCCTCTTTGGATGTGTATGTTTAGTTGTAATGGTGATTGACATTGATTTACTTTTCCTTCTAATATTGATCCTGTGCTTTTAACTGAGAGATTATTCAGAAATCATCCCTATGAAATCTTTATCCTCAGTTACCCTATTAGCCACCAGCCAAATTCTCTGTATCATAAGCCTTTGCCAATTTTACCACTAGAAAGAGTTCATATGCAGTACATTGGTTTCTTTTACTGCCATTAATTTGCATTCTTGGTATACCATCTTTTACTTTTCTTGGGTTCAAATGAGCTTGCGGGGAGCCATTGGTTAATCAAGTTTTCACCTGCATTAAATTTGTACGGCAAAACCTTAAAAGAAAAGGTTCAGGAGCAGAATTGTGTGTGATTATTGCAAATGTGAAAAGGAAAAAATTATTAAATAAATAAACGACGCACTCATATTTGCACAATATGATCGTTTAAACAGTCAACTGAGACATACAGATGTAATTACAGGTTGAGGAGTATCCAACATTACTCTTCTACCCTGCAAGCGACAAGTCAAATCCGGTAATTATATGATGCGATAGTGACTACATTTTTTGACTTTCCACCCCTTTTAGCCCTGTTTTCCTAATATGTCTGATATGCAGATCAAGCTCCCTACAAAATCCAGCTTGAAGGACTTGGCAGCACTAATCAACAAAAACTTAAAAAGCCAGGAGCCTTTGGCCAAGGATGAACTGTAGTCAATAGTTGACATACCATGGTAGAAGTTGATTTACCGCAAGAATCATACGAGCAAAAGCAGTATGATCCCAGCATGACATAATATAGACACATAGATGGCAACTCCTGTGGACATGATTTGTGAACTTATACTGCAAGAAACAACTTAATTACCTGTAAAATTTAGGGTGTACCTACAGAGAAAATAGTCCCATTATCAAAACATTATGTTGTAACACAGTCCTATCTGTGGAAGATTCTGATCGTGTACGCGGGTGTAGAAGTTAAACAAATTTTGGAAGAGACATGATTTCAAGGCTTCAAGTTGCATCGGTA
This sequence comes from Paulownia fortunei, assembly GCA_019321725.1. Taxonomy (NCBI): domain Eukaryota; kingdom Viridiplantae; phylum Streptophyta; class Magnoliopsida; order Lamiales; family Paulowniaceae; genus Paulownia; species Paulownia fortunei. Next base: position 21,675,035 of record CM033112.1, on the reverse strand, counting down.
ATGGAGGGTGAATGCTAAACTTTATTCACTGTTACTGGTAATGATGTTTCAGTTCATTGGCAGTATAAACTCATAGCATTGGAAGTTGTCTTTTTGCAGAAAAATGTTGCTCAGCTTCTACATTTTCTTGATTATTCATGGGCAAGTGAATACTGAAGGTTTTCTTATCAAGCTTATATCTGTTAAGAGTGAAAAGCTCCTCAATGGCATGTTTACCATTTTGTATAGGAAGTTAAACATCTGTTTGTGCCACTACGACAAAAAATGATAACAAATGAAACAATTTAATGGGCTGGCTTTGCAGGGAAAATAATGACAAAAGAGAATTTCTTCTTCCCTTACTATTTTTTTTTTTTTTTTTGGTGAATCTAATGAAACATATGAGAATAGTTATGGAAAATCAAGAATGAAAGTAAATAAAGAAAACTTGGATTTCTTGTATGAAAAATTACATTGTATGCAATGTTTCAATAGTTATATACACGAGGGTGGTTTCGAATTCTGCTCATTGCCTCCTTAACATGGATCAAATTAAAAAAAAAGACAAAAAAAACTATGGGATATGAACAAGATCCTTCAATCTAAGGCTAAATTCCACATTTGTTAATTTTGGAGGCTGAGGTGGTGGCATCTTTGGTGGCTGATGATAGTGATAGATGGTGATAGCTTGCCTTAGTGAATTAAAAAGTACTATAATATCTAATTTTCTTGAATTTTTTTTTTTTTATTATCTCTACTTCTGTGTCGCAATTCCAAAATGGCAAGACAGCCTCTGCCTGTTAAACACGCAATAATCGTTTTCTGAACAATGCCACTTGTCACATTTTGATGGAAAGAAAATAAAATAAATGTTTATAACACTTGTGAGTCTTACCACATTGAAAAGTATTGAGCCAAAAACAAAAGTCTATACATAGAATGCTCCTTAGGCTACTAGGGTTCATATTCACAGATGTTGTAAAACCACATGTATTCTTCTCCCTCTACTTTTCCAATAATGTTTGATATGCCAACCCAACCTGTCCAAAAAAGTAATAATAATTCTTAAGCTCAGTGCTGGCCCTGGGGACAAAAACAATGAAAACCACATGTTTTTGAAATGTACTTACCTAGCAAGATTGCGCTCACAAAGATTGTAAAGGCCAAAATAAAGATGATCAATGATGCCCTCCTCAGTAGACTAACCAACTTTCGCACCAGGTGCTGCCCTACCAATGCAGCAAAGGTAGCCACTACAACAAAGTAAAGGGCTGCAAGAAAGAGCTACATTTTAACAGAACGAACCAAAAAAAGAATAAAGAGTAAACCTATGGATCATCAGGAGGTTGTCCAAAATCTACAACTTCCCAGATGTGGAAAAGGGATCACTGGATATCATACCGTACGGCGGGGGAAAACGCCTCAAAAGGTAATATTGTATTACTGACATGGATGAGGAAAATGTCATGACCAATGTTGCTGTGGCACTTGAGACCTGCATTAGAAGTACTAAAACTAAGTACCAGTATGAAGCATGGCAACACTTGGTTGATAGCCAAAAACTATGGGGAAGAGATGTTTCTGAGATTATACATGATATGGAATCAGACAGAAGATATCAGGGTTAGAGCAAAATATCCTATATGAACGTTGTTGATAAATTTACTTGATCACAGGAAATATTACAGTTTAGATCTTCTTATTATAGGTTCATCAAAGAGAAAAACAGAAATGCACCTGGGGTGGAATTCCCAGCTCTAGAAACAATGGACCTAAAATGAATCCTCCTCCAAGACCTAGCAGCCCACCTACCATACCAGCCAAAATTCCACAGCAACAACAAAGAATCAACTGGTGAACTGTCCAAATAATTCCTGCTTCTCCTTTGGATTCTATCACCCTCCAACCCTTATATAAGCAAACTGCCTGATATCCAGAGGCTCCAACGGCAACAGGTATCTAAGAATAAAGAGAAGATAGCACTGTCACATACATTATGAATACAGCAAAGGGAAATAGTTAAAATGATGAGGAGCGGTGGAAAATCCAGATCAAAGAGATTGGTAAATCAAACAAATTAAATTATAATTATGTTCAGGGAGAGAATTCTTTCAACAGATTTACTTCAACATGTATATATTAGAAATATGTAACAACTTGGCTTTGTCGAACGTACCTGCATAAAGGTTACTATCCAATATGCTGCTGAACAAGTAGGTGTATAATCCTGGAGAAAAGATGGCAGTGTTGTAACTAGAAGAAAAGTCCAAAAACTGAAACACTGCCAAGCTTTAACAGAGTAATTTGAAGATAAACCTTGGTGACATGGAGTAAGAGGATGATGAGCCAGACAGCAATGAGAATGCTAAGCTTCTTCCAGTAAACATTGTCAATAATTGAGACCTGCGAGACCTGTGGAATCAACCTCAAAAACTACTATTTCTTAGATTGTTGAAGTTATTATTTCATTACCTTTGTTGCTTTATGTTCATTGAGATGCATTCTAGTTTCATTAGTTGGGCCTGCGGGTAGAAGTTTGTATGGAGCTTCTTCGATTCCATTATCTGATGCTTAAATCAATAAAAAGACTAGCTTGTCAACAATTCTTTCAAAGTATTCCTGAACATCAAAATTACAACAAGCCTACTCACAATCAGATGCCGAGCGTCTAGCAGCCTCCTGTATTTGGAAGGAAGAGAACAAAAAGATCAGGTCAAGGAATTTCATCTAGAAAGATGCAACATGACATTGAAACAAAGTAAAAATTTCAGACCACCTTCTTTATTATGGTTTCTTTCTTCCAGGTTTCGACACCCTTGAAGAATGCCTTCGTTGAAGTACCTGCAGAAATACAAAACAATAAGCACCTGTCCTTGGACGAGAAAACTTCAAAATGTAGGCAAATATCGGTTACCTATGAAAAGAAGTATCAGCAAGACTGTAACCATCCATTCTGCAAAAATCACATTGAAAATAACTCCAATGCTAATCCCAAGCACTAGCATTGGTTGGAAAAGAAGAGCAAGATCATAATCAATGATGGGGAGGTCGAGTGAAGGATGGCGGAGCTTGAGATTGTAATAAACAGTGGCAACTGCCGCACCAGTTATCATACCTGACCATAAAAACACAAGGCTTATTCTTAGTGCAGGGTCAAAAAAGGGATGGAATTTTGTCAATTCCCTACTCAGCTTGAAAGCTGGAAATTTACCCCAAATTGGGATAACTCACGCGCTATCAACACGGAACCTCTATTACTGATCAATTTCGACAGGGTCACAACTTTATTGCCGTAACTCAATAATACTCGAACAGCAAGAAAAATGAAGAGAGGAGTGGTCAGAAGTTGGAAGAGAATGTAATCAAAGACAGAGGATCCAAAACCAAATCGAATCAAACATAGTTTCTTGGGCTGAATGTGAGTTATTTAGGTGATAATATGACCTTGGCCTCAGTTAAATTCAGTTTCAGAAGTTGTCTGCATGCATTGATTTTCAGACTCTCAATTAGGAATTGAGCCATACCGATTTGCCACAACATATGAAAATTTAAAAGCTTGGCCTACAAGAGTCTGAACGTAGTAATGAATGAAAATATCGAAAAATCGAATGAGAACTACAAAGTGAAAGGAGAACATAATGGCTACATGGAGAGAGCTGATTTCTGCAAGGACCTGCATGTAGTGATTACTTTTGCATTACAATTAGCATATTCAAGCACAATTATCGATAATCGTCAAGGCCATGTCTGACATTGATATTTCAGTACATCTATTAACTCTCAGCCTGCAGAACAGGGGAACTTGTTCATGTCTAACGCTGATGCAAAACATGGACTCTTACATTTTGATATTGCAGTTGACGTTTTCGGATCGAACCCAATAATTAAAGTGAGCATGGGAACAAAAATGCCGCCTCCACCGACCCCTCCTACACTCCCAAGAGCAGCACCAAAGAATCCAATCACTGTACCCAGAACAATTCTCCAGCCAAATTCCATATCCTGCAAATTTCAACATATGATAGTTCATTACATTAACAAATTGCTAAAACTAACTAGACACCGTGGACAAACCGACAAAGCAATTCAGCAACTATTCGGCCACACACAATTTAAATGCTATTGTAATAAGGTTAACAATTGAAAATTAACTCACAGGCCAGACATGTGGGAAAAGCATGTCTCTACTTCGCTGCAAGAAACTGATTATTCTGGTGAAGAAAACTGATTCGGAATTTTCACTGGTCCCATTTCTTCTTGAAATGACTTGCTCCAAATCCTCTTGAGCTGAAACAACCGCACAAGCTAATACAAGTAAACCAGTCAAAATCACAGCCTTTCCTCTCAAGCCCATCCTATATTCTGCTCCAATCTCAGCCATGAAATTCTTCAAAACCCCACTTCTTGTTATTTCCCCCTGTAGAAGATCCAGAATCCTTCTTGAAATCAATATACTAAAATAAATAAAAAATGCAAACCAAAGATCAAATTCAAACAAGAATCAGTACTACAATCACCAGAAAATGTTTGCCCCGTTGACCAAGCTGAGAGCCCAAAGTCAACAACTTTGTTAGAGATTTTCTTGAGAAAACAGCTGGTTATTCCTAATATCAACAACAATGATCTGCAGAAGCACCAAAAGTTTCATGCAAATGGAGGGTACCACGTTTTTCGTCTCCTGTCTTAAAACTCTTTAATTCTTGTTTCGTTCTTCAACCCTCCCTACTCTGATTCATTCATCATGAAAAAACAAAGAACCTCACTGTGTGTAGCTTTTTTTAGTCGGAGCTGTAGGTTAGGCACATTTATTAGCAATTAATGCACAACAAATACAACCAAGAAGTTGAAGTTAAAACCACAAGGCTTACTCTTAAGACATATTAAAGACCCTCCATTACCAAATACATGAACATAATAGAAAAAAATATTATAAAATCATCAATGGGTAAACTATGTAAATGTCATAAACAGTGGAGTGGCCAACATCATATGCTAAATTCCATAAAATTGCATGATCTCAGTAGGGCCATCCTAATAGATAAGTACTCAACTCTTTATCAAAAAATTAAAATAATTAAAATCTGAATTGACCCGCAAAAGAATACTAAGAGAGAGAGAGAGAGAGAGGGAGAGAGAGGTTGTCTTTGTGAACTTTGACGAGTGATTATATCGTGATTTAGTAATTGGTAAAACCCACAAGTAGTCTTTTATTAAACCCACAAGTATAGATTCTAACATCTGGGTTGAGTAAGATACGGACCACCTCCGTGTTACAAGTAAAGGACCCCCACCAATTATAGGAAAAATTATTCAAACAGATGAACAATTTAAGACTGATTCTCTAAGGTTTGAAGTTTGAACCAGTTGTAACTTGTAATAGAATCACCAATTAATATTACTAGTAAATAACTATCATGAATTCACTAAGAAAAGAATGTTAATCTTCATGTAATCATTAATTGCCATTTGTGGTTGCAACAACCCGAAGATTAGATTGAATCCCGTTTGACCATCAGTTCACAAAATAATAAATAAAAGCAATAGTTTAGTTTCAACTCGTACAAAATATAAACAAATTTCAAGCCCCAAATTTGTTTCATTATTTGTCAAGCTCACAAACAGAAAAAAGAAAACACACACACAATAAAATCACTTAAACACAAACTAAGAGTACATTAAAAATCTATTTATCTATTATATTACTAATGCTATCACAAAATTTCCCTAATACAACAATCTTGAAAACTTTCAAACGAGCAAAATTTAAAATATAATTAGGTTTATCAATTACATTAATTGCATTATTTTCACGCATACTCTTCCCCTAAAAGTGGTTTATCTTTGTTCCCCTCCTCTTGGTCTTCCGCCATGTCATCATTCGGACCTCCCACTTTCTTTCCCAAAATACCCCTACTCTTTTCACCAATTTCCAACCCTTGCAACCCATCCACGCAAGCCTCCCCACCGACCGCCAAACCGGGCCCCACCAACGCATCCGATTTGCCCTCCGCATCGCCACCTACAACCGACACCTCATCGCCCGGGAACTCCGTCAACCCGCTGCCTTTCTTTGCGGCGCAGCCTTCGGAAGGAACAGTTACCCCTTCTGTTATCCCGACGAGAGCGTCGGAGGAATCTTCCCATGGATCGTCCACGCAGCGGCCTCCGAATTCATCTTCGTCGTCGGATGCAGAGATGAGTGATCTGACGGCGGACGCGGCTTTCAGAAATGCTTCTTTGATGGATTCCGGTGGCAGCGCGCAGTCTTCGAGGCCGGCGTCTTCGAGCCGCGGCGGCTTGATTTTGTCGAGGAATGATTCTGCGTCTCTCGCCTCTTCCATTGAGTGATTATTATTTCTCAGAACCCTAACAATGGATTGATGTGAAAGATAGAAAAATGCGACAATTTAGCGACGTTGCAGCTAAATTCCGTTTTTGACCCTACATCACATTAAGAGTAACGACGTGTTGGAACGATTACAGGGGTTAACATGTAAATGAACCCATTCATTGCGAGGGCATAATACGTTGAGTTTAGAATATTGTTACGACAGTATAGCATTTAAAAAACTGTTGATGCCGTTTAACGACAAATTTGAAGGAAGTTAATGTATTACTTCATTTTAGCCCACAATTAGAAGTAAATTGTGTTTTTGGACCCTTAAATTGGGAGAGGAGATTGCACCTTTTTCACTAGTTGAGAATTGAAATTTATTAAAGTTTAATGAAATAAATTCCTACAACATGTTTGCTATTATAAGGGAGTTTTTAAAAAACAAGCCATATCAGGCAACGATACAAGAGATAAAACATAAATAAATAAACTACCTTGAAATTTGTCAATATTTTTTATAAATTGTAATAATGCGATACGCTAAAATGAAAAATATGTGCCCCTTTTTAATTCTATAATAGCATAAATTAGTGGATGCATTCTTTGTCTGTGCTTAATCATTTATGAGTTATTTAATTTTTATAATTATGATAAGTTATGAAATAATCAGACTTTAATTAGTAAAGAAAATAATGCGACTGAAAATATATATATATATATATATAAATATATTAAAGAGAGAGAAACAAACATGTTCAAATAAAAATTTGGGAAATAAAGGGAGAGAAAAAGAGTAGAAACATTTGAAAGTACTGCCAATTGAACACTTATCAATTTCTATAGGTAACTAACTGACAGACCAAGAAAAATACCAGGCCACTATTTGATCCTCTTCAACTCTATATAGTAGAGATATAGTACAGATAGCATCAATACTGAAACAACCAAAGGTGATGAACACAATGATCAGACTGCAACTTATGAACAGCAGCATAATGAGGAGATGCCAGACATTCAACTAATCTACAAATAATTAACATATTCTCAAGTGAGAGACTTAGAAAAAATTTATAGAGAACCCACAACTCTCACTGCTTTGTCTCTATAGTGTTTGGTAGACCTTCACTACTTGAGCCAGATGGCTGATGACCAAAATCACTAGTCGGACCACTGCACTCACTTGTGGTGAGTTCCACGCTTTCTAATGCCATCCTCCTGAATTTTATCAGGTCCTCTTTGTAGTGTGCGGTGTCATAAGAGGCATCATAGTCTGAGCTCCCATGAGAATCATATATTGTGCTGTGTCCAGGTTGAATACCCTCATTTAACTCATCCAGAGTTAAGTTTCCTTCTAAAGCGCGGATTATCTGCATCAGGAGAAGTTGCAGAGGGGAGGAGATTCATTTGTTTGAGTTGTGGAGCATGTTGTAATTAACTTATAAAATGGTACTGCGATAATGGAGTCAAACACAGTTGCTCCAATAATTGTACTGTTTACAACGATGCAGGAAAAAAAAAAAAAAAAGATTATTGTATTTCAGGAACTCATCACCGCTGAAGAAAAATGTTCCCTTAGGGTATTCCATTAGAAATTTCTAACGTAAAATTGTGACACGGCTAATAGTCATGAAACAGAATTCTCTTGGAGTCCTATTAATCATGTAATCTGCATGATATAATTTTCAGCCAAGTTTTATGCACTGATGGCATACTCAAAAGAACCATATGGATTCCTCTGAAGTTGGAAGTATTCAGTTGAATTTTATATTTCAGACTGCAAAGAACTAGCACATATAGTAGGAACAGTTAGGAAAATCTGAGCAAACATAAATAGATGTACCTGACTCATTCGTGGCCTACGTCGAGCCAAATGACGCACACAGACAGAAGCACATGCAACCATCCGAGCCATCTCAATAGGGTCATAATCTTTCTTCAACCTTGGATCAGCCACACTATCAAAGTCGTAATTTTCCAGAGCTTGTGTAAGCAAAGGCCTCGCCTATATTAATTAAGAAGTAAGTTCTATTTCTGAAGTAATTAGCATTACAAAGCTTCAATTAAATAACAGTAGACCAAAAGAAGAAAAATGAAGAAAAGCACAAGAAACCAAGCAAAAAAAGGAATGATAATTGGAAAGTTCAATTTTGGAATACATGAAATTGTCATTTTCACTGTGAAAGATTATTAGAACAAAGCATCCACAACAAATCCATCATAAACATTTTATGCTCTTGTATTTACTTATTTGGCTTCAGCAAAGAGCTTTGGGACAAACAAGCAAGCAAACAGACCCAAGATTAAAGTAATTCCCCAAGCTGAATCAAAAAGATTCAAGTTATTCTTCCCCCCACCCTTGCTCCCTTCGTAGGTTCACCGCCACATTAATCCCATCATTTTCTTGAAACGGTGAATCTAGAGGACTTCAACAACTTCAGTTAGACTCTCTCGATTCTCCTAGAATTTTTCTTCAATGAGCACCATTTAGCCAACTCATAAATATGCTCACTACTTTCACTCCTAGTTATACAAGAAATTTATCCAACATTCACATCTCAGCCACTCCACTCACGTAGATGTTATTTGAATATCCCATCGTTACCTCCCAATTAATATTGCATAGCAGTGGTTATTTTGAATTCACATTTAACCTTGGCTCTGTTCACATCTAAGATTTAGTGGAGGAAAATGAAAAAGAAAAGGAAAAGGAAAAGGAAAAGAAAAGGAAAAGGAAAAGAAAAGGAAAGCACAAACCAAATTCCATCACATTTTTCTCTTCAACAAATTTATAATCTCTCTGTCCACAACTGAATGTTGCTATTCTTTAATAGATTTCTACAAATAGTGTTCCATTCCAAAAATGGCAATTTTCTATTGAAAAGTACCCTTGCTTAAAGTAATATGATGTAACCTAATCGAAATTGATCGATAGATTTCTCAAAACAAACGAAAAGGAAACGAAAGATGAAACATAAATCATGGATTAACTAAGCCCTCTGAGGGACTTTCTTAAAGAGGAACCTCATGTAAATACCATGGAATAAGGTTTGATCTTGATCCTATTCCATTCCAAAAATGGAAAGTTCGACACAATTGGGATTTGTTTTGGAAATTGGATGCGGTTACTAATTCATGATCTAGCATGTACAGAATGAATTTTTCATTCTTGATTCTACGAGAATTTTTATGAAAGCCTTTCATTTGCTTCTCTTCGATGGAAGTTTGATTTTCCCAGAACGTATCCTAATTTTTGGCCTAATTCTTCTTCTGATGATCGGTTCAACCTCTGATAAAAAAGATATACCTTGGTTATATTTCATCTCTTCAACAAGTTTAGTAATGAGCATAACGGCCCTCCTCCAATTTAAAAGTGTGGAGCTACTCAAACTTCCACTATTTCAACTTTTACCGAAAGCTTCATGTCAATTCAAATATGGATATTCCACTCAGGGTTGAGAGAGTATAATTTTATGTACTTTAAAAGAAGCTAAGTATCAAGGAAAGAAAAGAAATATATGTATAAATAACATAAATATCTCATAATTATATTTGTAAACATTTCCTTTGTGTTTTCCTTTAAACCAAAGGAAAGAAAATGCTCTAGGCATCGGATTTTCTTCGTAAAATCCACTATCCAAATATAGCATAAATGAATCAGGTGATAGTGCGGAACCTCATGGACTCTCCATCTAACCCAACCTCAAGGACTCTCCACCTAACCCAACTAGCCTTAATCCTTTGAGAAGTATTACCTACAATATCTCCCTTATTAATAAACAAGCCTTAGTGGTTATTTTCCAAAAGAAAAAAGTTACAAATCTAAGAAATTTATAACCCCCGAATAGTTATTAGCTTGAGATAAGTACATTGTGCACCAAGTTAGATTCATTGCAATGCTCTGCCTTATTCTGACTAATTGAAGTTCTTTGTTTCAAGATGCTCTCTACACAGTTCTAACTTAAGAGGTAATTACCATTTACTTTTATCCACCAATATTATATCCACAAAAAGCATACACTAAAAAACTCATCTAATATGTCCTAGGTCACTTCAATTCTTTGATGCAGTCCCATAAGTATTTAGAAACTTGCTAGACTTTCCTGCAATGATTCTCAATTCTTGGTTTCCTTCCTCTTTCAACATATCATCTGGTCCAAGCCTCACCAATTCCATCACTTTTGGATTTCTTCTACATTGATTTTATCAAGAACAACACATCTACACTCTAACCAAGCATAGCAGCTTGTACTCGAATACTACGTAATATAATATTCTTTCAATAGTTTCTAAAAGTAGCGTTTCCACCATTTTTTAATACTTTCTTCCAATTATGAAGACTCACAAATCTCCCTCCTGAATTCACTTTAGAATATTAAGATTTTTAGTTTTGCTCTCCCTCCCTAACTTCCATTAACCTAGAACCGTCCTGCATCTATGTTTGTCATAGGACTTGTCACAAGCTTTTGATTTCTCCTTTTTCAGCCTTTTTAGCTTCTCTAGCAATTGATATGCATAGCCAATTCTTGTGAACAAAGTACAACATAACTCCCTAAGCCCAGAGGACATTTAAAACAACAAGTAAAGAGAAAATGCACATCTTTTCTTGTAATCTTTTTTCAGTTGTTAAATACCATGGTAAGATTGAATAATTGAGCTCACCCAATCAATGATATTATCATCAAGGTAGTTTTGTGATTTATCAATCGGCCGGCGACCGGTGATTAACTCCAAAAGCACAACGCCAAATGAGAAGACATCTGACTTATCAGTCAGCTTTCCAGTAAGAGCATATTCTGGAGCTAAATAACTGCAAATGATGACGCATATATGAATCAAAAGTAGTGCAGAATTAAATCAGATTTATATAATAGGGTATATGATAAATTGAGATAATTGCTTTAGTCAATATATCCGTTCAAAGTTCAATAATTCAACATTTAGCAGCATAAGCATCACAACAATGAGGGGGAAAATACAAAGCAAATTTCCATTAGCTTACCCAAAAGTTCCATTACCCGAGTAGAGACATGAGTATCAGTATCTGAATAGAACCTAGCAAGCCCAAAATCCGCAAGCTGGTTCAAAATATCCAATGATAAATAATGATTTTGGTACCATAAAAAGTTAAATCTGATTCAAAATGAGCACAAAAATTGTGGATACTGGATAAATGCTAGCAAATTTGGCTGATTAAAAAATTTAACACTATACCAACACTGCTTTTTTCACAGAACAGGGACTCAAACTTGAAACAGTCAATAAATAAAATTCAAGTGTGAGTTAATATTTCCCTCTTGATTTCATAGAAACAAACACAAACTAAGGAATTTCCTACTCCGAAGGTTATAGTAATGCTCTTTTTCATCTCCCCAATATGTCAAAAGATTGGAAAAAAAGAAAGCAAGGAAAAAGGAGGTAAGTTGTCTTCTATGGCTTTCAGAAGATTTGAGTTCATTGAAGGGCTAACACCAGAAAATATTATCATAATTAATGGATCAATTTCATCCCGAATAACCATATTATAATCATCCTTATATGGTTTTTAATGGGGGGAAAAAGAAAAAAAAAAACTCACGTGATGCCATTTCTCCAACAAAGTTATGTGAAGCTAAATCAAAAGGTGAAACTTCAGGAAGGCATCAGAGGCTTCCTTTCCTCATCTAAAGAATATGAGGAATATAACATTCCTTATAAATAATGCTTTCAAAAGGAGTGATTAGAAGGAGTTCCTAGAATGTACCTTTTACACAAACAAAAGTGAAAACAAAAAATAAATAAATAAATAAAGATTTCATAGAGAAACATGAGAGCGAGCTTCTTTACTACCTTTGGTCTCGTCCATAAAGTAGGACCAAAAATTTTGCTCTCATTAGGAAGAGGTGAAGGCAAATTAGTTAGTCTATTGTTATGAAGGAAGCTCTTTTTGATTAAAGCTCTTTTCTTTCTTCCTTCTCACCATCTCCCCTTCTCCTGCCTCTAGTTTCTCTGCCATGTATTCCTTCTTTTCTGCAATTTAAGCAATATAAGAATTTCTTGCAATCCTAGATTACATACTTTATAACAGTAACACCTATCATTTAAGCACTTGAATTCTTCCTTTCAACCATAGACTTACTACTTGATAATGCCCATCCTTACCTGAAAACTCATTTAACCGTTTCAACCCTGATTTCCAACAATTTGAGACTTTCATTAGTCTTCATCAGTCCAAGGCAGCCATTTATTCTCAATTTTCCAAACATTTTGAATCCCAATTGCTATCCATCCTTAATTCCTTCAATTCCAATATTTTTCACTTCACCTTTGGCCACAATTCCAGCCTAATGTTTGACCTTCTGCTGCTCGATGCAGGTGTACAAATCAATGCACGTTAGTTTTCTCCATATGTTTGTGAAGGTTTGCAAATATGAGTTCATAGGCAGCCAGATATAACACCTCTCTTTCTCGTTGTCTGTTACTTTTCTGTTATTTTTTCTTCATAAGGCATCTATAGATAGCAATGACTGAATCGTTCTTGTACTACTCAAACCCGTTTATAGAGACGGCAATATGTACGCAAAGCATATTCAAAATGGAAACAGGCATGATGGCATATTGCCAGAATCAAGTAATTAGAGAGAGAGCACAATTGCAAGGACACTAACAACTCTGTGCAGAAACATAGAGACACACCTTTGCCTCAAAATTTTCATCAAGAAGAATGTTAGAAGACTTGATATCACGGTGTATAATCTTAGGATGACCTGCATATGTGATTGAATATTTTAAAAAACAACAGCACAGACATAAAGTTCATAACAAAGAGCAGGAGAATACTCACAGTCCTCGTGCAAATATGCCAATCCTTTTGCAGAGCCCAGGGCAATTTTCATCCTAGTAGCCCAGTTTATAGGAGGTTTCCCCTTCCCTGCATTATTTGTCTCTGATAAGATATAAATTTAAAGAAGAGATGGAACTTGAAGGTATAATATAAGAAAATGACAAATTACATCATGACTTTTGGTATCTAAAGTCAGGAAAACAGATTTAAATGTTGCAAGAAAAAAAAAGCTCTTTTGTGAAAATTTAAGTTGCAAGCAGAAATGTGAAAGAAAAATGAAATTACACAACAACAGTAAATCATTTTAGTCGATCCCCACCCACACAATGATTCAGAAAACGTTGCATATCTATTGAAGCAAAAATCGTGAAGAAATAGAAGTGTGTCATCAATTTAGCCATGTGCAGAAAATTACCACACCAAAATACTAAAAATACTTTCCAATGTATCCCATTCCATGTGTATCTGATATTATGAGATGAACATGCAACCTCAATCTCAAGGGAAGAAAATGAATTAAACCAATGTTGAGCCATATAGGTGTGATATTAAAGTTTCAAGTATACCCGTAACACTAGTTGCAGGATTATAAGGATAAATCATAGGAGAGATGATACCCACTCATAATCAGTATCATACTGCTATATATTTTAGGTGGCTTTAACAGTTGATAATACACTCAGAACTGTGTCCATTAACTATGTATTAGTAGAGGTTCCAATGATACTAATCATTGCTAGAATATAGATTGCACAATGCTGTAATGTTTGGTAAATTCCTGGAAAATGGATGCTTTTAAACACCAGGTCTTCCACTGCAATCTATGGTCTCTATACAAATTCATTTTCTGTTAGGCGGACAAGGATTTCCAAAATACCACCCTAGACATGCATTTACAGCCATAAATGTAGCTAAAACTTCATAGTATGGAAACTACCATGGATGTAATCAAGCCAAACCCCATCTGGGCATACCATGTAAGTGAAACTCCAAGGTATGATTTGGAACATATTCATATACCAACAATCTTTGAGTCCCGGAAATGCAGTGCCCAACCAGTGATACTAGATGCTTGTGATGAACACGACTTATAGTCTCGACCTCTGCCCGAAATTCACGCTCCCCTTGGCCACTCCCAACCTTCAATTGCTTAATTGCAACCTCTTTTCCATCACAAAGAACTCCCTTATGAACATATCCAAAGCCACCTTGACCAAGGAGGTTGATGCCAGAGAAATTGTCGGTTGCAAGTGCAAGTTCTTCATAAGTGAATGTAGTCTTTGTGAAAGCCAAACTAGTATCAGGGGCTGCTTGTGGAATAGGCTTCGTGGAGTTCAGGCTGCTACCAAATAAAGGTGGTGGTGGAGTAGATCCATCCATTGAAGATAACTGAGAATTCGATGAAATGCCCGGTGGAGGAGCGGGCTTTGGCAGTCCAAAGACATTACCTGTTGATGGTGGAGCAAGCTGTTGCAGATTGTGCTGTGGACCACGAAAAGGGTCATCTATAAAAGCAAAAGAGTTATATTAAACTGAATGTACTGAAAAAACTAGCGCAAACAGAGAGGTGCTGCTGATAATTAGAAACAAGGATGTCACAGAAAAATGAATAATCCTATTATTTTTTAAGCCACTTATGATGGACTTGGGCCAATTCTAAAATCATATATATTTGAATCATCTTGAACAAAAGTGACAACAAGATAATGCCACTGAATATGCACATGTATCCATTGCTTCTATTCCTTGGATTTCCATCAAAGTAATATTCATAAGTCTCCAAATATAAAGAACTCGCAAGACGAAGTCTCCCATGAAGCAATCCAAACCTCACACAAACTGCTGTTATCACCCACAACATTGTGGTTTGCGAAACGTCTATTAAGCAAGTTTTTACCATTATCAAATTCATCTTTAGCACAAATGTTCCACCAAACCCATTCTGTTAATCGTCACCGCCTATTGGTCTTTGAAGTCCAAACAAATTCGAATGTCAGTTTCAGCCAACAAAAAAATCTTGTTGCAGCATGAATTTCTAGAAGGAAAGCATATTTGTTGGCATTTTATTGTGAATATTGAAAATTGATTCCTTCCCAGTAGTGTTCAAATCTTGTTTCAGTAATTGAATGCTGTCCAGTGTTCCCACTTAGAGAAAATGACGAGAATGTAGACCTAAAATTTCTGAGTCATCCTCCAAATAAATGACATGACCAAAGAATATAACAGTTCAGTCATATTTATCACTGATGCCCCAGTATTTATCACTGATTAGAGAACATGAAAATGCGTACATTAACTTGTGACATCAGAAAACAAACTTTGAAACCATAATGTTCTTATTAATAGTAGTTATCTTGAGTTGCATCTTGCCATTGTTCATGCCGATAATTTACACTATTTTCCATGAGAACCAGATAGTGCTAACAAAAGTTATCTTCTTGACAAACTCATCCAAAAGATCATTTTCAAGGTATATTATAGGTATGGAAAAACTGCCGGGCAGACCGATCATAACAGTAAAATTGGAAATTCAAGACTTACGGTATGAGAAAGTCTATATATTGGAGCAAAGCCAATACTATTAAATTAACAAGGTTCAAGACAAGTTCAGCAGCGTTCTTAGTCATGGCATGATAATGCTGCATGACCACAATTTCAAAAGCAAATTAGAGGAATTCCATGCCGTCCATGAATAACATCCAAATCCAGCACTTAAAATAACTATATGAAACCTAATCTAATACTATCTTAAAATAAAATAATAAGTTCCAAAGTTATTTATTTGAACAAACTCAATCCTATGTCAATAGGGAAGACAACTGTAGTGTTTGTCTGTATTAACTCAGTCAATTAAGATACAGCATAAACAGAAAATCCCAAAACTTTGTATATTACTGGCCTTAACCCACACTATGTACAAAGCAAGCAAAAAACTTTACTCAACCTAGAATTTATAAATTAAAAAAAAAAAAGAAGAAGAAGAAGAATTAGAAGATGAAGAAGAACATGCTAACTGTATAAAGTTCATTAACCTTTGGGCCCCTGTGGATGAGGAGGAGCATAAGCAAATCCGTCCATCCCAAGACGCCTCCTCTTCCTCCTCTTATACCAAATGACAAAAATACCCACGCAAACCAGCACAAGCGCCCCGCCTATCCCTATCCCCACTCCCAGCGCCACCAATGTAGTGCTGTTGCTTGATCCCGGCGGAGGCGTAGCCACCGCCGGCGGAGTGCTATTCTCGGAATAGGCGGCGGGAACAGCAGAACCACTGGAGACGGCGGACCAGGCGGCGATGGTGGTGACGTAGGACCCGGAGCAGCCCCCGGCGGCGGCGAAGACATTGCCGGAGTTCAGCGTTTCAGATTTCCAACGAGTACTTACGACAGTGCTCTTTCTTTTTCCTTTTCGTTGATATTCTATTCTTTTTCCCAGGATTCTTTCTTAGAGGGAGAGAGAAAAAAGGTTGCTTGACAGTCTAGAGAGCAGCTTTAACACGTGCTGAGCATGGAAAGTACCACAAAACGGCGTCGTGTGGGATCTTTTCGCGGCAGTGAGCTGAGGGGACAGAGTGATAGGTCCAAGGAGAATGAGGTGACGTCGTTTCATGGCCCAGCATTTTAGCTCATGCCTATTTAAATCGGAAAGCTTCCTTTTGTACGAAAGGCAATTAAGGTGGGAGGGAAATCACTACGTAGTACGTACAACGTAGGTAGGACTTGGGAGGAATTTGGTTTTCGGACAAAACGAGGTATATATAGCCATGTCACGTGCGTGCCGCAAGCACGTGATCAGATCTTCCTCGGAGTCGGACCTCGAATATTTGCTGGTTACTGCTGAAAAAATGAAAATTAATCAAGATGGCTCCAAACCGAGAATAAATCTTTATCCTTATGCGATTCGTTACACATAATAAGGAATTAGATTCAAAGAATAGGTGATTAAAAAGTATATTTTTGATCTTCTTGATTCGCTTCCCCTTTTACGTATATACTACTAAAACACTTTAATATTCTTTCAAGGGCTATTATTCTTCTACGCTATCAATTTATTTCCAATGAAAATCAGTATCTTGATTGACAGAAATTATTACACAAAGTAACTAGATACATAAATAGGCTATTTCGTTTTAAGTTGGATAATGGCTGGCATTAGCACAAATAATAGTTAGGTTATACAACATCGGGTAATAACTAATCACTAATGACGACCCGACCCGGATCTTCGAGTCAACGAACAAGCCTTGTTTGCTACAAAATCACAAATTTAGCAAGTTCTTATAGATTTGTGCCCCATTCTCTATACCTATTCCTAAATCCCTCAAAGAGACGGTCTTTTCACCTGGCCTATTGGCCACTTTCTTTGCCTCTATCAGCATTTGATCAAGCAGATGTGCATTCAACAGGCTGCGTAGGTTTTCAGGTGTAAGCTCGGCAATTACTTGAGCAACATTGCCGGTGCTACACGAAGCATCCAACTCAAACCCACATATCAAATCGTTCTCCCCTTTATTGCTTGCCTTCTTCTGAAGAATCATAGCAAGCTCTTCACAAGTCAAGTCGTCAAACTGTAGCCGTGCTGAGAACCTTTTGTACAATGCGGTGTTGAACTTCATGTATTGATTTAAGGATTTGTAATTTCCCGCAAAGATGATTGATGTGTCTCTCTCATCCATTGCAGCTATGATCTCCTCCAAAGTCTTTGAGTTTAGGGGATCTTCTTCATCTATGTTTACAAGCAGCACACCCCCTTCTGCATCTTTCATCTGATGATGTCAATAACTTTTTCTCTTATGTAGTGTAATTTTTGGAAATAAACTTCATTGATAATGTAACAATTATTAACCTTTTGACTTCCTTGCATTTCAGTCACAGTGTAAGAAGATAGAGCTCCAGCCAAATAAAATAGTTTGCCAAGAATTCGAGCTACTGTGGACTTGCCTGTTAACATGCATATAGAACATTTCAAGTTATCATAAATAATAGTAGAAGAAATCACGAACAATTCTCAATACAAACATAATGTTTTAAGAATTCGAGCTACTGTGGACTTGCCTGTTAACATACGTATAGAACATTTCAAGTTATCAAAAATAATAGCAGAAGAAATAATGAACAATTCTCAATACAAACGTAATGTTTTAACAAATTAATGGACATATAAGGAAACATAATGTTATAACAAATTAATGGACGTATAAGGAGCATTACTGATAATCTCTAATCAATCAGCTAAATATTGTATTGTTTATTTAAGCTTACAAACCTAGCAACAACATTAATCCCTTTTCATTCGTTATGCTTTTTCCAGTTAATCAGTTACAAAGAAGACTTCTTTTCTTTTTTTTTTTTTTTTTCCGGCCTTTTCAACTAATCTTTTCATTATTTTTTTCCTGATGAAATTGCTCATGAACCATTATATGACAGCTAGGCCCATGAATGGTGGCTAATAAATTTTCACATAATATCGTAATTAAAAAAATAACAGCAACAATATTGATCTGCTTTTTGTTCTGTAATGCTTTTCCAGCAAATTAGTTGAAGGACCAAAATTCTTTATCAGTAGCTAAGAACATTACTAAAATATATGAAAACAACATCACTCCCTTTTCACTATTTATGCTTTTTCCAGAGAATTACTAATTGCTAAGAAGTTTTAAAATTATTTTTCTGTAGCTAAAAATGTTTACTTATTTATAAACTTTTCCGGCTTTTTCAACAAGTCTTTTTCTTTAATTTTTTCCATGTTGAATTTTCTAACAAAAGCAGAGATGTATACCTTCACTGACGACATTAATCAACTAAAATGACAGCTAATAAATTCAAAGAATCATGAAAAATCACCAGCATGGTAATTAAAACCAGTAAATATCAACAAAGGAAAAGAGTATTAGTTATAAAAATAATAAAATTTCCATACATAATCACCCCCACCCAACCAACACCACCACAGAATTAATTCCTTTTTCATTTTTTCTTTAAAAATCCATAATGCCAAAATCTTCATATCCCGACCCGGATTCTAAAATTTCACAGCAAAACAATTATCCATAAACTGCAAAAAGCTCTAAATCATCATTAATTAGCCTAATTTAATATTAATTATGATAGGTCCCCGATCCCCAAAAAAAATAATGATAATAATAATTAGCACCATATTCATGCGCATGATTATTTGCACTATGCAAGCTTAAACAGCAATAATACAATGGAAAAACTATAATAGACTAGGATTTGGAGTTATACCTGTTCCATTATTTCCTATGAACACCATGTGAAAGGGTTTTGGGGGTACAACCGTAAATCCATCAGTAGCGTCCTTCTCTGCATCAATTATTTTCTCCACAATTGCCTCTAACTGGTTCTTGATCTCTGGCAGTCCCACAATACTGGATATTTCATGCTTAACTTCATCCAGCTGGTGGAAAGGAAAAACAGGAACATATAATTTGGAATATCAGTTAAAAATAAATAATAAATAAAAGGGCGACAGAAGGGGTGGGGGAAACTGAAGAGAACATACTGTTGGTATATCTTCGTAAAATGAATCACACAGAAAAATCGACATATCTTGCGATTGTTTACTGCTGTTTCTGGTGTGATGCGTCGCTGCGAGTTTTGAGCGAAGAAGAATTTTGGGCGGAATTTAATTAACTGATACTATATATTACATTGGATATACCGCCGAAGTTGTGAAAAGACGCTATTGCCCTAAATTTTTATTTTTTGCCTAATTTTATTTCTATTGCTCTTATATAATACACAATAAATATATATTAATAATACCATTTGGTCTATATTAATAGTATTAGAATATTGAAATATGCTATAGAATACAAATTGTAATTAAAAATAAAGTATGCTTTCCCTCACAAAATTTATACTATTTTATATACGATATAAGAGTTCACATCTCAAAATAATAACAATATTTTGTGTAAGGTAGATGGCATTTGTGTATACTATATTTATAGATGTAATTGTTACAGGACTTTAGATTATTTAAAAATAGATATATAACAATCACAAATATAGCAAGATCTACATGGGAAAACACCATAATGATTAAATTGACATGGAACCAGGGTCTTATGACTTTATAATGTTCTAATTTGGTATATCATTTGTGGTTGAATGGTTTATAGAGAAATATAAGATTTATTTCTCAACACAATTGCAATCTTTGGTGTAAGTTAAACACGATATGGTGCACATTCATGGATATGAAGTGCGACTTCAAATCAACATTCTTGGAACAAGACCATAATTGATGTTATTATCGAGTAACAATTTAATTAATTGGATTGATTCAATCGATCAGTCGGATCGATATAGTAAAAATTGATTATATTTTTTATTATATTATATAAAATAATAATATAATACACTAATTATCATATAATACATTTTAAATATAAAAAAGATAAATAACTATCTAAAAAAATCTAACAAAATACAAAATACCAATAATCATATAAATATAACAAAATATCAAATTTAAAAAAAAAAAAAAGGCCGAACAAACTGATTTTAGCTACTTGACCGGTCATACCAAAAATTCAATTTTATGTAGTTAATCGGATCGGATCGGACTGACCTCGAATTTCTGATTGAACCAATCAATTCGATCCGATCCGATTTTAAAAACACAACTTCAAATTATTATGAAAAGAACTATAACAATCACAATATGAAAAAACCTACTATGATCGATCCTATTCAAACGATTATAATTGATATGTGCTTTAAAAATTAAGACTTAGAAATTCTTTTTTACATCTCCAAACTAAAAGGGTTGTAGTATTCTAACCCCAAATTACACCCACCTTGGATAAGTGTCTCTTAAATTTCAAAATAAATTTTGGAGAAAACTATCATTGCCCAGTTTCAGTTTTCATTTCTTGTAGAACTGCATTTCCCCATCACTCATTCAATAAAATTGCTGTTAGTGTTTGTTACTTTCTATTTGTGTCCAATCAACAAAATTTCCACTGATAAAAGTCAATTAATGTTTGTATCTCCACAGACGTTGTCATTAATCAATGCATCTTAATTTTTTAATGAGCACAATTATCAAAATCCTCCTTTCTTGAATGATATTTATTATGTGGTTTTGGGAGGGCCAACCTTAGATTTTTGATTCATTGGCTGTGCAATAATTTATTGAAGGAAAAAGCCAATAAAATAATTAGATATTTGATTTTACAAGAAAAATTGTGATATACAATGAACGGTTCTTTTACGGTCCTATGCCGCATGGCCATTCGATACTGGTTGCGGACAAGAAAAAATTTAGTGTTGGATCGAAAAATGTTTGTAACGGCACAATAATTATTTAATATAGATGTAAATCAAAATAAAATACATTACAGAGGAATGTTCTTAATGCATGTACGATACGACAAGATAATATTGGTTTTCTTTTACTCACCTCTAAATACCATATTTTTTTCTCTAATAGTAATTTAATTATTCATTTTATTATTCCACCTCCTGAATTTTATTAATATTTTTTTATTCAAAGTCTGAATTAACAATTAGATGACTTTCGTCAATGCATTTAATTTTTGTTCATATTTCATACAAGAACTGATCATCTTACTCGATTCTACAAAAGAATTTGAATATTATACTCTTGGCAGACAACTATCCCGTTATTGGGGGTCAAATTTTCGTTCAAATGATGATTGGTAAGAAAGATAATTTAATTGATACATCAAAATATGTTTTTATTTTTTTCACGTGATTTTTATTGTGAAATTATATTTTTACTATAAATATAATCTTATAGGAAAAGAAATTTTTTATTAGGAATATGAAGATATCAAAATAATTTCGAGTGATTTAGACGCAATAACAGCTTACATCGGTCAATAAAGAAGAAGACATATTATATTTGTAAAAAAAAATTAATTAGCACAAATAAACATATTATATTTGTAAGAAAGGTAGTTAGCTTGTGTAATGTATCTTCTTTTGCCTTAATATACTCAAATATCAAACAACCTAACAAATTATCATATATAAGAATTGTAAAGACTCTTTCAAGTCCCTATCTAGGCCTAGTATGTCACAGTTTAGTTTAGCTCATTCATCCGTGAATCAGTTTGGCACGACAACATTTAGGTACAATCATTTCGAACAAAACATGACGACATTAATTATAATTTAGTCCCCAACTTCTATAAGTTATTTTCGCTACGATCGATATATAATTTATTTTTGATGGGATTCTGATAACCAATGAGCTTGCTTGGTTGAGCTTATGATCAATCATCTTAAAGGGTTAACAAACTCTCTATAAAATCTTTCCTCAACTATTGTCATTTTATTTTACCCTTTTTAGCTCTCCACAAGGATTTTCAATTAGCAATTTTTCATAGAGCATGGGCTCTTGACAAAACTTGTTATAACAAATCATCACTATTCCGAGCTCAAATCAAATAGGTCGATAATTTAATTTGAGTGATCAATTGACTGAAATTCGCAATCAAATTAGGCTGAACTCGATCCAAGTGATCGCTCTAAAAGATTATCTGTATAAAATTTTGAATTTTACATGTCATTTATTTAGTTTAGATATTTTTATTTTATTTAAAATTTTATTATATGATATTTATTGTATACGCATTCATCGATTATGTTTGGATAGCCAATTCAACGATATATAGATATACATGCATAATAAATTATTTATTTATTATATTACTTAAATAAAAAAATCTATATACATATTTCTAAATTTCAATAAACGTATCAACAATCCACAACTGGACTTCCTTAAAAAAAGTTAAACTTGTTTTCTTAGGAAAATTTTGAAAAGTTCAATACTATCTTTTCATTTCTCTCAGAAAGGTGTGAAAAAAATAATAAAATTAAGTCGAGTAACACATTATTTAAAATTTAACTTTAATTTATTATTAAAATTGAAATTGCTGGCCAAAATGGTTTCATTGTTGAACAAAGTTTAGAAAAGTCAAACTTATTTAAACTCAATCATCTCAACATTTTAGATTAGATTTCATCATTTCTTAGCTCATTTAATTGAACTTGAGTGGGATTTTAAAAAAGAAATATCAAATAATTCAATTTTTTCAAATTGATTGTTATGCATATAATTAAGTTTAAATAATTTTTTAATAATTAATTCCAAATTTAATTTAAAATAATTTAATTTATTTTTCAACCAAGTTTTTAGAAGAATAGTCACAACAAAAATTAACAGTTTTCTTTTATTGGTAGGGGTATATCCGTAAAGTGTAATTTCACAAGGGAATCGTGTTTACTCTTCCCACGCGGGGCATGCCGCTGCACCCCTGAGTTCATCACCAGAGGAATTCATGTGAAATTACCAATTTAGACACAGTCACCATCACCACGACAATTGTCTTCTTTTTATTAGAGAAATTCGTCAGCTTCTTAACAAATCCTATTCAGTGCAGAAAATGTTGATTAATTAGTACTAATTAAATCCCTAAACCAAACCTACAGGGGAGAATTGGGAATTGATAATTCATTTTTCCGTCGGAAATATATTTGTAGAGTGAGAATACATACATACATACATACATACATTTGATACTCCATACACACGCACACACATTCACTGAAAACCTAGTGGTCTATGAATTGGGAGTCGATTTAATTGGATAATTGTGTGCCGTGTTCGCATCGAGTTATTCGTTCAGCTCGATCCTTAGATGCCTTATTTGGGTGCTTTTTTGGAGATTTTTTGAGTGATCGCGTGAAGAATGTGGTTGTTGGAGCACTTGATTGCAGCAGTTTGATTTTTTTTTTCTATTTGGATTTTTTTTTTTTTGTTTTTTGCTGATTGAATTTTGGATGAGTGTTTGGGGTGGTGTGAAAAGGTGAAGTAACTGTTGGAGGTCTGGAAAAATGAGCAGCAACGAGAGGCAAACGGTGAGCATTCGAGACCTAGTGGAGGAAGCTAAGAAACGGATTGTTTTTCTGGTCGTATGCGTTGTTGGATTGTCCTACCTCATGTCATGTAAGTGATTGTTTGTTCATCCCTTTCTTATTTGCTTTTTCTTTTTCTTTTTGTTAATTTTGACGTAGAATTATGATATTACTTAGCTTGCATTTATACTTGTGTTTGGAAATTGGAGGGAATGCATGGAATTGTTGTGTGTGTGTCTGCACGGGGAAACTGTAGGAGCAACTTAATAGCTATCATTTTTAAATTATTTGAATGGTTTGAGAGGATTTTTACCTGATAAATTGTGATTCTAGACAGGCTTTACTTTTTCATTTTTTTTTTTTTGGTCTCCCAGATTGGTAAGATAAGTAAAGGGTAGCTCTGCACATACTACACTTGGAGATTGAAGCAATAAGAGGTTGAAATTTGAGGACTGATGGAGCTATATTGCAACAAAATATGAACTCGACAAGAATGACAAAATTTTAGCAAGTTCATAATGAGAACGTTTTGCAAGTCAATAAAATTTGCTGATAGTTGTTTGTGCATATGTGCACTTATTTTACTCTTCATTCACATTCCTTCCTCTACGAAAGAAGTATTCAATTTTTGATGAGCAGATTTAAGAGAATCGCATGGTATGCTGCCTCGATATTGTGAGTTGTAATTACATCTTAATCTTGCTCTTTCAGTAAATCAATGGTCACCACAATGTTGTTTGGAATTTCAAGTACTGTATTCTGTGACGTACAAGCCACACTTATTTAACAAGGGAAATGAGAAGAAATAAGAAAATGGGGGTTCATTTCTGATGTATTATTTTGCATGGACCATGTTGCTTGCAAAACTATTTGGGCTATTTTAGTTTGTAGTATAGTTATCAGAAGCAACTGAGAGCAAAGAGTTTCTATGTATTTATTTTTTAGATTCAGTTATTTATGGTTGAAAGAGCTATTATCTATTGTTTTCTATGCTTTCTTTCTCAAAAATGCCTGCCTGAATGGAACTTGTTCAGTTTGAGATTACGCATATAAATGCAATAGTTAATAATTGTAGAACTTCTTTCGTACTTATCTTCACTGTTTTCGTGTTATTTCTACTCTGTTTAATTTTCAATTCTTATTGGAAACTGGGAATCCCAATTTTTGGAATGTTACATCTTTAGCGGCAGTTCCTTGTGGTATTGTAAAGCTGGTTGGCAGGATATTATATTTGTGCAACCTATTTCTTGGAAGGGTTGCAACTTGCAACAAATAGTTCGCATTGATGGGTTGTCTTCTTCTAGCATGGATGTAGCATCTCTAAGAACAGGGCAAAGTAAGGATTAGTTTGTCAGTTAGAGGGATTGTTTTCTGGATTTTTTTTTTTCAACAGATCATATAATCCGGTTGTAAGGAGCTAAAAATTCTGGCTTTCTTTATTTTCCTGTTATCTGTGGGTGATTTATTTTAGACACAGATCAAATTGTAATGTCGTAGCATGTTTTACAACTTAGTATTCAAGAAGCATTAGCATGGATCACTAGGGCTGGAGCTGCACATGAGCCAACGATGGTCATGGCCCTTGTAGGTCAATAGTATATTTTGTCTATTTTTTTTTTCACCTCCTTCTTTATAGCCATAGTATGCTGGCAAATTGGTTCACAGAAAATTTCCCTATGTCTCTTTTGATCAAACATTGCAATTTTTCCTTGTTCAACCATCACATGCAAATGTTTCATGGGTCCAATTATTGGATCTTGAATTCAAGAGGTTTAAGCCACCAGATATTGTTGAAATTACATGTATTAGGATCAAAATCAGTGAAACTACATGTGGCTCCTATAACTAATGTATATCTTGCGAGTATACTGATAAGGAACTTCTAATGAGTGAATCTGCTTTCACTCTAATTTACTTTTACTTTTTCTTCTTTTACAGAAGGAGTATCTGCCCTGATATGTGAACCCCTGTCCTGCCATAAAGAAAGAAGTTAAAAACTTCTTTTACTGCCCACTTAGAGCAATTCCTCTTTGTTTATAAAACAGAAATTGTTAAGTCTCTCTAGATGGTTTTGGAAAAGGTTTCTTCAAGCTCTAGTATTGACATGTATTTTTGCTTTAATTAGTTTATATAGCATAGATGAGGAGGAGATTAACTTTATATGTCTCACTCATCGCAACCTGGCATTTTGGAACTATTTTGAATCTTTTGCGATGTGACTGTAAGAAAAAGTTTACTATTTTCTTCATTGTCTAAATATTTATTTTATACATGGTGTGCTTAAAAACATAAGGTAGTTGTTATATACCTAACACAGTGCAAACTGATGGAGGTGTACCATGGTGAACAAAATCTATTCAACACCTATAAAAGATTGTTGCTTGAGGAGCAGTGCTTGATGTTGTGGGAACATCAAAGCTTGATCCTTTAGGCTTATAAATTTGGTAATCTCATGACTTAGAAAAATTTACATGGAACCTTGTGATACTTCGGTGAAAACTTATCTTTTACTCCCATTACTGATCTTTTCTCAGTAAGCCACAGACAATGTTTTGAAGGGGATATCAAAGTTCATATCAATTCGCATACCACTTTTTCGACCTTAGACGAGATAAAGAACCTAACATCTAATATTCACGAGAAGACGTCAGACTAAACAATCAAGTTTCTATTTACTCGTAGCAATATGCAAAAGTGACTACATTAAGACAGTTTTTGTCTTGGTTCAAGCTTGTGCATTTTTAGGTTTGCCATATTCAAACTCAAGAAATTTGAAGGAAAACCCAATAGCTTGCAACAGGTACCACACTTCTGAAATCCTCATTCCTCAGCCTGATATGATTTGTGTCAAACTTGTTATTCAAATATATTTTTCTTTCAGGTTTGGGGTTCATCTTTACATCTGTCGTAGAAATGGATTGTTTTAATTTGAAAACCATGTAGATGCTTTCCATGCAGTCAATTCTTGTTCTTTCTCTACCTTCTTGTTGAATAATAAAGGATATTTCTCTTTTCTTTTTATCAAAGAAACATGTGATCGTGATTGTGCGACAATCGGTGAATGCACGACCTTTTTGCTGATACCTTAACTTTTTATTTTTACTTTGGCAAGAAATGGGGAATACTATCTTTGATATGAATGGTACACACGTCTGATCCCCTATGGGAATATTTCATTTATTGTGCGAATTGTTTGAAATGGAAAAGATCTCCATTCTGTTATATTGGAATCTCTCTCCCTCCCTCCCTGTATCTGTGTGGTGTCAAATATTATCTTTGTTCATCTGTGTCATAACTCACATATATCACTTCTATATGTTTACTGAAATCACTAATGGAAACTTTGAAGTTAATTCTATTTTGCATCTAAGTCCACTGATTCAGATATGGTTTTGGCAATTTATCTAATGAAAGGCTTCATAATGTAAAGCATTTGGATACACATAGATAACACATATTGGAACAAAAAATATTTACCTTAGAGCTCAGTATCTAAACTTCTTGATTGGTCTCGATTTTTCTCAATCAAGTTTTAACATTTCAGTTTTCTGTCCACACCCTTTTAGTGTTTAATTCCTTTTTTTCTCTTTCAGTAACAAGTCCATCAGTTCTAGTCAACTTGCCTGCTGCTCTGTTCTTAATAATCATACTTCGCTACATGTCTCTGGATTTTGATATGCGGAGGAAAGCTGCAACTTACAAAGGCAAACAAACATCTGCAAACAGTTCTTCCACAAAAAAACCTTTTGGGGGCCTCAGAGTTCTGGCTGAAAGGTCCGGCTGGAAGCATAAGGTGAATTCACCTGTTGTTGAGGATGCAATTGACCAATTCACTAGACATATTGTCTCAGAGTGGGTGACAGATCTGTGGTACTCACGCATAACTCCTGATAGACAAGGTCCAGAAGAGCTTGTACTGATCATGAACGGTGTAATTGGAGAAATTTCAAGTCGCATGAGAAATATTAATCTGATAGATCTTTTAACAAGGTTCCATCTTCAGATATTCTACTTACCAATTTCTTCTTATCAAGATAGGCTCTGAATGACATTTTAAAGGAATTTTTCCTTGGTGTTGTACAGGGATATTATCAATATAATATGTAGTCGGCTGGAGCTCTTTCGTGCAAGTAAGACAAAGATTGAGAAGCATCAATCAAAGTTTTTGACCGTCGAAGAGCGAGACATCGAATTAAAATCTGTTCTGGCTGCTGAGAACAAATTGCATCCCATTTTATTTTCTGCTGAAGCTGAGCATAAAGTTGTCTCTTGTTCGTTTTTTTTTTTTTTTGCAACCTAACAACTATCAACAGAAACAATTGCATGGTTTCCCTGATTGACAAATTTTTGTTTTCATTAATTCTGGATCATGGCAGGTTCTCCAGCATGTTATGGATGGCCTCATTTTACTTGCATTTAAGCCGGAGGATCTGCAGTGCTCTTTATTTCGCTATATTATAAGGGAACTCCTTGCTTGTGTTGTAATGAGACCGGTGCTGAATCTTTGTAACCCAAAGTAAGTATATCAGTCATTGCGATTTCTTAACATGCATTCTTTCTGTTCTTTATGCTCTGCCAAACTGGATGTCAGGTTTATAAATGAGAGAATAGAATCTCTAGTTATTTCTGCTGGCAAAACTGATAAAGGAAGTAAGGCAACAAACACAGCATCACAGTCTAGAATAAACGCATCTCCGAGGATATTATCTGATCATACTTCGCAGTTACCAGATCCTTCCGTTAAGGGTGTTGAACTGGTACAATTGAAGAAGGATCAGAATAACAAAGCTGCCAAGAATCTTACGTCAGATAATATGAATTCTAAGGATCCGTTGCTTTCCATGGATACGCGGTCCACCCGTTCTTGGAGTTCTTTGCCAGATGCTAATGGCGGTGAGGGAACAGGTGTTCAACAACACCTCTCTGGAGGAGAATGGGGTAATGTGCTAGATGTGTTTTCTCGCAGAAAGACTGAGGCCCTGGCTCCAGAACATTTTGACAATATGTGGGCGAAAGGAAGAGACTACAAAAGGAAGGAAGATACAAATCAGTTGGCCGATCCTGCGCAACAGAACTCTTTGGTGGGGGTATCTGATTCAGTGGAGCGGTCAAAGGTTCTTTCTGAGCACAAGAAAAAGGAGCGGGACACAATGGGCAGTACTTTGGAGAAAGATTTCTCTAATTCTGGATGTAATAAAGGCCCAGGGGAAGACAATACTGCCATGCACGACAATTTATCAATTGAAAGTGGTACATCAATTTCCTTGTGCAAAGAGGAAGATCTTAAAAGTATGCCTTCTGATGAGGTTGAATCCTGGAGCAGTAGTTATACTGAGGATGACGATACCAGCAGTATTATGGGTCTTGACTCACCTGGTGTTAAAGTTTGGGATGGTAAAAATAAAAGAAATTTTAGCAGCATTCATCATCCCCTTGAAACTTTTGACAGGCATAAGAGCAGAAAGACCAGCAAAGGTCAGCTCCATTCTAAAAGATTGCATAGAACCAAGTCTGCAAAGAAAAGAAGTAGATCTAGCAGTCATAATGGGCATGTCTGGGAAGAGGTTGAAAGAACTAGTTTTTTATTAGGAGATGGGCAGGATGCATTAAATTCCTCCAAAGTGACTGGCAAACCTGGAGACTCAAGTGAGGACTCCGAGGCAGAGCTGTTAGGTAGAATTTGTAGTGGAGCCACAACTTCATCATCTATGTCCTTGGCTTCTTTACCTGAAAGTCACAGTCTGGCTGCTAGTTCGGCAAAAAATACGATAATTGCTGATTCATATTTTAAGTTAAGATGTGAGGTACTCCAATCTCACCTTATATGTTTTGCCAAATTGACTCTGCTTGATTGCGTGTTTTATGCTTGAAGATGTGAAGAATGAGAACTCGTTTCATTTTGCAGGTATTGGGTGCCAATATTGTCAAGAGTGGTTCCAAAACATTTGCTGTATATTGCATATCTGTTACAGATGTAAATAGTCACAGTTGGTCTATCAAAAGAAGGTGCCAAAATAATCTATTAACTTTCTAATTTTATCTTTTATTCCTGCTAAGATGCTTCTTCCTATGGTTTTCTTTGTAATTTTGGGTCAATAATGCCTGTGTGCCTGGGATTCAATGTCCTCATTTGAATAGACAGAGTTGATGTAATTGTTTACATCCCATTCAAAATTAGTTGTGTATCTTTGGGTCAAAAGAAACTCTGTTGCAGGAAAGAAGATAACAGGAAAAATAATGGAGATGTTGAGTCCCGAAAAGAGGGAATACCATGTAGTGGAAGAATGGTGTACCCTCATGAATGCCAGTCCATTAGCTAATCTTATTTCTCATGCTGACAGATATCAACACTTTGAGGAGTTACATAGGCGTCTTAAAGAGTTTCCCGAATATAATCTCCATTTGCCACCAAAGCATTTCCTCTCAACTGGTCTAGATGTATTCGTCATTCAAGAGCGATGTAAATTACTTCACCAGTATTTGAAGGTCATACTTTACTACTTGATATTGATGTCTTTTCCCTATGCCTTTTGGGTTTGCCATTTGCCATTTTATATATTTGTCTCTCCACCACATATATAATTAATTTAGTAAATATTAATTTGAAACTTGCTGTAAAATAGGGGAACCAAAAGTACAAGTATGTAGGATGCGATTAAAAGGGTATGTGGCTGAGCTTTAAAAGAAACATGAGGTTATAAGTTCCAAAAGCTTTTAATGCATTTTTGGAGCTTATAAAAAACATAAGTGCATGCTTATAAGATAATTTAAAGCTCATAAGATGTTAGATTTTTTTTTCTTTTCTTTTTTCTTTTTTTCTTGTTTCTTTTATTTCCTTTTTCTTGTTTAGTTAATCATTATTTTGAAACTTGTTGTGAAATAGGGAAACCGAAAGTAGAATTATGTGGCATGCAATTAAAGGGATGTGTGGCTGAGCTTTAAAAGAAACATGAGGTTATAAGTTCCAAGAGCTTTGAACATGTTTTTGAAAATGCATGCTTTTAAGATGTTATAGAGCTCATAAGATGTTGGATTTTTCGTATTCTTGCCAGGGAGGGGGATACATTTTTAGCATTTTGAATAGGATAGAAGGCTTAAGAACTTTCAGAATGTTCTCTGGCATTTTGGTCAACCTGGAAAAATGAAGATATCCTTGTCATTCACTTGTTATATAACTAGAGAGGCTTATAGTTTCTTGAATAAAATATGTGGGGCTTCCTTATTTTTCATAATGGGCTTATAAGCTGTTGACATCTTATATCTAGAGCTTATAAGCTCTTCTCTTTTGAGTTTATACCAAACACATCTTATTACCTAACAAGTTGTGAAACATCTTATAACATGCTGTAGCCAAAAATTAAACTTAGCCAAACATGTTTTGTGTTCATCAGTGTAACCTTTTCTATGATGTTCACCCCTTATCATAATATTATCTGTGTAATATTACTTCTTTTATGAGCTTCTGACCCTTAATTAATCACTGAGATTATGGTTTGGCAGGACCAGTGGTTTACACATTAATGTTTGTAAGCATTCTGATACTGCTTACCTGATAAGATATTATCCATCTTTCATGAAGTAGTTTCATTATTTTATACTTCATAACTTGGTTCCTGGACCACAATGGTTCGGGGCTATGCAAGAATTTCTATATGTGCACGTTTACATACATGAGTAGAATTGTGCTCTCTTGGAAGTGGGATCTATAAACTTTCTGATTTTCCACTGTTTTGCAGAAGCTTCTGCAGCTTCCAACTGTTTCGTGCTCCATTGAAGTTTGGGATTTCCTTAGTGTCGATTCTCAGGTTTGACATATTTAACTTACATTTTCCAACATGTCAGAAGCTTTATATTACTAGTTAGTGTTCTGGCTTTTTGCTTGACTTCAAATTCTTTATATCCCAAAACTGCAGATGTATATATTTTCAGATTCATTATCCATAATCGATACTCTTTCAGGTGAATCTCTAAGCAGCAGGTTTTCTTCCATGTTTCTTGCTGTACATTTTTCACAGTTTCAAACTGGTTTTGCATTTCAGTTGACCTAGATGAAACAGTACGTGAGAAGAGCAAGGAATACCGGGAAAATGTAGGGCCAGTATATGATCCGTTATCCTTCAAAAAAGAAAATTTCAGTAACGGAAACCAAGATTCTGCATCACGAATCAAGGGTGACCGTCCTTCTGATGGCTCAGGGTTGAAAGCAAAAGGTCAAGCTCTTTCTTCATCAAAAAAGCCTGAAAAAGAATTTAAAAAGGCTTTTGAGAACTCAAATAGTGGCCCAGAAAACACAGAGCAAAAGAACGTACAATCGTCTAGAAACTTGGAAAGGACTGTAAATAGAGACCAACAAGAATCAGATTCTGTTGCGACTGATAATGCCTCTGATCCAACCATTCCGAGTGAGGTCATTTACAAATATTCTTTGGTTGGCCTATTTTTTTAACTGGATCCAACTCCTAGAACAGTATCTTCTCATAGCTTTCATGTTATGCACAATGCTTAATATTTTAAGTTTAAACCTTATATCTTCATTCTGATGTTGATATTATTGTGGTTTATCCGTGATTTTGCTTGTTGACAATCTTATTGTGATTTTCTGATTTTCGTTCTCCACACAGTGGGTGCCACCAAATCTAAGCGTTCCCATATTGGATTTGGTTGATGTCATTTTAATGCTTAAAGATGGTGGATGGATCAGGTATTTATTGCGTGCAAATCTTAAACAAGTTGAGATAGGGTTTGTTTGTATAAGTCTTCCCTCTAACTGCGTTTCTTGGCTTGCGCCCATTTGGAGTGGTTTACAGGAGAAAAGCTTTCTGGGTAGCCAAACAAGTTTTACAATTGGGAATGGGTGATGCTTTTGATGATTGGTTGATTGAGAAAATCCAGCTTCTGCGTAGGGGATCAGTGGTTGCTTCTGGCATCAGGCGGTTGGAGCAGGTAATTAGATATGTCATACTTGAAAAAATTCTCTTGAAATCATCTAAGTTGGCTAGTTTCCCTTTGACTTGCCTATTTTCTTACAAGTAATATTTATGAGAGCTCTAGCAACTTAAAGTTTTGAATAGTGAATTGCCAAATGCTGCATATGTTTGTTATGACAATTGTTCCAAGACAAGTTTCAGAGGGACTCTGATAATATCATTCAATGACTGGTATAAGTAGATACTATGGCCTGATGGAATATTCATAACAAAGCACCCAAGGCGGCAGCGACCTTCACCTGATAGCCCATCCCACAATTCTCCTGTGGATCAACCTTCCACTCCATATTCTTCACCTAAAATAGACGATGCCTTGAAGCTGGAGGAGATGCAAAAAAAGGAAGCTGAACGGCGAGCCAAATTAGTATATGAACTGATGATTGGTAATATTTAATTTGGCCTATCCAACCATAATCTCAATTATAATCATTCTGATTTGGGTGGGAGTTATACCTCGACTCTGTTGGAGAAGTTAAATGTTAATGACTTCAGAAATTTCCTGCAGATAAGGCACCAGCTGCTGTTGTAGGCCTTGTTGGACGTAAGGAATATGAACAATGTGCAAAGGATCTCTACTATTTCATTCAGGTTATTTTCATTCTTATCACCATCTTATAATCCTTATACAAAGTGACGAGTGAGATGTCTCATATTTGAAAAATACGACTCCTTACAGCATAACTGCACTTGTCAACTGCATTCCGCTCTTGCAATTCATGCTTCTCTCATATCTTCTAAGCTGAAAATATACCTATATATATATATATATATTTTTTTTTTTTTTGTTTTCTGATCCTAAACACCAAGGAAACACAGAAACTCTAAACACACTTTACTACGTATATTGTGCATATCCAAATGCATCTCTAGAGTATTTAGTGCTTTTGGAGGCGCCAAAACTATTGAAAAATGTGAATGTTATTTTTCCCATGCATTCCCACTATATCTGGATACTTTTAGTTTATGTCCAGGATATGTTTCAGATTTATCCGAAACCAAAAGAGGGGAGAGAACTTTTCTTAATTGGAAATTAAATATAATAAAAACCAGATTTGGAATTTTTTTAAACACTGAAACCACTACTTATAGGATACCAAAAATAGTTTAATTTGGTATGTGACATATTTCTTATATTACAGATATTAGATACTTCCTGTGTAGTCTGCTATTATCTAAGTTAAATTTTCACGAATGAATGACTAACAATAGAGAAGGAATAAGTCCCCAAAATTGCAAGTTGATTCTATAATGTTAATGTGTATTTATCTGCTATACTATATAGTTGGCGATGAATAGAATATAAAACAACTAGTTATGCAAGAACTATAATTGATGCATTATTTGAAAGAAATTGTTCAGCATTCTAAACCTCAATTGAAGCATCAATCTGTAAATTAGATGTGAAAATTGGCCAAAATTATCAGTTGTAATGACATCTAGGCCGACCAAGACTTCAGTCCTACATCAGCCCCTGAGCGAAACGCCATCCATGTTCACCCTATTCAATATAAACTTAAAGGAAGTGAAGGAAATCTCATAGATAGATATCTTGTTTTATCTTTGCCCTAAAGAAAAAGAATGCATGAGAGACTCTGTAGAATGCATAACCTTTTGGCTTGACAGATGAAACTGAAGTTATTCTAAAAAACTGTTTTCTCTTTTTCTACTTGTTTAATGATGAGTCATCTTTTTTACCATAAGTTACTTTTGGCCCTGAACTCTCTTGATGATTCTACTGTGGTTGTGATTAGTTTTATTAAATTAAAAATCTTCCTACACTTTGGTCATAGGCTTAACGAAAGATGATGCTCTTTTTAAGATACAGATCAAGCGGTTGCAAATCATGCTTGACTTAATTGTTTTTTGTCATTAGCCAAAGCATTGGTGCATTTTTCTACTGACTCTCTGGAATCATAACTGATAGATTACTGTTGGTATGCATGTACAGTCTTCTGTTTTCATGAAGCAGCTAGCTTTCGATTTTCTTGAGCTGCTGCTCTTGTCCGCATTTCCGGAGCTTGATTATGTTTTTAGACAGTTGGATCAGGACAAAGAGAAGTTTGGCAAACTCAAACTGAATTAAGGAAGATAAAGAAAAAGTGATTTCTTGCTTGAAAAGTTAATTAGATTTGCCAAGTAGGCATGTATAGTGGCTTCCTTCAAGTACATAGCTGTTCCATTGAGAAAACACCGGTTTTTGCGCAGCCATTTTTGTGTTCCAGAGGCAGAGTGTGCATTGATGTACTCGATTCAGTAATATGATTGATTGAGTAATTCATCTTCGTTGCCAACCCAAGGAAGTGGCATGTATACCCATTGCCGATGCTCTAAGAATTTTTTGTTGTGATAAACCTTATTTTATTGCAATCCAACCCCCACAACAAGATTAAGAGATGCTGCATCTGGTAATTTACACTGTGATGCATTCATATATTTTACACACATTTATATATGTGTGAGTATATATAAACATAGTGAGATATATATCTAATATAAACCTATAAACTGGTTTATGCAGCATCTACAAGATGCATCCCCACCCCCCAATATTTTCTTTGCCACTACACATATTTCCATTACAACCTCCCAAAAAGGAGTAGCCTCAGATTAAATGGCACAAGCAAATACAGAATGCTACGGAAGAGACATATTACTTTCATCTCCTTGGAAGGCTGAAAAATCATATGGCGGCCAACTATAAGTTTGAAGTACAAATGAATAGATATCAAGGCCAGTAACTGTTAGTTTGTTGCCAAACCCAAAGAAGTTTATCACCAACCGAGCTAGGAAGCTAGTTCACTGAACCCCAAAATCAGATCATTGCCCTAGCACCACCAAACCATAAACCAAGAACTCCTACGACATTTTCATAATACATACGAACAGAGAGGAAGCTAGTGCACTGAGACCCAGATTCAAACTTGCCCAACCAAAAATTCTCTCAATACTCGTATAGTTTGTTTACAGAATCTTTCAATTTTTATTATTTGAAACTTCATTTCAAGTTTTATTATTTGAAACTTCAAAATTGCATTTGTTTTACCTATTTCAATAAAAAATACAACTTATTTTCATTTTCAAAATATCTTTTTAAACTTACAATCATTTTACATCTTTTCATACACCTGTTAAAATCATTTAAAACCTATACAAGCCACATAAAAACAAAATTAATATAAATATATTTTTATTTTTACACAGACCAGATAAAAACATTTTCAATATTAGAAATGCTGTAGACATGAAAATGCATTTACTAATAAAATTATATTCAATCAAATAAATTTAAAAATGAAACCAAACGGACACTAAATGGAAAATAACTACAAGGTTATGTTGAGTTAGGAAAAAGACATCCATAAATCTAGCTCAGAACCTACTCTGAGAGATGCATTTTCTAAAGGGATAACTACATACAATCAAAGAAAGCATGACACTCCAACCCATCCTTCCTCTTAGAGACACAGAATTGGGTGTTCTAGTAGGGTCAAACACAAAAAATTAAGGCTTGACTTCACAGTTTCTCAAAGCATTCACACAATATTTTGTATTTACAGTAAGAGAAATTAAAGTGGAGCCACCCACAAGAAGGAGCAGAGCAATCCTTGACCAACATGGAAACATGGAACACAACATAAGCATGAAACAATCAGGGGAAAATATATCCAATCTTGTCAAAGAAAGCCTTATATGACCTATACAGTCACGTTCATGGGGAGTAGTTTCACACCCCAATAAGCATAAAATCTATATCACCTCACTGAAATAAAAATATAGCAAACCCTTTTTACCTTGTAAATTGCTTCAATATAGTCCTGACCACGGGCCGGGTCCAAACCGGACCCGGCCCGTGGTTGACCCGCGGACCCGTAACCGGCCCGTGGATTCACGGGCCGGTTACGGGTCCGAATTTTTTGGACCCGTGAACCGCCGGGTCAGCCCGCCGGTTCAAGCCGGGTCGGCCCGCCGGGCCGACCCGGACTGAACCGCCGGGCTGACCGGCGGTTCAAGAAAAAAAAAAAAAAAAAAAAAGAAAGGAAAAATGAGAGAGCCGTTGCCAACGGCTCTCTTGTGGCAACGGTCAAATTTTGACCGTTGCCACCAAAGTCAAACGGTCAAATTTTGACCGTTTGACTTTTTTTTTTTTTTTTTTTTTTTAATTTCTTCTATAAATACCCATCAATTCTTCATTTTTTCCACACTTCAACTCTCAACTCTCAACTCTCAACTATCAATTATCTAATTCTCAATTTTCTAATCTTCACTCTTAATTATTCATTCTCAATTCTATATTATTTTAATTCTTTCATTAAATTTTTTTCATATTTCATTTATTTCATCTTTAATTATTTATTATTCAATTCTATATACTAAATTTTTATCATTTATTAAAAAATGGCCGGTTCAAGCAATAGAGGTAAGGGAAAGATGCCCGCAACCGACGAGCAACCAAGGTTCAACATCGATTGTGAAGTTGAGTTAAGTGATGAAGAGCAAACTCACTTGTATACTACTCAAGAAACAATGAGTGATGCTCACACTCGATCTATTCCATCTCTTAAATCTTCTATTTTTACTAAACATTTTGATAAAATAACACTTCCAAATGGAGAGATGCGAGCAAAGTGTAAATATTGTTCGCAATCTTACAAATTTCAATCCGGAGACGGTTATGGATCATTGAAAAGACATGTGGAGAAGAAGCATCCAGTAGAATTTGGCATTGATCGTACCCAAACTCAAATGCCATCATTCGCTTCTTCCGGCGCCGGTGGAGGTAATGATCTTTCTTTATTTAAATATAATGATGTTAGATGTAGAGAAAATTTAGCTAGATTTATTTCTGTTGAACATCTTAGTTTTAGTTTTGCAAATAAATTCTTTTTTAATGAATTAATTCAAACAACATATAATCCGGCAGCTAAAGGTGTTCCACGAACCACACTAACACGCTATGTAAAAAAATTATATAATAAATCTAAAAAAGAGTTAAAAGAATTATTAAATAATGTAAATAATAAAATTTCTTTATGTAGTGATATTTGGAGTGATCATTGGCAAATACATTCATATATGGGTATTACATGTCATTGGATTGATAATTCTTGGACACTTCAAAAAAGATTACTTGCATTTAGAGTTTTTGATAGTCCACACACAGCGGCAAATATTTCACAAATTATATTTTTAATATTAGAAGAATATAATTTAGTTAATAAAATTTTTTCAATATCATTTGACAATGCTGCAGCTAATAATGCTAGTATTGGTGATCTTAAAGTTGTATGTGAACCATCAATTGGTGGTAAATTTTTTCATATTAGATGTATATGTCATATTTTAAATTTATGTGTACAAGATGGCTTAAAAGTTTTAGATAATCAACTTAAACCAATTAGACAAGCATTTTCTTATTTATGGACACATCCACATATTAATAAACAATGGTTTAGATTTTGTAAGGCTAATGGTGTAAGGCCTAAAAAATTTCCACGGGATGTTCCAACCCGTTGGAATTCAACATATAGATTATTAGAAGAATCTATCGACTATAAAGATTTATTATGTCAATTTTTTGTACAAATTATTTCTACTCCTTTTCATTTATATCCACATCATTGGACAGTATGTGAAAAAATTTGTAATATTTTAAAAATATTTAATGATGCTACTTTACAATTATCTAGTGTTTATTCCCCAACTTCTCATTTAGTATTATTAAATTGTTGTAATATTGCATCAGTTTTACATGAAAATATTAACTCCCAAGATGAAAATTTAGTAAATTGTACTTTATCAATGCAGTTGAAATGGAAAAAAATATTTTTATGAAATTCCAGATATTAATTTAATTGCTGTTGTTTTTGATCCTAGACTTAAATTAGATGGTTTACAAGACTTGTTATTAATTTATTACAATGCTTTAACACGTAATGAAAATGATTATACTATAGATATTAATAATATTATATTTAAAATTAGAACACTTTTAAATGAATTTTATAATGAATACAGTTCCAAATATGGTTCACAATCAACTCAAGTTGATATACATAAAACTAGTAGTAGTAGTGGTTTTAAACTTACGGCAGCACAACTTTTACTTAGGGAACGAACTAAACGTCCTCGAGGATCCTCAAGTTCTAGCCAAGAACTTGAGAGTTATTTTAATGTTTCATTTGAGTTTAATGATACAGATGACGATGGAGAGTTCGATATTTTGCGATGGTGGTCGCAAAAGGAGCAAACGTATCCAATTTTGTCCGTAATGGCGAAGGAGATACTTGCTTCACCTGCTTCAACCGTTGCAGTGGAACAAGTTTTCAGTGCGGGAGGTAATATATTGAGTGAGAAACGCTCAACGTTGTCTCCCGAAAATTTAGAAGCCCAAGCATGTCTTGATGATTGGATCAAGGCCTCAGTACGAAGACAAGATCAGCCGGATTCAGAGGAAGATCAAGAGGAGGACACAGATGGAACAACGACGGGAACGGGTGGGAGTGATTGAGCCACGCCACTCCCTAAGGTAAGAAGGGTTTAAAGGTAAGAGAACTACGTGAGCTTTGATTCCTCTATACCCTAAGAGGATACGTAGGCAACTTAAATTTAAGTTCAAGCTCATTTTTATTTTTAAAATAATTTTTAATTATATAATTTAAATTTTTGTGGATATTTTTTTTAAAATTTAAGTGCAATTTTTTTTTATTAAAATTTAAGTTTAAACTTTAAGATTTCAAGTTGAATATTTTTTTTATATATTTATTATAATTAGAATATTTGATACTTTAAATTTTAGATAATATTTTTTTTCAAATTTAAGTTAAACATTCATTAAATTCAAAAATTAATGATATTTTTTTTAAAATTTAAGTTCAAAATTTTTCATTCAAATATATGTTTAAAATTTCAAACCCTTGTTTTTGTTTTACAAAAGTTACAATTTTATAAAATTAATAGTTAATTAAAAAATTACAAATTTTTAAAATATAGGTAAAAAAATAAATAAAAAATTCAAGGGTTGGAACCGGAACCGGAACCGGCGGTTAACCGGAACCGTAACGGAACCGGCCCGGCGGTTCCGGAACCCGGACCGTAACCGGCCTTGACGGTTAAGGTTAAGGGTCGGAATTTTCTTGAACCGTGGAACCGGCGGTTCCGAACCGTAACCGGCGGTTCCTGAACCGTGGTCAGGTCTACTTCAATAACTCAATTGCATAAAAAAATTCAATATCTGGAAAATTACCAAAAAGCTAATACTTGCGTTGGCTACTATGTTTCAAGATAAGTTAAGCTAAAAATGGAATATTAGCTCAATTATCCATAAAGGAATTGATATTGACATCGCTGAGCCATCCTTTAAAACAATGGCCAAAGAAACTGATACTTCAAACCCAAATAAAAAGTTCCAAAGAAAACATCATATGAAACC
Source organism: Paulownia fortunei (assembly GCA_019321725.1). NCBI lineage: Eukaryota > Viridiplantae > Streptophyta > Magnoliopsida > Lamiales > Paulowniaceae > Paulownia > Paulownia fortunei. The sequence continues at coordinate 21,634,570 of CM033112.1, read as the reverse complement.
CATTCAAGTGACAGAGACTATCTGAACTATAAAATCAAGTAATTGTAACAAAAAAGAAAGGAAAAGCACAAGAGAACTGCTACTAGTCTTTCAGACATCGATATTAAAATGACAAACGAAGTACAGCAACAAAATCAGCATCAAAACTGAGTATCCAATTGAGCAAAATTGCCCTTTCAATGGCATTCCCAAAATTCACTTGCTCTCTAATTCTTTAAAAATACCAATGAAAAGTACAATCTGAAGTAACCTTCAACTTAGGCCCTTAAGCAGCAGCAGTTGCCTTCTTCCTTGGTGCAGCTTGCGTACCTATATCCATGATCACAAATTCCACATCAATAAACAAACAAAAAAGAGATGGGCTACCAAAAATTAAAGTCATAATACACCAACAAACAAGAACAAAGCCAAAAACAAGTTCACAACCTTCTCTGAAGTTGGTCTTGAATCTGCGGGGCACATGGCGGAGATACCTCATGCGTCCAGTTCCAGTGGTCTTTCTGCGGATAGCCTTCACACTCCAGTTGTCTAATGTGCAAGTTTTACACAACAGTCACTTAATTAATTCATTGAATTATAAGAAATAACCATATTACCACACGACAGGAAAATAAATGCAATAATTACGACTCACCTTCTGAAGTCCAAAATTTTCACAAAAATCAGCCAGATTTGATCAAAGATATAACCATATAATCACACAACCAAGTGAATAAATGCACTCATTATGAATACACTTATCTAAAGCCCAAAATGTGCACAATAATCAGCGCAGATTCAATCAATCATAAAAAAAAGAACTATATAACAGCACGTGCATATGAATAAATGTAGTATAACTGACTTCACACTCCATTCGTCTTAAAAGAGCAAAAGTTTACAAAAATAATCAATCACAAAAAAGAATGAACTTCTTCACGTGTACTTGCATAAATTGAATAAAAAATAATTGGAAAACCGCACAAATGACATACATGTCCTCTTGCGGGCAGCGGGATAAGCACAGGCGGCGCAGCGGCTCTTCTGAAGGTGGAAACTGCGGCGGCCGCACCTCACACACAGTGTGTGCGTCTTGTTTCTCCTCTTACCAAAGCTCCCCGTTCCCTTCCCCTACAATATTACAAACACAAACACTCATTACATTTATCGATATGAAAAGATCGGATCAGAATTTACATATATACAAGCATAGGTATATAATAGGGATAAATTTAGCTTACCATGGCTGTGAAGTTGCAGAAACCCTAGTTTCTTTGCTGAGCTCTCAGGTTGGAAGAGATGGGAGCGGCGTGATGGCGAGTCTTCTTATATGAACACTAAAGCAAAAATGAAGAGAAAGTAAAGGGGGTTTAGGGTTGGCTTTTAACGGATAGTGGGCTGTAATTGGGCCTGCTAATGGCAATTGCGTTTTCTGGTGATTTCTGGGCTGTTGCATATGATACCCAAATTTAAGGGCCCAAGAGGAATTGGAATATATATATTATGTATGTATAATATAATTAATACATATTCATATAAAATCAAGTTATTTTTATTTTGAATTAAATTAAATTTTATTTAAATATAAAGTCAGTTTTATTTGAATTAAATTAAATTTTATTTATATTTAACAATCAAATTTTTTATTCGAGTTTGACTTATTTGATGGTAAATGAAAATATCCAAAAGGAGTCTTCTTTTGGCGCGGGAAAATTGAGCCTTACTGTAAAGTTTGGATTACCGCCGCTTATTTCTCAGACTTGTACAAAGCGATCAACCGGAGTGAAGAAAAATAAGTAAACAGATGGAGAAGATCAGCGAAATGGAATTCCCAGCATTCCCCTACAAACCCTACTCCATTCAACTTGATTTCATGAGATTCCTTTATCAATCACTCGACAGAGGCGGCATTTCCATGCTCGAAAGCCCCACTGGTACAAGTTTACGCCTTGCTTTAATTGATTGGTTTCTTAATTTTTTTTTGAGTAATTTTTTGTTAGCAATTGGGCGCGATTTGCCTTTTCCTTTATTTATTTTTCTTTCTGGAGGTTATTTGAATTGATGAATGGGTTGTTACAGGGACTGGAAAAACCCTTAGCATGATATGCAGTGCACTGCAATGGCTTGTTGATAGAAAGAAACTGGAGAGTTTGGAAAATAATGGGAAGGAAAAGTTGGGTGAGGGTAATGAGGATGATGATGACCCGGATTGGATGAGAAATTTTGTACCAAATAAAGAAACCGATTTCGCCGAGAAGATATATCTAATACAAAAGAAAAAAATTGTGTTTCGTTCGAATGGAAAGGGAGAAATTGTTAGAGATTTATTTAGTTCTAATGAAGGAGAAGGTGAAAAGGAAAAGGCTGATGACAAGGAGGTGAGAAATGTGAAGGTGAAAAATGGGGTTGATGAGGTGGATGATGAAGAGTTTTTGTTGGAAGAGTACGACAGCGAAGTAGAAAATGGTGGGAAATCAAAAGGAAAGAATGTTGGAGCGGATGACGTTTTCTCGAGTGAGGAAGAAGATGAGGTGGATGGGTTGGGTGAGAAGGAAGAGGAGGCACGATTGAAGATTTATTTTTGTAGTCGGACACATTCACAGCTTTCGCAGTTCATGAAAGAGCTGAGGAAGACTAAATTTGGTAGTGAGCTGAAGGTTGTTTGCTTGGGTTCTAGGAAGAATTTCTGCATCAATGAAGGTATGAGAATGTACTATCTCAACCTAGTGTTATATGAGAATGTACTATCTCAACCTAGTGTTAGAGCTTGTGTTGCAGTAGAAGGTGTTTAATTTCAGCATGCTGAATCTTTTCTTTCAGAGGTGCTGAAGCTGGGGAATTCTACACGTATAAATGAGAGGTGCTTGGAGCTTCAAAAGAATAATAAACATGAAACTTCTAAAATGAAGGTATTCAGATGCTTTATCTCAAATATAATGCTCCGTCATTGGATTTGATGCATATTATGAAATTTTCTTGTGCACATTTGGTTTACCTTCCCTTTTATGATTAGAAGAGATAATGTCACATTCTTCTGACAAATCAATAGTTTCTATGTGATTGCTTGCATCATTTAATGCCTTCCTCAACAACAGGGCACATGCATCATAATCAGGCGACTTACTCTTCTATTATTCATACTTGTGTATATATTTCCTAAGTGCATGATTAGTGAAGTTGTTCACCCACAGTTTCTCCACAATATGAATTATGCACATCATTAGATGTTCTTTGCAATCAGAACATGAGATGCTCTTTATACTTACACCCCTTGTCATTACTTTATGGTGCTTGTAGAACACCTTGCCTAAAAGTGAGTGCCCTGACCACCCCTTTTCAGCCACAGCAACTAACACTCAGCCATTATTGCCATCCAAATGTAGCAACCATTAACTCTTCTAAGAACTGTCTGGGATGCGGTCTTTTTGTATTTTTGACGTCGAACAAAAGATTTATTCTGCCATGAAAGTAATATTCTGTTTTATTGAACTTGTGCTGATTTAGCAGAAATTGGGTTCTGGGAAAAGAGTACGTTGTAACAGTTCTTCCTCTGGATGTCCGATGCTAAGAAGACGAAAAATAGAGGAGTTTAGAAATGCGATTGTTCAACTGGAAGCTCTGGATATTGAAGATCTTGTTCATATTGGACGTAACTTGGGAGGTTGCCCTTATTATGGTTCAAGAAGAATGATGCCTACAGCTGATCTCGTGGTTCTTCCTTATCAGTCTCTTCTTTCAAAGTCGTCGCGTGAATCACTGGGTTTAAACTTAAAAGATAGTGTTATCATCATAGATGAAGCTCATAATCTAGCTGATACTCTCATCAGTATGTATGATGCAAAAATTACGGTGCCCCAGGTAAATAGTAGTTTTGCATTTTTCTGTCATTGACTATTAGTGCTTCTTAATAAGTTCTCTAGTGTATTGTTAGCTGCTGGTTCTAACAGATAGAATAGAATTGGTTCATTCCCCAATTCCTTCCTCCTTAAACCATGTAGCTGTCTATAGTTTTGACAATTGCTTCCTCTCCTTTTCAGTTGAACCAATTGCAGTCTCGCTTAGATGGATATTTCCAACGATTCTGTAATCTTCTAGGACCAGGAAACCGGAGATATATTCAGACTTTGATGATCCTCACTCGGGCCTTTTTACAAATATTGTCCTATAACCACACTGATCTCCCATGTGATGCTGAGGAGATTAAAAGTGCCTCTAATTCTACAATGACCATCAATGAATTTTTGTTTGCTCTAAATATTGACAACATAAACCTCGTCAAACTGTTGCAATACATGAAAGAAAGCAACATAATTTACAAGGTAAATGCTTTTCTTATTCCTCATTTGACATTTGTTTCATGGCCCTCTTTTTCGTGTTTGTGAAAGTTGAAATTCAAATATTCTTCTGTCTCTTAGGTCAGTGGGTACGGAGATAGAGTTGCCATCTCTCAAAAAGTTGCAATTTTTGGAGACCTTGAAGATGTTAGTGAGGAGGAAAGTGCAATATCTGGTTTTAGGGCATTAGCTGATATGCTTTCCTCTTTGACAAATAAGGACAGTGATGGAAAAATAATAGTCTCAAGACCGACGCAAACATGTAATGGTCTAGAAGGAGGATATATAAAGTATGTTATGCTTACCGGAGAGAAAATCTTTTCCGAGGTCTGCCTGATTGCTACAACTGTTATATTCTAGAATTCTTTGAATATTTCACTTTAATCATTATAGCAACTCCTTTTGGATAGGTTGTTGATCAAGCTCATGCTGTTATCTTGGCTGGAGGAACTTTACATCCTATAGAGGAAACAAAGGAAAGACTTTTTCCATCACTACAGCTAGATCAGTTACCCTTCTTTGCATGTGGTCACATAATTCCTTCTGAAAATATTTTGCCAGTTGCTGTTAAGTATGGGCCTTCTGGTCAGTCCTTTGATTTTAGCTACAAAGCCAGAAGCTCATCAACGATGGTGAGAAAGCCGTGTCCTTCACTTTGTCTTTGTAGCATGAAATTCATTCCACTGGCCTCCTCATTGTCAAATGTTATGTTAAAGATACAAGTTATGACATCTGGTTAATATAACCGAATACAGAAATATCAATTCAAATTTTGTTTTCAGTAATAATGTTTGTCAACTTCTTCTGTTATTCTGATGATTTACTGCTACATCTTGGACTTAATCACAGATTGAGGAGCTAGGTCTTTTGCTGTCTAATCTAGTGACAGTTGTTCCAGAAGGTGTAGTTGTATTTTTCTCGTCATTTGATTATGAAAGCCGGGTCTATGAAGCATGGAAGACATCAGGAATCCTTTCAAGGATTATGAAGAAGAAGCACATTTTTAGAGAGCCCAGAAAGAGTACAGATGTTGAAGCTGTCTTGAGGGAATACAAAGAAACAATTGATGCGTTGTCCGTTAACGATCCCACATCTTGCAATGGTGCAATTCTCCTTGCTGTTGTTGGGGGGAAGATATCTGAAGGTATCAATTTCAGTGATGGGGCAGGTCGATGCATAGTAATGGTTGGATTGCCCTATCCTAGCCCATCAGACGTTGAGTTGATAGAGAGGGTGAAGCATATTGAGGGTCTTGAGAAGACAATCCTGAGTAAAAGTTCTGTCAATGGTGAATGTCATAATGGGGATGTTGAGACTGGGTTTCACATCCTTAGAAGTTGTAAAGGCAGAGGAAAAGAGTACTATGAAAATCTTTGCATGAAAGCTGTAAATCAATCTATTGGTAAGTGCTACTACAGAAAATTACCTGCTGAAGATCATATTTGCTACTTTACACCACCTTAAATACAGCAAAGTAGAACTGGGCTCCTATGTTTTACACCTGTTGAAGCTTTCAAATCTTAACTTTGTGCAAGCTTTTGTTGCCAAAAGCTTCTTATATGCCTTCTGGGTGGTAGCATAGTCTTTTATATTTTACATTGGCTTGAGGTTAAGTTCAGATTTTCTTGACCGTGTGATTCTTACCTTGTAGGCAGAGCAATTCGTCATATAAATGATTATGCAGCAATTCTGTTGGTCGATGCCCGTTATGCTTCTGATTCCACGAAACGAAGCTTTTCCCACTCAACTGACAAGCTACCACAGTGGATCAAAAGTCATCTGGTTAGTACAACCCCCAATTACGGAGAAGTTCACAGATTGCTGCATCAGTTCTTCAAATTCCACAAAAAGAAGGAAGCAATGAATAAAGAATTTAATAGCAAAAATTGATTGAATTTAGCGGAAACAAATTGTTGGTACACGCTATGTATAGCTGCCTTTTTCTTCTCTTACAGTATCAATATTCAAAGTTCATTTCTTAGCCAGATCTTAAAATGAGTTGAAGTAGCAGAATATTAAAGATTGGTGGATTCAATACCAAATTAGACACTGAGTTTGTATAAATGAATTATAAGTTTAATTACACTTGCTTTCCCTATAAAATAACAAAATTATCGACTCCACTCCTCCATCTTTTATAATTACCGAAATTCCCCTATAAGTTTAAAACTACTACTACTTCTGCCTTCAAAGTTTTGGAAATAATGAATTTTTTTGTTATGTTGTTAACCCAACTATCCTTGTATTTTGTTGACTATAATGCCCTTGTTAACCCTTGTTTAGATTTAAAACTTAGGAGTGTGTGTAAATGTAACCATAATTAGATGCATAAAAGAGCGAATTTGCAATAAAAAATTGTTCAAAAAGTATAAGCATTGGATGGAAAAAAAATTATTTGGTTTAACCAAAAATTAGTCTTTGGCGGCTGTTTTTTTAACCCTCTCAAATATATAGTAGAATATCATTCTTGCATTTATCAAAGAGAAATATTTTGTTCAATTTTTTTTTTCTAGTGTTGTAGGATTATATTAAAAAGAGATGCTTTCGAACTATTTTCTCTCTCTCACTTCATTTTTCCTTTTTAAGTCTGTCACTTTTCTTCTCTTTTTAAAGGTGTTACCCAAGGGAAAAATAGATGATGGTATGTACAATAGAAGAGAGAGAGCACAACGACGAGCGACGACGAGGGCGAAAGAGAGGAAGAAGGGGGCGATGGGAGAAAAAGTTGGCAATAGAGGGGAAAAAGGAGTGGAAGAAAAAGAGAGACAACGAAGCTAAGAGGGAGAAAAGGGTGCGCGAGGAAAAGAGAAGAGAGAATATGATGGGAAAAGAGGAGGAAGGCAATCATAGAAAGACAAGGAAAAGGAGAGATGGCATTGGGGAGGAAAAGAGAAGGAAGAGATAGTGACGGTGGTGAGGAGGAGGGGACAAGAGAAAGGGAGGGAGATTGGGAGGGAGCGATGGAGGGATATAGAGACAGGTGTGGTGGAAGGAAGGAGAGAGATAATCGATTTAAAGTTTTATAGAATTGGGCTTTTCTAAGTTAAAACAACAAAATTGAGATTAAGTCTATTCTATGAGTTCAACTTTTAAGATCCAAATGCACTTTGTACAATTGGGGTTGACAATGACATTTGCAATTTACGATATTTTAAAAAATTTAGAACAATGAAATTTAATTGTGAATATTTTATAAAGACATTCTTTTAACTACTAAAACATTTTACAATCACAATTCTTCACAAATATATAAATATTAGCAAGACACTCAAGAGTATAATGGTCAATTCAGAGCTCCGTCTGAACAAAGCAAACTTAAAGGGGAGGTTTTTATAATTATTAAAGATAGATGTGAAAAGTTTATAGTAGATAGGGGAAATTAAGTGAATGTTGGAGAGTATTTTTGAAATAAAAATTAATTTTTTAATATGAATTTTTTTAAAAAGTGATTATAAGTATTGTTAAGTGTTTGATAAAAATATATTTTAATATCTATTTAGAAGAAGTATAAGAAAAAAAATTTAAAAATTATAATTTTATATTTTTTCAAAATAAATTTTTAAAAAAAAATTATTTTAAAATTTTATTTAAAAATAATTAATAAATACATAATTTTTTTACAAATGAATTTTTATATTTAAAAGCCTATTTAAAATAGATTTCTTAACACAAATAAGTATTACTAACCCATGAATCAATCGTACAATCATTAAAGTTATTTAAAAAATTGGCCACTGCAAACTGCTGTTCAATAAATGCATGGCACAAACTTTTGATACATTTGCACTTCAATTTAATTAACTTGAAATTGGGACTCTGAAAGAATATGGTTGCTTGCTTCTGATTGAATGAAGAGACTGAGGAGCATTATTTGTTGATTTGAACCTCCATTGATGAAAATTCTACATCCACTTTTCAATGGGAAAAAGTCTCCTCTTTTATTGCCAATACACACACAAATGTGGACAGCATTCTTCCACAGACCAGCTGTCCTGTTGGACTCTATAGATACATACAGTTGATATTTTTTCAGACAAAGCATAGTTTACTTTGCATCATTCAAATGAATGGAAGGAGCTCTACTGCAATGATCATTGCTAAGCAGAGGTTTCATTGTGTAAAACTGTATGAAAGTGACTGCCTTGTGCAGATATTAATATTGCCTTTATATCCTGTTTCAATCAGTTCCCACTTTTCAACCAGCATGAGAGATGCCTAACTTCTTATGAGGGTAGGGGGCCCAAACACCTCTCCCATATAAATGCTACTATAAAGTTTCTGAAATTCGTTTTCATTATTAGAACTCCAGCAAAAGTTCTGATTAAGTAAACGCTTATTACAATGATTGTGTCTAGTACTTTGTTGTTGTAAAGAGAGAGTATGGCTCCTCCATTAATCCAATTCTTTAATTTTAGGCAATTAAACCTTAGGACTGCTTTAGTCAATCTAAGTTTTCTTTTGCATACAAATAATTATTATTGGGAATGAATTTCTAATCTTATATACTCATGTTCCTTTGATATTAAGGTTAGAAGGTTATGGGAGTTCTTGGACAAATATTAATTGAGGGTCTCTCTAAATCTTGGTTGGTTTTGTAATCAAACTGTCTAAAGTAATCAGTCTAGAAGGAGACAGCACGGAAGTGAAAAAGAAGTGGAGCCAAAACTGAGAAGCTTGTCCCTTCCTCATTGTCATTTGTCTCAAGGTAACCAAAAGAAACTTCAGCTATTGTCTTTATCTTTCTTTGTTGTATAGTGCACAACACTTGCAGTTCCTATAGCAAAATAAGTCTTTCTGTCACTGCAGATAGAGAAATAATGATGAGCAGCAAGCTTAGCAGAACAAAGGTAAAGCCACAAATGTTTTTGAAAGAAACCCTTTACAGGACCAAGAAATTCTTTCACAAAACTTTCAGAAACCTCAAATCCTTCATTTTAGTGGGGTACCAAAAGCTATCCACAACTCCTACTGCCAATCCCATCTTTTCTGGTGGCAATAAGATCAATTCCAAGTTGCAGGAGCTGGATAATTTCTACAGAAGTTTCTCTAAACAATGGGATTCTATTGAGGTAGTGAAGAAGAAAGAGGGGCAACTCTCACCAAATGTACAAACAAAGGAAGATGAACAATACAGTAAAAACTCCACGAGCACTGCAGATTGCAGTGGATTAGAGGACTTAAAAGAAGAGAGGAAGGCAAGTAAATACTCGGGAAGAAAACAGAAAGAGTCCAGTTTCATGGCTGCAGAAGCTTTAGCTCAAAAGATGAAAGATTTAGAGATGATGGATGTGAATGATATGGATCATGTGCTGGATATAGAGGAGGTGCTCCATTACTACTCCCGTCTTAACTGCCCCTCTTACCTCGAAATTGTTGACAAATTTTTCATGGATATGTATTCAGAATTCCATGTCCCGCAGCCATCGAGGAGTGTCAACAGTTCAATGAGGAAATTGGGCTCAGCCAGTGTTCACAGTTCAATGAGAAGTCTTGGCCCTCTAAAGCTGTAGACAGCTGAACTTAAAACATTCATTGCATGTGCATATGAATTCATCATCTGTCTCCATTTTCCTCCCTGTATGGGTGTAAGCTCAGTTGCAAATTTTCCAACTTCTTCAATGTATCTTTATTGTTAGCTGAATGTTACCACTTTCGCCAATAACAGAAATATCTAGCACGAAACTGTGATGTGTCCACCAGTTAACGTCTGTTAATTTTCTTGGGGATCACTATGCTTGATCAAAATTGCCTTAACTAAGTGAAATTCAAGTAAATTCCTCTTTTCATCTCTGAGGTTATTTAAGATATCAAGTATGTAAGGAAATTAGTGCATTACTGATCTGTTTGCTGGGTATTTATATTCAGTAATAAAACGGAACACCATAGACTAGAAAATAAAGCCTGGGTCAGGGTACTATACTAAAGAAACTTCAGTTCTACAGATTTCAAAGGTCGATGGCTCTATATCAGTAGAAAACCAACTTTAGGTACTTTATACAACATGTGCATCCAGACAACTTTCAGTTTACTTTTCGGCAATTGAGTCGAACCTGACCCATTGGTGCAGTCAGAACTTGGAGGTTGGAAAGCTTGATCATTGTAAGACCAAAGTCCCTTTGGAAGAGGGAAACATCTGAGGCATATGCTCGGACCCAAGTCTCGGTTTCTTCCCCAGCTGTCAGCTGCTGATCAACAAACAGTAATCCTTTGCCTTGCAAAAGACTACGGTAGTAAAGCGTGCCAAAACCTGTTCCAGGACCCTCATAGTCCATCTTCATTCCTGGATCCTTGAATACGGCAGTTAAGCTATTTTCTGTTGATGATGATGATGAAGGTGACAATGATGGTGAAGCTGATGGTGCTGATGACGGATGGCTGCTATTGCATTTTGATCTCAGAAGGCCAAGAAATTCAGTGTCTATGGAAGGGTCAGGTCCATCGGTTCCACTGAAGTTATAGAGCCGGTTGAAGAAGAATTTGCAGTGAATTGTTCCTGTGCTGTGGGCAGCTTTGCAGTAGAAGGTAACAAAAAGAGGAAAAGAAAAAGAAAAAAACCCTCTTCATATTGGCTGTTTAACTAGAAAAATTCAGAAAATTACAAAAAGGAAAAGGCAATACTTCGATAGACTCATATGGGAAATGCATCATCCAGTAAATATAAAGCTGATTGCGTGTGATTCTTTTTGTTTAAAAGTAACAAGAACTCATTTTATTGACTATTGCATAGGTTGATGTGATTCCTCTGCATAGGTTGAGGGAAGGGTACTGAAGATTAAAAATAGGAATTCTATTAGTAAATTTTGGTCTTAAATGTAGTTCCAGTTTCACAATTGCAACTTTTCTTCGATTTTCACGATGACAGAACAATGCTGAGTTGGCTAAAAACAACAATATATGGGCAAGCATAAGGATTCTACATACTCAAATTTGAGATCAAACAAATTCATATCGTCATAAGGAAAAAGTACGAATAAAGTACTATACCTAGTAGACTGACTGTCTCTCTCTCATCAAACCCTCTTGATGCAAATGACTCAATTGTTTTAGAGAGATCATCTTGAGGACTAGGAAGCTCATAAGTTGCTACTTCTAAAAAAGAAACAGTGCTGTCCTTCCTACCAGTGTACAGAGGATAGAATGGGCCACCAGCCTGAAACTCAAAAGATCATCAGAAAGTTAATATATATATATATATATATATATATGAAAGAAGGAAAGATTTACACACACACTCAGCGTGCACAGAGAGAGACATACCAGGAGGACACTTTCTCTTGCAGCCAAAGCAATAATATCAGCACAAGAAACAACTCCAGGGCATGTTTCTTCAAGTTCTGACTTGATAATGTCAATCAGATCAAAGCCCTTTAAAGATTCATTAGGGGGAGCCCCTTTCTCGCTCTCAATTTCATCAGCAGGATCCAACAAAATTGAGGCGTCACACCCCTATAGAAATAATTTGTCAGACTACAATTGCATATGCATAAATAAAAGTGATTTCAAGGAAACGACATGAAATTTCTGAAAACTAGACAAGCCCATATCTGGATTAGTAAACTTTAGGCCATTCAAATTCTTCCAGAAACAAACTTTCCATCAAGTAACATCAACTAATACCCCATCTTCAAAAAAATATATAAATAAAATAAAACCTTGAATACAATTAAGAAAAAAAGGAACCAAAGAACCCATGCACAAATCAGTACTGCAATCACAAAATGTTGAATTACCAGCCACTTGGAATGTAGAAGAAAACTAGAACAAATTCAGCACCCATAAGGCATCATACGTTAAAAAAAAAAAAAAGCAAAATCTTCTCACGAGCTGATTACACAACCCCGCAAACCAACAAGGAAAAATTGAAACAACAAAAAACAAAGGTTACCTCAACAAAGCAGTCATGGAAAACAAGCCTTAACAGAGCAGGGGCAACATTGGGCCTCAACTCATATAATTCTTGAACAGTCGATCGGATTATTTGCTCTGCTAATGGGCAAGATTCATTGTAGTAATCATATCTGAGCCATTCATGGAGAGCATCATCATGAGTGTCATTTTCTTGGAGCTTTCTCTGAGCCGATGGAGCTCTGAGAAGCGAAGGTGAATCGGAGGAAGAGTATTCCGGGTTCTGAAACGAACCATTTCTATTGGTTTCTGCATTCTGGTTCTTGAGAGAGATCAGAACACACAGTAGAAAAACAAGAAAGCTCAGTTTTCTGGTGAAATCCATGCTGAAATATTCCAAGAATTAATCCCAAGTCAAATCCCACCTCTCTTTTCACTCTCTATGTGTGCGTTGTGTGTGCGAGACTGACTGAGGTTGAGTTGCAGAAGTTGATGGAAGCTGTGAAGAGAGGTAGTTATGCTTGATCAAGAAAGCGCGGGAGAGGAGTGATATGGAAATGACACAACTGCCCTTGTAGCTGGAGGGTTTGTTATGGTGTGGGATTCGAACCATACAACTAACTTAATGATGTGACAAGAATGCCCTCCAGTCTACAGCCATCTTAAGAGGGGGAAAAAATTAAAAATCTAATAATAAATAAAGGTTATGAGCCCTTTTTAAAGTTTATTTTTTGTAACTTTTAAATAAAATTATAAATAATGTATGATGAATGAAAAGCATTAGCACAAACTAAAAAAATGTTGTGAATGAAAGGATTTTTAACTGATAATTTTTTTAATTTTTTATTTTTGGTGAGGGAAATTTGAATCCAAGGAGAGGGGAAGGAGGGTTTTGAACCCCTCATTGTGGTGATTATCTCTTTTTTCTTTTTTTCACTTCCCATATTGAAGTATAGTTGAACTTATATTGATCAAAGCCATTTTATCCTCTTCCTCATATATAATTAATTTTTGTATAGGATATGATAACTTCAATTGGTGGCTCCATCGCTTGATGTACATTTTATTTATTTTAATTAAGTATTGCATTTTTTGTTTTAAAATGCCCTAAAATTCGAAGAAAGAAAATTGAGTATATAATAAATTTTCATATTTCAAAGAATGACTTTAGGTTGAAAAGTTTGCAAACCAACACAACTCTAATATGCACTACAAATATGTCCATGACTGCCACCACCCACTGGAAAATAGTTTCAATATATCAGCTAAATACAAGAAGACTCGGAGTATCAGAAATTAATTTACTTTGAAGAACCAAACCTGAAATCATATGATATTTTACAATAAAACTGCATTAACAAAAATTAAACACGCTGAAACCTTCATCGAAAGAAATGCCTTTTTTTTTTCTGTCGAGGAGACCATCACATTGTAAAGAAATTACAAAAGCTGAAGAGCTTTACAATAGCATCAGCTTCATGATCTGTATTTTGTTAACAAATCAACAACAACATTGTAGAATCAATAGAGGGGCCGATCGATGATGCTCGAATGAATTGGGCCAAAGAGGCTAAAAAGATCCTTGGAAGACTTGTACAAAATGACCGGACAATGATCATGAGGCTGTTCATAACCCAAATTTCAACTTGGGGAGCTGGATAGGGTATGCTCACCAGTTCACCCACAAAGCTGTATCAATCAAACACAGTTGACTGATTGTGTTTTCCTAAGCAAGCTGCATCACAACTGTCTATATGCAATATTCTATCACACTTTATAGTTAATAGCCAGAAGACACAAGGACATTGTGTTCCTTCAAGCGTTTTTGAAAATGAGCCAAGCGATTTTGTAACTGTAAGATACCAGCAGCCTTCTGGGATAGAATTGAGTTCAATCTGGAGATATAATCATCTAGCTGATTACCCGGTTGATCTGCCTCAACCAACAGCTTCATCTCCTGATAAGAGCCAGGAAATAAATCAACCAACATGATTAGATTTCAGAAGGGTACCCATGAACCAATCCGAAAACAGGCAGGAAATAGAAAGGCAAGAGAAAAAGGGTATTGACAGAAAGTGATTATCACAAACCTCCCGAACAATATCCATTGTCTCCTCGACTTGCTTCCTGTGAGCATTGACAAGATCTTCCTCTTCCTAAAAGAGTCCGACAATAAATCAATATCAACTCCTAAAATGAATCCCTTAATTATATCTTGTTAAAAGGTACATCTTTTTTTGATTTTACCTTCAACAAAGCAGTCAAATTGTCATCTGAATTTGAATGTTTCATTTCTGCTTTAGGAGGCTCCATCCACTTTGCCTGGCCATTGGCTCTCTTCATTTTATCATCCATATTGGAGAAGCTGTTTGATTCAACTTTTGTGTTCTTCCATGACGGTTTCTCTGGCTCATAGAAATCTTCATCATATTCTTCCTTATCAGTTTGTTCAGGCCACGAATCACCCGTATCATCTTCAAAAGTCGATGCTGGTGGCAGGACTGAAGACAAGGGTTGTGCCATTGACTCCTTCAGATTTGAGGTTGAAGACAAAACATCCTTCTTGGAGTTATTTCCTTTTGAAAGGCTCTTTACTCTAGAATTGCAACAAATTGCAAAAGTAAGGCCTAATAGGGCAGAAAATGTTTGTGAGCCAAAAATAATTACCCATCAAAAGATCAGACTGACCTGTCGGCATATCTTAATGTGTTCAAGGTATGTTCACAAGATCCTGAGTTTGGTGAAATGCATGATATCATTACCGTGCGAGAATTTCCAACAAACGAATCCCTCAAAACTTCAGTTAATTTACTGCCTCTAAATGGAATGTGTCCTTGATCATTGTCAAGTGCTCTAATACACTCCTTCAGTGCAAGCAAACTTTTATTAATCTCAGCTCCTTCCATTCTGTGTATTCAGAAAATTGGAGAAGAACTTAGAGGGCAAACAGATCAAAATTTTCTATATCATACGACAGATATTCGTTAATTTTCTTCTCCCAAATAATAGACACACCTACTAGCAAAAGTTTTGCATGTCAAGTGGTAATACCGTGCCTCCATACATAATGTAGTCAAATTTTTGTATTTCTAAGAATTTTATTTCACCGAGCCACAAGAAGCTAGTTACATATACCTGGTCTGCTTATCATTATCGGTAGTATCTGCACCACGTTCACTTCCAGCAAGGTCTATGAAGGACAGCTTGCCAACAACCCGTGCAGGTTTGGATTCACTGCCATCAGCTGACCTCTTAATGGTTAACTGAAGAATGGCATGAGAACGGGATGATTCCTCATTTGCACCTGTGGTGCCCGTACTTCTCGTTGCACTTCCTTTCTCAATGAGTTCCTTAATCGTCTCTACATCTGACACTCGGTACTCTTGCAAGCCCACAATACAAACTTGCTGTTTGCCATCCTCTCGCATGCAAAGTTTTCTGCAAGAGCAGCAGTTAGACATATCATTGAAATCAAATAATGCAAGGCAATAGCAAGACAGCTTACTTCCTATCGCTGAGCAGATCAAAAAGTTTCCCTCCATATATCTCAAAGAAACTGACAAACAACTGAAAGCCTTGGTTCCTGTAAGTGTGGTGCATGAGCCTCAAGATATCCCTAACTGCTTTGAGGGGCAGTGGTTTCATAGTATAAGTTTTGCCACTTCCTGAAAAGTTTCCAGAGTGGAGAAAAGTAGAGGAAGAGGAGGGAAAATAAGAAAAATCAAGGTAAGCCAAACTTATAGATAAATAAACATAAAGAGGTAAACAATCATATATATATTAAAAGAAATTGCAAGTGCGATATCTATTAGAAAACAGGATGACGGAAAAAAAAAAAAAAAAAAACTCCCTTCTTTTCCCTTTTTTTGAACTTGTACAGATTCTAACATCCTCAGCATTCGAAGACAAAATGAGGTATGGAACAGACTTTTGTAGAGAAAGAATTAGAACCGATACAATCATCTTTAAGATGGTGACTTATTTTACTTTATATCAGCAAAAGATAAAGGGCAAGAAGTTTGTCTATTTCATTAGTTTGGTGATATTGCCAGGGTACGAGGAGCCAATCAAGCTGCTATGACATTTATTATGATAAAACCCAATAAAGCGAGAAAAACAAGAATAATGAAGAACAAAAAAGACAATTTATTAAAAAAGATTTACATTATTTAACTCCATGAAAGCAATAGTGAACACGGACAGGTGTGGAATGATGAATTCAATATATATCACAAGAATTTCTCATACTGACGCATCCAAATTAATACAACATAGACTACCCATTACGGTGAGAGATTATCACATAATACATTTCTTGACTATAATCTTTATAATCCTTAGTTTAGAGGACTAAAGCCAAATTTTCTTCCACAAAGAACCTTGCAAGTAAAAAAAAAGAAGGCACTGCCATCAATTAAGCCCAAATACAGAAAAACTCAACTAAAAATTCATGTCTACAGAAATTTTTCAGACGAAGACAATGCTGTGGAGGGGATTATTGTAGTTATGTAATGCTACTGCAAACTACAAGCAGAGGCTTAAATGGTCATCTGAAAAGAAAAAGAAAACCAACATCTCCACTTAACAACTTCACTAAAGTTTTGAATGAGATCTCATAATAGACGTATGATTCTTCTATTCCTACCATAACTCATAACTACAAGACAAGAGAAAAGCTCCTAAAACTCATCAAGGACAACTACAAGCTATAAGATAAGATTGGTAGACCTTACTCTTTTCCTTCCTTCGGTTGGAATAGTTGGGTCGCTTAGCTCAGTAACTAGAGCTCATTAACTACCAGAAAAGCCAGCCTCCTTAGCTCATAGGCCAATGGGAAACAGGTGCTCCCTATCATTCATCCCCCTCACCTGAGAGGCACTCACTGCAATGAAAGAGATAACAAGGTATTCTCAATTGCTGAAGGCTCGCTCCCTGGGGCCTTTAAGAGGTCCCAGGTTTAGTCCACATCGGGCTTCCTATACTTCATTTAGTGCTATTGAGGCCTGAGGGGACATATGAGCATAAATGAGCACAGAAACTAGCAGCAGAGAGTTACTAGCTCAAAGTTGGGTTCGTTCCGCTTTCCTTATCAGCAGAGAGACCGGTAACTACTATCGAGATGGCTGTGCTCAGTTAAAATGAGCTTGGAACTAAAAGTGGGAGGCTCATGATTACAGCTCATCAAAGGGTAGGGGTAACTCGATATCTAGTATGAACTCAGTAACTGGGGGAGGCTTTCACACTACGGTGACTGGGCAAAAAAACTCCCGACCAGGGGATAAGACTATCAGGATGAATGGGGAACTTTCCTCCATCCAAAAATACTAATTTCACTATATAAAATCCATCCAACATTGTCACTTCAATTCTTTGCACATCAAACCATTTCTACTAAATTTTCACATCAAATACGAATAAAGCATTGAATTAAATATCAACTCAGGAGACTGTCAATCGAGTAAAAATTGGATATCCCGAAAGAAAATCGAAAGGGGTTTTGGTTTTTCCCCATCAATTGGGCCTCTCCCATATAAACACAGATTGTAACATCAGCCAATTATCCATGGATGTTTACCCAACAAAGTATAGAAACATAAACCTCTTTTTCTTTACTAACAACTTTCTACATGTGTTGGAGTTTTCTTTAAGGGAACTTCATAATTGGGTGAAACTTCAAGAAAAGTTGAAGTAATAAACTAAATCAACTGCAATTCCTCCAAAAACCCATATTCACCAGAATTTATGGTGATTGAAATTGATTCTCTACATAGAGACATAAAAACCAATCCAACCACAAATAGCAAGATCATAACACATAATTCTATCTGATGATTACATGCAACTCATTACCTGTTTGCCCATAAGCGAAGCAAGTGGCTTTGGTACGTTGGAAAATTATCGGAACAATAGGCTCTACAGTTTCACGATACACCTAGAGAAAATAGATACGGACCACAATTAACAAAAAAACCAAGACTACCATGAGACAACATTCAATTCACCTCAATATCAGGTTTAGTCCATGCTCACTAATTACCTCATCATTTGAAACTTCTTCGTTCAACACTGCATCAAAAACAAATTCATGTTTCTCCACATATTCTGTCAGGTCAACCTGGAGGATAATAATATCCAAGAAAATCACAATTATATCAGCCGAAATAAGCATTGCAAGGGTTTTTTTGTTTTTTTTACATGAGAATACTATCACTAGAGAATGAAACTCGTTATACAATATATATCAGGATTCATTTAAGTCAGCAAAAAACTTAAATAAAACCAGTAAAGCGTCTTTCCAACCAATAAAACATGGCACAATATTGTCTTTGTTAATGTAAAAAAGATCATAGTTGGTTAACCTGTGAAAAGATATATTTATGAGAAAAAGCTAACAGCCCGAATAGCAAATTGGCCAAATCATGTACAGCAAAAAGCACATATCTGGAAGGATAACATTTTCCATATAATGTAAATAGCAGAAGGCAGTTAAGTCAATTTTTGGGCATAACTTCAAAATTAAACCAATAAGAATATGATTCAAAACTACTAAAGAACAGCTTTAATGGTACGGTGAAAAATCCAGAGCATCACATAACTTCAGAAAAATAATAGCCATGGGAACAAACAAGGAGAACAACTGCTATAACAATTCTTATTAGTGCAGAACTAAAAAAGCACAAAAAATCTTAACAATTTTCAGACCTTAAGTTTTGTCTCATGGACCACGAGAGAATTTGGATAGGTTTCTATGATATCTTCGTCATTCTTTGCCAGTTCCTTTTTGTTTAGAGGTCTTTTTCGCACCTGCAATGAATTAATCATTATTATCAAATTACACTATGAACAGAAACAGTATATGGACCTTCAATTGATTAATCTAGTGCATACAGGACATTCCTGGGGAACAAATAACTTTCACTCACTTGCTGCACACAAGTACATAAGATTCTCAAACAATCAAAATGTCATCACTACAAAGGTTCATTTACAATCAAATATCATCACTACAAATGTTCATTTAGTTAGAGAGTGTTGAGTAACAAAGCATGTTAAACAAAATTGTCTGCGCGCATTGTCAACCACCCGACAGAAGAGTTAAGAACTGACCAACTTGAAGAAAGTAGAATATACATACCACTACTTTGATCTTTGCAACGTTGCTGGCCTTCACATTATCAGCTGCAAGGCTTTTCAGAACATTGCTTTCAGGCAAGCCACGAGTTCTGCCAGCTTGTTTATTGTTTCCAAAGTATGGGTCAGAGTCATCAAAACTTCTTCCCCGCGAAAAATGATTCATTGAAGGGCCGTCATAAAGACCAGGAACTGACATCTATTCTCAGCATTCACACCCAAAAAGTGGACAAAAGGAATACAAGGAAAAAATACAGCACGAATTAGGCAATCATTTATTGAACTAAATTCATATCTGATGTACAAATGCAATCAATCAGAAAAAATGGAAGACACATTATAGGCCAAAACAGTAAACAATAATTTATCAGGCTGCTCAAATTATTTAAATTTCAAATACAGAGAGATTTATGTTTATTGATCAGGATACTCCAATCAATTTTCTCTAAACTAGAGTGACTAATGAAGGTTTTCTTCCATCACATTGTGTACCAAAACCCTACCTCCCTCCACCACCTCCAACAGACTGAGACCACGAGTTTTGCTCATTGGATTAAGTGGAAGTATTCCAATTATTTAAAGAAAACATGGATCAGTAGGCCATAAAATGTCAACTAGCAGGTTATAACAGATATGATCAAAGATAGAGAATTACAGATTACTATAAAACTAGAGAGGTCCAGTCACTTGACCACCACATAATCAACAAGAACCACCAGCAGACGACCCATTTGACATCCTGTTTCCAAATGCACAAAAAAGTTTTCACCGCTCCCTCTACTTAATCCAAATTACAACTCACAAAGTCAACCCACATTGATGGTTCCTCCATAAACTAACTAAAATAAATACTCAACAACTTTAATAAAAAAATATACCTCAGGAAGTAGCTCGGTATCAAAAGAATGCAGATCCAAAAGCCCCGGGCTATACTCATTCGGCGAAACTTGTTCCTCCCCATTCTTCCTGCGTGAATTCCCTGGTGGGGTTAATGGCTCCGTAAACAAATCACTGCCTCCACTGTAAGTCCTCTGCGCCTGCACACTCCTATACATTCTCGAACCCTGACCACCACCATTATAGTACCCAAAATCCTAATTGTTTAAAAAATAAAACAAAATAATGTTAAGAAAATCGAAATTGGGTTTTAGATTGTAGTGACAGATCTAGATAAGTTCACCTCCAATAATATAGGAAATTACAGAAATGCACCTGAACCGGAGGAACCGCATTGTTTGATGACTGTAGGTGCTGCAAACCAGCTGATTGCAGCCATCGGCCGTTCGAAGAAGTTTCTAGGAAATTGTCAGAGTACTGCCGCTGATGGTGCGCCGCTGATGCACCGGATCTCTGCCTCCCCACCGTGTTCATTTTCTCTCCGATCAAAAAGAACAAAAAAATTGAAAAAAAAAAAACCCTCGTTCCGCTGAGGCTCAACCTTTCTCTCTTCTCTCTATAAAAATTGAATTTATTATTCTTTTTTTCGAAGATTAGAGAGGAATGTAGTGCGTAATGTATGTCTGTTTGAGAGAGAAAATATTTATTATTGGAGATGAAGTGTCGAAGACTTGGTCGGAGAGAAGCTTTGAAATTCAACGGCTGTGATTCGTTTTCACTTCAACTCTGCAGTAAAAAAAAATGAAAAAAGAAAAAGATTGAAGAGTTCTGAGAACAGTGAGAGGAGGTCTGGTAAAAAGAGAAAAATAACTGTGAAAAAGAGAGGAAAAAGAAGAGAGGGATTTTGAAATTTTATTTATTTACAAAGGTAATTAATTAGTGGAAATTATTTGATTAGAAAAATGGGGCCTGCGGCTGTGGGAGTTTGAATTTTGAAGGAGGTGGGAGTGGCACGTGTGAGGGAATTGGGTACGTTTGAGTAATGTGATTGGCTGAAAATTGGCGACGGTGAAGATGGGTCCCGCTTAACATTTGAATTAGAGGATGATGTTGTTTTTGCTTTCCATGTCGTTTCACATGTTGGGGTTACGTCGTTTAGCGCCTCTAGTATGCTTTTTCGGAGTTTAAAACCAAACCTATCAGTATGTAATGTTTGGACTTTAAATTTTGGTGAGAAAACAAAACATGACAAAAAAGAATAATTAAAAACAAAGTGTAAAATACTATTATTTGAAGAAATAAATATTTTTTTTGTTATTATACTCATATAATCCAATAGTGAAACATAGTGTAAAGTCTTTTTAAGAAAATGATTAATATATGTAACATAAGTGTAGATTTTTTTAAAGAAATTGATTAAATATTGTCATTTTTTGAAGTTTAACTTAAATTTCCTTTTGAGTTGAGTGGTATTGTAGTTTGCATTATTTGAGACTTTTTCACAATTTTCATCCAGCGTTAATTTTAGGAAAAAATAATTATCTGTTGACTTTTTTTTTAATATTGGTTTTTCTCATTCGCAGTTCTTATTGCCTCGAGTTAGACCTCTTAGGAGCTGGGAGAAGCTCCAACTTCGACGAGCAGACTAAATGGGCTCATTCCTGTATTGATTCCGAGCATACTGGCCACTGCTCTTGCAACTGTTCTCGTTGAGGCGTTCTCTATCAGGGGCTAATAAGCTTCCTACATATTGTTGCTCTCTTTGGGGCTCCTTGTTATGGAGATGGAGGAATATAAGGTTAAGTAAAAAAATACGAGTTTGCCCTCAAGGTTGACGATCCACTCTATTACCGTTATGCCTTTCCTCCTGATGTATTTTGGAGGCTATCTTTTCAAGCTCCATATCTTATCAGCATTTTTAGTATTGAAATAGGGCAAATGGGGGCCAAAATGATGTGGTATACATAAACGAGGATCAACTCCTCCCAAATAATTGATTGAATGTCGTATTTTTGTTTGAAATATAAACAAATTGTTAAGGAAGCACTTCATTCGGGTGTAGTAAGTCCTTGTCCGATAAAGTGGCGGTCTCGATCCAACTATTTACAACCTTTTTCTGTGAGTTATCACTATCTTGTCATTACTGTTTTTTCCAACAACTTCATCGATCATCCCCTACACGAGGGAGATATAATAAAAAATAAAAAATAAAAATATAAATTTTAGAGTACATGATAATAAAATAAAAAATAAATTTTAAAAAATAACACACTTTGTGAACCCACGACTCTTAAGACCATGAAAGCTAGAGAATAATCCGCAACCTGCTTCTGCATCACACAGTTATAAGCTAAAGCCAATTGATCGAATGATTTACTCTCGCTAACCCCGCTCTTCCGCAAAGCTTACCTGGGAGTGGTGTTGTGTGATGATAAAATAACAATCTAGAGTTGAATGTCTATAAGACTCAGTTCAAAAGGTCCCGCAGTAATAGGAGCTTAATTAGTGTGCATCATGACCATTTTATAAGCATTTATAAATATTCAATTTTTCTTCTATGTCTTGCTACATTGAATTCGTTATATATTTTGGTGATGCTTTCTGTCCTCTCTCGATATTTCTTACTTTAGTTTTAACTTAATTATCAAAATATTATTTCGCAACACTCATGAAGCCACCTTAATAATTTTTTTACCTCGTAAATAAAAATTATCACTCAATTAGCTATTTGTGAGAAATTAATCATTACTGTCCTCCAAAATATATCACATCACAAATCAAGATCTAAACTTAACATCAAGTCCAAATTCTCATAAAAAAATTTGAAGTTTAAATTAGAGATTTAAGTAGAAAATAACCAATTTCTATATTTTTTTCTTTTTGATTCTTGTACAAGTGTATTTAAATATTTGAATAATTCACAAAATAATAATTTTATATTTAAGTTTATATTTTGAAAATTTTCAAATTAAATTTGAAGATTAAATAAAGTATTCAATTAATGGCAAGACATACTGTCATGCATGAGATTGAGGTATTTAAGGCAAGCGAACCATATCTTAAACCCAAGATTTTAAGAGCCATCAAATTACGTTTGCAATTGAGCATAGCAAGAATATAAATTCATGTGATATGCAATATATCAAATTCTAGCATTTAATTTGTGATTACAGCAGATTAAATCGGTTTTGGAGGAGATTAAAACATTAATTCTATTTTTGAAGTTTAGATTTTTAAAATCCAAATGATAAAAATAGAGATTATATACATTTATCTATTAAATTTAATAAATTTTAAATTTAACTATCTTTTTTGTCTTCTTATCTACAGACACAAAATGTTGTGTGTCAAGTAGGTATCATTAAGCACTTACATTTCTCATTGTAATTTACCATTTTAAGAAATCTACAGTTGACTAAAAACTTGAATTTATAACTTTTGGTAAACGATAATCATTGTGTTTAAACTTTAGACAATTAAAAGTAGTTTTCAACTCAAATCGTCCATACTCCAAATTAAACCAAAAGTGATTTAGCTGATGTTGCCAAACTCTGACAATGCTTGGAATTGTACGACAGATATAGTGTAAGAAAATTTTCCACAAGAATAAGGTATCATCTCTTCAAGAAGAAGGTATCATACCCTGGAATCAAGAGAACTATCTACATTCTCCATTCCATCACCAAAGCAACAGAAACAAACTTCTGGATTCCACTAAAAGCTCCACTGCCCATCTTCTGAAAACTCCTGCCTTCCTCTCTTGCTCCCAATATAAGCAATTTCATACACATCCCAAGGCTTCTTTCAAGCTACATTCCTTTCCCGTGTCACTCAGGCATTTTCACGAACACTTTCCCAATGGCAGACGACAATGCCGTCACGCTCTACAGCGGCGCCACAATCACCGACGGTAAGAAGAACCCTTTTTCCATCAAAGCAGCCATGGCTCAAATGCTCCGCGAAGGAGCCATTGTCGAGGTCACATCTCTCAATCAAGCCAGGATCGCTGAATCCGCTGGCGCGTGCTGTGTAATCGTCGCTGACCCACCGAAACCCGGGATTTCTCGTATGCCCGATCCTTCTCTTATTAAAGAAATCAAGCAAGCGTTATCGATTCCTGTAATGGCGAAAGCCCGGGTCGGGCATTTCGTAGAAGCCCAGATTTTGGAATTCATTGGCGTTGATTATATAGATGAGAGTGAGGTTCTGGCTATTGCGGATGAGGATCATTTCATAAATAAGCATGATTTTTGCACGACGTTTGTTTGCGGATGTCGCGATTTAGGGGAGGCGTTGAGGAGAGTGAGAGAGGGAGCGGCGTTGATACGAACGCAAGGAGATCTGAAGGGATCAGGAAATATCGTTGAGACGGTTCGCAATGTGAGGAAAGTGATGGGTGAGATCAGGATCTTGAATAACATGGACGATGATGAGGTGTTTGCTTTTTCAAAGCGTATTGAAGCTCCTTATGACATCGTAGCGCAGACGAAACAAATGGGGAGGTTGCCAGTGGTGCATTTTGCGGCTGGAGGAATTGTGACGCCGGCAGATGCAGCGCTGATGATGCAATTGGGATGCGATGGGGTGTTCTTGGGACCTGAGGCTTTTAATTGTTTGGATCCATATAAGAGGGTTCGGGCTATTGTGCAGGCTGTTAGAAATTATAATGATCCAATGGAGTTGGCCGAGGCGAGCAGTAATTTGGAGGATGCTATGGAAAGGTTGAACCTCGATGAGAACAGGGTCGAGCATTTTGGTGCTAGAGGTACTTTCTAATCAGTGGATTAGAGTTTGGTGCTTGCGTTGTGACTTTGTATTTTTGAGCATGTAGCAATGAGGTATCATAATGTTGTGGTTAGAGGTTGTCCTGTCTCAATGTTGTTTTTCTTTTTTTTTTTCATAACGAAAGAATGTGGGCTGATGGTCATACTGCTTGAGTGTGCCCTTTGAGTCGATGTGTGAATGAAAATAAGAATGAAGTTGTACTTAACTTTCTATGAGTATTGTGAAGTTTTATTTGGAAATCCAAAGCAGAAGCTTATATTAATTGTGCTGGCATTTTATTCTTTTGACTTCATTATGAAAATATGGCTTGCCATATATTCCTATTTTTGTGTCAAGTATAGAGGGTTCTATGTGAAAGTGCTGGTAAAGGTGGTCTCACTTGGATGATGTCATTCCTGTTTTTTTTTTGTTTTTTTTTGTATTATTCTGTACAGAAGTTTTAGCACCATGGCTTATGGCTACATTGCTGAGCAATCTAAGAGATACAGAGCAGCTGCAAAACGGCAGCATGGTAATGTAATGTATGCAGTTCATTGTCTTACTTGATATGAATTGAGCATAGCATTGCATATGGGCACAAAGCTAAAATGTTCAACCAAATCGATATGTTTTGCCTAGGCATAATTATATACAATCACTAGAAAGCTAAATGTTGCGCTACAAGTTTAGACATGTGGACTATTTTGTCTGTGGGTTGCTTTAGTCTATAGAAAGGATATCCACTTTTATCAAATTCAAGTATTTATCTCTCTTTAAACGTACTTATGGCTTCGGCTCTTCATGCCATTTTCGCTTACAAGAATTGCGGTAGACAGTTCTTGCTGAGATGACATAGTTTAGGCAACCCAAGCTTCACCTATAATGCATTTTCTGTTTGAATGGCTGCTTGATCGTTGTTGTTATATATGCATCTCAGAGCTGTCTCATAGGCCGTAAAGACGGCTCCATTCACGACGAAGGCCCTAGCAACTGCTGTTCCTAAACCTCTCCATAGCACACTATATCCCTCTTGTTTAACACTTCTTCTAAAGCAGTCGACAATCCCAGAATATTTCGACAGTGAAGAATGTGACTGGGCTTGAATTCTGGTTTTGAGTACATCCAAAGGATAGCAGCAAATCCAGCTAGCAACTCCCGCTAGACCTCCTGCAAGAAGCATTGTTCTGAAGGTTTCCTGGCCATTTTTCCTGCATCCTGGATGGAGTTGTTCTCTCATATACTCATATGTCCAGAAGTACACACCATGTGCTGGTGCATCTCTAAGCACAGTGATGCCTAATCCGCGGTATGTTCCCCTCCAACCTTCTGCTCTGAATATGCTTCTCGCGACATCTACTGGACCCTTGTGACTAGCTGATTGGTTGGCTTTGTCATTGGTTTTCCTCTGCAGTTGTAGACGGATTTTCACTAGCTCAACTGGGCTGAGAACTAAGCTTTGTATAGCTCCCGTGCCAATTCCTCCCAGAGCAACCCCTTTGTACGACGGTGGATCATCTGCTGTAGGATTCGTGTCAAAAGCTCGTGACAGTACAGCATAGGTCTGGAAAGCGATAGCGTTCTGCAGAAGCAAGAAATTTAACTCATTATCTCTCGCTCAGGTGGATATACTTTCAATATAGGTAGTTCACTACCACAATTTTAATGAAGCTAACAGTTTTGCGTATTTCTTTAATCAAACACGACAATCCAATTTACTTGAAACATTACCAAGAAAGCTTAACACATGGTAATTTAATCAACAACCTGGTCTGGGACATCTAATGCCTGTTAATTCAATCGAGTTCTCACAAGAGAACCATACTTGGTTGTGTTGCGCGTGTATATTAAGGTGAGCACCTTTTGGTCTGAATTTTGGCATGTCTAATAGTTCTAGAAAATCAACCCGATATATTTTCTTCTAACATAAATATTTTTGTCTTGTAAATTTCTTGGAAGATATAGATGAATTAATATTTGCTTTGAAACTTATGCAATCAACAGGTTCACGAGTTCATGAGGAGAGTAAGATACCTGGAAAGTGACCGAAGCCAAGGGAGCAACCATGCCCCGGTAGAGAGCGCAGGGTCCCTCTCTAGCAACGACCCGGCGGAGAATTGCAAAAGCAGATCCTTTGCTTGAATGCTGCTGCCGGATTCTCAACGTGTCGAGGGGATACCCAGCCAGAACACCGGCTGTGCCGCCAACTCCTCCGGCCACAAATTCTCTTCCCCAACTGCTTGCAAGAAACTCCGGCCAGAAATCCATTTATTCTCATTAACAAAACCACAACTGCTCTCTCTTTTATAGTAAAGAAATTCTCCTTCTTTACAACAGTAATAGCAGAACCCTGTCCTTATATGGATAGGATATAAGTAATATTCAAGAACCTTGTTTTTTTGTCCTTGAATCCAAAATTTTTGGATACCTGTTTGACCAAGGGTTGGAATCTCGACCAAAAAATTTTGGACAGCTTTTCAAACTCAGTTTACACACTCTTCAATGCCTAAAACACAAACAGAATATACCAGCTTTAAGTTATATAACTAAAAGGATTCTTTTTATTAATGGTTTTTCCTGTTTTCGTGTGGAGATTGAATTGATGGGACAGTTTGTTGTTTGGTTCCAGAAGAGAAACAGCGGGAGCCTTGGAATTTGAGGCTTGGACACGCATTTTCCTTTCCTTAAAAAGGGTCCGTAACAGAAGCCACCGTTTCTATTTTGTTGGAACCCGCTCTTGTCAGGACACTAGTCAAGAAGTTTTCAAAGGGATGGGTGCCACGCGGACCAATATATGGTTGGTTGCTGAAATTGGGTTTTTTTTACTAAGCACGGATATCACTTGTCATTTACACGCTACATTCAATACACAATATAATGGGGATTGTCCCAGTTTTTAATGAATATATAGTAATTATTTAAATATTCAAAACACAATATATTGAGGTAACATTTATTATATTGACATTACAACGTGTTATCAAAATTTAGGTAATATGTATTATATTGACATTACTATAACATGTTATCAAATTTTAGGTAATATGTATTATATTGACC
Organism: Paulownia fortunei; assembly: GCA_019321725.1. Lineage (NCBI taxonomy): Eukaryota > Viridiplantae > Streptophyta > Magnoliopsida > Lamiales > Paulowniaceae > Paulownia > Paulownia fortunei. Next base: position 21,606,623 of record CM033112.1, on the reverse strand, counting down.
TTACTATAACATGTTATCATGGAGTGTCAAATATCTAAAAGGAATTATAATTAGGGGTGGGCAATCAAATTCGGGTTTTCGAGTCTCAATCCAATCAGGTTTGTTTTTTTTTTTTTTTAAATAAATTGAATTTTGGGTTATCCAATACTCGATTACTCTTAATCAGATTGATTTTCTGGTAGAAAATTTTCTACTCAGAAAATCCAATCAATGTACCCGAATAAAAAAAAATTAAAAAATAGATGAAAAAAATGGTTAGGGGGCAGGGGCTTCATTTTCATTTGCATTTCTGCAAATAAAAAAATAAAAAAATGCCCCGCTCATTCCTTCTCTCTCCACTCTTTCTCTTCATTTCTTCTTTTTTAAACTTACATCTTCACTCTCACATGATCATACAACAAATCATCCTTCACCCATTCTAGACTCTACTTGGTAAATGTGGGTTCTATCATTTATTTTTCTTTTTATTTTGTGTTTGTGTCTTTGTCTCTCTCTATGTATATGTAATACTGTAATGTGTATCAGATTTTAATGGGGAGTTGTGGACTTTGATTGTATACTTGTATTTAAAATTAAGAAGTTCAACTGTTGAATCACTCTTATTTAATGGTTTATTATTTCAATTTATTTTTTTTAAAAAAGTAGAATGTTTTTATTATCAATTTTCTTCTTCATCTGTATTTAAGAAAATTATGGGTAACTCTCAAATGCCATCTACAAACTTGATAGATCAGTTTAATAAGCACAATTGAGGCGGAAAAAGTGAATATGTGAAAGAATTGGAGAAATATTTAAGTGAGGATTTTGAGAATGAAAATGAAGACTTTGGCGTACTAAAACGGTGAAAAGTAAATTCTCATATGTTTTCTATTCTTTGCAAGATAGCTAACAACATATTGATAGTTTCGGTCTCCACGGTTGCTTTAGAGGTTGCATTTAACACTGGCGGACATGTTCTTGATGCATTTAAGTGTTTTTTGTTTTCTAAAATAATGCTACCTCTTATTTGTGCTCTAGATTGACTTCCTTTGAATTCCAAACCAATAAGTGTGGAGGAGTACTTGAGTAAAGTTGAAAAGTTTGATCAAGGTATTTGTCATTTTTATTTTTTAATTTTTTATTGTTGTTTTTTATTCAATTGCATTTATGCCCATATATTGTTTATATTCTACTTAAATCTTGACTTTTTATCTTTTTGTAAAATTGTCGAAGTTGGTGGTAGATTCAATAAATGTTAATGTTTGATAGAAGGGCCACTCTCTTTAATAGTGCATTCCATTGGTTTTTCTTTTGCAACTTGATTCAATGCCTAATATATTTTAGATTCAATTAGTGGCCAAGGAAAAATAACCAGACTTTTACTTTTGTTCTTCTATTCTCTTTTGCTTTCAGGTGTAGTATTATAGGGGTGATTGTGTGTTGTTTGAAATGTTTTTTATTTTACTAAAGCAAACAATTTGCATTGAAGATGGCTGAGCAAGCAAATATGGTTTGAGGGATATGGTGATATATTGTGAAGATGCATTCATTAATTAAAATTTAGGTTGAGGGCAAATAATATTTTAAAAATACATAAACAAATGAAGATGATAAAATTTATGAAAATGACAAATGCAACAAAATTACAAAACTGACTCCCCAAACAAAAAGTGCGCTGCTCAACTTTCTAACATCATGTTCCCTCAACCCCAAATTATTTCTAATAGCTTATTATTCATGAATTATTAATTACAATCTATTATATAATAAGCTATTAGAAATAATTTGGGGTTGAGGGAACATGATGTTAGAAAGTTGAGCAGCACACTTTTTGTTTGGGGAGTCAGTTTTGTAATTTTGTTGCATTTGTCATTTTCATAAATTTTATCATCTTCATTTGTTTATGTATTTTTAAAATATTATTTGCCTTTTGCAATTCTACTTGCTAATCCAAATGGTGATGATTAATGAATTATTGACTATATTTTGTGGTAGACAAGTAGGTTAAAATTTAAAGAATGCTATACATAGGTCAAGATTCAATTTAGTTTATCTTAATTTATGGTTACTTTAGCTTCAATAGGATAATATCATGATATTAATGATTCATCTTCATATGCTTGCATAAAAATTATCATCATGTGAGTATGTATTTAGTAATAGAACTTATTTTTTTAGTGTAGCAAAATTTAATAATAAAAAAAAATCCGAACCTGACTCATCGGGTACCCGATATTTTTGCGTTGGTGTCGGGATAGCATTTTATGTTACTTGATAAATTGGGTACCCAATTTAAAACCCGACTACCCGACCCGATGACCACCCATAATCATAATAATAATTCTAGTAAAATAATAAAAAATTTAAGAAATCTAGACAAGAAAACGTAATAATAAAATCTCCAAATTTTCATAAGATGCCAAGGTATTACAATACATGAATGTTGTAAGTTCTATGATTTTATTTTATACAAGTAATCGAAAATTTATTTTAAAATACGATGTAGTAAAAATATCTTGTCAAATATTGAAATGTATAAAATTATTGAAATAAGTTTAGCCAAACAAATATTAAACTTAAAGACTTACTTTGAAAATAGGTGAATATTTAATGGTGTTGCAACATCTTTCCACAAATTCCATACTACTAAAAGGAAAACTACATGTTGAAGAAATGTGGTTAAATTTGCTTTATTCTGTTCTAATTAGGGTTTTTATTTATGAGCAAGAGAAAATCTAAAGTTGGGCAAAATTAAAAAAAGTTTACTATATAATCATATACAAAAATCATTCCAAGCACTAAACAACACAAGATGTAAATAACATAACCAATTAAACCAAGACAAGTTCATAAAATTTGAATCTGGTATAGGTCATAATTTATTGTGCTTTCTAGTGCATCTTAATCTACTTATCACCATCAAGAAAAAGGGCTGATTATAATCCCACTTTTGGGGCTCCCTCCTATCCCCTCGAGTCTTTTCCACAGGGTTAGTGGTGCGGTGTGACGATAGCCAAAGATTAACCAATCATGCGTATGGTCCTTTGGAAACTCTCTTAAGGCAGGCTGTTTTGTGGCATGTGAGTAGGATACAATTGTTGTCATAAAATCCACATAAAGTAAATTTGATTCGTTCACAAAAAAGAGTCGTACGTTGTTTGCCTTTTCTTGCTTATATAACTTTATTTCAGATAGAAACGAGCGCATTTAATATAATAAAGATGGTGAATCTATTTTTTTTTTACTCCAATAATAATAGAAAAATGAATTATTATATTCGATCTATTTTTATTGTTGTTGTTGTTGCAGCATGCGCCGACGTCTAACAAACTTGGATAGATGTAAAAATTAAATAAATAAAGTTTATTTTCAGATTCTCATAAAAAAGTTCCTTTGTATATGGATAATCAAAATTATGTTTGATACTATTATTTTTTTCTACATGTAAAGTTGTAATTAATTTTAATGATAAAAAGTAATTTATTTTCTATGAAATTTGGATCCCTTTATAGTACTCAAACTTTTGTTTGGATTCGAATCCGGCTTGAGGCGTAGGGAGAGGATGATTTAGACTTGTTTTCGTGTCGTGCCGTGGCCGTAAGTGATATTCTCACTTGTGTATAAACTAAAAAAGTAAAAGAAAAAATTTATTGGGCCAATTCCAAACTCATTTTCAGAATTTATTTAATACTGTATTTGGGCCAGCCCAAACTCATCCCTGAACTATTATACTAAAACAAGTCGAGTATGGGCTTAGACTTTAAATTTTGGCGCCTTGGCCCAAGTATAAAAAAATCCAGAATTTTACATTTTTTTAATTTTTATCCAAAAAATCTTATCACCATCGTCTTCAAAGCCTTCTTGCTTTCAGTATCACTGGAAGCTCAGCAGACAAAAATGGCTCTCTCAACGGCCAAGCTAACCGAATTGCCACCACACCTCCTATCCACATTCTCTTTCCCCCGCCGAAAACCGCCGCATTTTTCTCTCCTCTTTTTCAAACCCTTATCTTCTTCTCTCCGCTCCACCAAATTCCCCAAAACGCCCTCCCAAAACCGTAATATACCCAAAGCGCCCTCCTCTTGGATAAAAAAATGGCCTTCCCCTCCTCCGGCCCCACCGCCGCCTCCTAAATCCGGTTCGAGAAAACCCGAACCCAAACCCGAAACAATTCGAGCAGGTACCACGGCCATTGATAGAATTGTACTTCGGTTGCGGAATTTAGGGTTAGGCTCCGATGATGAAGAGGAAGAAGAAGAAGGTGGAGGAGAGTTAGGTATAAGTTCGGAGAATGCTAATTTAAATTTGAATGATTCGACAAATATTGAATTTGGGGATGAAAAGCTGGGGGATTTGTTGAAAAGAGATTGGGTTAGACCGGACACTATTTTAGTCGAAGATGAGGATTATGATTCCGATGCGTTGTTGCCGTGGGAGAGGGGTGTGAATGAGGATGAGGAAATGGAGGATAAAGTGGGAGTGAAAAAGCGGGCTATGCGGGCCCCTACATTGGCAGAATTGACCATAGAGGATGAGGAGTTGAGGAGGTTGCGGAGAATGGGGATGACTTTGAGGGAGAGGGTGAATGTGCCTAAGGCCGGAATCACGGGCGCTGTGTTGGAGAAGATTCATGATAAGTGGAGGAAGTCTGAGCTGGTGAGGTTGAAGTTTCATGAAGAATTGGCGCATGATATGAAGACTGCACATGAGATAGTTGAGGTTGGTGAGTTCTGGTATTGGAATAATTTCATTCTTTTGTATTGTTATTATTGTTGTGGCGATAATGTTAATGTATGATACTTGTTGGGTGTTGTGCTGATTGATTAACTGAACCTTGAACGCTGTAAGTTATCCTTTATAGATGGAGGAGATACTGTGGTGTGGTTGCTGCTTGTTGAGCAAATGTAGTAATAGGTAAGGTATTCAGGCTAATAAGGCTGAGCTGGTATGAAATAGAGTGCAGGAAACTATATGTAAACCATTCATAGGATTAAAGCACTTCATCTGATTGCCCCTTTGTTGTTATTGTTGTCCATTAGCTTCTTGTTATGTTTGTTGCACCTTGTCCAATACTCAATTGGAGCTTTATTATCTATCTATGTTAAGAAGTTCAATAATAAATTTTTGGTTGTGAACTCAAGTTAACTAACCAATCAACGTTTGCAAGAACACTGCATTGTATAACCAGATAAAACCATAAGAAATAACCAGTTTTAAGATGGTACTCTGTCTTCTTATAGAAGTCCTACTGGAAATGAAGTGATGGTAACATCAGAAATGCTGAACTTCAGGATCAGTAGCTAACGACTTGATGTTTGTTTACTTATATGTTTGTAACAGTTGATATATTAAGTTGTGGCCATCAACTGTCATCCACTCACAAAAGCTGTTAGGCATGTCAAGAGTTCTATGAGGAGTTCACGGTATTGATTAGTTTTATATGACCAATATTTGGAATTTGAAGAAGTATAAAATGCGTCTGAGTTTAACTTGGGAGATATAGATTGGTGATAAGTTTCATCAGAAAAGGATCCATATGAGGTGTAAACGTGCTCTTGTTTTTGTTGTTGTTCTTTTTTCATTTTTCTTTTTTCTTTTTTTTTTGTGTATTTTTGGGGAGGAGGTGGGAGGGTGGGGTGGGGGGAGGTGTATTATAACTGCTTCATAAAAAACTGGATTGATACAAAATATCATTACCTTTATTGGTGAAATGCCAAAAATTGAGTCTAAGATAACCAGAGTTGAGATTACTTGAAACTGATGCCCTTAAGTGAATTGATGACAAGGTTCTGTGAATCAAAATGATAATCTATGTGACTAATCTCCCTTTATGGAATGAGGACTAAGAAATAAGTTTGTCCCCCTTGCTAATTTATCCAAATATCTTGCTGTACTTGAATAAGTAGGAATATATATATATATATATATGAGGCTATAAGCGCTGACTGCCTTCTGTCTCATCAGCGCCGAACAGGGGGCCTAGTCACATGGAGGTCTGGAAGTGTTATGGTGGTGTTTAGAGGAACTAACTATGAAGGCCCTACTTCAAAACCGCAAAGAGTGAACAGTGAAGATGACGCTCTTTTTGTCCCTAATGTTTCCTCCCCTGACAATTCAGTCACAAAAAATAGTGATGGTAAAACTCAGGTTCTTGAGAAGTCCTATCCAGTTATATGTGGCCGCGTTGAAAGCATGACAGAAGAGGAAGCTGAATACAATAGTCTATTAGATGGTTTAGGTCCACGGTTTGAAGATTGGTGGGGTATTGGAGTGCTTCCTGTTGATGCTGATTTACTTCCTCAGACAATTCCTGGATACAAGACACCTTTTAGGCTTCTTCCCACTGGAATGCGTTCACGACTAACCAATGCTGAGATGACTAACTTACGGAAGCTTGCTAAGTTGCTTCCTTGCCATTTTGCTCTTGGTAATTTTACCCCTTCTATGTTTTTTCAATTTACTACTGTTTGTGTTGACATATTTTCTTCTATTTAATCTTCCAGGAAGAAATAGAAATCATCAAGGTTTAGCAACATCCATAATTAAGCTATGGGAGAAAAGTTTACTTGTAAAAATTGCTGTGAAGCGTGGAATCCAGAATACTAACAACAAAATCATGGCTGAGGAACTGAAGGTATGCAGATTACTCTGCACACTGTGTTCGATATATCATTTCCTGACTTATGCTGTTTGGATTTATGATTCGGCATTCTTACAGAGAAGTTTTAGAATGCTGATTTTTAGCTTTCACATTAATTTGGATACAGTCATCAAAAAAGAAAGTTGGATGCTATTGGAGTCTTGTTTTCTGTTCCTTGCGTGTTATTAGTTTATTCGATTTCTGGTCAGTACTTTTCATATTACTCCCAGTCTGACAAAAGTAGACATGTAAAATACGTTTTCAGTTATGTTCTGAAATATTTACATGTGCTTGGGAGAGAGGAATTGTTGAGGTTGAGGTATTATGATTGCATTACTGCTTGACAAGAAAGTCATTGAGGGTGTTCGCAATATCCTAAAAAATTTTGTGTCTTAAATCGTTGGATGTTTATGGTGTTCAGGAAATTTGCTTGTGATTTCACTTTATATTCATTATTACGCATCGGCTGCATTTTTTCATTTTTTCCTCCTCGTTTTCCTCTCCTGGTCCGTTGTAGAATTTAACAGGGGGAGTCTTACTTCTAAGAAACAAATATTACATAGTTATGTACCGGGGAAAGGATTTTCTTCCTCCCAGTGTGGCTACTGCTTTAGCGGAAAGAGAGGAAATGACGAAGCAAATACAAGATGTTGAAGAGAAAGTTAGGGGAGGACCAGCAGCGGCGCCAGTGGCTGAAGAGAAGGAAGCTCAAGCAGGTACTTTGGCAGAGTTTTATGAGGCTCAGGCTCGGTGGGGAACGGATATATCTGCTGAAGAACGTGAAAATATGATAGAAGAGGCATCCAGAGCCAATCGTGCCAGAGTGATCAGGCGACTTGAACATAAAATAGCCATTGTAAGTATGTCATATTTGATGTATGATGAACTGGAATAACATTTAGATAATTTTCTGCAGCATTAAGACCTTTGCTGCTTTGTTGGATATGTTTGTTCTTGGCTGTTCCTTTGAGTTTAACACGTGATCTTGCTTAGTCTCTATCACACAAATGGCAAACATAAGATTTCCTGCAGATGCATCCACAAATTCAAGAGAATTATGAATACCAACAACCATATGTGTATTATCCATTAAGTTTTGAATTCTTCAGTCTAAAATTTCAGACTTTCATGTTTAGCTGACCCTGTTAGAATTGGCTATCAACAGACATCTTGTCCATATGGAAAACTAGAACTTCTAATCAATTTGTATTACTGACCTTTGAGGACTCTCCCTTCCCTTTTATTTCGTACTTCTCTTTATCTGTCAACAAAAGAACTCTTATTTTCCTGTAAGAAATAGTACGATGAGGAATCTTGTATACTCTAACTTAGCAATTAATGTTACTAGCTAACACTTAACACTCTCGGGATACTAAAAATAATTAATTGTGCAGAGTGTAATGTTTGATGCTTTCATGGTTACAATTTTTGAGATTTCAATCTGTAACACTTTAGGTTAGTGCAGATAACTTTATTTAAAGCTATCAATTTTATTTGGTTCATTTTAATTCTGATTTGGAGCTACTGATAGGAAATCACTCCATATGTTTTATTTGATATCCCTTCTATTTGGCATATAACTCTATTATCAAAGGATGTTTTTAATGATGCCACCAATAAACCATGTTGTTTTATTGATATTTCATTATCAGATCCTGGACTGTTTTATTGTGTCATGTTGTAGACCCACCATCCCGTTGATGTTACAGCTCTTTCCTTTTTGGAATCTCCCCAAAGAATAATTTCATTTCGAAATAGCAAATTTTCATGGTGTACTTGCTGATTATACTCATGCAAAAATAACAAAAGCTGGAATTAAGCCAATTGTTTTTATGATTTTATCAAATATTTGAATTTTCGTATTCACAAAACAGACAAATAATTAAAATAATATTCAACCATCAACTAAATCTGTATGCACAAAGTCAAATTTCTCCAAATCAGGATTTAATATGGGAGATAGGATGTTGTGCATCTCTCCTTATATTACCCTTCAAATTTTGGTCTTACGATGAGGAAAATAGCCCTCTTAATCCGATGCTTCTTCAACTGCCCCCTCTTCATATTACAGGAACAAATGACCAAAGCCAATTACATTTTATTGTTGTGTTTCTGTTTTTTGTCATTATTTTGCAACCGTCATCAGCACATTATTGTACTTAATATTCTTGTCTAATAGTCAATTTACTGACTTTGTGAGAAGATAAGAGGTGAAAGATTCACCTGATGCTTATTGAGTTTCCTATCTTTCATTCCACATGCTGTTGGTTCCCCTCTGTTGTTAATGCCATTGACAAAATGCATTTACAGTCTCAGGCAAAGAAGCTCAAAGCAGAGAGACTGCTATCAAAAATTGTGGCTTCTTGGGTTCCTGTAAATCCTTCGGATGACCAGGAGACAATTACAGATGAGGAAAGAGTTATGTATCGTAGGGTTGGATTACGGATGAAAGCGTACTTGCCACTTGGTGAGTTTTCTTCATTTTAGAGTACAACTGATCAAAGGGATATTGTTTTATCATGAAATATGTATTCTGTATCATGAAAAGGGAAAACCATGTTTTGTTTATGGCCATCTCTCAGGCATTCGTGGCGTTTTTGATGGTGTTATTGAGAACATGCATCTGCATTGGAAACATAGAGAACTTGTAAAGTTAATATCAAAGGAAAAAGAACTTCCTTTTGTTGAAGAAACAGCAAGACTTTTGGAATATGAGAGTGGTGGAATACTAGTGGCAATCGAGAGAGTTCCAAAAGGTCATGCCTTGATTTACTATCGTGGCAAGAATTATCGCCGACCTATCACTCTGAGACCAAGAAACCTTCTGACAAAGGCAAAAGCACTGAAGCGTAGGGTGGCCTTGCAGCGATATGAAGTTAGTCATTCTTTACGTTCCAGTTTTGATATCAACTTAATTAATGATCTCAATACAGTGTGAGCTTTAAATTGAATGATTATGTTGAATTGCTCATATATCTGTATACTAATGTATATCTCTGACATTGTTGTGTAGGCTCTCAGTCAGCACATATCTGAACTGGAGAAAACCATTGAGCAAACAAAGCAAGAAATTGTAAGTTATACTTCTCTACCTGGTTAATAACAATGCACAACATGTTTCTCTTTGCTTGAACCTAAGATATTGGTCATTTGGTTTTTTTGCTTATTACAATCAAAAATCTGTTTTTGGATCTACTGTTCCTGTCTGTTGACTTTTCTGTTTCTTGAACCTGTTTGAGCCATGAGAAAGAAATTTATCATACTCTCTGACTTACTTCTGTCTGTAGAGGAGTTTTCTGCTTCTCGAACCTGTTTTAGCCATTATTACAAAAATTTAGCAGTCTCAGATCTAGACTCCTGTCTGTTGAGGAGTTTTCTGCTTCTTGAACCGGTTTTAGTGATCAGAACAAAAGTTTATCATAATCTCTGAGCTACTACTCTTTGTTGAAGAGTTTTCTGCTTGTTGAATCAGAACAATAATTTATCATCTTCTGACCTACTCCTGTCTGTTGAGAAGTTTTCTGCTTCTTGAACCTGTTTTAGCCAATAAAACAAAAATTATCATACTATCTGACTCTCCCTTGGATGATTTCAATATCATAAATTCTTAGAACAACTTCCTTTTTCTGCAAATTTCTACAGCTTCCAGGGCTACTTTTTTCCCCCTCCACTCTAGACCCACTCTAACTGTCTAAGTCCCCATAGACTGAATAGTAGTGCTCCAGCAAGGGAGTAATTTGGGGGGAGGGGGGTGTACGTACAACCGAGGCAAAGTGGCCTCCAGACCACATTCTAGTTGCTGCTGGAAAGAGGGTCAAAAATCTGCTTTGAATTTTTGAAGCTGCTGGGCATCTACGTAGGACCTCTTGCGAAGTCTGTTCTGTTGGGGGCATGAACCTTTATAGAGTGTTCTATGAGAAAGCTCACCTACTCTTCCAGTTATCTGCTATGGGTTTTTACTGTTTTTTCCTTTACATATTCATTAACTGCATAAAATGTAGTTTTGGGTGCCATAGACCATCTTATCTGCAGCATCTACCCTCAAGGTACCCACACCCTTTTAAGATACATCAATAAGAATCACCTTTCATTTCCCTATTGTAAATTCTCTCAAGCTAAATGATGAGATGGATATCTGGGATGTTGATATAATAATGACTATTGGAGAAAATCTTAATGAGAAGTCTGTTTTATTGGATGTGGTATTTGTATATTTTGGAATCTTTCTGAGGCGTTCTATACATTATCGTTATTCTGTTAGGGAAATTCTGAAAACCAGGAGAACGGCAAGCTTTGGAACTCAGAGGACCATGGCCAGTTTAATAATGTTTCAGAATTGAATGAAGTAAGCTATTTTATTCATGCATATAATGACTGAATCATATACTCACTTGGTTTTAGATTATATGCATTGGTGGTGTCGTATAAAAAGTTCTGATTATGAGCACCTAAAGGATAACTCCCTATGAGAACCAAACATTGTTGACAATATGTGTGTTTTGCCACACGTACGCACACATTATACTTAAGAGAATTACAAAATAATACTCTTTTCCACATGGACAGAGTGAAGATGAAGCTTCAAGGATAGGTTCTGATTGTGATGAAGATGAGGATGACTGGGAGTGGGAGGATGACGAAGATTCTGAATTTTCTAGTCCTGAAGACTCAGATTTTCCATCTCAAAAAGTTGGCTAGCTAAAAGTCTGTCCAGAGTGCTCTTATTAACTAATTGAATCAATTATGAGGAAGTGGCTATGGCACAGTGACCTATTCTAAGATGAAAGAGTTGGAGCAAGCACAAGAAAGAATCTAGAATACAATATGCCTAGTTAAAGCCGAATTTTGGGGGCCCAATTCCAACGTTAAATTAGGCATTGTGCAGTTATCATCTGAGCACAAGTGGGAGCTCAAAGTGTGGGCTCTGTCTAATTACTTCAAACTAAGAAGCCACAAGAAGTTTTATGTTATGTATATTTTGCCTCCCTATTTATTGCAAGACAAACTCTTCAACTACTTGTAAGTAATATCCAATTCTGTACTTCGATTACATATTATGCTGCTATATTATATTGACTTCTTGCCCATGCTACCCCAGGGACCTTACGGATCAATTCTCTGAGAGGTGCCTAGCATATAGAGAGAAGTATGGTGTCTAATACATGTCTAAATGAATTGAACGCATATACTTAGTAATCACTAGAATCAGTCACCAGAGCTCAAAACAGAAAGCTGCTTTATAATCCTCCAGTTTACAGGGGCAAAGCATCCCTCTTTACCTATGATTTTTAGCTTATCCAATCATGCCGAGTTTGCTCGTTCTGAGGTTTCGTTTGATCGGGAAAATGGGGGTTCGACATCAATAGTTAGGGTGTAATTGGGCCCGACAAAGGGTTAAAGGTGCAAGAATAACTTTCAAACGGATTTGAGATCTTTAATTTCAATCGATATCCAATCAAACATGACGTTCATAAGTCCAAAGTCCAAATATAGTGAGACTGCCCACAAAGAAGACATATATGCCTTCGATTGAATGGCACGTAAGATATTTATTTGAATATGTGTTTTAAGTAGTTGATTTAAAAAAAAAAAAATATAATGATGATAGTTGATATGATATGTTTGTTTTATTAAAATTAATTTAGTTGAATAATTGATTTTATAGAAAATCTTGTAAAACATGTTTGTTTGGTATTTTTTAGGAAAATTATTTGACACTTGTTATCCAACTATTTGTCACAATTATTTTTATACATTTATACTATTTACATATTAATATATTATACACCCTTTATATATTTTTATATTAAACCATTTACATACAAATATTCATATATTTATATATATGTATATGTATATATAAACATTTAAGTGACTTTATATTATAATATAATACACACTTTAAAATATTTTTTTAAAACAATATGTTATAGTAGTAGTAGTAGTATATATATATATATATTAGTGTTGTATGAACAGTAATATATTATACACTTTCAAAAGTTTATAACAAAAAATTACATACATAATTGCACAATTACATACGTTTATGTAATTGCATAATTACATAAACGTTATATATATATATTAATATAATGTAGATCTTTAATATAGTTTATAATGAAAAAACATGCACAGACGCACATATACATATATATATATATACACGTGTGTGTGTGTTTCTATATGAATATCTGTATATATACATAGATGTGTTTGCGTGTGTGAATATATACAAGTATATACATATTATTCTCTACTGAAGCTTCTTCTTTGATACGATGTTCGTCACTTTAGTAATTCGCAGCATGTGATTTCTCACACATTCTTTCTTCCTCTTATTTCACTTTCCCCTATTTTTCTATCTCCAGATATACATACTATACATTACCAGAGCATACGTCATAGATTTGGGAATTGTTATTTAATTTGTTGTTTTTGGAATAATGGCAGCTTCATTTGGTTATCGGAAACCTTCGAGTCCATATTCCTCTACGTCGTCCTCATCGTCGTCATTCATGCTCCTCCTACGGCGAGCGCTTCCACTGTTTTTCGTCTTGGTTGGATTGAAGGAGGGATTTTGCCAGAGGGAGGTGTTAGTGGTTATATGAATTGGAGGCTGGGATTGAAACTTCCGTACACCATTGCACTGCACATGATAGGAGGATAGAACACAATTCTCAATTTTTTTTTGAGTAATTTTAAATCTTAATTTGCTTGGAAAATCTCAGAGAAAAGCCATCCCCTTTACTGTAGAAGGTTCCTGTTTTTTTCCAAGATTTTTTTTCTAGAACAGTCCAACCAAACGCATTTCTTCGAAAATTTCTGTCAAAACCTGTTTCTTTAAAATGAGCAAGCCATTCAATCCCGGCCATACATTCCCATTTCCATCATCAAAGTAAATGAAAGTGTACTTCAAAAACAGAAGCGAGCTACATAGTTTGGTATCCGAAGGCACATTGGAAGTCAAAAAGGAAAAAATAAAGAAAGAAATCATGTCTGAAGCTGTCTACTGTGCCATGTGAAGAATTATAACTGGCTTTCAGAAGAGATGGGGGCGGTATTTCCAACAGATGTAGACACTGAAAATAGGAATACGTGCATCTACACCACATTTCATTGACGAAGCATTTGCTGCAACTGAAGGACTTGATTTCTTTGTTCGGTGGGAAGCATATTGATCTGTTCTGGAGTGAGACTCATAACTTGCTGCAGTAACGCCTTTTCCAACTCAGGAGTCAACTGCACATTTACAGATTGGATTATCAATCCAAGAGAGAAATCCATGCCCTTTTTTCCCAAGAGCAGGACAAGAATAAAGAAAGCAAGAATAAGTTACCGGTGTTGGTCGAGGAGGCTGATTGCTGGGACCCACCTGACCAGCAAATGATGGTGGTGGTCCTGGAAGCTGACCTATTGTATTTTCAGGAAGGCCAGGCGTCCAATTGGATCCTCTATCTGTTTGCTTGGAGCTTCCAACTTGATTGAAATCCATTCCCAGGTGAGGACTTCCGGCCTGGAGCCACAAGAATATGCATGCTTTTATTGTCAAGCCAAAATCATCACGAAGACACATATAAGTGCTGAAAAGTTGACCCCATCATCAAAAGCATATTCTTTGGTAAATTATGACATTGTTCATTGCATGTAGAATTCAATTGCTGGGATGTGTTGCTTAATAAAGACACTCGCATCATCCATATAAATGTCTGTGGGGCACTAGAAAGTTCAATCATCATTACTAATTCACAATTCAAAATGTTTGCTGAACATGGAAGAAATAGGCAGATGGTAAAGTGGTAGAGAGGTCAAATTGAGGTCTTAATTCAGGGAGAGAGCACACTAAAATTTCGTAGTATAATTGGCACAACTACACACCTCCATGGTTATAATAAATATTGGATAGTTATTATTCCTATTGTACGTATCAGTAAATGAAGTAGTCAGCTTCATATTCTTCAATAGAACAATAGAACCTCACCACTAAAATTAAAAAAAAACAATAAAAGGTCGACACCATCCTAGAGCCCTGGGATGAAAATATGAATCAGAATCCCAGCCTCAGGCCCCACTATCGTCTTTTTCCATCTAGTATTTGGGCTTGTGTCCACCTATATGTTTGGGCTTGTGTAAAAGGGCAGTATGAATCACGTTATGATATGTGGTGGAATGGCCATCTTTGACTAATTAAATATCTTAAGCCCAGGCCACCTGTCACAGTTTGATGATTAGGAAAGGAATCTATCACATAAACATATCCACCAGATTAGACATATTCCCATCAACACAATGACTTCCTTAAAAACTAGAGAAATGTAACCAAAAATTGTAAGAAACCTACAGATCTCACTGCAAAATTATATGTAAATTAGCATCAAGGATCTGTAACTGCTAAAGGCAAAGAGTGTGGAAAAAATGTTGCCACCTGATTAATACTTCTGGTTTCTCAAGATAACAGTTAAATTGGAAAAAGGTAACAAAACTGTCACATAGGAAGAAATTTAATCTCATAGATATATTATGCCAATTGTATCTCCTTGGTCCGGGTGGAAGATGATCTCAACTCAGCATAATTATAATCACCTTCCAAAAAATGCAACCAACTATCCAGGAGATTATTTCCTATTGCAAAAACAACCGTAATCAGTTGCCACACAGTTACTGACTAAGATTTGAATGCAATTAATTGGGCACAGATTATAAGCACATAAGCAACACTTAACCATGATCCACACCTACCAATTGGCCCACAGAGAGTATTAGGTTCATGAGTCCATAATAAACAACAGTAAAAGTAGCCAGATTTAAGATTGATAGTCGTAAATCCAACCAGAAAGAATCATTGCAACCTTATATTTTGCATTGAGCCAATTGCAACATAAAAGGGCAAACCTGATAAAGTGATGGGAGCAAAGGCTGATTTGGAAGTGGCAGCTGCCCCTGAGGAAATGAAGGCCCCAGACCAGCAGGAGGCTTTGTACCTGACTGAAATTACATAATTTTAAAATTTTCAAAAGCAAAATAAGGTATGAAAACATTAAAAGTGACAGTATTTAGCTCACATGAAACATATGTTGTGAATGATGCAGTTGCGGTCCACTAGGGTGCTGAAAACCCAAATTTGGTCCCATTTGAGCATGAGCCTGGTGAGGGAAGCCTGGAATTGGTGGTCTTGGCTGTGGCGGTAGAGGTGGTTGTAGCGGCGGTTGTAGGGGCAAATACTGACTGCCAGTATTCTGCAAAGGTTGCTGTGATTGCGAGGACAGTGAAGGCATAGGGGGCTGGTTAAGTGAGGGTGGCTGTGAAGCAGTATGCTGGGGCAATTGAGTCAAATTAGGAATTTGAGAGGACTGTGGTATAGACATTGGTGTCGATTGGGCACCAAGATGTCCCTTAGGTTGCTGTATTGGTTGCAAGGGATGTGACTGCATGGACTGGGGTTGAGGGTTTGGAGGAGGAATTGGTTGGGACTGAGAGTTTGATACCATAGTTTGGTTTGGCTGCTGCTTCCTCATCTGGTTCTGACCAATTTGACCTGGGAATGATGATGCAGCCTGAATATTGGACTGCTGATTTGATATAGCTGATGGCTGTGGATTCTGTGATGCTGTTGATGAAATGGCCGGTGGCTAAACAAAGCAAAGCAATAAGACATTTTCAGGAAGAAAATAAGCAAGAAAGGTATAAATGAGTGAAAAGGGCATACTGCTTGCGGGGACTGCACCATTCCAAGCATAATTTGTGCCTAATGAAAGAAAGGATAGAATGAAAAATATGTTAGAAATTAAAAAGCAATTTTTTTCTGCAACTGTTAAAAATAGTTAAAAAGTATTGGCTGTCTCAAAAATGAATGATGAAATTGATGAGTCATGGAACTCCATACCTTTAAATATGCAATATACAAATTCTAGGAAAAAATCCCAAGAAATGGACAGCCAGATATTGCAAACCAGGTGAATAAGTTGGAATATTATGCTTAAATTCACAAAAGGAACTTCGAGACCAAGTACTAACCACTTCTAATTGGCAGTCCTTTACTTGTGATGAACAAAAATTAATTCCAGCATATATATGAAACTTTAAGAAAATCTCAGATTTTATTTTTCAGTAAGTTGGGGAACTTCCAGTTTGTTATGGTCATGGAATTAGAAATTGGTTTTGTGAATGGCCATCCGTCCAAACACTGGAATGACCAAATGTTACATATAGATTATAGTAATATACTTTCCCCTATTTTCTTCAAATATTAAAAGTTTCTTCCATTCTTTTCCTTTCCTTTATTCTCATCAGAATGGCGATCAATTAAATATTACACTGTGACTGGATTGAGTGTATGTGTATCAAGAGCAAGGTAAGAAAAAACTTTGTGCTGAACCAAACGCAAGCAAGCAATAAATTATTTTAGCCTCTGTATCTCGAGAACAAGAATAAAACAAAAGGATCCCAAATTGTCGACCTATCTCCATTTGAACCATTCTCAACATAATAATGTGGTCTACCTCCTTCCCTAGGGACCTGCTAATGCAATATTCTCACATACTCTAGCATAGAAAACTTAAATAAAGCGAATAATCCATCTAGCACTAAAGCAATATGGAGGACCCTCTCAGAATACCACTACCCAAAGCGTTCTCATAAAATGCACACAATCAAATCCCTTCCTATCTACAGCTAATCACCACCCAAAGATTCATCACTGTTCAGACTGCAGCGAAACAGAATTATTTAATCCCATTTTACTACATATTCTATGAAGATTAATTGCTCTACCTAAGAATTCAATAACTATCACAAGAGTAACTTTTTCGATTCAGTTTGTCTATTTTTCATGACAACTTTAAAAAATTCAAACCATATTTATAAGTTCACATGAATTTAACTACCTATAACATACAAAAACAATAAGAAAATAGTTCCTCCACCCAACCCCATTCCAAAAAAACCCACAGAAAACAAAAGTCTAATGTAAAACTAACAGCAATAAATCGGAGAAGAAAACCCTAAATTAAAACACACCTGAAAAAGAGCTCTAGTCAGAACTGGATTTTGAATAAGAATTTGCCTCGCTTGCTGCTTGTTCTGCTCTATCAATGTCTGCACGCACAAAAATTCAATTTTCAAGCTTCAATCTTCCAATACTGAGTTTTACTCATAAATTAGGAAAGCAGGCAAAGACAACAGTCAATCAATGTGTGCGTGTATATATACGAGTGTAAATATTGTATATCAGAACAAAATTTGTACCTTCATCTGAGACATGATGTCGTATAGCTGGTTTTTGGACATGCCTGCGAGGCTCGGCGGTAATCCGTCGCCGGAAACTTGCTTTCCCGCCATTCTTTTCCCCACGCCCAATATATTTTCAGAGAGCGAGAGCAATGGAATGCGTATAGAAGAATTGCTAAATACTAACGTTTCTTTAGGGCTTGTTTGGTTGAACAATGTTTTTGTAAGTCAAAGTTTAAAATTACGAACAAAATATAATTGGTGAAGACGAAGATGGTTTGGGCCTACATAGTGGGCTTTATGTGGCCCATTAAAAAATCTACTCCTATTATTTGTCTAAACAAGCCAGCACATTCGATCCTGGACATACCAACTGAGATTCGGATCCGGATCCAGTCTCATATTTGGACTCGTGACTCTCTCTCTCTCTCTCAGGCGGTGGGCGAGTGGATATTTGGTAGAAATTCGGAGTAGAAGCTACACTAAACCCGTAAGAGGACGCACACGCGCGGCTGCATATGGCGTTTCTGTCCCTCTCCCTCTCTCTATCAGCTTCTACTCCGAAAACGGCGTTGTTTTTAGCCCACCCTTCTTCTTCAACCTCATCCACATCATTTACGGCCTCTTCTTCAGACACCCTTTCTCTGCTGCCGCCTTTGAATTGTTTCCAGAGAACCCGCACCGCAAACTTGACGCGTGGTCGCCGGAGGTCATGGATTGTGGGTATGGCTCCCGAAGAAGAGAAGATGACTCGCCGTTCGCCTCTTGATTTTCCCATCGTAAGTTTTTTTTCCCATTTTTCTTTGTGAACTTCCATCTAACATTTTTCTCGGGTTTTTGGCTTTTTTTCTTTAATTTCAATTCTAACTCACATTATGAAATTTACATATTAAATTGTCAATTTTAATCTTTTTATTTCTAGGCTATCTATTTTTTCTTTTGTTTTTGAGTTCTGAGGACGGTGGGGATTGAATGTGGAGAGAATAAAGGTCATAACCTTTGCTAGAAAATGGAAGAAGAGTGAAAATGAATTTAAGGATTCTATAGTGGAAGTGATTTTTTTTGTAAGTTCTAACTTCTGTATGACTTGTGGTTTGCCTCCAATCGAACAACTGACTAGTTGAAGGAGATTTGTGTCCTTGCTGGCTATGTTAAAATGAAATTGACTAAACAGCTCCGATGTTGTGCCTCGTTGACACGGGCAGCTTTAATTTCAGACAGAGGGCACAAGAATTTGATAACCCTGAAAAATCAGTTTTATTTATAAATAAGAAGGATGTGTGTGCTAGGCGAGCTAACTGAGCCCCTGCATTGTAGACGCCAGTAAGCTCTTGCTGATAATGGTAAGACACTACCAACTATATTTAACAGCCTAAGAATAAGGACTCATAGTCTGTATCCTTGTTTGACTCATAGGGAATGTGGTTATATATCAGCTGGTTATCTTATAGGCTGGCACTGATACCATTTTTGATCTTACTAAACTTGGTGGCTTTATTTTTTGCATTATCTTGGTAGGTCTTATGGCAGCGTGAAAATTAATTTCCTTTGGTTCCATTACTATTTGTATTCACATAATTGTTATATGAGGTGCATATCAGTTGCATCTCCTGAGAAAAGTTTCTCTTTTCCTGGTGAGAATGGTTAGGATGTTTCCGAAAACCTTGGCCTTTGGTTTGGAACATTTCTGAGAAGTGGACTTATAGAATTTAGGGCTATCTTGGAGTAGTTTAGGAGAGTGGAAATAGTTAGCAAAATTTTCTGTAAGACTTTGTCATCCTTATGAAAGAGAACTGGGTTGAATCTATATGGCCCTAGGCTTATGTTTTGGGAAATAGTTAGCTGATATCATATCTAACCATAAGACAGTGAGCTTACACCAAATCCATTTAAAATGGGTAATGTGAGACCAAAGAAATTTTGCGGAAGTTCAATTGACTTCATGATGAGAAAGTGAATTGACACGGGTGATTGTCTGTTCTTTTAGCCAAGCAATGATATCCTTGTGAAATACTAGAAAGCAACCTGTTTTGTCATACACAATGTTTAAATTGTTGGTGTTATTTCCTTTGTCAGACCTACATGATTCACATATTTGAGCTCTTACCAACATGAATAAGCGAGGCTTGTTGTTCCTCTAATCCAATTGATCACTTAATTGTCTAAATGCTTTTTGAATTTTTGGTGAATTTATGTGCTTAGTAGCATAAAATGAAAGCTGGAATTTTAGGTGATATTGTTGTTTGGACCTTTACAAGCAGTGAATTGTCTTTTTAGAGTCTTGGGGAGCACTGAATTTGGGGGCACTTTGTTTAATCGGTTGTCCATCGCCATTGCTTTGTTGTTAGATCAATATTTCTGCATTTGATTGAGATATTAATTAAAGTTGCACATGTACAGTTATTAGATAATTTGATGCACAAACCAGATGGAAAACTGGTCTTTGCCTCTAATCTTTCAGTGGTGTGATTGCATAGTGCCGGTTTATTTGAATATAAATATTATTCTAATCATTTCAGGAGTGGGACAGGCCAAAGCCGGGAAGGAGACCTGATATTTTTCCCCAATTCAGCCCAATGAAAACTCCATTACCACCACCAATGCCAGCTGATCCCCCTGAAGAAGATGAAGAAGAGGAGGAAGAGAAGAAAGAGGAAGAGGAGGAAGATCCTGAGAAGCAGGATCCAGACAAGCCAGAACAGTAGCATTGGTCGGTTTGATTTTGAAGATGGCCATTACATGAAATCTTGGATTGCTTGACATGGCAACACTATCTTGGTTTTGTGTCCAAGAACGGACGTTTTGCAGGGTCTGGATCAATTTGTAGGCAGTATACTTTTAGTTTGAGTTCAATGAGCAATGAGGTTTGATACTTGTTTTGTTCCAAAGTTGATTTGTACTTTTAATTATTTATATTTGTGAATTTGTCGACTTATCTAATAAGTAACATTCCTATTTGCCATTTTCAATCGAATTACTTTGGCAAAATACCATGGCATACTCTGAATCTCGGAAATTTCCTGGTGGTTTTTCAAGATTTAGTTGCATGTCACCAGTATCACCAAAGCTGAATGTCTAACTCATCAAATATCAACTCAAATGCCTTTTTGCAGTTAATACAAGATAATGAAAATTTGGAATCAATTGCAACTTCAAAACTACTCATTATATTGTTGGAAGATTTTTCCGTCACAAACAAGGCCAACAGAAAAAAATTCGTGCCAGCTGTTCATGATATGCTGGTTTCCTGTGAGTTAAAACAAGTAGCTAATTGGAGCGATCATGAAGTCATCCAGACACCCCACAAATATAAACTGTATACTTCATGAACAAACACCCCTTCAAAAATTAGGAATGGACAATATGCTTATTAGCAATGATTTCAATTCGGGCTTTTGACCAGAATTCTGTTAGTGCTCACTGGATTAACATTCACAGGATCATCTTGAAAAGACTTATAACATCATTCA
Organism: Paulownia fortunei; assembly: GCA_019321725.1. NCBI lineage: Eukaryota > Viridiplantae > Streptophyta > Magnoliopsida > Lamiales > Paulowniaceae > Paulownia > Paulownia fortunei. The sequence continues at coordinate 21,585,308 of CM033112.1, read as the reverse complement.
ATACCAAAAGAATAACACAGAAACCACTCATTAAAATTTTTCAGAAAAGTAAGCATACTGTAAATTACAGGCAGACAAAGACACCATTCATCTATTAAAATGCCAGATATATAATCTTATATCGAAAAGCTCTTGCAAGCTTGATAACCATTAACCATCAATAAGAACAAGCTAGCATGTTTAAATTGCATACATGGAAATAAAGAACACAATAACATAACAACACAAGAATGAACCATTGAGCCAATTTGCTTTTCAGCAGGCTCATTTTTTGCCACTTTTCTTCAGACCAGAACCTCCAAATGATCCCTTCTGCTGAGCCTTTGCCTTGAGCTCCTTAAGAGCCTGCAAGAATAAGAAAATTTTAACAATTATAGGTCAGATGCAAGGCAAATCAGCCAGTGAGAAGGGGCAGTTCTTTTAGAAAAGAATAGTTTTACCTTTTCTTCGTCCTTCTTCTTTTGAATATTAGCCTTGTCAATCTGCAAAATCGCAACATATCATAAAAAAAACCCTTATGGATACATGGATAAGAAAGTATCCACACCTAGAAGCCATTAAATCAACTACAGTTCACCATGAAATAGTTTTCCCTTATTTCATTATTTTCCTTTTAGAGGTTGATCAATGCTCCAGTTGATCTTGGATTAGGAGGAGGAAAACATCATGAGAAATGTTTTCCATTGTCTAGTTTTCAAGGAAAATACTAAGAACAGCTGATGTGACTGCAACTATGATAGAGGAGTATTTCTAAGTTATACATTTATCTCATTTTCTTTCGAGGAAATTCAACTACATTTAAAAAGCTATCAAAATAATACTTAATTCTGATAGAAAAACCAAGTAAAAATAGTTTTCATTGATTCTAATTCTCCATTTTCACTTCATTAAATCTTTGATCCAAATGGGGCGTCACTGGATAGGAAGATCGACCTCAACAATATGCAACAAATATCAGAACATCTTTAGAGGTTCAGCAAATAGGAACTATATTAGGATGCAATTACCAATAACTAGAACGCTAACAATATCTCAGAATAAATATACAGGATTGGCCTACCACAGAGTTACAACTCAGCATTTCGGAATAGGCCTCAGATCCAACAGACACACACACACACACACACGACAGCACATATATTAGTACAAATACAAATAATGCAACCACCATTACCTTCATGAAATCCAAACGGAGGAAAACACACAAAGAAGATAAAAATCACACATATTATTCAATATCATAAATCAAAACAAAGATATTCCTCATAATTCCCAAAGCCAACTCCAAAATTTCTGAATTAAGCAAATCAATTGCAGAAAACTGATACCTCGTCATACTCTTTCTTTTCAGCCTTAGGTTGCTTCAAAGGCTTCGCTTTTCCTCCTGATTCAAAACCCAAAGACAAAAGACAACACAGAAATCAGCAAATAACAACTTTTTTGTGACAAAATTAAAAAAAAAAAAAAAAAACTCCAAGTTTAATAGATTTATAAAGGAAAAATCAGCGTAATTCATGATGCGCAGGTACCTTGCTTGGTAGACATGGTTAAATTCTAGGGTTAGGGTTTCACTGCGATCGCAAAATTAATCTTCGAACAAAAAGGAAGAAGATGCCCTAACCCAATAACTTTATTGATTGATGCTTGTTGGAATTTTCACGACTTGGTTTTTTATAGATGGGCGTATAGCAGCTGAATTACGATTTTGTCCACCAATAAACAGCGACGAAGGAGGATTTTCGGATACGGACACGCGAATTTTCCTATAAGCCCCTGAATTTAATTAATTCTTAATGTACCCCTCAAAAAGGGGTATTGCCCCTGAAAAATTATGTTTTAAAATCCTAATACCGGAAAATATTATAAGATCGGTTGTTCCACATTAAATATAATATGAGTTCAACTACTTAGATTATCATAATTTAGTATGACAATACCTAAACATAGTTCAAAATTTTTCAATATTCATAGAGCATTAGTTTAATCGATATTTAATTATTATATTAAAATAATAATTTATAATTGTGTCATATATACGATCATACTTTTGTAGAACTTTAAGTGTAAAGATTTAAAAAAAAAAATGGTGATTAACTATCCAAAAACTATTAGCATAATTTGTTGTACATCAAGGTCTTTTGAAGGTAACCTCATTGGTTAACTCATAATATGTATATGAAAAGTAATCATCCTCATTGGGTTCAAATAGTATATAATCCACTTCAATATATTGCCAAATATATTTACTTTGACAAATGACATTGCAGCCTTTATATGGACTCTGCAACTCACTGTGGTTCAATTAGGTCATATCAGACATTACATGGGAAAAACTGAGAAAATTAATGACGTTTTCTATAACAGTCCAAACATATCAAGGTTTGGACAACAATGCAACATCCAGTTATGTACTGGTCAAACTTTATCTCCCTTCCATGACTGAAATTGATAAATCGTTTGTGCAAGGCTTCTCTAAATCCACTTCTTTCTCAGCCTCTCGTGTGGTCGTGTCAATAAAGAATGCCGGTTGTTTTGGTTCTGGCAGTTGCAAAGACTCGTTTGTCAGCATGGAAATCACAACTGTCATGGAGGGCCTGTCAGTTGCATTATCTTGAACACATAATAGACCGACATTTATGCATCTTGTTATTTGATTTTTATCATTAGATTCATCGAGTGTTGGATCCATAAGCTCAATAGCCCTTCCTTCAACCCACAGCTCCCATGCCTGATGCAAATCCAGTGTGGTATAAGGAATTATTGGAGCACTAACTTCTTTAGTTTAGAGCAATTAAGAAGCTGATCAATATATTAGTTTAGTTACTTACCAGTCCTATGAGGTTGAGTGGGCGTTCTGAATGATAGCAGCCATGATTTTTCTTGCCACTCACAATTTCAAGTAGCAAAACACCAAAACTGAATACGTCGGTCTTCATGGAGAAAACACCTTTTATGGCATACTCAGGCGACATATAGCCACTGTAAGAGATGATAAATAACATTTCAGTGATACCTAGGAGCAATTTTTGGACATCAAATAAGGTTCTTGATCAGTGGTTTGTTTCTTACTGTGTCCCGACAATTCTTTTTGTGTTTGCTTCAGATTCTTGCTTCCTGAATATCCTAGCTAAGCCAAAGTCTGAGATTTTGGGATTCATGTTTTGATCAAGCAAGATATTGCTGGCTTTTAGATCTCGATGAATCACCCTCAACCTCGAGTACTTGTGGAGGTATAACAGTCCTTGAGCAACTCCTTCAATAATGTTCATGCGGTTGCTCCACTTTATCAACTCTCTTCTGCTAGGATCTGTTCACAAAATATTGCCAATGCACAACAGATAAGAGCAACTTCTAAATTAAAGCAAACTTAAGATCAAGGTATACAGATTCGTGCTATTAATACACACCAAAAAGGAAGAAATCCAAGCTTCTGTTGGGCATATACTCGTACACTAAAATCTTTTCTTGCCCTTTCACGCAGCAGCCTAAAAGTTTGACAAGATTATCATGTTGCAGTTTAGCTATCAACAGAATCTCATTCTTGAACTCCAATAATCCTTGTCCTGAGCTTCTTGAAAGTCTTTTTAGGGCTATCTCTTGTCCGCTTGGCAATTTTCCCTGAAGATTTAGCTAATTGGTATACATATTTAGGTCACTTTAGATATCCCATTTTCCAATAAGTTTACCTTATAAACTGATCCAAAGCCACCCTCTCCAAGCTTATGCGCAGAAGAGAACTTGTTCGTCGCCATCTCTAGGCTCTCAAAACTAAATATGTGAACTTGATTCATCTTCTTGTCTATTTTATCAATCGCTCCACTGTATTGTCCTGGAGATATATTTGTGTCTGCCAGCCAACTCACGTAACAGCACTTTTACTGCTGCTTTCTCTTTACCTGAATTTGCAAATATCAAAAGCAAACTTAAATGGACCTAAGATATGATTAAAATCAAATAAACTAACTTGGTTTGGGCTAGTTGTCACCTTTTCCTTTGAAGTATATTCGCATAACACAGCAGGAGATGCTCAATAATAGTAATGTTCCACTGCCTGCAGCAACAAGCCATATCCACCACTTTGCCTTTGTTCCTGAATAAAGACATAACATAACGCCGTTTTTCCATTGTCACACTAATTTACACAATTTTAATTAGAAGTTCTAGTGGAACAAAGATAGGATTGTCATATTACTTACTTCCTTTTACTTAATATTTGTTCAATGATTCATCTGTTTGCTAATGTCTTAGCTTGACTGCAGAGACTAGATTACACTAAAATAATTGTACATTAGATGTCATAATTGAATTTTTCGTTTCTAATTTTGTTCTTTAAACAAGCATGAACCAGTTAGTACATTCTTAAACTCTAGTTTCGATCAAGATAAACATTAATTATCTAACCTGAATCGCTCCCCGTATCAAGAAAGTATACCACCCTTTCGTTTTTTCGTTCTACTTCTGATAGCTCGAACTATATATCTTTGTTAAAAATTTCACAGCCAGTCCCATTGTTGTTTATCGAGGCATAAGCAATGCACGAACAATTCTGCCTGCACTTAACCTCGCAATCAAACAGGCTCAGGTTTTGGTTTTGATCATATCCGTAGCCATAACCAATGACTGAACCTCGCCTTTCAACGATCTCAAGATTAGCCTTCCTACACTTTGGCGACATCTCCATAACGCATCCTGGAGCCAGATTCCCCATGACAGAACAAACAGAAAAACCAAGACTGTCGCTTCCACGTTCAAATCCTCGACTTATCATAATCATGCCATCTGAGTAAATACTGACTTTTGCCAAACTGATTACCCTGTCCTGAATATGTCAAGTACTTCTCATTCTCATTCGAAACGTAGGTAAAGTTGAGGTCCTTGTAATAAGTTAAATACAACGGGTCGTTAAAATCATCTTTGTCCCACAGCCCGCTAGTCCAGTAGACATTCCCTTGCCAAAAGATCATCAATTGGCTCGAGCCATTCAGGTCTCCACCCAGAGTAAATGACCCTGAGGTTGGTACTTCATTGCTTGTCCAAGAAGTGAGTGACCACTTATGCCCTGTCCTGAAATTGATTCCAAGCTTCATTCCAGGCAAAAGTGTGTCAGTTGGGTAATCAAAGCTCTGCCACAAGGTTCGATTTATTGAACCGTCTGGATTTGGCATCCTCAGCACCAAATTTCCATTATCTAGGATAGTGGAGCTTGTGTTCTTGGCACTTGGAGCAGAATTTGAAACAATGGCACTTCCTCCACGGTAAGAAATCTTTAGCAGGCCATCAGTGGTGTCGATCATAAGCATCACGAGTAAATCAGGGATTGGAGTGTTTCTATTGGCAACCCACAGTGCTTTGTCTTTATCTATCAAATAGTCTCCCATCTTGGATGGTGAGTTGTAAAAAATGCCCAAGCATTTGCTCTTTGAGGTGAAGAACTGCAACCTAAAGACTTTGTTTGCTGAACTAGGGTACTCCCCATTCATCAATGGTTGGCCTTGTAACAATGTATCAGTTCCTGCATCAACATCTGCATAAGAAGGCATCAGAAATAAGAAATAGCAACATGACAGATTTAGAATGATATGTCTTATTCGCATTTTGCTGATTGATGTAAAATTTGAAGCCATTAGAGTATCACTTCTTGATCTGTGAAACAAGAACTAGAATCCTTTTAATTGGCTTAGCACCGAGTCTACTAATGAAACAAAAGTATTGATTAGATAGCATTTACAAATTGGTCTTGATCAAAATATTAATGAGTGAACTGATGAAACTTCTCAGAATTGACAGTTGAATTCTTGTATTACATCATATGCTAGTTAATATGGTATCGATTTGTGGATCATATGTATAAAGTTGGCTGAATGCACGGAAAGAATTTTACAAAAATTTTACCATAATAAAATGAAAAAAGGAAGACCATAAGGTCAGTCAAGCACCCCATCAGAATTCATCTGCATATTAACTTAGACTTTCGGTGTTCGTTAGCCTTCAAAAACACCGTATTGTATTTATTCCACAACTGTGATTCACCTTTTATTATAAAAATTAAAATACACACGTGCAAAAATACTCCAAAATCATGTTCCATTGGGATTTTTGAAACACATACAACCAATTTCTAATCAAAAGAGAGAGTGAGAAGACTCCAAAGTCAATTGACGAATAGAATTTGCATCTCCACAAAGGCAATCAAATTGAAGTTAGTTTTAGTAATCAAACACGAGTTAAAGCAGAGAATGTCAGGGAATCAAATTGGAGTTTTCATCAAATATGAAATCAGCAGAAGGAGATAAAACAGGGTAAGAGTCTAAAGGTTAATGAGATAAAGTTCATTCATAGAAATCCTGGTGCAAAAGGGGCTTTTCTCCCATACTTTTATTTGATATTGTATAACAAATTAATGATGGTTTTTGGACTCCACGAATTGAACAAACATTAACACTTTTGGGGTTTTGCAGATTGCATCTGCACCTCCAAATCTTTTCTTCAAGATATTCTATAGCTTGAAGAATCCAGCCTTGGAAATGATTGTGGAAATGAGAAGCATGCCTTCTTTTAGAAATAGGCTTGAGATTTGGCTTATTTATAATATATATATATATATATATTGAAATTACATATATAAAGTATGGTTTGTCTTTGTTTTATGATAAAATTTGTAAAATACGAACAAATATTAAAAAGGTAATTATAATTTATGAATTTAGGAGGAATTTTTGATATAAGTAGCCAAATCGGTCAACAGAATATTTAGAAAGAGGGGTCGTAACACACAAATTGAAAAGCTTCAGCCAGAGCTTCAATGATAGGAAAATGGCTCTCAATCCAATTTGATGAAGAAAATTGATGGAGGGTCAGATTAAGAACTGAGAGATGAAAATGCCATGCATGGATCCCATGGTTCTTATTGGCAAAAGGAAAACCGGTGAGAATGAGATTTTTTAATTGAGAGATTAAATATTTCATTCATGGATTTTATTATCAAACACTACGTGAAAAATACTTAAAATATTTTTACAATATACATTTTTTTTTACATTCTTTTTTGAATGAAAGGAAAGTAAGCAGTAGAGCCCACCAAAATGTAGGTATTAACGATCTACTTCTATTGTTGTTTATTTCTTTAGAGATATACTTCGACATAAAACTATTAATTGTACTTAACTATTTTTTTATATTTTAATATCTTGAATTATAATAATTGCTCGTTTTTCTTAACTAAAAATAAGTCGTACCTCTGTTAAATTAATTTACGATCATATTAAGACAAATTAGAACCAGATGAAACTTGTTCAAACAATTTTATTTTTCTTTATTTTTTACAATATTTCTAACAAAATATTTTTACATAGAATCATGTTGTCAGGTTAGAATCATGAACTTGATTATTAAATCTTTAAAATTCTCAAAAAGGACCTTAGGACACCAACAGTTGAATCTCAAACTGACGATTATTCTCCACATTTTCAGTTAAGTTATTATTTATCCCAAACTTCTAGCATATATATATCTTTCTCGAAATCGGCTTTAAAATTTTTGTTTTAATTTTCTTATTTTACTTTACATTCCACTTTTTTATATATATAACACACGCCCATGAGATAAATATTTGGTGTTGTTTATTTAAATATAAATTATCTTATGAACACGTGTTATGAATCCAAACAATATTGGAATACAAGTGGAATAAGAAATCGAACAGAAAACTCAAAGCCCTCAAAATCTTATCATATATATAAAACCCTTTAAATAAAATAAAAGTCTTGTATATAACATTAATTATGGCTTGAGTAGCAAGGCAAGAAATTTTAAATTTCGTTCATATCTAAATAAAATCATATGTATAAATGTATTTTCTTGGAGATTAAGACAGGCAAAATCATACATATGTCTTCTTGTGTTGTCCCCTCCCTCTACTACGTATGATGGCATCGATATGTCCGAGGTCATACGCCCAATGTTTTCTTGTTAATTAATGGCATTGCTGCAATGAAAACCACTTACCACTCTCCACTCTCCACTCTCATTCATCATCTCTCTTAATTTTGTCACAATGCACAGACTGGTAAAAGTCTCAGTGTAAGAACTCACAAGATCATAAGGAAACTTGATTTTTGTGCACTAAAATCACACAACCCTTCAAAACCAAAACAAACATCTCTCCAACCACAAAAATTTCCAGTCTATTTTCATCTTCTCTTCCATAGTCTAATCTAATCCATGGTAAGCCTCTTTCTCCCTTTGTAAAACTGTATCGTACATACTCGATGAGTGACTAAAACTCGTGTTTTATATGTGCGACTTTAAAAGGGTACTTATTTTATTGTTTTTTCACATATGAAAGGCCATTGTTGTTGAAGTTGCTTTTGTTGGTTTTTGCAGAGTTTCATGGCTATGATGGTCCAGTCCGTGGCAAAAACAATGGTGGGGTTGGTGGCTCAGCCGGCGGCGACGTTGACGACATTGTTGTATTACAGTGATCTCCTTCCTAGGAACCTTAACTTGGACCGGTTTGTGCAACATGAATTGGTTGAGCCTGAGAATTTTTTGTTCCATTTTCTCATCTATTTCTTGAAATGTTTTTGGTAAGAGGATGGAAATGATCTGCAGTATTTACTAATTCTTTTGTCAATAATTGCTGTTGTCTTTTTTGTTATTTTATAAAAGAAATGCTTTCATCAGCACTATTTTTTTTTTTTTTTTTTGGGTTCATTTGAATGTCAGCTTATTAATTAAAATTCAGTATTTTATAATTCATTCTGTAACTCTCAATTTAATTGAAAATATATGTTAACATTAAATATGATTAGAAGAAATAAATAATTATATTTTGGGTTTGTGAAAATGCTAAGAGAAAGAAAACAAGATGTCGCTTTTTCCACCTCAAATTTGTGAAGTAGGCGTGCTTCAATTGTTTGGTCTATAGTGCATTTTTCTTTGCTATGAAAGCTCATCACTCTGATGACTTGTTGGTGTTTGGGTTGAATAAAACATAATTTATGTACAAGAGAAAACTTTGATGTGGATTGAATTGGACCTAATCCAGAGGTTGAATACGATTCAATATCAGAGAATTTATAATGTCAGTTCAGCTATAATTACAAGCACATTAGCTTGTGAGGTCTATTGAGGTGGCTCGTAATTAAAATTTTTCAACAATTAAATTAATAAAAAAAATAGATTAGGATCAGAGCATACAAGTTACAACTATACTTTATAACAACACAAACTTGAATTATTTATAACAAGGGACCATATAAATATCACATGTTATAAACATATCTCATTGTATTAAGAGATCAAAAGTCACGTTTCGTTAAATGATCAACGACAATATTAGTTTTCTCAAAATTTACGTGTCGTTAGATAATCAATGACAGTATTAGTTTATAACACCTAGGTCGAGTTCGACCACAAATTGAATCGATCAACGACAATGTTATTTCATAGCACTTGGGTCGAGTTCGATCACAAATTGAATCGAATGTTTTAACCCTTCTAAAAAGATACAAAGTCACAATCTATTTGCGAATTGAAAACGTGACATTATATAATTAGTGATTGTGCTAGTTTTGAATCCAGTTCAATCACAAATCGAATTGAATAAACTAAAAATATTGTTAGGGGTGTAATAGAAAAAGAAGTGTAATTACCATCATAATTTATTTACAATTGGCTTCTTACTCTATTTACTAAAACAATCATGTTCTATAGATTCAGCCCACTAAGATATTGAAAATTAATTAATTATAATTAATGGTTGTACACCAAAGTTTGCATATAAGGATGAGAAACTAATTAATATGAATTGATTAATACCCTCACGTATTATTTTACTTTTGATGGAAATCTGGACCAACACTTTTTATGAAAATATTAAACATATAAGGAGCCAGAAAAAAAAAAAAAAATATTCGCTTGTCCATTAGGACCACTACTATAAAAGCGAAGATTTATTATAGTAAATGACTGCTCTATCCTTCAATTTAAATTTAAAAAAAAAAAAAAAAACTGAATTAAATTGTTCTTACTGTACCATTCCTTATTTAAGGAAAAAGGTTTTTATATTTGGATAGAGTCCAATAATACAAATTAAATTAAAGCTATTCCATACATTTTGCAAGACAATAAATAAAGACAATTTTTTAAGGAAGAAAATGACTCAAAAGTTGACTTTTATTAATTTGTAACTTATTCTAAACATGACTTAATCAACAATGGGACTGAGGGAGTAGCTTATTCTAAACTAATTGATACATAAAAATTATGGATATTAGTACTCAAAGATTTTAGGTGTTCTAAGTATCTACATAGGCCTCGGCTAGCTAGAAGCCCTTTTAGAACAAGCAATAATACATGAAAATTATCTGTATTTATATTATAAAATGAATATGTGAATGAAGAATAAATATTTTATTTTATAAATCAAACACCTTATTATTATTACACATTAGAAACCACCAATCTCGTGAATTAAATCGGTCAAAACTATATTTTTATAAATTTAGTTATATGTATGTGATTATTTGAATTTTGAATTATGTTATATGTGTTTTTAATTGATAATTTATCGCTTTTACTTTATATATAATAATTATTATATTATATTATCATTTTATATAATATAATAAAAAATATAATTAATTTTCATCAAATCAATAGTTAAATCGGTTGAACCATCGACCACCAGTAAAATCAATTTGATTATCGATTCAATTATAAAAATACTGATATTATGAAGAATTACATATGTATGTTACTTTTGGATCAAATTTTCTTTATGTTCATTTGACATAGTTTTTATTTTTCTTCTTCTATTTACAAATAAATGCACCATTTAATACAATGCAGAAGTCATCTTAGTTCTCAATAACTCATAATATTTTTTGTATATTGTAAAAAAAATTAAATTGTGATATCTCGTCGTGTATTAATTTGATTGGTCAATGACTAAATAATACTAATGAACATTGACTTATTGACATGTAAATACAATTTTGAGAGGTTTTACAAATCGGATTAGAGAAATTAATAGTGATTATAAGTACATCCAAAATACTAATAGTATTCAAAGAAAAAAAAATAAAATAAAAAATCTTGATTGCTCCGCCCAACTGAAAATCTTGATTTTATAACTTTTATTAAAAATTAATGTGGTATAATTGATCTTCTTAAAATTCTTATTTAGAAGTCAATTCCAATATAGATTATTTTTTGTATTACAAAGAAATGTTAATAATTTATATCCTGGAAATAAAATATATTTATAGTATTGATACGATTTTTGTGTATTTAGATTTTTAGACCTTTTCACGAATTTAATTAAAATATTATAATTTAACTTTATATATTGACACGTGATCCATGAATGTTTTGAATTCATTGACATCAAATACCAATTAGTTAATTTCATTAGCAAAATGCACATAATTGAATCCCGTCAATGTGTTCTGTTTGCTTCCTCATCAATTAATTCTTAAATACAAACAGACAACAATGTTTACCAACCTTTTGTGTATCATTGTCCGACTACTCCCGTAGAAGATGGACCAACTCACAAGAAACCCGAGTCAAATAAAATGGCTGCCAAACAGTAATATCGAAATTAATATATATAAATGAACGAAGACCACATTGATCCATTTTGTTGTTGATGAACAGCATTCTTACTGATCTTTGCACTGTATTATTTCATTATTTTAATATAAATACGAAATTTTAAATAAAATTTACAAAAATAAATAAAGAATATGTAACTTTACACTATTATTTAAAAAAATTGATTTAAATGAGAGAATAGCTTGAGTGGAAAAAAAATTCTATTTTAACAAATAAACTTTATTTTAGAATATTTTAAAAATTAAAAATAAGAGTAATAAATTTGGGACAGATAAAATATTTTTTATTATTTAAGATGACAATATTATTTTCAAAGGCACCATTAATTATGGAGTACTACTTTTGATAGCAACAATAAATATAATAAATGTTAACTAATTAAATTGATCGATTTTATACTTTCATAAAAATATTATTGCTCAAATATCAATATTAATAAATAAAGTATTTTTTTATCTTTATTTATTTTAATTAAAATTATATTTGGTGAACTAATTAAATTGATCGATTTTATACTTTCATAAAAATATTATTGCTCAAATATCAATATTAATAAATAAAGTATTTTTTTATCTTTATTTATTTTAATTAAAATTATATGAAATTATTAGATCAATCATAATTACGGGGTAGGATCCCATATATGATTGTGATACTGAAATATATCTTTATCACTTTGACATTACATTGTTCCAAATCAAGAATTATTGCGATGAAATATCAAATTTGCACATAAAATGCATGTTTGCAAAATAGTATCTCGTTCAATAAATATCAGCATAAGGACTCTAGTACATTTATGCCGGTGCTTATTAGGAATAAGAGGGTGTTTGGTCAAACTTATTTAAAACATATTATAAACTCTTACATTTTATAAGATGTTTTTTAAATTTATAAGATATTAAATTTTATTTTAAAAATAAATTATTAAAGTGTTTGAATAAAATAAGATCATAGAACTTTTAACATGTTAATAATGACAATTTAGTAATTAAAATTGTCAAAATTAAAAGAGTTTGTTAAAATAAAATTTTAATTTAAAAATAAGTTGAAATTGAGGTACTTTTTTTAGAAGTATAAGCTATTAAATAATATTTTTTTATCTTATAAGCTCTTTTAGAAAAAAAATTACCAAACACTTTTTTAGAGCTTATAAGCTCTTAAACAAACAGCTTATAAAATGTTTTGAAAAATTTATAACACCCTCTAAGTATATTGAAGTTCTGTACTTATAAATTACTAATTAGATGTGAAATATTGTTGAATGTGAGGTTTCTATGTTATGATAATACAAGATTACTCGAAATCGTGGTAATTTCGTATATAGTTAGTTGTGTTTTGATTTACTATAATTATATGGATAATTACAAAAAGAATATTTTGAATGTAATTTATTTTATATATATTGAATAACCAATAAATAATTCATCATCTATCTAATTAGTAGGGGAATCTCGTATGTTTTCAAAAAAATTAATTTAGAAGTTTTTGGCCGAAATTGGATGAAAGTTAAAAAAATAACAAGTAACTAATTTTATTTTTATTTTTTAAAAAGGATACAAATTGATTCTCAATTTAATTCAAGTGACTCAAACTTATGACTAAGTAAATCGTATAAGTAATTAGATATAAATATATAATTATTGAATTATTTGTATTTTAATTAATAATCTATAATTAGAGTTAATAGAAAAATTAGATAATAAAAATTATTTATAATAAAAAATGTTCGTTATTTTACGTATATATAAAATTTCATGGCGTATTGTTACTAAAATGTGGTGGAGGGGATGGACACATTAAATTATTTCTTTAGCTCAAAAATATCTGAAGATAAATATTCAACCGAACCAGTCTGTCAAAATGTACGAGTCTTTCATCTAAATCAGTCCCACTATATATATAAGACAGAAACATACATGTAAAATAACAGAAATCAAAGCTAAGTCCAATGATTGGCCTTTTCCTTATCTATGTATCACTGCCTTCTTACAATCACAACTTTGAATATATATAATGATGTCCTGCTAGTCCAAGTGACAAAAGATAACAGTTGAAAATGTCTGTTATTCCACAAGTTTGAACCAGGAAGAAAAAGAAAAAGGAAAAATAAGAAGAAAAAAATCAGGATCAATGGAAGTTCAAACCACCACCGCCGCCATGAAAAAGACGTTCTTAATCATCAACTGTATCGTACTGGCCATCGGCAACTGCGGTGGCCCTTTAATCATGCGCCTCTACTTCATCCGCGGCGGCAAGAGGATCTGGTTTTCTAGCTGGCTTGAAACTGGAGGATGGCCCATAATCCTCATCCCCCTCCTCGTTGCGTACACGCGCCGCCGCCGCACCACCACCGCCACCCGGGCGAAGCTCTACTTCATGAAGCCCCGCGTGTTCTTGGCAGCAGCTGTGATCGGGATTATAACCGGCCTGGACGACTACCTGTACGCATACGGGATCGCTAAGCTCCCCGTCTCCACCTCCGCCCTCATCGTCGCCTCGCAGCTGGCGTTCACGGCGGTGTTCGCCTTCCTTCTCGTTAAGCAGAAGTTCACGGCGTACTCGATAAACGCGGTGGTTTTGTTGACGGTGGGAGCGGTGGTTTTAGGGCTTCATACGAGCAGCGACAGGCCGGAAGGGGAGTCGAATAAGGAGTATTTGTTGGGGTTTCTCATGACGCTGGCGGCGGCGGCGCTGTACGGGTTCATTCTGCCGTCGGTGGAGCTGATGTATAAGAAGGCTAAACAGGCTTTAACATTTACGCTGGTTATGGAGATTCAATTGGTGATGTGTTTTTTTGCTACGGCTTTTTGCACTGTGGGAATGCTCGTCAACAATGACTTCCAGGTGACAAATTTTATTATGTCCTCCGTTTCTATTTTTCACACACTACACCTACACATGCATGGAGAATTCTCCACACAAAACAAGGGGTATATTGGATAAGATTTCAAATAAGTGTGCTTATGATCATTATCTGTCCGAAGAAATGATTCATCGAGATAATAAGTCGGTATTTAAAATAGATACATTTGAGCACTATATTTTCTTTATTTATTTTTTTTCACACATGTGAGGTAATTAATAGCATATTTTAGATTTCATATTTTAATGAGGAAAAAAAAGGCAAAATGTTTGAAACATAAAATACACTTTTTCAAAATTTAAATTATAAAATTATTTTTTCAATATTTTCTTCAAGATCGAAATATCATGTAATGGTTCAATCTATGCTACTTAAGTCCAAAATTGATGTAATCAAGAGTCAAGAGTGGAGCTCTATAAGTCAAGTCAACATTTGAGCAGCTCAAGCTCAATTATACCAATTTTAAAATATCTTAAGCTGGATGCTTAGTTGAATTATAAATAATTTAAATTTATGCTCAAATTGGGCAAATGTCCACATTATTGCCAGGTTTTTGGGTCAAATCATGTCCAGAAATTTGGCCACCACAAAAGATAAATTAAAATATATGAAAAAGGTTAAGTACGACAAAAATCTTAGGGAAAGGTTGCCCAATCATAAGAAAAAGCATATTTTCTTGTAAGTAATTATAATATAAACGTGTGCGAGCTCATTTTATGCTGTGTTTTAGTTGGTTTTAATGTTCAAACTTCAATCTCCCACCTTGTTCCAACCAAATTTCACTCCATCAGAATATCCAGCATCTTAATATAAGCCTGCAAGCTTTGGGCCAATATAAATCATTTGAGAGACCTACTCATATATACATACTTATATATATATATACACACACACACACACAACGTGTGTGTATGTGAGAGTACCTGTATAATGTCCGAAAATCTACTTCAATTAATGTCTGTAAATAGAACCTATGAGGTTTTCATGGTGTAATAGATGTCTCGTCTATTTACACACTCATATGGATATGTGTGTTTATATGTAAATAAATGTATCGAATCGAGACTAGACTCCCAATTTCTTCATCAATCACATAATTAATATTTAAGAACCGTATTAACCTTAACTAATCCAATTTCTGGAGAGATAAGTAGACCCAGAGTACTCAATAATTGAGACTGGGTGCAGGCATCATCTAATTAATTTCCTAATTAATGGTGGAGAGACTAATCGTTGTGTGTCTCATTGGACCACATTCTCTAAGCATCTTCAGGGCATCTTCTTTACTTCTATTTTAAAGAATCCAACAGCAGGCCGTGGACTCTTTCAGTGGAGGTTTTGGTATTATTAAAAGTGGGAGGATTTCAAAAGTTGAAATTTGTGTTCTCAAAAAGATTTAATGTTACTCAAAAGTTTCAAGTTTCCCCACGTGATATTTAACCAATAAATAAAGAAATGGTCAAACCCATCCATTAAGATAGGTGATTACAAAATAAATATTAGATGGCAGCACCCACGATGGATAATATAATATGTATTATTGATCAAGACCTTTAAATAATTAAGTTTTTCTTTTCACTAGCATTCTTCATATTATATAGTATTATCGAGGATAATTATATTTTTTACGCTAATGTATGTCGTATTCTATAGCAAGAGTGCTGCCATTTAGCGATTGAATCTCACCATTATCTATTATCATTAGATAGTAGTATCACTTCAATTGCAAATATTTATGTGAATTTGAATTGTGAATTGTTAAGTAGGTTGTTGCTTGCATTACAAGAAAGTGTTATGGATGTCGGACATTTGTTTGATGAAAATCATCCGACATTCAAGTCAAATTTTGAATAGAAAGAAATTTAGAGAATTAGATAGCAGATAATTATTTAATAAATTACGTACATTTTAATGAGTTTTATTTAAGTATTAAAGCTCGTTTAACATAATAATTCGTAAACTTTTTTCACTTAGGCTATTGAGTTATATCTGCGATTCGACCCATAACCTGAATAGGCCTTTTGGATGTACTCCTTTGAGTTTATGCGGATTGTGGTCCATCTATATCAATAACAAATGTTAGAAATTTGAAAATAAATTGAAGTCGATTTGCATATGAAAACATGTGTTATTATAAAAGAAAACAAATACCAACCCCAGTACATTACATGACTATCAATAGGCACGTATATGCTGATTTTTTTTTTTTCAATTTAGTGTTTGATTTGATATTAGAAGGGAACCAAGGATGAAGGATTCGATCTAAAGGAAAACTTATTAATTTGTTGGTTTTGTAGGCAATTTCAAGAGAAGCAAAAGCATATGAACTTGGGGAGACAAAATACTATTTAGTGGTTGTTTGGAGTGCCATAATTTGGCAGTGTTTTTTCTTGGGAGCCATTGGAGTGATATTCTACTCATCATCCCTGCTATCAGGCATCATTATCACTGTCTTACTCCCAGCAACTGAATTATTAGCTGTTATTTTCTACCATGAAAACTTCCAAGCAGAAAAAGGTATCTCTCTTTTCCTATCTCTTTGGGGATTTGTTTCCTACTTTTTTGGTGAGATCAAACACAGCAAGAAGAAGAAGAACCCTAATGATGATCAGACTGCAGAAACCCAGTTGTCTGATCAAACTGCTGCTCCTTGATTCACTTTTTTTCATAATTTGATGTTGTAGTTATAAATTGTCATTACATAAAGGATTTTTTTTTTTTTTTTTTTTTTTGAACAACCTTTGTATTTTGTTTTGTTTGGTTATTATTATTGATGTATCTTGTGGAAGTTAATGGGGGCAATCATAGGACAAGAATTGTTCACAACCCACATGCAGTAATTAAGGACCATAGTGTGTATGGGCAAGTGGAAGAAAATGATTTCTTGTACAATAGACTTTACAACATCAATTATTGGCCAATAGTATTTATCTTTTGAGACAGCTCAGTTCACCCAAAAGGTTATGGGCATCTTCATAAATCTTTGTCATGCATCTAAATTTGATTTGTAGAATCAATGTTGGTCATAAAAAGCATAAATCTTCTCATGCATCTTCACTTTTGTTTGATGTACTTGGACATTCTGTTAATATATGGACTAGTCCTATATTCTGTTTAAGTGATGAGGGCACAGCATGTTGAGTCAGCAGCATGATATAAAATTCAAAAAATAATGGATGTGGAACCCACACCACCACCTCTAATATAAGATTGTAGGTCTTGCTTGCCATAGTGTGTAAAAAGGCTTTATCCTGATTGTGCGGATGTTTTATTATCGATGCTAGATCAGACAGTTGTAATTGATACACATAGAACTGTGAACTAAAAGTGGAAGACTTTCTCATCTCGTTGGAGGGATAGATGAATAGGGATGGTGGGGAGATAGGTAGGGATGTTGGGAGGCGGGGCACAACCCTTTTCGTTCATCAACTAATCTATCATGGCTTAATCCCATCAAACAAAGTGAACGGGCTAATATGTGTTGTTAGGAGTGTTATAGCAATCACGACTTGTCTCTTATTATTATTAGAGATATCCAAACTTAGAGCTCGATATCCAGTTGGATCTTCATACGTTGATAATGGGTTCGAAAAAAATTGGGAATCCAATATTTATATCGTTGGTGAAACAATTGTTTGATTTCAACTTTGAAAATATATCTGAAATTCTAAACGAAGACTTTTGTATGTTTAATTTGAAATATAAAAGTAATTTAGTTATTGAAAAAGAATTATATATGACATGGACTAAAGTCTTAAATGGATCTTGAATTATGAAATAATTTAATTCGATCCAAAATGAATTTGAATTGGAATCCAATTTGCTGACAACCTGTGTCATGGTGTTGGTTTCCCTAACCTTACCCTTTTTTCGCATAATGGGCTGACCCCATTTCTTCCTTTTTGGGCTGGACTCTTTGTACAGTGTCATCAGTCTACAACAAAACCCATTAATATACTAAAACTTTATCCTAAAATCTATTTTATATAAAAATCCCTTAGTCCATATCTTCATATAACCTCGTTATTAATACTCCATTTTGATATTGATGATAAGAGTTAATTATAAACATTATTTTTGAGATTTTGTCTATTTACAAAAAGATATTCTCTAAATTTATTAATTTTAAATATAATTTTTTATATTCATTTTATTTTATAAATTACAATTACGATATATCATCATTAATATAGTATCACTTCTTGTAGTAGTATTCCTATTAATTTCAGTTTGTCGAGTGAATCACTATTTGTGTTACAAAAAGTCGTTAGGGGTACTAAGTGTTGAGACAACTAAAACACTCTAACAATCAAATTAGTTCCATTACAAGTAGATATAAATCAAAAATTTTGATAGCATACTAATATGTAATTTATTGCATCTCTTTTAATAAAAAAAATTTAAGATATTTATAATATTCATATTAGCATTTTCTTGAGTTTGGCACTTAAGCCATAGACTATATTCTTAGAAATTGTAAGCACAATGGACGACTCATTTCACATTTCTTTTGAAAATTGCTAGTGCCCGTAATGGCAAAATTGTAAAATTATATAATAGTAATTATTTGCATACGATTGTGCTATATCTTCTACTACATAAGATTTTGATACATGAAATGAATAGTAACTCATGACCATCGAAATAGGAAAAATGAAAATTAAGAAGAAGAAACGAAGGTAGAAAATCTTTGTTGGAAATAAGCACCAACCTTTTACCTAATTCCACTGGAGCCCAAATAATTGACCCACCTGCCAAAGTTACTTTTGACCAATTGAAGAAACATTTTCTACTTGTTTCCGTCATTTTATTTTTTAATATTTTTTTAATTATCTTTTCGGCCCCTTAACTAAAGTTAGTGCAACATACGATTGCGAATAAGCACGGAATTGTCTTGTGGGCCCTTTTATATTTGAGTTAAGCTTGTTTAATTTGATTGTGGTGAAATTTACCCTTAGTCATAAAACATTCTCTAAACAAGTCATTTTCTTTTTTATGTGAATTTAATATGAGTTTAGGCCGGGTTTCTTATCTGAAACTTGAGTCGTGTATCTTTACAATCGAATCAATTTTACAAAATATGCATTATTACTATTATCAAAACGTGGCATTTCTTATTACAATTACCTTTAAAAGATTTAAAAATTAAAACATAATTATTGATTAATCATAAAAAAATTTCAACTATGATTATTCTAACAAATCTAATGAATTTGTGATCTTAAAACTTATCCCATACTACAAGATTTGGATATGGATATCTTAAGGTTGTCTTCCACACAAACTTATCAAATACAAATCCGACCCAAATCAATTGCCAAGCTTGAGCTATTCATTTATGCTTGACCAATTTGTGAACCGGGTCCGTTCGTAAGTCATTCATTTAAATTTGATTAATTTTTGGCAGCCAAATTTGAAGTTAAAAAGGTTCGCTTTGAAATGAGCTCGGTTGTTACAAGATAATAGGCATGACAATTAGTTTAGTTTTTTGTTTTCTACGTAATTATCAACTAATACATGCAATTTGAATGAACAAGTTTCTTAAAAGAATTTTTGTTTCATATATTTTTTAGATAATATATTCATTATTGTGTATTGAATATATATTTTATTATATATTTATACATACTTATATATATATAATATATACACAATGAAAATATAATGTATAATATCTCTTAGTCCGATGTTTTGAAAGTTGGTCATTCAATTCATACCTATTCATATATATATATATATATATATATTATACCCAAGTTATTATTGCAATATTTTTAAATTTGGATCAAATCGTTTATTCAATTGAAAATTAAAGATCGCGACAATTCGATTAGGCTCAAAAAATTATTTGATCGGTCAAAATTGATCAACAATCAATCAAATCGTCAACAACTGATCAAAATTAATTTGATCGGTTTTCAACTTTTTTTTATTTAATTTTTTAGTTTTATATAAAGATTCAAATTTAATAATTTATTATATTTATGTAATTATTATATATTTTTTATATAATTTTTTATTTATTTTTATATTTAAAATATATTGTATATTAATTAATTTATTATATTATTATTTTATATAATAAAATAAAAAAATATTATTAATTTTTATTAAATCAATTCAATTTTTATTAAAAAAACATTGCATTATTGTACCAAATAATTCAATAATATTTGGAGCTTTTACACTCATCAAAGCCCACAGAATCACTCTAAAACAGGGCTAAATTATATGTAAATGTGGAACACGAAATCTGGTTCACTTTTTCTAATTTCGAGATCTTCCAGATTATTAAAAGGGTTTTGAAAACAGAAAATGAAATGCACTTGATTCCGAATCCCATGAAATGATTTTTGTCTGATGCTTCCGTGTCAAAGCAGGACGCCTGGAACATCATCTTTGAAACAAAGTCCATAAAAGAGGCGATAAAATATTACACATAATGCTCCAGCCCAATCACATCGCTACATCTGTTCGTACTCTTTTTGTTGTACGAATTTCATTATTTACTATTCCAGATATTCACAATTGATTGGTCCCTTGGAATCCACGATGCATATGTGTTAACAATTTGAATGCTATTATTTATTTTTTCTTTTTATATCCTTAAAAAGATCTCTTACGTTATGTTTGGATTTGTTAGGAGGGGAACATTTCCTTTTTCTCCAAACAAAATTTTATTTGTTTTTTAAGATAAAAATAAAATAAAATGGGGTTCATTGGATTTGGTCTTATTAGTTTCAAATAATTATTTTTGTGTATAATTAATGAAATTAATTTTTTATTTTTTAAAAAAAAATTAAGCCTTAAACTTGGTTTTTAATAATATATATATAATTATTTAAATTTTAAATTTTATTAAATATTTTTTAATTATTTTTTTTTACTTTTATAATATCTTACATGATGATAGATCTGTTATATTATTATTTTTTATAATATAATAAAAATATAATTAATTTTTAATAAATTAATTATTTTCAATCCAATTAATTGAAACATTGAAAACAGCAAGAGTAGTTTGATCAAGATTTTAATTATTAAAATATTATATTATATAACAACATTATTATATTATCTAACTAATATATTACTACTAATATATATCATATTTCTCTTATATTAAAAATATAACGCTTAATATCAAAAAATATTAATTTAACATCATTAATTAAATAAAAATTTATAAAACAAGATATTTATTGTAAAATTATTTTCACCAAATAAAATCAAACATTACTTTCATTCATAAATTATTTCTTCCAAAATAATCAAAATCAAATTAAATATTTTATTACTTTTAATATTTAAAATTAGAAATATAAAATTTTCAAAACTTTAATTTTTTCTTTTCATTTAGAATATATGTATATATTTAAATATAGATATTGAATGTTCGAGGAAGGAAGTATTGCCACTACTTTTTCGTACCGCTCAGTCAATTTGCCTTAAAGAGTTGCCCAACTCTTTACTAAAAAAAGAATTATTATTACTTTCCGTACCGCTGAGTCAATTTGCCTTAAAGAGTCGATTGCCCAGCTCTTTCACAAGCTTGATATTTTGATCTTTTTTCCACTATTTTTATCTTATAAAACTCCTCATCATATTTTGGTTCACTCTTTTATTTGAAGTTGGTTATTCCTGCTATACTAATTTTGTGTGGGTTTGTCAATGATTATCTCATAATTTGATATAAATAAAAAAAAAAATAGATTATTTAACCTAAATTTAGTTAATGAAATTATTCACAACTATTTTTAAGTTAAATTAATTTGGCAACAATACAACTTAAATATCATTTCTCGATAGAGATAATACAACTAAATTGAATTTTTGGGAATTGAACCCGGATAGACTGTTAAGTTAAATTTATTTTAATATTTTTAAAATATTAAAAATATATTTTTTAAAAAATTAATACAATAATTTTTTTAAAAAATATCATATAAATATATATATATATATAATAATTTATAAAAAAAAAACTAAACGGGGCTCCGATTCTAGAAACAAAAGGAGAAGATAGATTAAAACGAATTAAGTTTAAATCCATCCATTACCATTTAAAAATATTAATAAACTAGAAATAGGATTTTAATGTTTGTCACACTTGGACTCAAGTAGTTGAGTGTCAAACTTGAGTGTCTTGATTTCAATGTGGGCGCACCGTAAGTCAGTGAGACAGCAACACGAGTGAACATATTTTCTCAATCTCTGAGCTACTTTTAGTGAAAATCAGCAGTTTGCCAAATATCTATAAAGCTTGATCGAGTGAATAATAATTAGAGAGCAAAATAAGAAGATAAAAAAGAAAAAATAATCAATGGACGTCCAAACCACCACCAACACCACCGCCGCCGCGGCAGCGGCGGCCATGAAGAAGAAGATGTTTCTAATCATCAATTGCATCTTACTCGCAGTGGGCAACTGCGGCGGCCCTTTAGTCATGCGCCTCTACTACATCCGGGGCGGTAAGAGAATCTGGCTGGCCTGCTGGCTCCAAACAGGCGGCTGGCCAGTAATACTCATCCCGCTACTCATGGCCTACACGCGCCGCCTCAGCACCACCACGCGCTTCTTCATGAAACCCCACGTGTTCGCCGCGGGAGCGGGGCTCGGAGTTTTAGTAGGCGTCGACAACTACTTATACGCATACGGCGTCAACAAACTCCCCGTCTCCACCTCCGCCCTCATCGTCGCCACGCAGCTGGTTTTCACCTCGACGTTTTCGTTCCTGATCGTGAAGCAGAAGTTCACGGCGTACTCCATCAACGCCGTGGTGCTGCTGACGGTGGGAGCTGTGGTTTTAGGGCTCCGCTCGAATGGCGACAGGCCGGATGGGGAGTCGAGGAGCGCGTATTTGTCAGGGTTTTTCATGACGCTGGGGGCGGCGGCGCTGTACGGATTCATTCTACCGTTGGTTCAGTTGACGTATATGAGGGCGAAACAGGCTTTAACTTACTCCCTGGTGCTGCAAATGCAGTTGGTGATGTGCTTTTTCGCGACGGGTTTTTGCACTGTGGGGATGCTCATCAACCATGACTTCCAGGTCAGTCTCAGCATAATTGCCTAAATATTTCAATGCTTCTACATATTTTCTTTTTTTTTTCCCCAGAAAATGAGCAATTACACAATTTTGTATATTAAGTATTTTATATTAATTAAGTGCGTACATTATTAAATTTGAATTTATAGTTAATAAAAAATTATTACTCCATTAAAATAGATTTTGACAGAAATTGGACTTAAAATTGTTAATTGTAGAATTTTGAAAGCACTAGTCATACGAAGTAACATCAATGGCTTTCTAACATTACCTGGGAGTTTTTTTTTTTTTTTTTTCGGGGGGGTGGGGGTGGGGGGGGTGTTATCACATGAAAGATAATTAATATAATAAAATTTGTAATATATTGATGATTCTTAAAGGTTGAATGTTGTATTAATATATGTATATTGATTGTAACATTTATAAAATCGACAACTCAAAATTATTGTGTTTTATGATTGTAAACTTGTCGGTGGCTCATTACAATTTCATTTTTGCCCGATTGAACTCGATAAACTTAGCCCACTTGGATAATGAGTTAGATCTCATTGTAGTATTCTCATTATTGAAAAAGAGATCATATAAGTAGGTGGAAAAATAGGTATGAGAAAATTTGTAGCAGAATCTTATTTTCCACAAAATTTTATTCATAATTACGATTTTCAATTGAAAGAAAAGCCATTTTTTTTTTATAGTAATGTGAATGACAACGAATCCAAAAAAAAAAAAAAAAACTCAAACTCAACCCAATTGACTGTGGTAGATATTACAGTACCTATAAAAAAAAATCCAATAAATCTTTACAATGAATGTAAATAGAAGTTGCACTAAATTTCTTGATCAAATCAGTAATTGAAAACTTTGCTTGCAGATATGATCTAATTAATCTCCTAATTGTCGGTGAAAAGAGATATCAAGATAAGGATTATTACACGACCAAAACGTGGTGTCATTGGACCACATTTTCTAAAGTATCTTTATCGGATGTTCTCTATATCTTTTAAAAGTGCTTTTAAGGAATCCAAAGCAAAGGGGTACAACAGTCTTTCTAGTGGAAAAAAGGGGGAAATTATTTATTTAATTAAATATTTTAATACATGATAATATGGTATAATCTGAATTATTTATATTTCAAAAGTTCAATTATTTTTTTGTTAGGAAAAGTTTGAGGTTAGTCCAAAAAGTCAAGTTCACACTCACAATATTGGATATTGCTCGACACCTCACCCACTTTAGGTTATATTTAATTGATAATAAAGTACCAACAATAAATTCTTGATTGCTTTTAATAAATATGATTGTTTTTTAGTATTAATTACTTAAATCACCCCTGAGATTTAATTTATTTATAGAAGTTATTCTTATAGATGAATAAATTACAAATAGTTCTTTAATATTTATTTTTATTTAACAAATTGTATGTATTGAGAGGGGATATTTATAAAATAGAGTCGCCTATTTATAATTTATAAACTTAAGAAGATAATTTATGTAAATAAGTTAAATCTCAAATGTGGTTATTGTAATTAACCCTTTTTTCTTATTAAGACTTTTTAAGTTTGGAATCTCTCATTTATTAGATCAATTCAAGTATATGGAATAATCAACTTGTTTAAGTGTAAATATAAAGAAGAAAAAGAAATTGGTTATGCAACATAGGAGTACTATTTGATGGGGTTAGTTCCCCTTATGACAAAACTTATTCAAGATTAAATTTATTCCAAATTTATCCCCAATTTTGCTACTTTTTTTTTGGAATAAATGTGTTTAATTTTTTGTAGGCAATTCCAAGAGAAGCAAAGGTTCATGAGCTTGGAGAGACCAAGTATTATTTGCTGCTGGCTTTTAGTCCCATATTATGGCAGTGTTTCTTCTTGGGAGTCATTGGAGTCATATTCTACTCATCATCCCTTCTATCAGGCATCATTATCACTGTTACACTCCCACTAACTCAACTGTTGGCTGTCTTGATCTACAATGAAAGATTCCAAGCTGAAAAGGGCGTGTCCCTTTTCCTCTCTCTATGGGGCTTCATTTCCTACTTCTATGGTGAGGTCAAGAAAATCAAGAACAAGAAGAAGAACATTAGTGATGATGATCACACTACTGAAACCGACTCGACTCATCCCGCACCTTGATTCACACAGTTTTTTCACATAGGAGAGAAGCCACCAGCGTAGCAGTATAGACCACTAGATTCGTCGACGATTATGAAATATCGATTTTGTTTATTTTTGGAGGAGAATAAAATTTATTGTAAAAATTAAGTGTGCTCCCTGATTCACCATTTTGTTCGTGTTTTTTTTTTTTATTTTTTTTGGTTCAAAAATAAAAGAAAAAGGGAGGGAGAGTGTTACTAGTGTACCCTTTTTGGGCATGGCCATTTTTGGTTTGTACATTTTTGGGGACAGTATGTTTTGCTATAAAACTAGTGTATAGTTACTTTAATATTTCTGATTATCGTGCGCTTGTTACTTTTTTTTTTTTCAATATTGGGTGAATTATAAAAATTATTATTAAATTTTGGTTATTTAAAAAATAATAATTTAAATTTATATGTTATAAATATTTTTTTTTATTTTATAAATTATGAGGATATTTATAAAATAAAAATAAACTTCAAAAGAATTTTTATAATATTTTAAAAAAAATATTTGTAATTTTAAAAAATAATTAAATTTTTATAATTTTTTTTTATATTTATTCTTTTTGCAAATTTTTATGCATATTTTGGTAGGCGGATAAAGAGCAATTATTAGAGGAAGAATATCCCAAGTCACAACCCACATGCAATGAATGGCCTACATAGTACAAATCGCAAGCAATCAACATAGATGCACATCAATTGTCTGCAATATTTTTGTCATCTATTGGATTAAATTATATATATATATATATATATATATATATGCTACAGCTCAGTTCAATCCAAAAGGTTGTATACTAATTAAATAAATTATTTCATCTAATTTTTTATTTGTGGAATTAGTCGTACCTAAAATCATTTCTTATGGGTTAAGTTATAATAGGTCTTTTGCATGTGCTATAGCAGAATTTTTTATTTATTTATTTTCTTGGTAAAATTATAAAATACATCATTAAATCATGACATTAATTAACGATTAATTAAAAATTATTGACAAATAATTTACAACTAAAGACTATTAATAATTAGGTATTGCAAAAGTAAACAAATACCACTATAAAAGAATTATCAACAATCACCTAATTAAGATTCGACTCATGGAGTCATGAATAGTATCTCTTCTTGTCAATTTTGGGCCTCCTCTTTCTTTGATAATGGGCCTAAGCCCAATGTTTTCTTGGTTGGCTGGAC
The DNA here is from genome assembly GCA_019321725.1 of Paulownia fortunei. Lineage (NCBI taxonomy): Eukaryota > Viridiplantae > Streptophyta > Magnoliopsida > Lamiales > Paulowniaceae > Paulownia > Paulownia fortunei. Next base: position 21,558,440 of record CM033112.1, on the reverse strand, counting down.
GCCTATATGCTTCACAAAGAATTTGATTCATATAATTCCATTACCCAATCTATTTCACATATTTAAAAATTAAATAAAACCAAAAAATCCCCAAATCATCAAAGCACATTACATCTTCCCATTAGCAGTAAGCTCGTAATTGATACTACTTTTTTTTTTTTTCAATTATGTATGTGTTGACATGAAAATCACATTCCTTTTGTTTTCTTTTAAAAATGATAGATGTTTCTTTTACGTTTTTTTTCAATATATTTAGATACATAATTTGATACGCAACAACTAAAATAAGATCTTTAAGCATTATATTATTGATCACAAGTATCTCTATGAATCAAATCATGATCACTAATCCACAAAGTTTATCATCTAATAAACCATCGATAGGTGAATAGTATGCAATATCGGTCAATCATAAATGTCCAGTTATTGTATTTATTTTTTTATGAAAAGTAAAAAAATTCTGCATATTTTGATCAACTAAGGTAAAAAATGCAATGGCTCCTCGACGAAATTTGGATAAAGTTGAACTAAAAAATCAAGATTCAAAATAAATTCATGAGGAGATAGTATTATTTTAGGATCAACGTCAATATTTAAAAATCAATTAGTCGGTAAAAATGCATATAATGGTATCGTGTCAAAAGAGAGATCCAAATCTTAATAGCCCATCAAATTATTTACATGAATTTAACTTTCTTGGAAAACCCAATTGGAGAAATGAAAAATAAATGGTAAAACACAAGAAGAAGAAGAAACAGAGATCCATTTACCTAATTCCAACTTAAACTTTGGGAAAATGAAGCACAACCCATTTACCTAATTCCAATATTAGTTGTCCAAAATTAGACCCACCCGCAATAGTTGCTAGCTCTTGATCATTTGATGCGACATTGCTACTTGTTTTCATCATCTAATAATTCTTGCTTTCACATTTTCCCTTAATTAAAGGTTGCCCAACATTAAGGGGAAGACCTCAACAACTCTTGATATCTGCCTGCCCACTTAGAAGCTTTACAAAAATAAATTAATTAATAAATAAAAGCGTGGCCTACAATAATAATTCATCATTATGCTCTCAATATTTTTATTTTATTTTTTTATTTCTGGGCTATGAATTTTGTTCAACTTTTCCTGATAAAATACTCTATGTGAAGCTGGTGAAACTCCCACTCCCACTCTAGAGTTGAAGGAAAAATAAAGAGGAATTCATAAAATAAACTTTAAGTAGTACATTTCCACTACTTATTTCATATCTCACTCCAAAAATATTTATTCGAAATATTAAAGTGGTTTTTTTTTAATAATTTGGAATTTTGATAAAAAAAAAATGATAGAAGTGCCTCTTTAATTGTTATGATTCTTTGTAGATGTTATGGGTGATATTTCATTAGTTGTTGTGATTCTTTGTAGTTGTTACTAGTGATATTTAAACTCAATCTTTTATTTATTGCACTTTTAATAGATGAGTGAGAAGTGTTCCAAGTGGAATTATATTTGAAAAGTATATATATTTTTTTTAAATCAAATGAAAGTTATTAAATAAAATCTACAAACTAAAATTAGAAACTTTAATTAAAATTATGTCCGCTCTTAAAAAATCAATTGCTAATAAAGAAGATAACTTCACTTTTTGATCTACGATCCGTCCCAATTGACATGAGATGGGAAACTGTCCTAACATGATATTTTCATTCAAAATATAACAATCTGACTTAAAAAATGATGTTTTCAAAAAAAAATTAAATTAATCCAATATTAAATTTAAATTTAAAAAAAAATACTATTATCGCCCACCAAAAAGATAAAATCCATAGAAACGGAGGATAATATGGCGTGTCCAAAGGGATATGGAATAATAGCATTAGCATGTTAAGGTCACGAGGTTAGTTCGCTTTAACAATCACCTTTTGTTGCGGTTCACTTTTTTAGTTGGGGGGAACTAATCCGATGAAGATGATGATGCAAACAGTAAGTCAGTTACGACGTGGTGATTCTGGTGAACTTTAAGGTGGAGGGGGGCACGTGATCTGCGGCTGCGCCTCCAACAATAATTCCATCAAACCTCACGTGACCAACAGTCACGGAATTCCATTCCACGTTCGAATGTGCTGCTTGCCTGGAATTTATTTGCAAAACCACCCTCACTATAAAGAAAATAAATACTCCATTTACCCCAATTTTAAGTGGCGAAATAATAAAATATTTGAGCATTTATTAGAGGATCATTTATTTTTCGGTTCTTTCAACTAGCACTTTTAACTTTTTGTGGGTGTGTTTGTTGGTGGGTGAACTCTCGATTCTCGTCTTGGAGCCTCATATGGGGTGAGCGACTATGTTTCAACTATGTTCATTTTAAGTGTGTGTAACCTACTCACGTGATAGTATTTACCTAATAGTCGAATTAGGAAAAGACTGTACATCCTCAAAATTAATTAAATTAATTATGGATTATAAAGAAAATACCCCGTTTTGATATTAATTATGAGGTTAATTACAAAAATCTTCTTTTCTATATTCTTGATTCTTTATGGTTAAAAGACGTGTTTAAGCACTAATCCTTAGTGCATAGACCAAGACTTCCACGAATCTTGAAGCTTTATAAAATAAAGTTTGATTTTATGCCATTTGCTTCAACCAAAGTCTTTGCTCTTTACTAGAAAGTCAATTGTATTGTACTATTGGAACCCAGCTATCAATCATTCTCCTTTTATTATAAAAAAAAAAAATACTTTATTGTGGGGCCAAAATGAAATAATGCTCTTTGTGAAACTCATTTAGCATTTAAGTTTATTTTTAACAGTAAAAAATTAAAATAAGTTTTATTTTTCCATGCAAAATTTTCTGAATTAAGCCGATACTAAGTAGAAATGATATAAACAAGACTGCCAAAAAATTCAGATCACTCTAAATGAGACCAAAATGAAGAACACCACTAAACAAAAAATTTAAATATTAAAAAAAATTATACTGTATAATTCACACAATCTCAATATAAAATAGTTTTTACCTTTCAAATATTATAATACTACAATATAACGAAGCTTAATCAAAATATTAACTAATTAAATTTACATTGAGTTTTTTTTTTTTTGAAATAGAATAATATTATTTTATTAAACTTGAACTTGTATTAGGTTGATTTTGTAGACCCTACATACTATGATATATATCAAGTATATACTTTATTATACATTTACACACAATCATACATATATATATATAAATATATATAAATATGTAGTGGGATATAAATTCAATTAATACCGCTAAATATAGCATATTACTAAATTTAATATTTTTTAAATAGTGTTAGATATGACACTAAATCAAGAATTTACCATAAATAACGGAAATCAATTGGTTCCTAAATTTTAGGAGACCTGGTCTTCATATTATTAGTCCATATTGATTGGATCGAAACATCATCATTCGAAACATACATTCAATGTTTTAACTAAATTAGAAGTGATAATTATACTTTCTTTTTGTAGTCAAAGAAAAATAAAATATATGGAAATCCTTATCCCATAAAAAAATACTTTTAAAAAATAACTAATTCTTTTTATTCCATATATCTTGAATATAAGATGGCTAAAATTTCCTTTTAATCCCTAATTCTTACTCTTGTGGTAGAGTTAGAAAAATAGAATAATACTATTACAAAAAAAAAACTAAAAAAAAAAAACTCGACAACTCAGCAACTTGAAATAGAGGTTATCGTCAGAAAAAAAAAAAAAAAAAAAGAATTTTCCCAGCTGGATCCTGTTAAGCAACACTTTTACAGTGGGCCGTTTGACTCTCTTTCCTTAGGCGGCAAGCCACTGGGCGGCGCCATGTGGCCAAACATGTCGCATTATCCCCCAACCCCACCCCCCACCCCCTCTTCTAATCTCATCACACTGACTAAGTGAGGTGTAACCAAATCCCCAATAGTAATTTAAAAAAAATATAAAAAAATACACCCAAAAATTTAGTGCGAGTTTGGGGAAAATTAAATTAATTCTAAAAAAAGAATTGAAGTTACCATAATTGATTTTTTTTTTTTAAATCAGTAGTGATTCCAACATACATTGTAGAATACTTCAAACAAATCATGATGCACTAAAATGCATTTTTAGTTGAGATTGTCGAACGTCTTCATAGTAAATGTCGGAATATGATTTTGAAACCCTTAAATAATATATGTGTAACAAAAAAATGAGTTAAATCTTAGGCACCTAGAAAACTGTTTCACAATTATTGAGAATGATGAAAATCAAGATTTTCTAGAATTTAGTGGTAACCTGGAAATAATTCTGTCACTAATAAATTTGTTTGCCATAGAAATTTAAATCTGTCTAATGTTACATAAACATTGATAAAAGCTATAATAATTAACCCGATAATAAAAAAATAAAAAATAAAAAACAAAAGGTAGATATACAAAGAATTAGTCAAAAAATATATATAAGCATAATAAATAAAGAGACTTCATTCTTATGTTTAAAAAAATAAAAAAAATAGAATCATTCAAAGTATGCATTGTAAACTCCTAATCCCCACAATAATCCTCTTGATTATGATTTCATTTTTTGTCATTTATCATTTATATCTGGCTATCCGCAATTATAGATATAGTTATTAGTATATCTCTACATTCCCTTTATTTATGATCTTAGCCAGCTGATAACACTTAATTGTTCTATCCTTATCACCACGAAACAAGGGATATTACTCCTGGATAATTTTTTCAATTGCATTTTTCTTAACACACCAAATATATATATATATATATATGATTTTTGTCTTAAGTTTCGAGCGTCTCAAAAAATTTACAATCACTCTTAAAAATTACAGAAAGATAATGTAAGATTTTTTCATAAGTCTTGTTTCTTTCTTACATGGGCTACTACTCTTTTCTTAATTACCCTAAAGTAAAATTACTTTTTCATCTACTCTTGAACTTTTTTTTTCTTATTTAATAAAGAGAAGTAACAATTCTTATTTTGTCCTCAAAAGTTACGAAATCAAACGACTTGGGTCGATTGTGTAAAGAAATATATCTTTTAAAAATGGTACATGAAGAATATTGTTAAACCAAAAATTGACATAATTTTCATATTTATGGAAATAATATCCTACAATATAATGGATGTATACATACAAAAATATAATACGTATATACACACGTATACATACGTGAAACTGAAGCCTAAAAACATGGAACATGGGAATGGACCGAACATCAGCAGATTTTGTCCCCCCGTTTTCCACTCCCACCTCGTAATCTCTCCAACTCTGTCCACTACACCATCTCAATTACCCAAACTACCCTTCCCTTCCCGCCACTCCCTTCCACAAACAACTTGGAATACAGTATACAACCCATACAGCCAGCCCACTACCGTAAATTCGTATGTTACAGTTATAAATCTCTGTAGTCCGACGTGGCAGAGCAAAACTTAGCACCCCGCCAGTTCACAAGATTCTCTCTCTGTAACTATATATATATATGTGAATGTGTGTCTACTTTGTATCTATATATTGGTTGTATTAAATTCCGCCATTCACAGTTTATGATCATCGTCAAGTTCTTTAATGGCGATTTGAATACCTTATATTAAAAACCTTTTAAATTTTCCCTTTATTTTTCACCTCAAATTCTTGCCTTGGAATTTCATTATTCCTTTTTGTTTCCTCCCTGAAAACAGCTTCTTTTCTTTTCTTTCTAGCTGTTGAATTTGGGTTATTCTCGGCGTATCTTTTTGATGTATTGAAAAAGAGCATTTCTTGAAACCTTTCTTTAATCAATCTTAACCATTTATATTCCATTGAAGAAGGAAGGTAGAAAGAAAAAAGGCACAGAAAAAGAAAAATGTTTGACGGGCTGTTGAAAAGCAAGTTTTATTCCAAATGGTAAGAGCAGTTATTTTGGCTAATAAGCGTTCTTGGGATGTTTTTCTTTTGTGGGTTGTGTATATATATATATATATATGCATGTGTGTATATATATAATTTTTGGTTCATTTTCTTGGTTTATTTTTGGGTTAAATTTTGTGTTTTTCTGTTGGTTTTCTTGGAATAGCAAGTCTGATATCAAGCTGACAAGGACCCGAATTGAGATGATACGGAAGAAGAGAAATGCAATGCAGAAGTATCTGAGGAATGATGTTGCTGATCTGCTTAAAAATGGATTGGATATTGACGCCTATGGCAGGGTAAAGTTTCTTCTTTCTTTCCATTTTTTTTTTCTCCTGAATTTGCATTATGTTTCTTTAATCAACTTTTCTGAGTTTTCATTCATTGCATTCTATATATTCAAGAATTTCTGTCCATAAATTTGTCTTTACCATTCATATCTTGGATTCTTGAAACCTCTGCACAACATAAATGATATGCATCCCTTTAATTTCTGGATTCTGATTGATAACAGTTCTTGAGCAAAAATCTTGAAAGAATTTCTCAAAGAATGTTGGCAATATCATTCTTCGAGGTTTTTCAGGAGACACCCTACCCCCACCCACCCCCACCCCCTGAATAGACAAATCTGAGGTTTTTAGAAATTTGATTGCAATATTCCTGTGTGGCTACTAAAATTCCTTGTGCACAAAAATTTGGTGGCGTATCATTCTATGCTGGTGATATGTCCATGGATCAAATTGCTTTGTTTGTTGGGAAGTAAGCTTGAGAATTAATCATGATGCACTTTGGAATTTTAGGAGGTTGATGAAAGGGTTGAATACATTGAACTCCCTCAAATTAGTTTTCGATAGCAGTTTACCCCCTTAGCTATATCAATTGTTCCACTTTAAACCCCTTAAATTATTGCTATTATTTTTATCCACTCTTAGATTTTCAGCTACTACCCAAAAACTAATTCTTAGGAATCGAAAAAATGGAAGTTCATGTATCAATAACCCAATCTGCATGTCAGCCAGCCATATACTCGTATCCGTGTTCCCGGCAAGAGAACACAATTTGTTTTATCCACTTTCTATATTAACTTTTTTGGCTTTCTCATCTATCTCATCATACTGTTTATTAGAAAATAATTTTGTAACTTGTTCGGATTTCTTATAATAATTTTTTGTCATGGGACTGTGACCCTTTATTTTATTTTTTTACTTTTGTCATGATCCTTCTTAGTAGGAATCAATTGAGAGAGCCTAATTTGACAACAAATATCAAGCTAAAATATATAGAGAATGTGAAATTAGCCACAAATGTTTAGCTAAAACGTACATATCAAAGAGGCTGGAAAATAGCAACACAACGTCAAAAATCCTTAACGCAGACCATGGAGCAAAACTCCACTACAAAATAACGAGTAGAATACACCAAAGATTTCTGCCACTAGCTTGAGTCAATTAAGAGGATGGAGAAAACAAAAAAACTTTCTTGGGGGTATCTCACAACAAAATAATTTTTTTTTCCAAATCACAGAAATTTGAGAAACGAAAATTTGTTGGTCACTGCACTGCAATTCCAATTTGAGCTTCGATTTCAAGTTCAGTCAAAACATCTTGATCGAAGAAAAAAAAAACTTGCCTAACCTTATTCTTTTATTCTCTTAGATGGATACTGACATTCTGCATCTCTTGAATGTCTAGAGCCTTGATTGATGTGATTTATAGTACTCTTTCAATGTTGAAACAGGCTGAAGGACTTCTTGTCGAGCTGAACAGATCTAACTGTTACGAGTTCATTGAGCAATATTGTGAACATATCTTAAAGCATCTTTCAGCCATGAACAAACAGAGGTACGAGAACCATTGGTTATTTCAGTTAGATAATGAACTCGTACCTATGCCATTTTCTGTAAGTACACATCTCTTTAAACACCTTGCATTGACATGCACACATTTTCTAGTTGACCACTTTATGAAAGTAAAGAGCTGCCACACGAGAAAAGAGTAGCCCAGTGTACTTGCCTATGCCGTCGGTGAAGCAATTTAATTAAAGAATGATGTCTCTGCATTTAGATCATGAAAGGTCAAACATGGCAATGGTCTAATTCTTGAAAGCTTATGTTCTTGAATGCTAGATGTATATGGTATTTATCTGTTTGAACAGTTGGTTATGACCATCACAAGGATTTGAAAAGCCAGTATAAGTATTTGTGTTCATAGACAATTCAGTTGAAAGAAATACACTTTATGGTAAGAGATGGTTGTCTAGAACTGAATGCATAGCCTGATTCGATTTATTTAAAATATGATCTGTTCCCTGCCTAATATGTCTTTAGGTGAAAGATGGTATTAAATTTGTCTTTTTTCTCTTTCCTACTTTTCCATTATACTATAGTGAAGCTTTGTGGAAATACTAACTCATCTGGAACTGAATGTTTCTTTTAAGCAGGGAATGTCCTGAAGAGTGCAGGGAAGCTGCATCGTCTCTGATGTTTGCAGCAGCGAGATTCGCTGATCTGCCAGAGCTGCGGGAGCTGAGAACTTTATTTTCTGATAGATATGGGAGTTCCCTGGATTGCTATGTCAATAAACAGGTGTCCATTATGGCTTGTTTAAAGTAAAAGCATGTCTGTGTAGGTTTGACATTTCCATCTTAGTAAAGTAAAATTTGATGTCTTTTATTCAGTTTGCTGAGAAGTTGAAGTCGGGCCTTCCTTCAAAAGATATGAAGCTTCAGTTGTTGCAAGATATAGCTGCAGAATCCAGCTTAGAGTGGAATTCAAAAGCTCTGGAAAATAAGCTCTTTAATGAATCTGCATATAATAAGGTATCACCCTATATATAACCTCACTAATCTCCTGAGCATTTGGTACTTCTATCTTGGAAAGCAAAGAAAAGCCAACTGTACGAGTTTATTAATGTTTCACTGGTTCTGTTTTAACCTGAGTTCGTATGAAGTTTTATGTCCCTGATTTTTCAAAATCTTACTACTACATATTTACTATTACAAGAAAAGAAGAAAAAGATGATATGATAACAAGCGTAAATCCAGGTTTTATTGGTCTGTATCGTGTTCAAATGGTATATGTTTGCATAACTGTAACCCTTCTTTTAGAATTATGTTAAATTTTTTTGGGTACTATTTATTTTTACTCTTTTCTGTTTAGAGCTTAGGTGGGTGTTATTTGGCCTTATTAAAGAACTTTGAAGCCTAATTATTTCTTTGGCGAAATGTCCAACTCTTGCAGAACTTTGCTAAGGAAACCGATGATAGTGAGTACTCTTTGCACAATGATATGGATGGTTTTGTTCAAAAGAAAGATCGCAGGGGCACAGCACACGAACTTCAGTACGCGAGAGAATTTGATCCTGAGAGGAAAAAGGACCTTTCATATTATGAACAAAAAGAAGCCACTAGAAATGAAGACAGATTGCCCAAGAAAAAAGAAAGTGCTGAACCTCCAAGAGATGGCATAGGCCCTCCATTGCCTAAAAGGCATGAAGTCCCTCCTGTCAAGGACATTCAAGTGGATACTATTGGGAGAACTGAGAAGCCTAATGAACCAGCATCTGTAAGTATTGTTCCCAAGGAAGAAAATGAAGATAAGCCTCTTAAGTACAGGTCAATTCCTCCTCCTTATACTAAATCTGAAGTTAACAAACCAAAGAGCAGTTTGAGAGACAGGGGGAGCGATTCCTGTAAGGACAAGTTGGAACCCACAGAACCAGCTGATGCTGAAGAGAATCATGACCAAGATGATTCGGTTCCTAAGGCTAAGCCGATGTCGAAATCAGTTAGGACAAGAAACCTCAAACCTCCACCAGGTGCGGAGATTGGTGGCGGTTCTGAAGGTGATGAGAAAGAGAAATTGAAACAAACAAATAAAGAAAAAGCAGCACTGGGTCAAAGAATCTTAAAATTCTTCGATGATGGTGGCTGTGATCAACGAGATGATGAAGAAAAAATGATGGACAAGCTTCTACAACGCTATAGCAGGAAAAAGGGTTCACGTGGAAAGGCCAAATCAGAGTCAGTTCTTAACCCCCCACCCCCACAGCATGCTTCAACAGATTCAACCAAAGCCACAAAACATAGGAGTAGAGATGGTCCAAACAGAGTGGCGTCTCTTCCCGTTGTTGAATTAACAAGTCCGACAGAGACTCCTAAAAAACATACTCGGGCCGCTTCCTTCCAGCCTGAACTATTAAATGGCAATGCTCATGTGCATCCTAGGCTGCCAGACTACGATGACTTTGTTGCTAGACTCACAGCTCTTAGAGGAAACAGAGGAGATTGATATTGTCAGAAGCAAAGAAGCATTACATTCATTACTTATATGTTTCATTAAAATTGTTCCTCATAGGTTGTCTTTTCATTCTTTGTTAATATATACAAATGTACGTGTCATCATCAGTTGGAAGTACTCTAGCTTCTTATAGTTCTCGAATGTAAATTCATCCATCATTGCTAGGTTTTATTGTAACATATATTTGTATTCTTTATGTCATGCTGCCATCCTGATGCAGATTTTTTTTTTATTTGAGAGTATCAATATTTCTTTTTTGTTACATCAAATATGAAAAAATTATTGTTTAACTTATTTTGGGTTGCATTACTTTTGTTATGTCTTTCAATCAATATATTTTAAAATGCAAAAAGAAAAAAAGAAAAATCTCCATTGCCTTTTTAGAATAAAAAGAGAAATTATTATTTAGTTTGTCAATAAATTTTAACTTTTGTTATGTCTTTCAATCAATATATTTTAAAATGCAAAAAGAAAAAGAAAAATCTCCATTGCCTTTTTAGAATAAAAAGAGAGATTAGTATTTAGTTAGTTAATAAATCTTAATTATTTTTGAATTAATGAATGTATTAATATTAATGATGTAGGCTCTACTTGAAAAAATAGGCGTGCTAAGTTTGAAAATAATAATTATAGGTATGAAACAAGTGGTATTTTTGTTTAAAATAAATATTAAAAAAATACAATTTTGATGTTTTAAATAGTAGAAATGACAAAAAATAGAAAATAAATTCGAAACCAAATATGAGAATTGCTGGATTATGTCACTTATTTCTCGTGGAAATATCACATGCATTTTCTGAGACTTCAGCTGATGCTGACATACCATAACAAAATGGTTTAATTGCATAAAATCTCTTTGTTTGCTAAATTGTAGATAAACTTCATGTTTTTAAAAAATAGTCTAAAAACTCCTATGTGTTATTGCACACCTAGTTCGTGCTCGACAGTCGTTAAAACATGACGTTATTCAATTTTTTTTTTATTTGAAAGTCGTTAGATTTTATTTGAAATGAATGGTCTATATACTTTATTCAATTTTTTTGGAAAAAAAAAAAAAATGGTTAGGGTGGGTGGCTACTGCTGGGGCAGTAGTGGGGTGGGTAGAGCGGCCTCGCAGGGGTAGGAGGTGGGGTGGGTGACTGGCGGTTGCTGTGGGGAAAAAGTAGGAAGGATGAAAAAAAAAAAAAAAAGAAAGAAAGAAAGAAGAGAGAAGAAAAAAGAAAAGGTCTGATATATACTTTTTAATGCTTTATATTTTATTGCTTTTTTTGCTTTTGGCAATAATTATTTTGTATTTATTGGATAAAAAAGAGATTATGAAATCAAAAAATTGGCAATTTTTATTTTGTAATTGTTGTAAAAGGAGCAATACTTAAAAAAATAAATCACATAGTAAAGGTTAAATAGTTGTTCTCAATTTTTATATAATAGAAGATGTAATATAAGTTTGGTTTCAATTTTCTACAAATGAAGCAAATACTTTATAGCTTGAAATATTGCTTACTAAAATAAATTAATAAAATATAATTGATGGTTGATATTGAAAGAAAACTTGTTAAATAAACTTAGCAAAATTTTCCATCAATAATTTTAAAAAGCAAAATAAAACACATTGGATTTTTAGCCAATTGCACTCCACAAATAAATAAAAATACTTGAGTTTATGTATCTATTTCTGTTTTAAGTATGAAGTTATGCTTCAAACACTAGGAGGCAATACCTTTAGCTCTTCCTCTTTACTATCCTCAGCTTCATTTTTACTGCATAAGGTATAATCAAATGCAACATCAAGTTTACTAACTGAAGTAAGCAATGAATGAAATATGTAATGGGAAGGAAATCACAACCTTCATTAAATGACTTTGAAGAAAATCAGTAGCAGATAATAGGAGATGAAAATTACCACACACCAGAGAAAAGATGATTTCAGTGAGAAAAGAGGGGAAAATGTGTTCTTGGACCTTCCAACTCCTCAGGAGCTGTGATTGCTTGATCTTCAAATTCACAGCAGCTTTCTTCATCATCAGATGGCTCTCTTTCACCCTGTGTTCTCAGCTCAGCATTAAACCAATCCCTTAAGCAGGTGTATATCTCCAATATTCTCCCTCTCAAACAATATGATTTACCCATTATCTTTTTCTCTGGATTTATAATGAAAGCACAATCTGGTGCTAGAGTGGACACCGGAGTCGTAAGTAGGTCACGAGCCACGGTGGCAAGCACTGGATAAATTACTTCATGGGTCTTCCACCACTCCAAAATGTCAAAATCTTTCATTTCATGCTCAAACGCTTGCAAATAAAACGTAAGCTCATTGACGGCTGAATCTGCTGTTTTTTGTTTCTTCTGACTTATTAGTGACCATGCAAAACCACTTGTACTAAAAGATGCAGATGGCTCCGATGAAGAGGGCTGCTGCATTTTACTGGACTGCGACGCGTATAGATTGTACACTTCGTGTAACAAATTAGTTAATTCTCTATTTTCTTCCTCCACATTTACCTTCATATTACCAGTACACTGATAAAAAGATTCCAGCAGACACTCACAACCTGATAATTTGATCCGGAGGTCCATGACAGCAGCCAAACAGAATAAATCTGGGATTCTTTCATAATGCTTCAGAAATTTTTCTTCCATAACCGAAATTTTCTCTTCAAACATAACCCTTCCTCTATATTCAGAAAACAGTTTAGCAATGTTAACAAAGTGAAGAAGAATCCCACTTGAAGATGGATAATAATTACCAGATATATAATCAACTGCTTCATAAAACACATCCAGAAATCTGATATAGACAGAAGCAATTTCCCAATCTCGTTCAGTAATCTCATCAGATTCTTCATCAGGCCAATGCAATGCAATAAATTCATTGAGAACATCTTTGTATGGCATGCACCTTTTCAACATTTCCCGAGTAGAATCCCAGCTAACCCCATGATCAAACATGCCATACTTAGGTTTCAGACCATATTTCTCACACAAAGAGATGTAGCTCTCTAGATAATAATATGGGTTACTAATACCATTACGAATCTTGGTTATATGTCCACTCACAAGCTCCAAACCATCCAGAATACACGAATTTAAAACACGACACACACATCTAACACGAAACAACTTTCCATCCAAAATAGGATGTATAACATTCTTAATATCCTCCATAGCATCAGCATAATCACAAACATCATCAACAGTTACTGAAAATATCTTGTCCTTAATCCCCCATGCATCTACAGACTTTATAACAGGATTAGATATACTAGCAGCATGAATCGGAAAATCAAGCATTTTAAAGTTAATAATCCTCCTCTGCATAGACCAATCACTATCTATCCAATGTGCTGTAACCCGAACAAAATTTAGTCCATTCGCGTTGCGCCAAACATCACAAACTAGTGCAACTCTATGGCTAAGAGATGCAAAAGTGGAATGTAGCTCTTTTTTCAAGTTCACAAATTCCTTCTTAGCTTCCCTTATCACAGTTCTCTGTTTAACCTCTGTATAATCAGGATTCAGAGCCTTTGTCACAAAATCCACAAAAGTAGGCTTTTCACCGAGATTAAGAGATAATCCTACCGTAATAATGAACCTAGTTAATTCTTTTACCATCCGCTCATGCGAGTAAGTGAAAATTTCGATTTCGTTGGTGCTCATTCGACTCGAAACTGAAGTAGCAGCAGCCATTGAAGCTGAAATTGAAAAAAAAAACTGAAATAATAATTACCCAAAATGCAAATTACTAGGTAGAAAATCAGAAATGATACCGAATTTAGTGCTCTAGATGATGCTTACTCTGTAGCCAAGACTTCACAAAATTCCTGTTTGGGAGAATTTGAATCTATAAAATGAGAATAATCAAAATTATTATGGTAATGGAAAAATGAAAGAAATTGTGATGGTGAAGAAATTTTGGGGTGTTTAAGAACCTTCAAATTGTTTGAATTCCACAAACAGCTCAAAATTATTATGGTAATGGAAAAATGAAAGAAATTGTGATGGTGAAGAAATTTTGGGGTGTTTAAGAACCTTCAAATTGTTTGAATTCCACAAACAGCTCCTTTTGGTGGGTCTTTTTGTCATTTTGCACGAAAATAACCGTTGGGCGGTAAAATCCTAGCGGTCCGGTCCGGGCTCGGCCTGTAGCGGTTAGTGACGGCTCTATACGGGTCGGCCCGTTACGGGCCTAAGCGGGTCGTTCCCGGGCTGCCGCGTTTGCCACCCTCATAGTAATTCTATTCGCCGTCTAAAGTCTAGGTGGGTGAAAATGGACTGCGAAGATGGAGATGCGCCGTCGTATTCGGCGGAAGGCGGCCGAGGCTTGGGAGAGGAGCAAGTGATGAGTGAGGTTCACCTGGGCTGCCCCCCGAACCACTCTGGACCCCACATCTCCCATTTCACCATCTCACTCCCACCTCGTTAGGGTTTTTTTTTTCCTTCTGCTTTAACTTGTTCTTCTTCAATAAGATATGCCAATTTTTTAAAAGAATTTCGATTCTTTTAGTATTTAAAAGAAACTGTCTTCGTAAATTACTGATTGAACATTTTTTAATTATGTAGGAGATGAACAGATTGAAGATAGTTTGAATTCAATGAGGGAAAAAGTCTGTGAAGTGGATGAAGATGGAGATCTAATTCTAACTCGACGGCGCAGTAAGTTTTCTTCCACACAGATTCTATCATTTATCAGTCCATCTATCTTTCCGTGTCACTCATGCTGCTTTGATCAACAAGTTTACCTACTGGTTTTGCTAGAAATTTCACAGTTTTTCTGCTTTGGAAGCAAAGCTGTGTGTCATTTTTTCTTTTTTTATTGTTTTAGTATAATGCATTGTTCAGAATTTCATCGATTTTGTTCGATTATAACGTGGGTTTTGTTATCTCTCGTTTCATTTTAGTAAATGCAATGGCATTCTCTGTTGAAAAGTTATGTTTTCTATTTGTGCCAAATATTACTGTATTAAACTTTGAGAATGACCGAACGTTAATATGTGGGGCTTCTACTTCTAGGTAGCATGATAAACTCTTAGTGTTACGATCGAAGTTTAGCAGTTTAATAGGTGGCTTTGCTTCGGCAATTTTTCAATATAATCATGAATTATTTTCTTGGCTTATGGTTGTTTGTAGAGTAAGTGTTGTAATGGCACAAGTCTTGTGATGTTGAGATTTCTTCTGATTCTCTTGTTTTTGAAGATTTTTAACACCCCTACAAAAAGAATAAGAGAGACTAAGAAACTGATTGAATTCATTTGGTACTTAATTTCCAGATCCACCAAAGGATTCTTTTGTTATCAGCATCCAGCATAACATCACTTCATCCATTCCAAGAGTTGGTCTCCAGGTAATAAGGTCCTTCACATCTTCCCTACATATCGAAGCCTTCCACATCTTCCCAGCATTTCAAGATTCTTTTCTTATTAATTCTCTGGTTCTGTTCGCTGTACCTTTTCTTGCACCAGCTTTAGCTAAATCCAAGTCTTTTTATAGAAAACTTTATTTCATGTCGTTGCTGATGTTCCAGTTGTTTAATTCACTGGATTTATCACTGTTTTTGCATTTTCTCTTTTGAACGACACGCACTGTCTTTAGCAAGCTGTATATGATGCTTCTGTGTTTATGTGCTATTGATTTTCAGGTTTGGAGAGCAGAACTGGTACTAGCTGACTTTGTGCTGCATATGATGTATAAATCATCCAATTTTGATGGAATTGTTGCCGTAGAACTTGGCGCCGGTACTGGTAAAATTTCTTCTGCTTAGTTTTAGTGAGTCACGGAGTTATTTTTGTCAATGTTAATAACTGATAGAACCAGGAATTTTTAAATGCCAGTCTGATATTATAGTTCTATATTTTCCAGAATGTAAATCTTGGCAGATGATAGTGCTGCTTGTATAACAGGATTTCTTTCATTATCTTTACCAGGGTTGGTTGGCATGTTACTTGCACGTGTTGCTAATACTGTATTCATAACTGGTAAACTGTAACTCAAACTCTGTAATTTGCTCTGGCATTTGTTCTTTTGTTTGTATAGTGCTTTACTACTTCTTGTGGACATGGTATACTTTTTTCTCTCTTAAGTGAAGCGCAATTAGAGCACGTATTCTCTGCCTGTTTCTTTGCTCTCACACTTGCACACGTGCGGGCCTTTAATAGGATAATTTCATTCCAACTGAGAGACCACTGAACTTGAAAGGGAGTGGGAGGATTAATAGATAATTAAGAGAAGCTTAATAGGAGTTCATTCGGAAGTAAATGAAGGGAGAGCAAAAAGCTTGTTTATGGCTATGCCAAGTGGAAATGCTCAAAATGAATGAAAAACCGGAGCAGAGGTGAAGTTAGGAGTTTAGAAAATGTGGGGTTGTCTTATGTTTAGGATGGAAAAGAAAAAGAACGTACATGTATCAGGAGGGTCTGATACGTTGGATATTATTTTTAAACATTCTTGATGATTTTAGTGCCTAGATACACACTTTCTGTTATCTGTTATAGATTATAAATGATTCGGATGTGAGCGAGAAATGTGTGTGCCACCTTCATGCAAGTCGATGTAGGTGATTCATTAGTTTTGCAAGTTTATGTGGTCTGAGTACATGGATTGGTTTTTTGTTAAATATCATTGTACTTTAATATATTACAGACCAAGGTAACGAAGTACTTGGAAACTGTGCCAAGAATATTCATCTCAATGCTGGAATCATCCACCGCAAGGCTTATATATGCATACGCGAACTTGATTGGAACCGTCCATGGCCCCCTGAAGTCGTAGTAAATTCTCCATCTGAACAAAGGTAGTAACTAGTAAGCAGTTATAGTTCATATTTGATCCAAAGTCTAATGGAAGTTGTGAGGCTTCATGGTCATCTTTGCTTCATAGTCTTTTCCCTCTTTTATTATGACCAATTATATTGCCCTCAAGAAGATAACAATTTAAAGATATAGATAAATTAAAAATCAGTTACCTTGTGCAGCTATGGTTGGAGCTTGTCAGAGGTTGAAGTGCTTCAGAGAGCTTCTTTGCTCTTGGCTGCTGATGTAATTTACAGTGATGACTTAACTGATGCCTTCTTCAGTGTATTAGAAGTAATCATGTCCAAAAGTCCAGAAAAGGTAAATTTGGACTGTTGGGAATTGCATGTTTGAGTAGGTTATATAAGAACTGAATTTATTGCAATGGTCTACGAGTGATTATTACTCATTCTTCACTCAAACTTTTGTATTCATCGTTTACATGCATACATAGTAAGATGGTGGAGGCGCTTGGTCCCATACACATCTATGTAGGAGACCATTTAGAAACCGAGACATGAATGAAATGGCATCTGTTTGGTTGGGAGTTCTTTTTTTATTATTTTTTCCCAGACGCAATATATGAAATTGTGTGTCCCTAACATCTGATATACTGATAGCATTTCGTTTAGGTGTTTCCCATACCTCACTCATGATAGACTCACTGGGACTAAACAAGAATGTTATTCTGTAATTTTCATGTCATTGTGCAGAAGAAATGAGATTGATCAGGACAGTTAATAACCATTTAAATCCAATCTATTGTGAGTGATTGTGGTGCAGCCCTCTCTCTTGTATAATCTTGATTAAGTTGCAGATCATTATTTGCAATGATATAATTATGTTCCTTGTCGATTGGTTTTGTTGATTTCTAATTGCACTATGCTCTTGATAGTAGAGGTCTGGTATGATGTTTTTCGTTGTTCAGAAAGAAGAAAACTTTGGATCCGGATGGATGAGAATTAATGAGACCTATAAATAACAAGTATATGATCATACTACTTTTTTTTTGTCTAATTTCAGGTACTATACCTAGCTCTAGAAAAGCGGTATAACTTCACCATTGATGATCTTGATGTTGTTGCAAATGGTTATTCACACTTCCGCAGTTATCTTAAAGCAGAGGATGGTAAGCACTGCTATCATGTCTTAAAGAGGACCATCAGTCAAAATAAACTGATATTCATGTTATTTTTCGGCTTTGGGATGATGCAGAAGAGGATGCTCTTGAAACTGAATGTTCGCCTAGCTTTGTCGGTAGGCTCATCAATCTAGAAGAGATTCCTCAGTATGTGCAAGAGTATAGTCGAGGAAACGATGTCGAGATTTGGCAGATTAGATATGTGAAGCCGAAACCTTAAACCGGGGGAATCTTTCATGTCAAATTTGCTGCATCACATATTGTCGAAAAGTAGAAAGCCCACACATCCTTACATGCTAGTACTAGACAGGATATTTGTGGAGCGGTATGCCAAAACGACAGTTTTGCAAGTCTGGAAAACATAGAACAAGAAGTGGGTTCTGGTCGTCACATGCAAACCACCAGAATCTTTGCATGGTCGGCTAAAAAAAGCCACTTTATTTCAGCATCAAAAACTGGAATGGGGTTTCAAACAAACAGAAAAAAAAAAAAAGAGAGCATTTGTTCCACTTTTCCTATTTACTTGCCTGGAAACTTTTCTCAGACTTCTGTTCTTTGTTTGATTCCAAAAAATAAAAATAAAAAATAGTGTTCAATGTACTGCTGATGAGTTGTTCTTCTACACTTGGAATTGTGAAGTTGAGAGTGAGGCTCCTGGTTTTGTGTATCTATGAATTTGTAATGGCTGATATGCCTTGATTTAGCAATGAAATATACCCTTTTTTCCTCAAAAGGGACAAAAGAAAAAACACACACAAACACACAGAGGTTAGTTGTACTTGGGTATCATTTATTAACGAAAAATGTAACAAGAGGTGGGATTATATCAAACTTTTTATTAAATTTGTATTTTAATAAATACTTATGTGGATTATTATACTTGTGATTAATTTATTATTAATTAAAAAAATTCATAAATTAATATAAATTTAAATTGTAATATATATATGTGTGTGATTATTTTCTCACACTTCATAAATGAGATAAATTATCTGGCAAAAAATATTAATTTTATTGAATATGAGATTTTATTATGAATAATTGTCATACAAAATAAATAATTAAATATTTTAATTTACACAGCCTAATCAAATGACATTGACAAGCTGTTAATGTTTAGTTAAAAAACTATTTGCTTAGGAAACTAAGTTTGACATGACCTTCTATTATAGCAATGGGTTGTCAATTTAATAAAATGACGTGGAAAATCTTGAAAAGTACTTAGAAGTTAGGACAAAGAAAGGGGTCACGTCTATTAACGTTCTTTCAATATTATTTCAGATGTTTCCTCTCACATTGCTATAAGATCTTACTTTTTAGGGTAATTGGACTTTCGTTCCCCCTATTATATGCAGAGTGTTACTTTCATCCCTCAAATTATGAAAAAGATATAAATATATATATATATATATATTACCATCTCCAATTAAGAAAATAACCTTTTTTTTAAAACATTTTGGGAAAAATTACAGTAAGAATAATAAATTTTGAAATTATTGTTTAAACTTATAATACAAAGCAAATAAAAATAGACAGACTATAAAACGACATAGCTGAATTTTATAATTAAATTATTATTTAAAAGATATTCTATATTAAATAAAAAACTTGTTAATTATCATGTATAATCGTTAAATAATGAATAATTATTAGACTAAAGTCACTAAAATTATTTTTTGAAAAATAAAAAAGCAATGTGAATGGAATAATCTTAAATTTTAAGAATGAGAAAGCAACGCATGTTACCAAATTTCTTAACATTTTGGCATTAGGTAATTATGGGCTCCTATAAATGTTGTTACGACTTGGCAAAAATTTTGTGTATCGCTCCATTGTGGTCATCTTGTCCTTCTGTATAACGAGGCACATTTTTCTCTTAAGTTATAATACTATTTCGATGAGTTATTTAAAGAGAATTGAGTCGCATTTCTAAATATTTTCTACTTATTCACTCGTATCTGTTTTGAGTAAAATTATATTTTATTTAAAGATCTTCCAAGCTTTTTCTGAAATATTAATTATTTAATTATTATTTATAATAATTAAAAATAAAATTAATTTATAAAAAAAATCATCGTAAACTAGAAGTGTATACTTAGTCTAATTTAAATTAATTGATTTATATTATTAAATTCAAACATTGAACTTCAGTTTTTTTTAAAATATAATGAAAAAATGGGTAAAATTGAAAAAATAAATTATATTAGTTGGATGGTGCAAGATGTACATTTTTATAGAAAATAAAGTGACGCTATGCAGATAATTGAGGGGGAGAAAGTGAAATTCACCATTTTTATTTTTATTTTAAACTATAATTCACTTATTAACCACTTGACAAACTCAATCGCACAAAAAATGGTATTTGGCTAACTTATAAAGATTATAAAACATCTTATAACATACTTAAAAATTTATAGCTCAAAGACATTAAAAAGATATTTGGCTAACTTATACTTTTTTTTTAATATCTTATAAGTTATTATTTAAAAAATTATAAAATATTCTAAAATATTTGACGAAAAAATTAAGAAATGAACTTATATATTTAAGAAATAAACTATTTTTAAGAAAATTTTAATTTATTTTATTAAATTCCGTATCATTAATATTTTAAATAAATTCAGCCAAATATCCTCAAGATCGAGATCGATAATGAAAGTTGGAAATAATGACCGACCAAATTATCACAAATTCTAAATAAAAATCGTCAACTCGTTAAAAGGGATTATGCAATCAAAACTTTAAATTAGTACAAGTTGAGTGGTTGTGCTTGATCCATGAAGTTGAAACAAGAACAAGACTAAAAGCATATTAGGTTCCAATACGTGGGAAATAAGCTATCTTGGCTGTGACCATCTTTTTTCCCATTCCATTCTTGAATATATGATTTTATATTTTTCACTAAACACTCTTTCAAAAGCATTACATTTTTCTACATTAATTATTCTTCAGGATTATTGTAGAGGATAGCTAATTTTACAAATCTCTCTTTTTTCATCCAATATTATTTTTTTTTGGATTCTTATAATATAATCTAATTACAAATAAGTTGACTTGTATTTTCTTATAATGTCATCGTTTATTTATAGTATTAAAATGCATAATTTTTTTTTCTTTCATTAGCCCTCACTATCAATTTTTAAAATGCCTAATTTTATGTGTTTCTTATGAAATATGTAGTTCAAAATTTTAAAATTGATGTGGTTAAGATGATTGGGATAATCTTGAAATATCGTATTAAAAAAAGATAGAAACTTAGGACACGCAATTAAGTTGAAAAGTCTATAAAAATAATGATCACCTAATACATATTTAACTTTGTTACCTATATTTCCAAATAATTTACCAAAAAATATTTATTTATATATATATTCCAAATAATTTACTTTGTAATAGTTCTTGATGCTCGTTTTCTTTTCTTTGCTTTGCAGGGAGCATACTCTGTGAGCTTCAAACACTTTAAGGTGAATAAAATCTAGATTTGACCAATAATAATTAAGACAATTATAGGACCATTAAGAATTAATAAAGCCAAGAAACATGAAATTGTGAAGCTTAAGTCTTAATTCACTTTACTTTTGATGGTACATTGTAAAGAGGGTATAAAACTTTTGTTTTCTAATTCCGACATAAATTTTTGTAATTAGCATAGATTTTGTAATTAGACATCAAAATTGATGATAATAATTATGAACTCAAATGGTTTTTGTTTGTCATAAAAGCCATTTATGCGAACAAATTGAACCAATTCGAATAAGTAGTAAAATGTATCATTATATTCTACTCTAAAAATAATAACATTAGTTCAACACAAATTTCTTGTGGAATTTTAAATGTTCAAAGTTTCAAACTCTAATTTACAAAAGCAATTATAGAGAAATATTTGTCAAAAAAAAAAAAAAGAAAAAAGACTTCATGTTCTAAATTTGTCATTTTTTTATATTTAAAAACATGGAATAAAATAAAAAAATAGTTTCCAAAACCATCATATTAATTAAATTTATGATATATTACTACTAAATTTTAACCACTACTCTAAGAATACACTGCCAAAATAATAAAATCTTGAGACTGGACTACACCGGAGGCCCCCGTCGTCAGCGAGCGGCGCCGCCGCGCCGGAAATCCAGATAGCGTTTTGTAATCATAAATTTATTCGCGACGCAGAAAGTACGGCTATAATTAAAATTGCTGATTTATTCCACAACTGTCACGAATCTTCTTTTTTACTACAGCAATTTTTACCACCTTTGCCACTTTTTTACAGTTCTAGTAAAAGAGAAGAATCCAACGCTGTCGTTGCCCCTCTTAAGCTGGTGGCCTCCCCTCGTAATCAATAGTCATCATAGGGATTGTTTCAACTTCACTTATTTGTCCAATTTTTATTCCCTCAAACAGGAAAAGGAGAAAAAGAAGAGCAAACAGCTGATCTAAATCCCAAAGACCCTGAATTGTCTTTCTGAATTTTCACTGCTATACACACACTGTTCTGTGTGTGTTTTGGGCAATTTTTACGGTGGTAATTTAACTGCCCGGAGAGCCCAATGGGCTGCACGCAAACCAAGATCGAGAACGAAGAGACGGTGAACCGATGCAAGGAACGGAAGCAGCACATGGAGCGGGCCGTCACGGCAAGAAACAAGTTCGCAGCCGCCCACTCGGCCCACGCCATGTCCTTGAAAAACACCGGCGCCGCCCTAAGCGACTTCGCTCAGGGTGAGGTTATCTACCCCTCCTCCGTCGCGGTTGCTCCCGCGGCATCCTCCGCCACTGTCGGAGCCGCCACCCCTCCTCCCCCTCTTCCACCTTACGAGAATTTCCCTCCTCCTCCCCCTCCCCTCCCCGCGTCCTTCACTGACTCATCACCCCTCCAACGGGCCGCGACCATGCCCGAATTTGCGATCCCCCGACCTGAAAACAAACTCTCCGATCCAATAATTGAGGAAGAAAACGAAGAGGATGTTGAGGCAGAGAGTACCCATAGCTTGAAACGACGTAGCAAGAGTGGGGGAAGAGGTGGGATTTCACCTCCGGAGGTTATAGAGGACGAGGTTTTGCATCAGCCGCGCAAAAATGATCAACGAGGTCGGGAGCAGCAGAAGCAGCCGCCTCCTCCGCCGGAGAATTCATCTTGGGATTACTTCTTCTCAATGGAGAACGTCCCGGGTCCCACATTAGCGGAGGTGGAGGAGAATAGTGTCGAGAGGGAGGAGATTGAAAGGAAGATGCTTGAAGAAAGGGCTAGGAGAAAAATGGATGGGAAGAGTGAGAAAGCAGAGACAGTGGCAGAGGTGGTGGAGACGGTGAGTGAACTTCCTCCACAGCCACCACCACCAGAAGCGGCAATGGCAGCAACTAAGGTTGTGAAGAGAGTGAAACAAGGGGTTCCAGCTGAGGGGAAAAAGAAGAGTGGAGGGAGTAATGTGAACTTGCTGCAAATATTTGTTGAACTTGATGATTGTTTTCTTAAGGCTTCAGAGAGTGCTCATGATGTTTCTAGGATGCTTGAGGCAACCCGCTTGCATTATCACTCGAATTTTGCAGATAAAAGAGGTACATAATTATTATATCTTGTGTTTAATGTGGTTGGAACTGCAAAGGTTTTATTTTGATCTTATTCTTGGGCTTATTGTTCTTGGTGTGATTTTTTTGCAATACGAATTATGGAAATTCATGCATTGTATAAAGCAAGAACATTTGTGATGCGGATGGTTTTCTCACCTTAGCAAGTTGTGTTTTGGATGTTGAATTTACATGAGCCATGAATTCTTCAAGCAGATGTTGAGTACTGTGTCCTTTATTGGCAGGGCATATTAATCATTCAGAAAGGGTAATGCGAGTCATCACTTGGAATAGGTCCTTCAGAGGTTTGTCTAATGCTGATGATGGAGTGGATGACTTTGATTCAGAGGAGCATGAAACACATGCAACCGTGTTGGACAAGATGCTGGCGTGGGATAAAAAGCTTTATGATGAAGTGAAGGTATCATCATGCTTCCATCTTGTTAATTCTTTTTTTCTCCTGTTAAAGTTTTCAAATTCATTGACTAGTTTTTTTCACTGGCTTAAGTTTTGTGTATTTTTGTATTAATCATCAACACCAGCTTCAATTGGATGTTCTTGAAAGATTGGTATTTAGGTGTTCAGACGCTAGAATTGATGTGTGAAGGTAACTAACTGCTATAGAGTCCTGCAAGTTGTTATCACTGTTCTAATTTATTGAAGCTGGGGGTACCATGCTTTTGACCTTTTTTTTTGCATTCAGCTTGTTTTCTTCAAATGTTTTTGAATTAATTGCAATTTTTGTGAATTTTTGGCTGGAATTGAAATTGTGGGCTCAATTTGTTGACATTTAGATGTGATAAAAGTCATAACTTGAAATTCATGCTAAAATTTTACTCCTCAGGAAAATAAATTTTGCATGTGTGTATCTGTGCTTATAGCATGATATTGTTTTTCTCTTGCCAAGGAAATAAAATAATGCTGTGGCTCTGATTTTTTTCAAATGCCAACTACCATGATCCTATCTCAAAGTAAATCTTGAAAAATAGATTGAAAGAACTTTGCAGGTCAATAAATTTACAGCAGGAATCTTAACTCATTTTGCCCTAAAACAACAGAAAAGCAAAAAAGAAAAAAATGTCCCTTAATAAATTATTTAATTTGCCATTTCTCGGCTTTAAAGGAACATAATAAAAGATTTACAGTGATATAATGCCAAACTATTGCAGAAAGTAAAGTGAACAGTAAGAGAACCATAGCAAGATGGAGTCACAGGTTTGAATCGGGGTTCTCTTAGATTTTCCTCCATCTGCCCCACCTGTGTGTTCCTTACTGAACCAGGTTTACCACCATTCACTGTCAACGGCAAAATCATGACCACTACCTGTCTGCTACTTTCTCCATGTGGCCTTCACCTTTGATGCTATGTACATGCTGGCATGACATGGTCTTTAGATGATAACATCTATCAGACATTTCATGCTTGATCAACAATCAATTCCTAAAATAAAAACTAAGAAGCACAAAACAGTAGCTTGCTTATTGACTGAATCAGAGTACAAAGCTCTTGCGGTCAGACAGAAAAATAACCATGTGTTATTTTCTCCAATACTTAATCATATGAGTTTGAGAATGTTTTTGCTGTCTATTGTTTGGTGCTCAACAGGCAGGTGAGCAGATGAAACTTGAATATCAAAAAAAGGTAGCCTCATTGAATAAGTTGAAGAAACGTGGTTCAAACACAGAAGCGTTAGAGAGAACGAAAGCAGCTGTAAGCCATCTGCATACAAGATATATTGTTGACATGCAGTCCATGGACTCCACTGTTTCTGAAATTAATCGTCTTCGTGATGAACAACTCTATCCAAAACTTGTTGCTCTTGTTGATGGGTGAGTTCTTATGCACTTTTTTGTGGAAAGTATATTGTCGTGTCTATCCAGTGCTCTTGTTGAGAGTCTGTAAATCCTTTCATTAGCAATTGTTGTGGTATAAATGGTTTAAATGGTGAGACATATAATATCTATATAGAGGGAAGAGAGATGAATAACAGCTTATAGCTTTCCAGTATAGTGAAATGAAGCCTTCAGCGGTGAGGTGCTGACATTATGCTAGCAGACTCGAAATATTTTAAGGTTATTGGTGCAAATATATGCTCAGTTTTATCGTTATTTGTACACAAGTAGGTTATTGACTTTCGAGGATTCTAAGGGGAGAATCTCATTTATCTCCTGAGTTGTAGGGTAAATCCTTGAAAAGAAATCCTAAAATTCTCCCTTAAAGTTGATGAATATTAGTGAAAACATTTACATAAATTTTGGCAAGACATTATTTCCCTTTATAAGCTCTGAATCTCATTTTTCACTTGTTAATTGAAGAAAATATATTTTATACAACAAATACCAGATTTTTTTGGTTATGAATGATCCTGCAATATCATCAATCAATTATTTCACTTACATCAAGCTACAAATTACAGACAAAGGAGGAATGTGAATCTTAAATGCAGTCATATATCATTTATTCCAAGTCAAGTCCTTCAGTAAGAAAATAAGAAATTCTAAATTCAAGCTAAGACTATATTTTGGATAGAAGTTATGTAGGTCTTCTAGATTGAAGACCTATCATATGTAACAGAGGATCTGTTTAGTTTAGATATTTTTCTAGTAATAATTCTTTTTCACCATCAGTTGTGCCCATACTCAGTTTGAGAACATTTAATTCTTGTATGACATTGTTTGGCTATAAATTTGGAATTCTGAGAATATTTATACAAATATTTAGGATTTAAATTTGAAAGAATTAGAGAATCAAGATTTTGAAAAGTTTGCTGCATTTTTCGCTTGTCAAAATGCATTTTACCATAATTGTTAAAGGTGCACCAGGTGCCAACAGCAGCGAGGCAGGCCTGGTGGGTTTCTTAGGCTATAGCCTAGGCCTCCAGTAAGGTGTGCACCCTTCAACTTTGGCTGCGCCTTGCACCTGTTTTAAGGCCCAAGGTGCACTAAAGGTGCATCTGATTAAAACTAAACTCTAAGGCGCCTTTTAAAAAAATAAATATATATATATATATAAATTCTTGTCACAAGGAAAACATAAACTTCAAAAAGTAACTCCTTTCTAAAACAATACTCAAGGGAGGATATCACTTCTCTGGGAAAAAATCGCACTTGAAACATACGAAAAAAAGAGAGCTCTGCTTGCCAAATCCGTGACGTTTCAAGAAGGTTTTTAGGATTTTTTTGACACTCCAGGACATACGGGATTTACTCTGTCTGGGTGGTAAACGAAATTCTCCCATATTCTATGTATTCTGGTGTCTCTATCTTCTTTATGAATACGAGCTGGGCATAGGTCATTATATCAGTTTCATTAGTTTATATTCTTCTCCTTATGCTTTGTTCTGTAGTTGCATAGTAACACTCATTGCGCCAAAGCTATAACTCGTTTCATATCTGGACATGAAAATGTGGTTATACATATGGGGATTCTTAGGACTTGTACCATGTCTGTAAAATAGGACTTCCCAAACCTGTATCTGAGTATTTGTGTGGCCTTTCTGCTCATTGCCTATTGGTGTTGAGTTGGATGCTTTAAGAATGTTTACCTTCTGAGGATTGTGAAATGTAGTACTAGTACCAAGTGATAGGGAGAGTTGATCTCTTGCTTACCTTAATGTGAATGCATTGTCTGCTGCCAATGCTCTAAATAATCACCTATACCCATCTTTTTGTATTTCAAACAAACTTTAAATTTGGCTTGGCTATTCACTTCGTTGCTATGTTTTTCACACATTATATCAAAATTCTCTCATGCAGACTGCAGTGTATGTCCTGGGCTAATACTTAGTCAAAGTCATATTAGGCTATTTCTTTGTAATACTGGTTTGATTTTCCTTATTCTTTCAGAAACATATTGCATGTTTTGACAGCTTGTAGGACTTGACTTCTTGTCAATTTCTTTCTGCATCCTTTTCTTAATATTTTGACTGTTGGAATGGGTTGAAAAGGATGGCTACAATGTGGGAGACAATCAGAATACAGCATGAGAACCAATCCAAGATTGTTCAAGCTTTGAGGTTATTGGACATCTCTCAATCTCCAAAAGAAACAAGTGACCACCACCATGAGCGCACGCGCCAGTTAGGTGGTGTTGTTCAGGAGTGGCATACAAATTTCAGTGAACTCATGAGCCAGCAAAAAGAATATATTAAAGCACTCAACGGTTGGTTGAAGCTAAATCTTGTTCCTATAGATACAAACCTGAAGGAGAAAGTTTCATCTCCCGGTAGACCTCAAAATCCCCCAATACAGATGCTCCTACATGCCTGGCATGATTATCTTGAAAAGCTTCCGGATGAGTCAGCAAAAGCAACCATTAGTAACTTTGCAGCCATAATAAAGACTATATGGCAATACCAGAAAGAGGAGTTGGAGTTTAAAAACAGATGTGCAGACTCCAGAAAGGACCTCATCAGAAAGACCCGAGATTTTGAGAATTGGCATAATAAGTACATGCAGAAGAGAACACCTACTGATGATATGGACCCGGACAGGGCACAGGATACAGATCTTATTGCTGAAAGGCAGCTAGTGGTGGAGGCTGCAAAACAGAGATTGGAGGAGGACGAGGAAGCCTACCAGAGGCAATGCATTCAAGTTAGAGAGAAGTCCCTTATGAGTCTGAAAAGCCATTTGCCTGAACTCTTCCGGGCACTGTCAGATTTTTCTCTTGCCTGCTCGGACATGTACAATTACTTGAGGTCCATTTCACATTCGCCGAACAGAAATGAGGTCTGATAAGAATGTATTCTTTTTTACACAGTGTGCTTCTCCTATATGTTTTTTTCCATATATATTTTACAAATAAATTACCATTTTGTTGTGTTTTTGTTGTGAAATAGTAGCAGGAATTGTTAAATTCTATTTATTTCACTATTGCATGTATAGCAACCTAATGGGATTGTAAGTTGATTCATCCTTATACGGTACTCTATTAACGGTCTGTTACAGCAAATTTTTTTTGCTGTTATTGAATTTATATTTATGTTTATTTACAATCATCCATCGTATAATTATTTGTTTATATATATGTAAGCCACATAAGAGTTAATACTACCAGTTCTTGCATATATTATCCTATACAAACATAGAAATGAATTTTATATTGCTTAATTAGCCTTCCAATTTACAATTAACTATTTCTTATCTTTTTTCATTATTTAAGCACACAACCTAAGTAATTTAGAGGGTATATTGCTGAACTTATAAATTCTTTAAAATGTTTGAGAGTTTATAATATTTCTTAAAGTATTTGGTTTTTTTGAAAAAAAGCTTATAAATTTTTAAAATAAAATATTAATATCTCATAAGTTGTTTTTAAATATAAAAAAAGATCATAACTTATTTTTTAAAATAAAATTTTATTTTAATAATTTTTTTAATTTTAATAATTTTAATTATAAAATAATTATTACTAACATACTAAAAATTCTATTAATCTTATTTTATCTAAATATTTTAATAATTTATTTTTAAAATAAAATCATTATGGACATCCTCTTAATTAAGATTTTACTAATTCTCTTTGCATAAATCAAAGTCAACAGCAGCAGCTCTATCCTTTCTGGATGATGACTTCAGCACTTCTTATTTATTTAGAATCGTGTCCCTTAAGGCACATAAAAAATGATTGGCTTCACACTAACCTATGCGTGAACAAACACCGTCCAAAGTTTACTTAGTCCCGACAAAACTCTCTTCTATACCCATTCCTACGATTCACAACAATCTACGTGAAAACAGGTAAGCCCGAGCTTAGTTCCAACTGGAGAGAATTGTAGTGAAGAAACGAAAGAGAACCCTCTGTAGACCCTACCCGGCCCCACTTCCCTCTTCCTCCTAAATACCCGGACCCCCACCCCCTACGCGTTCTCTACTATAAAGGCATGTATATATATATATATGTATGTATGTATATATCTGTTTGTGTGTGTTTAGAACATATATAGATTCATAAACACGATGACAGCCACAAAACATTCCGATACGTCAACGTTTCAGCAGCCCCTCCTCTCCGAACCCCACGCCCCCCAACCCCAACCACCTCAATACGTCATCGTTCTACCTCCCTACCCTCCTCCCCACCGTCATCGTATCCTCCGTAAATCATGCCGGCGCTGCCTATTCTGCTTCGCCACCTTCCTCCTCTTCCTCGTTGCCGCCGCCTACCTCCTCTGGCCCTCCGACCCCGACCTCTCCGTCGTTCGCCTCCGCCTCGATCGCCTCCATTTCCACACTCGCCCCAAGATATCGCTCGACGTGACCCTAGACCTCACTGTTAGGGTAGAGAACAGAGATTTTTACTCCATGAACTACGATTCCTTGCTCGTTGCGATCGGATACAGGGGGAAGAGGCTAGGGTATGTGACTTCAGATGGTGGACATATCAAGTCGCGTGGGTCTTCGTATGTGAACGCCACGCTCCAGCTCGATCGGGTGGAGATTTTGAGTGATGTGATTTTGTTGCTTGAGGACTTGGCGAAAGGTGCGGTTACGTTTGATACGGTGTCGGAGATTGGTGGGAAGCTCGGGGTTTTCTTCTTTGACCTGCCTCTGAAGGTAAATCTTGCATTTTTTCACTATATGACGTCATTATTCTGTGCGATTTTAGAAATGTGCAAGAATTTTCTTCTTCCTCCCAATGGATAAAGCATCGGTTCAGTAAGAATTTAATACACTCTGCGTCTCTCATTTGAGGTTTAAGAAACATCAAGGAAAGTTCCCTATTGTTTCTAATTGGCTGGATATAGGTTGTTTACTTTGTACTCCAGCAGCCAAAACTTCTACGTAGTTTGCACTTGTGACGCTCTAGAAGCTTGAGAAAAGAAAGGTCTAGTTTTATGCACACAATGAATCTTCAGAGACGAGATTTAGAAGACCATTTGGATCAACTGTAATGAATGTTGGTTATAGAAGGCAATAGTTTAATTTGCATAGAATGATGAATTACGGAACATAGCTTAAACACAGATATAAAATATAATAACCTATGATGCATGATTGGAAACTTTGTTGTTCGACGGCAAAAGGAGTTGACTTGCTTTTCACTTGTGATTCTGCACTGGCTTGATAAAACAAGGTTCCGCCTTAAGTCAGTTTTATAGCTCATCGTTAATTATGACATACTAGAGACTTGGTGGTTGTTTTTGACTCAAATGTACTTAATAGTCAATAACTTGCAAGAGTTTGCTTCCAAGAGAATGCCTGATAATAATGTAGTGTGCATACAGCTCAAAGGTTAATTGATGATGCAGATATGACTTGTATGATATACTGCTATATGATGGTGTTTCATGTTCCACATATGCCAGTATAGCTTAGTGTCAATGGTTTAAATGTCAATGCTTCGTTAATCAACAGGGAATGGATTATAGTGCTGCCAAATTAATTTTTCTTCCTCTTTGCTTCTAGGAAATTTGAGGTTGCTCTTTATTATATACAATTCATTGTTTGCCCCTACTTGAAGTATTTGCATTCAAATGTGTAGAATTATATAATGACTTGGCAAATAGCTAGACTGTTCAATATTTGAACAAGCCTCAAGTGTTCTTTTCATCTTAGGGTGGGGGTGGTGGAACTTAATTGACCCTTCTTGCATTGTTGAAAGATGTAAGAAAATGGTAAAGTAGATAAAAAGAAACAGGAGAAGTTGGATTTGAGATTTAAGGGTTGTTTCAACAAATACATGTTTGTATTCGAAAATCTTCTTTACTTATAATGGCCATGCTATTCTAGATACTAGTACAATGAAGAATATCATTCTTCTTAAGTTTGTTAGGCTCGCTCATTTGTTTTGTCTAGTACACCGTGATAGACAGACTAGAAAAGTTGGTTTTACTAATTTGCGTAATTGTATTATCCTGAGACGTTGTATTCCTTGAAAGGACTTATGTGAAATTTGGCCACCCCATAACAGTCTTGGCTTTTGGGTGTATAAACCCCACTATCAGTAGCTTGTGACATGTTAGTGATTTCTCAAGGAATGTTAATGTACAGATCTGATTCAAATATGCTTAATATCTTCCTCTTTATGATCTCTTGCAGACAAAAATAAAATGTGAAGTGATTGTAAATACGCGGAACCAAACAATTGCTCGTCAAAGTTGCTACCCTGAGGTAAGCTTTAATTCTAATTGTTCATCGTTCCATACCTTCAATAATGAACACAATGGAAGATGAAAAGGATAAAGATATTTCTTCATACTTTACCTTGATTTGTAGCCACCGTACGCAAGACACTTTCAGTCGATAACTGCGTAAAACTGAATGCAATTTTCTTTATTTGATTGTGCCAATCAACTTCTTACACCGTCCCGCTTTCCTAGCTTACTGTCCTCTCTTCGTTCGGTGAGGGTTTTGGATATTTTCTAGTTCTCAATATTACCGAATTGCATTGTTGAACAGGTTTCTGAAGTGAGATAGGAGTGCAATTTACAGCATCCAGAAAATTGGTGAACAGAAAGAAACCATGTAATTTTCCACAGGTTTCCTGTCCACGTCTTTGGGTAATTATGTACTCTGACGAAATATTTGTATAGATGTATTATTTCCTTATCATTCATCTTCCATTTGGATGTGAAAACAAACTAGAAATGCTCTCTGCTGAGCATTGGTTTTGTTGCATAGTCGTGTAAAATATCTTTTGCTTGTTTTTGGTGCATATGGAACTGAATATCTGGGTCTTAGGACTTAGATTGCCAACACACAAACATTATGTTGTCCATAATTGTTGATTTGCACAAGAGCATCTCATTAATTGTTTGGAACTGAATATCTGAGTCGAAGAACTTAAGATTGCCAACACACAAACATTTTATTGTCCATCATCGTTGGTTTGTACAACACATTGGGAAGGGATACATTCAGTTGCGTTGGAACTTTAGTTGTCCTTGTATAAGACTATACTTACTAGATGGGCTTGGGTCCCAGCCGTCCTAACCCACTGATATTCTACATGATGGTGCCTACACCTGAACGAACCTGGATGGCTGGTGGGTGAACACACGCATGCCTTTGTAATCCCAGTATCCCACCACCACCCTCAGCCAATCCGCTACTTGTAATAACCATTTGTCGCTGTCTTGCAGCCTCTCCTGCGGCTGCTTCCACCGGCATAACCAATTGCCTGCCGGGACTGGCAGAGTTGTAAGCACCTTGCCAATATGAACCCGGGTAGCACATCTTTACTCGTCCTCTCTGTAACACAGAAATACATTTATGCTATTTGTGAGGATGAAATAGTTTCAGACCGAAGAATAGAGAATCATGGGATTATATAGGCAGAAAGGCAAAAAAGTTTGGGATGAGGAGGAGAAGAAAAGGCGTTGGGTATAATCAAAAGCCTGGGGATATTGTTTGTTTACTAGTATCGATTGATTTACAGAAAGGGATTGCTTTTTGCCTCGGCTTTTCTTCAAACTGGTACTATTTTCCCATGCAGAACTTATCCTGCAGAATTTTTCCCCACCCTGAAAAAGAAAAAAAGAAATATATGAAAAGGCATTCTTAATTCTTTTTAATTTTCTTAGTTTATCGCTCAAGCCACTCGTCAGGTGGGGTTCTTTTTGGCTACTCTCTGTATTTCAGTCCCAAATGAAATGCACAAGAGAAGTTTCATATGTACGTTTGTTCTTTTTATGTAAGATTTCTTTATTATGCTGACTTTCGTCAATTCAAGTTTTTTAAAACCCTGTGGAAAGACCCAATTTTGCCACGAGCTCAAAGTTTATTGAATTATATGACAACTTAATGATTTCGAGGAATCGAGCGCAAAAAGTTTGTCTTTGATATTCTTATACAGTGAAATACTGAGATATTATAAAAGTTTTTTGCTGTTTATCTTATAATTTTAGAGCTTGAGCCAAGTCCCAATTGGTCGGTTGATACTAGAAAATTGTTGAAGATTAATGTGTTGATAAACTTGCTAAGTTACCTCGAAAAAAGTGCTTTGCTATACACGTTACATGGTACGAGTTACGTGGGTTGTATACATTGAACAGTATTTTGTGTTTGTATTAACTTTTCCCTCCTAAGTCATAACAAACTATAGGTACTTGTTTAATATTTTAATCAGTGGAAAATTCTCAATCCATTTGATTGTAGAATTTGAATAGTTTCTTGTTCGTCCCAATTTTATAGAAAATCTATTACGGACTTGCTCTATTCAACCTCATATTTTATTTCACAATCTAAAGCAAGTAATCATAAAACACAATAGTATTTGTCCGCTGATTAATAAAATCTAGGCATAATTTTTTAGGAGTTTGCACATCTTTTCTCAATGAGTTTGGTCTCGAAAGATTCCTATTTTAAAAAACAAATTTTTTTTTTGGATCATAATATTGGACAATACATAAACAAACACAATCTTAAAATCCAATTAAATGGATTGAGCATTATTATCAGCAGGAAAAGCAATTTCCCAGTCGGTTCATACCAACACAAAAACATCGGTTGGTCCTTGTTTAGCAGCCCTCACTTGTTTTCTCAGCATTTGTTGATCAAATGGGTCCTCTAAGTGTACGGGTCTATGGAGTATCTTCTTAAGAACAGGCCGATGTGGTTCTAATTTATGGCCCATTTTGACTCTCAAAGTCAGTAATCCCAACCCACCAAGAAGTCCTTTCACTTGTAGGTTTTATTTCTTTTTCTTTTTCCTCATTTGATATCAAGTACCAATGGCCAAGGCTATACCACCTTGGTTTCATTATTTTTTACAAAGAGCTCATAGGTTTGATTTCATTTGCGGCAGTAGTCAGTGAATCAGTTATTTTTATGGTAAAAGTATTTCAATCTGATTAACATATTGATAGGATTATGATGGATTCGCCATTTGAGTAGTAACTATAGTTCAATATGAACATTTCATAATAATGAACGACTCTTATGATCAAGTCCAACGAGGGTTATTTGAAAAAATAAAAAAGAAAGAAAGAAAAGTCTTGTCTAATTTTAACATCTATAATTCTAGAAAAAAAGAGGGTAAAAAAAAATAAAGTGAGACAGAAAGAGGGAAAAAATTTCTTTTCAATTTAAAGGACAAAAGGAAATTAAATTCCTTTTCTTTTTATGGTAACAAGGTAAGGGAAAAAGGGAAAAGGAAAAGAAAAAGAAAAAGAAAAAGCATG
The DNA here is from genome assembly GCA_019321725.1 of Paulownia fortunei. Taxonomy (NCBI): domain Eukaryota; kingdom Viridiplantae; phylum Streptophyta; class Magnoliopsida; order Lamiales; family Paulowniaceae; genus Paulownia; species Paulownia fortunei. Next base: position 21,523,631 of record CM033112.1, on the reverse strand, counting down.
CTAGAGACAAAACCACTTTGAACATCCTAAATTTTTTATGGGATATATATTGAGATCCTCCAATAAATGGGTCAACATCTTTTTATGAGTAGAAATGTTAAATACAATGAAAATAAATCATTGACAGCAAATTTTCCAGCAACATTAAATGAGATGAGTTGTCCAAACAACCAAGTCATATCCAACTCCATCAAAATCTCAAAATCAATTCAAGCTGGTCAACTCACTCCAAATAATGCTCATCATAAATATTATTTATTTTGGAAAATTGCTTCAAAATGTACATTAGAAGGGAGAGGCACATACATTTGAGTAATGAAATACAAAATTATTTGTAGAAGTAAAGGACCCCAAGAGTTTGAAATATTATACAAATTAAAACTTTTGGTAAAAATAGATAGACCCCTAAATCTTGTGAATTCATGTTCTATTAACAATTTCGTTTATGTAGGTGTGTAAATTAATCAAATGAGGTGAAAACAGTAGTGTTTAAATTTGTCAGAATTTTTATTAAGTTTCAAAAATTATCTTTCAACTTATTTTGATTGTTAATGGAACAAAGTTTTAATTGAGTTAAATACGAATTTATATTAATTATATTGATTTTTTTATACTTATTTTATACTTATTTTTTATTAATTGAGTTGATCTCAAATTGAGTTTCACATCTTACCGAATAAAATATGCCTTCAAGTTTGATTTGTTATATTTAATAAACCAAATTCAAATAAACTTTTAATAAATAATATTAAATCTTGAGTAATTTATTTATTTTTCATCCCTAATCTTACGAGATTTGATCATGCACTAGTTTATAGTAAGATTTTTGAAGCAAAATTGGGTTAAAGTAAATGACAAATTTGCCCCTACAACAGTCACATGCCATTCTTTTATTGTCGACCATATTTTCTACATAACCTAAAAGAAAATGACCATTCAAAACCAAGAATCAGATATAGGGGGAAAAAGGGCACATCATTATCTTATTATAAATACCCCACTCCAAGCATTTTTCACTTAGTTTCCACAAAAAAAACATACAAGTCCTTAAGAGATCCACACAGAAACACACTGCAGATCATTAGTTTTTCTTCAACAATGGATCAAGAAACATGGCACTGCTCGAGCCATGGCAATGCCTGCTGGCCAAGAAGCTACTCCAGTCGTAAATACGATCGTTTCGTGTCGTATAACATGCCAGTAACAAGATCAAAAGCTCCCATTTGGACACAGCTATGGAGGAGGTTGAAGAAAGAGAAGAAAAGAATGTTTCAATGTTCAAGTTCAATGAGGTTCACCTATGATCCATACTCTTATTCACAGAACTTTGATCAGGGCTTGGTGTTGGCTGATCCAGATGATCTCTCTCGTTCGTTTTCAGCTCGTTTTGCAGTTCCATCAAGAATCTTTGAGAAGCACAGATTAATGGTTTGATCATTAATCACAAAAAAAAAAAAAAAAATGTTATTTGCTTGTATTTTCCTTTTTTTTTTAAATGTGATTTTAGTAGTAATTAGAGATCTAAATTTAGTAGTTACTTAAATAGTTTTGGAGTTAAAGAGTAATGGAAAAATTTCTTCTTCAATTCTTTCTTCTTCCTTTTTGTGTTAATCTTTTGTGTCTTCATTTACAAGTAAAGTTGATTGCTTTAGAGATTTCTTTTTTTCTTGATTAGCATGATGCCTTTGCAGGTTATTCTGGACTGCCTCATGTTGACTTTTTTCTGTTTTTGATGTTGAAGCAAGTCATGGGCAGACAAATGGAATCCACATCATATCTTTTTTCATTTTCTTGATATTAGAAAAAAAAAAAAAAAAAAACTAACCCAACTGTCAGTTATACAAGGAATATTAATATTGACTATGCTTAACAATGCATGAGTTAAGTTAAAAACTTATTAAGTTTGCTTTTTATGGAACTAACCATTGATTATTATTAATTTTAAGTAATTAATATCTCATTATAATGCATTATATATATTGCTAGGATCTACTCATATGAACTACATAAAATAAAGTGACATGCTGGCGAGAATTCAATATTGATAGACGTTGTATTCATTTTAATTAATTAATATCTCATTATAATGCAATAAATATATATATAATGCAATATCGATATATTATTCGGGTCGCCAGTAGTTGATTATTATAAATTTATAAATTATTTATGTTGTAAGAAAAGATCAGATCATCAAATTCTATTGAAAGTATTCAACAACCAGATTAGGTAAAGGGAGAATCAAATTTGTTTGTTGGATATATTATTTCATAAAAATGGTCCTAATTTAGAGGGGTCGATCTGCAATTAATTATATTTACGGGGTATTCCAACTTGTTGCATCTATAAAGAAGAGAATGAACTCTGCTGCAATATTTGACTTAACTTCTGCTGGCATTGAATAAATAATAATTTGGCAACGGTAAAGGAATTTATATAATTTGTTTTTGTTCTTTGGATACCCTTTTCGGCACATTAATTTAAATATAAAAAGTGGAAGTTAGTTTGGTTATTTTATTCAATGATATTAAAACTTGGTCTAATATTCCTTCATCAAGCATTTATTAAAGTTAGGTGATTGAAAATAGGTATGTTATTCACGGTTGAATTCATGCCGTGTATATGTGTTAGGTGTATTGGATATTGTGTTAGGTATTTTATTTTTTATTAAATAAAAATTTATATAAAAATGTAAATGAATCAATTCGAGCGGAATTCAAAATTATTTGAATTTTTATAAAATTTTAAAAATTGTCTTTGAATTTGATTTGATTATTAATTAAATTGAATTTGAACGAATTTTAATTGCATCATGAATCAAGTTTAAATAGTTTAATTTTTATATACAAATTTTATTATTTTTCTACTAATCGAGTCCAATTTAAATCGAGTTTCAAATCTTATCGAATAAAAAAAATATGTTTAAATTTAATTTGACATATTTAACTAATCGAACTCAAACCACCTTTTAACAATAAATTGAATATGAAATACAGAATAATTTGATTTTTTTTTCACCGTATACCACATGGAATTTGCATAATTCCTGAATGTGATTAATGATTATTAAACATGTAAATCATTGTCAGTCTCTAAGATGCAACAGCTCTAATTATTTTTAGTATAAAAATGGTTACATTGTACCAAGGGGGATGAATTTTGCTGTTGTATTTGTCGTTAAGTATGTGGAAAAAAAAGTCAGAATAATCACATGAATTAATTCAATTAGGGTTTTGATTGGTTGGATTGTATATGGTTATATTAGCATTTAATTTTGTTACATTATTAACTCATTCAACTTTATTTTGCTTTATCTCTTTTCTTTTATTTATTTATTTATTATTATTATTTTTTAAATTTCTGAAAGGAAAAGAAAGTGCAAGGAATATGGGAAAGTAATATTTCAATATTGGCCAATCATTTTTATTTTTTTTTACTGTAAAAGGTTTTAGTCTAGTATTGAAGATCAAATTGATGCAATATAATTTTTGGGCTAGTCAAAAAGTGTAAAAAGATCAATATAAAACAAAAAAAAGGCTAAATATGTCAAATGGCAATAATTAGGTGAGATATATATATCCACCAGACTACATGCACAAAGTTTCTATGTGGGACTCAAGAAAATTAGACAAGTCATGTTACAAGTTATCAAATATGAAAGCAAGTTGTGTTGTTATAGAAAATACTATATATTCATACAAGAAAATAAGCCAAATTCCTTTGTTTAGTTGTTACAATCATATTTGCACAATAATTCCTTAAAAATGTTCTACACTTTCATTATATGCAATTTAAGTTCAATATTTATATTGCTATAATGACACAATATCTTATCTATTAGTATTCTACTTAAGCATAACAAGGGTAAAAGTGTCATTGGAATGGAAAATGTTCAACTCCCCACCAACTAGTTATGAAGTACCTCAAATGATAGAGCATTAGCTAATATGGAAAATGTTCAACTCCCCACCAACTAGTTATGAAGTACCTCAAATGATAGAGCATTAGCTAATAGGAGGGTAAGCCAAAGATATCTTTCGATGTTTGAGTCAATACAAGATTAGAGATATGATGAGATACATAAATAATTGTAGTCGATAATTTTTAAATGTGTGAAAATAAGTTGTTTATATACTTATGTTTGTGGTTTTACGGGAAATTAATTATTTTAATTCATTGAGTAATGTTCGTCTATTGAACTATTAGATAATATATGTTGATATGCAGTATTTTATTTTATGATATCATCATATTTCTGACTCATAAGTCACAATCGTACTCGAGTAGTATTAAAGTAAATAGTATCAAATTTCCCAATATCAAGTTATCTAAATATACTTTTCGGGCTAATTTTACCAAACTACCCTCTGAAAAATTCTATGCACATCAAATACTATTCTTATATTCTATTTCGAATAAAGTTTGTAGGTTAGAGTTAAAATGCGCAATGAATGGACGACATTGAGAGGGCTCACAACCCTACAACGAGGCAGGCCAACATTCTTGTTGGGCCCTCAATTTTTGACCATAGCACTATCTCAATGTGCATTCTCTGTAGCCTAATAGCCATATATAATCTCTAGGCTCATTCCTTCTGTCTCAAGTTAATGTTGTTCATTCAAATTTATTTGTATTCATATGTAGAAAATTTTAGATATAGACAAATGCAAAGGATTGAAATGAGTTTATCACCCGGAAATTCTTGAGTTATTTGAAGAAATTAAGAATAAAATATGCTCTAAACTTGTCTTTTACCGAAACTATTTGACTAATTCTATTTGATCAATCAATACGGACTATTATAATCGCAAATATTAATGATGTTCAAGACTGAAAAATACACTTATTGATGGAATATTTGTAAAATAAAATTAAACATCAATAAGATATTTATAATTTTCAAAAATAAGTAAATTATTTTATAATTAGACTAAACTTTAGAGATAATTTTTGTAATTCCTCTAAATTTTATTTTAAGAACGAAAAGTATGGACAACGTGTGTTGGCAAATAGGCAAAGCTCTTGCTGTTCCTTGGAATTCTGGTATTAGTACATGAATGGATATATTCCAACCCTAGCCATATTATATAACTTGATTAAACTTCAAGTTGAAGTACTCAACTTTAGTGACATGCATTATTATAGTTGGAACCTTATAACTGGCTCTTACTTAAACTGGAAGATCATGATGTCTTTTCTCAAATTTGAATAGCTGGGATAAGATTATCACTCAAGTAAGGGGTAATATGGAGCTATAGATCCTCTTTCTTTTAATAATTTTTGGTTGGTAAAAACTAAAAATTATGAAAGTGGATAGGAGAATATTGATGTACATAAACCATGCAAAAGATCAAAAGGGCAGCTACTTTTTGGTTAATTCTTTCCATTTTCATAAACTCAGTTCTGAATTTTCAAAACTTGCATATTGCGGAAAGAGTAATGGCAGATAGCAATGTGTCTATCCAGATATTGTTATTTGTCATTATCAGAGATCAAGAGAATTGATTCCGGCGCTGTAGGATAAAGCTAATAAATCCTTCAGTGTTCAACCAATCTACACTTTCTTTTATTCTTGTTTGATATTTTCTTCCACTGTCAAGTGATGCTGATGCTGACAATCACCTTAGACATGGATATCTTAGTAATCAGACATCTGATTCTGTTGCTCAATCCTCATAAATGGTTTTTCTGTTTTTCTTTCTCCAATTCAATAATCAAGAAACTTTTTATGTCAAAACACATTCAAAATTAAATTCACAAGTCACTTTTCCGTCTAATTTCTTACCAGATCATTACAGAAGGGCAACCATTTTCCTAAATAAAACTACCTTGCAAACAGTTTGTATATAACATCTAAAGTAGAAACTAAGTACATTGACCAGTGGATGCTGTCACTTTTAGCATTCATATTTTGAGGATGAACTGGTCTAAGTCTCTTATATTGGTCCCCATTCATCATCAATGATGTCTGGTAACTATCACCAAAAAACTTATCCAATCTTGGGGCTTCAACACAGCAAAGATAAACAACTCTTACACGACAATTTGAATGAAGAACAAAACTCAACCAATCGAATTATTGGATCAAAGTTCTGGATCTATGTCTGAACAGCAAGTACTAGTCAAAATGAGCACTATGATGATTCTCGTCATAGATGGCTTTCTGTGTGATTTTTGAAACTTAAGAGATCTTCTGCACAAAAAAGAAAACATCAGAACATTCTTGAAACTCACATATAAAATACAGCGGCAATTGAAGCAAGAAACAGATCCAATACATGCTTTCGATTTAGTACAGAAGCTAGTTCAAAGCATGCATAGATTCTAAATTTATTCAACAAGAGATATTATCTACGTTAAAAATTTGGGAAAAGTAAAATCAAAATGGATAATACTACCCAAAACTTCAAAGCCAGAAAAAATTGTACTTACTCAATGAAACCAAGTCTAGGAGCTGAATTTCACAAATGCAAGAATCATTACACCAGAGAAAGGCCACATACAACAATTGCCAAGTAAAAACTGCAATCTATGAAGATAGCACGGAGTGTCTGATGCAGCACCAATCCCCATTCCAACAACTTAACAGCTCCTTCCCAATTATGTCCATCTCCCTCAAATTTTATTTCTTCATCGTCCTCTCTTTCTTGTGAGTAAAGTGCCAGTCTTGCAGCCACTATCAACATGTCAGTTAGCAAGACTGCATAAAGAGGCCTATAAGCAATGAGGCTCTTCGACTTTACTACATAGTGGGGAAGATTAACGTGAGACAGAACTACGAGAACTGCTATCACAAAAGAACAGATAACTCGTGTGTTCTCTGAGGAGATAATGCTGAAATTTATTTCTTTGGGAGTTACTGAATTAAGATGATATTCGAATGGTTTCACAGGAAAATTTGCATCATCTGAAGTGTTGGTGACTCTTGTGCTGACCAGTGATGATTGTGCTCCACTCTGAAAGGCAGGAGCTGAAGATAGTATAGCTACTTCTTTTTCGTCAAGCTTCTGCAGGTCGGAAACTCTGCTTCCTGAAGCATTTCCTTTAGAAACTTCCTCATCATTATCATGTCTTATTAGTGTATCAGGTGCATCATCTCCACCTTCAAGACCAAAAACAAAAACAAAGAAAAAATGACAATGTGGGTTGAATATTAGATTTATCAACTCGAATAATGCATTTTCAGTCATTACACAGTTTGTAACTTTGAAATCAAGCATAGCCGTCGAACTAATTTTACAATGTTATTCTCATGCAAATGGAAGTAAATTAAAGAAATGCAACTGAGGTCAAATTTGATCATTAAGTATCACTTTATGTGGGCTGCCCTCAATTGACAAGTTTTGCCTTTCTTTTTTTTCTTTTCTATTTTTTGTACATTTGGTTGATTTTATGGCCCATTTCATGCAACTTTGGTGGACTCCATTTGTGATCATCAGGCCCCTGTTATTTGTCTAATCCTGTTATGGACAAGAATCGAGATCGATCAACAAACAAAACTATAAATATGTGGCTACATCCCTTTTCTGTTCTAAGCCTTAACCATTGTGGCTACTGTAGAACCAGGCCAACATGTATGATCTAAGCATATAAACTTGCCTTTGATATTCTGGTATTTGGTGACGATGACTTAAAAGTTCACATGTTTACACAGTGATCAGACCGTCAAAATACTGATAAAACTCATCATAAGACACAAACACCTCATAATTTAGCTATGCAATTCGATCAAGATCAAATATGATCAACAGCAGATACATAATATACGAATTAATTTCAAGAATTAATGAACCCCTCAATACGTTTTCAAACGTAGAAATGTTTATGAAATGTGGAGATATTTCAAATTTACTAACTGGGAATTGAATCTCATGCACGCACCACGAGGATAATCTTGAAACAAGGCTCTGTCTTTTTCTGCTGCGGGTTCTGACGAGGAGCGGGCGTGCTGGGCGGGTAAAGAGTCTCGGGTAGGGTTGGAAAATGAACAAGACTTGGAAAGATTCGGGTCGAGGGTCTGGAGCCGGCCCGTTATCAGTGCCATGCGATCCGTCCCTCGAGACGTTATCTTCTTCCTCCTTGCTTCTCTCTCCATTTTCGTTGCGTCTGTCTTTGATCTATCTCTGTCTATTGGTTTAGCGTAGGCAAGGCATTTTGGTGTTGGGTTTCACACAATATACGTATGGTTTTGTTTTTATACGTATGTTTTTTTGGGTAATTATACAAATTTTAATTCCAATTTAATATTGTAATTTATATATTATATTGCAGTTTATATATTTACGAATTTTTTAAATATACATTTACCAATGTATAGTTGATATGTATATTTACACGTATAGTAAAAATATAAAACATTAGATTGAAATAGATGATTGGAGCTGATAATTACACTACCCTTGCTTGTTATTACACTCATCCTTCTTAATTTCATAATTATAAATGTATACCTCAAAGTAAAGATCATTAGTCAATTATTTGGGAACAAAAGATAAAGTTTATTTAATGTTATTCTATATGCATGGTTTGTTATATTATTGCAAATATTGTTTTCATACATCTATACATAATAAATTTAATATTATTTTTCGTATGTTTGTACATAATTTAAATTGTTATGTCACAATATAGATATTTATATTCACCAATAAATAATACTATCCTAAATTATTGAGATTTGTCTTTTTTGGAGGTTCAAATATTCAATTTGTACAACGTTTAGACATCAAATAAGAATCATGAATCATTTATCATAATGGAATATTACTCATTGAGTATTATTTTTAGCTGATTAATTTTGCAATCATAATAATTTGAAATAACATCCTCAAATTTATTTTTTTATAATAAAAATGAATCCCCATAACCAGTGAAATAATCATAGTTTTAGATAATTATTACAAAGTATAATATAAAATCTAAAATCAAAGGCATGTTATGTTATTCACTTGATCCAACTCAAAGAGAACCAGTTGAATTGGGCTTTCTTCACACACTTTCTTAATAGATTTTTAAGCCCACAACCACCATTGGCCCAATTGAGTGAAACCCAGAGACTAAGTAAACATATTCACATGATGTCCAGGCCCAATTTTTTTTATTTCATAAACCAGTATTATATGAAAACAGAAGTGGAAATTAGTGGCTTTAATCAAATTAGTTGCAACTTAATTAAAATCCACATTTTCATCCAGAGAGAAGCCTGTAAATAAAATCTTTAAGATCTCTTGCCTTCTATAATTATGAAAAAATATATTATATTAATTCAACATAGATTTTGTCGATCTCTAAAATGGGATTTTTATTTTGATAACTAGCAAGAGAAAAGTGTGTGAAAATAAGAGATAAAGAAATGATTAAGACAATTAAAAATAAATTAGAGTGATAATGATGTGAAAATCCTCCATCATGCTTAGGGAGAAAGTTATAGTTAATGACAAGTTCAGGCATTAAACAGATATTTTAAATAATTTATTATTAAAAATAAAATAAAATCTATCCTAAAAAGTAAGGTGTTTAATATTTTATGTAAATCGTGGATTGAAGTCACAACTTCTTTTGAGGGTATAGACGCTTTATTTTTTTATTTTTTTTAAATTTATTATGATGAAAGTCAAGCCTTCAATGTAATTTTTTTTTTTTATCATTTTAATTTGGGTTGAAAGCGTAGTTTAAAGTACGCCTTCAACACATTTCTTTTTTTTGTGTATTTATTTGATAACATATTTCTAATTGCAAAACCAAAATAAAAAAAGCATTAATAAAAATTAAAGTAATCCGCAACAACATGTCAGGCATTTTTTTTTATCTACTTTAAATTGTTTACTACAATTATTTTTACATTAATCACTACGCTAGTCTTTTTACTATAAAAATAGAAGATTTTAAAAACCTACTGTAATATTTTATGTAAAGCTTAAAGGCGTGGTTCTCCATTTTCTTTTTTCTTTTTTTTTTTAAATTTACCTAATGAAGGCGTGGTTACGCCTTCAACATGGCTTCTTTTTGTTAGTCTAATTTGTGTTGAAGGCGTGTTCCACGACATGTTGAAGGCATGGAAATAAAGAAAGAAAGGCCTTTTTTAGGCACATTAATGCTAAAGAAAGAATTTTGTCTTTCCAAACCTTTCTCCAAAAAAATATTATTATATTTAAGTTATGGGTGTTCTCATTTCTTCTATTTTGACAAGAATTAATTATAATAAAAAAAAATGCATTTATTTTTCAGACATTTTTATTTTTCTACCCCATCATTAGGCCACATTATTACAAAAATAAAAACATAATTTATTATTTCTCCTTAGAAATTATTATTCTTGAGCCATTAATACTTTATATAAGAAGGCCTGGTTCCAATCTTACTTTACATAAAATATTAAACACCTCATTTTCCATGGTAAATTTTTAAATTATTATTATTATTATTATTTTTGTAATAAGCTTAAAGTAACTTCTTATGAACTTTGCAGTCAAAGAATACCTAACAAAGATATCAGAAATTTAGTGGCAATGTCAGATAAAAATGGGGTTTGGGAGAATGTACTAGTTGACTACTAGACTATTAAAATCAGATTATTATTAAATAAAATCCTTTAAAATATTTTTGTTTGACTATGAGAATAGAATTATATATAACAAAATTAACCTTTTAAATGGTAAATCATCTGCATAATATAAACCTAATCAGATTGTTGAAAGAATTTCTTTTTAATGGATAAGAATGACTCACCTTTAATCGAACCATAAGTATTAATTAATATAGAAAAAATATTAATCGGCTCGCAAAAATCACCTGAACTCGAAATTAAATAAAATAAGATGGTTTAGTAAATAAAAATCGTATTTAAACTAATCCAATCCAAAATTATATCCACCTTCCAAGGTTAATAAGCATTAGTTTGAAAATCCAATGAGTAGATACACATAGCTATAAGCATCCAAGAAATATTATATCACCTTCACGAAGTAAAAAAGGGGAAAAAAAAGGACAATAAGATTTAATACTTGCCATCAATAATTAAAAAATAAATAAAATTGCACTTTATATAAAATTTACTGAAAAAAATAATTGAACATAAAGATTCTTTAAGCACCTAAATCTCAGCTACCACATTAAAACCTAATTAAAAATAACTCAAGTGAATAATATTTTTTACTGTATTTAAGATACTATTGACAGACAATTGTCTCATTTCATTTTATGTCGTTCAAATACTCAATAAATAAAAAAAATATCAGATTAGCATAAATAGTTGAAATAATATAATAGATATTCATAATCAAATAGAAAGTAAAAAAGAGCAGTAATTTTTTTTTTCAAGAGATATGCAGTAAATATTCTCATTAAAATTACTTACCTATGTATATTTATGGTGCATAAAAAACGTCCATTATTTAATTCCCAATTCAATGCCACTCTCAAAGTTTTATTTTATTTTTTCTTTTTAATTGTTTGAATTTTCACTATAAATACCCCACCATATGCTTGCAAATTGTCACACAAATTTTTATTAAGAAAAAACCAAGATATTGTGATTTTATTTTTGGAAAAGGGAAAATGTCAAAGCAAATTCAGAAATCATTTCAAGAATGTCTGTCAAAAATCAAATCTTCCAATAAACAAATCCAATTTCCATTGCGCAGTTGCAAGCGCCCCAAGACGCCGTCGTTCGGCGTCGGAGGCAAGGAGAAAGAAGACGACGCCGTAACGTTGTCCGACATCGACCAGTTCTTATTCGAGAATTTCAGGTCACTATACCAAAAGGAGTATGAAGAAGAAATCTCCAAGCAAAATGACGCCAAAACGGCTGCGATTTTGTTCGAGTCGCCAAGGCTTCTCGATCCTCCGCCGCCGGAGAACCTCTGTGGCTCGGCTAGGTTTTTCGTCGCCTCCGGTTCGTCAAGCTCGCTCATCATCGACGAGGCATGCTCTTCCTCAGCCTCCGCTACGAATGATACTTCAACGGCGTCGGAGGAAGCCGAGGGGTTGCGGCGAAGGATTCCTCGGCGCCGGACGATTTCATCGCGCTTTTGACGTACTCTCCGAGTCCGTACGAGGATTTCCGGCGGTCGATGCAAGAGATGGTGGACGCGCGTCTGGAGCATAACGGAAAAGTTGACTGGGAGTTTCTGGAGGAGCTTTTGTTTTGTTATTTGGATTTGAATAACAAGAAGTCCTATAGGTTTATACTGCGAGCATTCGTGGATTTGATCGTGGTTTTGCGAGAGAATTCCGGAAAGATTCCGGCGAGCCGTCAGCCGTGGAACGGCGGAGCTCGGGGAAGGTAGCTTAATTAAAGGGACGGTGTAATGCATGCATGAATTTTGGTTAAAAAAAAAAAAATATATATATATATATATAATAAATAAATAAATTTTGTTTTCTTTATTTCCATTTGTTCACTAGTTAAGATTTTTTACTGCTAAATTATCATTGATATTTTATTACATTTTAGGTATATATATGTGTGTATGTATTTAAATACGTGTATTTGTGCGTATCTTTCAACTGCAATTAAACAAGCTTTTAATATAGTGGTAATGTGGTATTAATTTACATTGTCTTAATCTTATAATCTATTCTAAAAACTAAATTTGTATCATGAGTTTACTCATACGAGATCATTTAACTTAATTGAGTGGCGGACTTAGAAATTTATGAAATGTGTATTTAAGTTACTTGTAATACAAGGATTAATATTTCACATATATGAGATTTTTTGGACTTGGAAGAATAATAGGATGAAAAAACCAACGAAGCTACTCAATAATTCATTTAAGACCGAATAATCAATTATTAAAGCTCATTTATTTGAGTTTGTTATGAATAATAAATCAAATTTAAATATTTTTTTTACAAAAAAAATTAAAACTCACTGAGTTCAACTCAATATGTAGTAACAAATTAATTCAATCAAGGAACTCAATTTCAAGCTTATGCTTAAATCAATAAAATTTAGTTCAAACTCGACTAATTTAACACATAAATCAAATTCAAATATAATTTCAAACTCGACAAAATTTTAAATCAAACTTAAACAAGACATTATTCGAATCAATTGAATTGCTCTGCTATAGAATAATAGTGTTTAATTTGACTCAACCGTATGTTCCGCATATCTCATAAGTTCTTATATTTAATTGGCAAATGCCAATCTCATTAGAAATAAAGGTACAATTATCAACAGAATAAATGATCACAAATAGACACACTCACTCACACACACACATATATATATAATATAGTTCTATTAAATGAAAATTAATTTGGCAAACAATAGTAGGTAATAGTAGTTGCCATCAAGAGGGGTGCTTTTGAATGGGGAGACATGAAGCCACATATAATAACTACTGTAAGATATTGCTTCTTCTTGAGAGAGAGAGACCAGAAAATAGAAAAGATAAACTTAATACTTAATACGCATCACATTCCTGAGTTTCTGGCCATGCTTGCATGAAAATTCCCTCTGCAAATTCTACTGTATACTATGACATTATGTAGTCTCTAGCTTTAAATCATTTTTACTCGGTTATAATGTCCTACATAACTTTACAACAGGCAAAAAAGAAATATTGGTGCAAAATCATAATAACTGGAAATACCGGTATTCTCAGGTTTCTGTGCATCAAAACGTTGCGTCTCAGATGCTTGCTTGTGGCTGCTTGAACTCCTCGTCAAGAATTTGGATTTTAACTAGAATTTCAGATATACAACAGCACTTTTCAGAGCTCGTTTGGCTGGAAATGGTACAGCAAGACAACCTTTCCTTCTCATACAAGAAGTTAAGATAATCCATCAAAATGTCATTCTTATGTCTTCTGCAAATGGAGACATGAGGATTAAAATGTCATCAGACACTATAGTTAGCAATTTCTTGGTCAGTTAAAGAAAAGTTTTTCAGAAGTAACCATGTTTTCATATACTTCCAAGAATTCGAGCAAGTAGTGGTTTGGCCCTTAAAATATAACTTAAATCTGTATAGATAATTAGGATTTAAGAAGGCGGCCCTCCATAATGATCCAGCACAAGCTGCCCCATCGCAAGAAATTACACAAAAGTTCTCTACCTAGAGAACATAATATTTTGTCATTCTTTCATGTGTTTCCCGATCCAATATTTATTAAGTTCATGCAACCTCCCTGAGGACCCATCTAGTGCCCATCTAATAGATGAGTACCATCCATAACTCATTGTACATTATTAACTGAATCATGTATTTCACTCCTAGTCCCCGCCATAACTATCTGAGATAGCCCCCGGAAGATAATTTGTGTGAGATTTATTTGATTTAGGGAACTATATAACTACCATCATTCACATTGAGTAGGCAGTCAGCATTTTGTCACGTCAAGAACCTTTTTTGCCTCTGAATTCCAGAAAGATTATACCTTTTTTCTCTAAAGCCCTTAATTAGAGTAAGTATTCTCCAGTTAAAAAGAATATAATAAAAGGGAAGATGGGAAAAAAAATATACTATAAGACTATATAACAGTGTAAAACATGAAATCCATCTAGCAGAGAAGAGATACTTACTTTAAACACCAGCTGCATCGCTATTAGTGCACAAGTAACGCTCATACAAAGAATGATATTTCGCAGGAACATACTCCTTGAAACTGTCAAAAATCAAGAGATGCTTGAGCAACTGGTTCTTTTTTGTCTTTGGGTTAAGTTAGTATATTAAACCATGCAATGTACCTCAAGATAAGGCGGAATCACCCAGAAAAAATACACAAGAAGAAGATTCTAAGAGAACTTGATGAGCAACTGATACTCTTTTCAAGAAAACATAAATTAAGAGAGAGAGAGAGAGCAAAGAAGTATAAACCTTTAAAATGTTCTACTTTACATCGTTTTTCTTGGTTATTCTTCAAGACCATATGCTTCACAATACTTAGATTTCCATACAACCCACAGGAATTGTGACCAAGAAATATATTAACTACAAGATTTCCCAATGACTCTGAAACTAACCAAAAGTACTAATGAAACTTACCAACTATCGATGAGGCAGATACCCAGTTGCAAATTTTTTATCAACGTTCATCCACTTGCGATGATTTAAATAAGTTCAATCACTTTTACACCCATACATATATACTAATAGAAAGGAAAAACAAATGGACATTTTGATATCAAAGGGAGTAGGTTATAGAACAAGCAGTATCTATCCTCAAATGTGGCATCAAATATTTGGCACTGACTATAATTCTCCACATACCTTTTTCTTATTTGGAGCAATTATAGGGAATAAACTCTGAACTCAACTTATAAATGTCATAACATAGACCAATCAACGAGTCATAAATATCTCACCCGAAATAGAGTAACCAAGACTAAAGGACTAAATGTTCTTTGAAGTAGTTTTACTTAACATTGGCCTTCATAAAACTAGCTTAGACTAGAAAATCTTAATCAAAGCACGACATAAAGCTCGATAGTCATGAGTGGCATAGAGCAAAGTCCAAAATTTTGTTGAAGCAAGAATGCTTGGAGTTTATGCTGTCGTAAATATGAAACTACATTATAATTTATTTGGGCCATGAAAGCATAAATATATATTCTTGCCCAAATGGTAAGTCTCATGGATCTTACTACAGCAACAAGGTGATTGAAACTTTTTATCCTGGTTATTCAAGCATTCTTTTATCATTTCCTTCCTATAGGGTAAAAGACAGTAGCCTAATGGTAAAAGGCACTGCCAAATCCTCCTAATGTCAACTCTCTTTGCCTTCCTGCTCCTCTTTTTATATATCTTGGTTATTCAAGCATTCTGTTATCATTCCCTTCTATGGGGTAAAAGAGAACAACCTAATGGTAAAAGACTAAAGGCACTGCCAAATCCTCTAATGCGAACTCTCTTCGCCTTCCTGCTCCACCACCATTTTCATCTGGTCGTGCTCTCTCTCTCTCTCACTTTTTATCTTGCTTATTCAAGCATTCTTTTATCATTTCCTTCCTATTGGGTAAAAGAGAACAACTTAATGGTAAAAGGCACTGCCAAATCCTCATAATGCTAACTCTCTTTGCTTCCTGCTCCACCACCACCTTCTTTCACTATTTAACCAAGAACACATTTGTTTCAGAACTTCAACCATTTCTTTCAATTACTTTACCACAAGCAGCCATGTCTCACCATCTAGCTTCCTCCCATCTCTCCATCCTCCCACTCTTAGAGGGGCACTCGCACTCTAAGATCAGCCGATTGGGCATCATGTATCAGATTAATGGTGGTGACCAGCGAATTATGTGATCTAGAGAACGACCAGATGATAATGATAGAACAATCATGATGATGACAGAAAAGAACTTCTAATGAAAATCTGATACCCATGAAGAAGAGAGAGCCTGTCCGGAACAGAAAATAATCTTGCAATTGATTGCAGAACATGGCCTATCTTCATTGCTTTAGACTTCAGCGCTTTCATAAAGCCTACAAATTCTTTATACTCTGCATCAGTAAGCTTTTCTCGAACCTGCAAGTTATATACAAACAGATTGCTTAGGCAACTCTTTTTCAAGAATTAAGTAATATGGAGGAGGACTCACGTACAATGATTAGACCAGACATTTAATTTTTCGTCAGAACTTAAGGAATTAAAAGACTTCCTACAAGGTTATTCACACATGAAAGAGATGCTAAAGGAGGGGGGTCAGAGAGAAAGAGAGAAGAAACTTCTACGGAGTTCTAGTGCACTGATGACAGAGAGTCAGAAATTTAGATCGTGCAGAGAGCAGAGCATGCATAAATTTCACACTTTCAGAAAGCAGAAAATAACTTTTTCCAGAAATGACAGCATCCCCGGGGGGAGTTTGACCTCTAAGCAGTCGCTGAAAGATCATCTTTCCACCTCCATTACTTTCATACATTCAGATTCTAAAAAATTGCTTCAGGAGTTTCACAAAACTATGCTACTGTGCTTTGTCTTCATCTCAACTTTTCAAAATATGGTTGCTTTTGTTCTTTTAGTATTATGGTAATGAAGAACATAACAATCAATTAAATACCAGAAAACTTTAGATGTAAATGCACTAATCCCTTAATGAGTCCTACTTTCACAGGATGCTGACATTGACAGACTCAATCTTCTTTACAGATGGAGTACCAAGAGGCTGGGAGGGGGAGTGAGAGAGAGAGAAGGAAGACAACCAGTTATTTCCTGTAATACAAGCAGCATGCTTGCAGAAAACAAACATGTCCACTAAGAGATGTATGTCTAAAAATATTTAGCTTATTATGTCAATTCACCTTCTCAAGAGGTTTGTGTTGCGCCACCAAATTCAAATGGTTTCCTGAAGACTGTGCTGCATGTTTAAACATGCAATAAAACCGATGACGTTTTTTTGTCCCAAGTCTTCTTCCTGGTTCTTAGACTAAAGACTTCCACAAATTTGCTGTCAAGTATATGACTCAGGAAGTATTACTCCATAGTGAAGGAGACCTACCGAAATAGTAGCTTACACAGTCATGCAGCATCATACGTGTTGAGTTATAGCACTTAACATATAGTTGTTTAATTGACTTGATGTATTATACTCCTACAGCTATTCAATCAAAACAAATGTCTCACAGAAGTATATAGTAACATCACAATTCAAAGTTATCTACACCAAATAGCAAGCACACAGGGAACTCAATTTATTAGTTGTCACACATATCATAGTTTGCCCAAATGCAGATGCCAACCGGACAATGAACAACATGTAGTGGCCAATTATTAATTGCATCCTAGAGGATAGGAGAAAAATTAAAAAAATTCACCTGGATGAGAAAAGCTGATCCCTTTGTCTCCTCATTATTGCGAGGTGCAGTATGAGACAAAACACCCTTGTGTTCCTGAATGTTATGTGCAACAGTTCTCTTTTGTGTAATAATTTCATCATCGACCAACATTTCTCTTTTTTCTTGAGGATTCTGGGTGCTGACATTCTCGGAAAACTCTATATCTTTTTTCTTTCCTAAATTGCTGAAATTGTGATCAGATTTTTCATAATGTTTTGACTGATCAGGCCCGGTTATCAGCAATCTACGTTTTTTCAATATACCAGGAGCAACCAGGTCATCAGTTTCTCCATCCAAATCTTGTATACTTTTCTTCCCACTGATCAAAGGTTCTTTCATTGTGCGTGTCAGATCACTTGAACATTTCAAAATTGAATCTTGAAAAATCTTGTCTGATGTCAGAGATGAGCGATTGGCAGGAACTATTTCCCTCAAATGGCTAGAAATATTGTGTTGTTTGACTTGTTCGGTAGAAGATGACGATTCCAAGGAGCAACTTGAATCAACTGCTGTTGTCTGAAGACGTATTCCACTGAGAAAACGATAATCAAAAGAATAAGGCAGGGCATCATTTGTCAAGGAGCAAATTCAAATTACCTGGGAAACAAGAAGCTTTTCAAGGTGAAACTTGTCCAAAGGTTGGGAGCTTTGGAAACCTCTGACGCTTTCTGCAATGATACATGTACGACTACAGAATTTTTATTATACAAAGCGAATCTTTGAATAATCACCAGGGAAAAATGTAGCACTTCAATTATATCTACAGCTTTTCAGTTCAAAACAGTAACCCGGAGTTCATCCTTTGCCCACAATAAAATCCGTATGCAGATGTTATCTACATTCCTCATATATTTTGGCAATCGAGAAACAGATTCCTGTCTATTTAATTCACATTTGGTCCAAAACATAGAGTTGAATAAACCTGGATCAGAAATCACCTCCTCCATCTTATCCAACTTTTATTTCCTATTTTCCTCTTGGGGATGCCCCTGATATTTGTGTTTAAATCACCGAAGAACATTTGTCAAAAGTTCCCTCTACATACTTAAAAACTCTCAAGGAGAAAAGACAAGAAACTTAAAATAAACCCTCTACGGTTTTACAAGGAAAAATCGTGGGCCCTAAGTCACACAAGGGGAAGGTGCGGGAATAGCAAAATTCAAAACTTTGTGAGAGTAGGAGAAGCTTAAACCGTAGATTAATTTAAAAAATTATTATATTATTAACCTAGCTACAAAGATACAAAGTATAACAGATCAAGTAGTTAGCAAGGCATCATTGCCCTCATTCTTATTTTTATAGAAATAAAAAATCCATAGTGCAGAAAACATAGTCCACTACTCATCTTTGTCCTTCGGCCACCCACATTATCTTACTTTCATTTTTTTAATTCTTTTTTGTCGGTTTCTTCTCCTTCACAATTTCTCTCTTCATTCGTTCTGTTTATTTGTTCATGACCACTTGCCAGTGCCGTCAGCTCCCTAATCGATTTCATGGATTACTATCTTTCTTCCTCCACCATCCTCTGCTAGTGGCGCCACTTCTCTCACCAAGCAAGCCATCAACCTCTGCATCACATATCCTCCAACAATTTGACCTCCACCATCTCCACTCCATCCACATCTGAAGGCTTCTCGTAGCCTTCAAGTTACTAAAATTTTAGAGTTGAGAACTAGTAATTATTAAAGTGGCTAAAGGCAGCACTCACGCTCGGAATTTGCCAGCGACTGATGTGATCTAGCATAGGACACATACATTTTCTGTAATGTAGAATCGTAGTACTTTGGGATGTGCTAGACGTCCACATACCAAGCAAGATCGTTAATCATCATACAAGAAGGCAAAAAAATTGCTCATTGCGTATTTTACATAAATAAGACGTGAGATTAATCATAGAATAACATGGGAACACCACAAGAAAATAAACACCACTTCCACATTAACAAACATAAAAAACTTTACCCTGATCTTCATTTCGTGTCAATTCCAGCTTCGGAGGGCCACGTGTTCCACCATCTCGAAAAAAGCGAGTCAATGTGTAAACTACATCACCAAATTTGGAGTAACACTGCATATGCAAATTGCAGAGACTTAAATAATGGAGAAAACCAGAGAAAAAGAAAAGAAGGAGAATAAGAAAAGCTTGGAAAACAGACAAACCGCACTTTGATATAAGGTTGTATCCACAATGATATTTGAGACTGGCGGTTTGAATATGTGAACCTATTCATAACAAAGGGGAAGAAATTATAAAAAGTAACATAGCGTCCATAAACATGTCTCTATGACATATGTTGGCTAATTGTGGTAATATAGTCATCATTTATATAACTGGCAGCAATAACGTTCTGGAAATACACAATAATGGAGCTGTAAGATAATATGTCAATGAAACACTAGAGTTCAGCAACTGCTGCAACCATGGCTTGTGTGGCCACCTAACTTGGAATGAAAGCATTAGCAGCTAACATAATGCTCCAGGTTTTCAATCATGATTGATAGAATGTCTCTATGGCACATGTTGGCTAATTGTGGTAATATAGTCATCAATTATATAACTGACAGCAATAATGTTCTAGAAACACACAATATTGGAGCTATAAGAGAATATGTCAATGAAACACTTGAGTTCAGCAACTGCTGCAACCATGGCCCATGATGCAGCCAACTAACTTGGAATGAAAGTATTAGCAGCTATCATAACGCTCCAAGTTTTCAATTATGATTGAAAGAAAGTCTCCAGAAAGACACCTGGTGCAAATCTAATAATTTGGGGACTAAATTATACACTAGAAGCTTAAATAAAATACCTAATTTAAAATTTTTAATATGATCAATAACAAACAAAGTAAAACAATTTATTTTATTGACAAACATATCTCTTGAACTGAAACATACTACTGGCAGAAATTAAATAGGTTTTCAGAAAAGTTTCAGGATCAAGCATGCAGTCAATGATGGCAACCACCTCTCATCACAAAATATAATTGCTCCATAATCATGCTGGTGGCGAATGACACGGCCAACAGCCTGATTTACAGCCCGTGATGCTTGTTGAGTGTACCACTCTTCTCCAGTCAGACCCTGTCCATTCACAGTGCCATTAGTACAATTTCATGATATTCAAGCATGAAAAAGATTTCTGAATACAAGAACCTTATTACTTCATTCTGTTAGCATGCATACTACCTTGTTTCCAATCTTTTGTGACTGTGCCTGTTGATCCAAGTATTCACGTTTCAGGCGAACCTGTCTCCAGCAATTAACATGGAAAGGTTTTTTACATGATGAAAAATAGATTCACAAATGAATAGAATATACATAAACTTATGAAAAACATTGGAAGGTCTTTGACATATTTTATATTTGATGGGAAAATATGCATACACTCACTAGAACCAATGTACTTTATGAGGTAAGATAATGAACTGACCCAAAATTTCAAGCCAAACAGAGATTCAACTTAGAGAGTTATCTTCAGCTTAGATTTGCTTGATGATGAAAAACTGAATTCTTACAATAATCAACAACCACTGGAATGATTATAAGGAAAATGTTCTTGAATCAGACAACTAATAAGTGGAAGTTCTGGCTCAATGAGTTTGCATTTATCAAAATGAGAAATTCCGTCGGCCCTTTCTTTATTTTTTTAATTTTCCTTGGAATCTCTTCAATTGAAAAAGGCCGTACAGATGCAGCTGTGAAATTAGAGAACAAGATTAGGAGATCTCTGTTGTCTAGAAAGTTTAAGGTTACGAGCTAAAACAAATTATCTACGTGATAAGCAGTCAGTGTTTTCTCTCATTTCCTACTATTACTAACTTCTCTCAACTCAATTTACTAGTGAAGTGCGATCATCTTCCTATCAGCATTTATTTAACTAGAAATGAATAAGGTTAGAGTATTCCAGATTTATACTACTGCACGTATCAGGAAAGGACAATTTAATAAAAAATTATTGTGTTTGATATGTATAAGAATCAACCAGAGACAAGACAGTTAAAGAACAGCTATTAAAATGATTTCAAATTTAAACCAGAAACCAAATTAGAATAAAGCTAGTCTATGTTTACAGACGTCATGATGGTTACACGAGTATGAGAAAGTTAAGAGAACCTAACACCATCAATCAAGGTCCAGAGAAATTTTCTAGGAGTGGAAATTGGCAAAGGGGCAGACATAAGGGCAAAGGCACAATAAGACAAACCTTAGGATCAGTCATGGTGGCAAAAGGCAACCCAGTGATGACCACAGCTCTGCCAGCATGGTCAGCAAAATCCAATCCTTCACTCACCTATACATATTATTGCAAAAGTATAACAAATATCACCTTACATGCATCTAAACCATGAAACTTAGGAATCAATTTGTCAAGACACGAGAAGAGATACGTTTCTACACATATAGAATAAAACTTGGAAAAAGTTACGAAGTTAAGGGTACTAAAACATTTTTAGAATAATTATTAAACACTAGCTAATATTTCACCAACAGAACTAATAAGACATTACAGCTATCTTTAGCAGTATTCTGTTTCCAGCCCTGACGATATGTAATGGATCTAAGATCATGTCAAACAATTCACTGATTATTAATTTCATCTTTATGTCACGGTATATTTAGACATGTTAAACCCTTGGGCATAGTTCCCTTGTAACAATTTAGCATTGAGTATGAAATATTGTCTTATGATAAATTCATTACATATTTCGCCGTAATAAAGCAGTCTGGAGTTTCAATTAGTGCACCAAGTGTCAGCATACAAAATATCGAGGGAAGAGAACCACGTGCATGCAAGTGAACATATTGACTTAAAAATACACTATGCACAAGAAGAAACCTGTCACTTATACAGGATATAGCCATACCTTGCCACGACACACTGCAAAAAAAATTGCCCCAGAAGAGCTGGTTTCCTTTAACTTGGTCATATAATCCTGATCAAGGAACATGGATCAGCTATAAATCCTAAGAAGGAAGCTTAATATGGAAGAAGTGCAATCAAATAATTCTGCATTTGAGCAACTTACTTCAATTGCCAAAGGAAAAAGTGAGGATTGCCTAGGTTCCACGACAGGTAACTTATGCTTGCAGATTCTTTCCCAAATTGTAGTAGAATTGGTTAAGTTTTGTTGACCCTGCAAATAAGAAGCTTAATCAATAAGGGAACTTACAGAAAGACCAATATTTATCCAGAAATGACATGCTTTACCATAGTTTTCCAGCAGTTGATGCATTGCTCCAAAAGGTAGTAAGATGGGAAAAATACAAGCAGCCCATCTGGTACAATTCGAGCAAAATTGACTGACACATAAAGTACAATTTAGTGATCTTTCCAAATAAATTCTAACTTCGTAACTCAGCTTTGATATTAAAAAGATATAGATTAAAGTTGTCTACAGAATAGTGCCCAACCCCGCCATAGATACAGCAATAGAGTTTCGATCTTATTGTTCATATGAGTTATGCATACCAATGGCATTGCCCAGTTCCAACTTGTACTCTATAGAACCACGACTGCGATATGAAGAATTGAAAGAATAACCAGATGGCCCAACCGGTGCAACTCCAGCCCATATCTGATTTCCTGATATAACATGAGGATTCTCCAAACGAATAGGAAATTCTCTACAACAGGAAAACATTAATAAATATATCATTCTTTGAAAGTGATCACTAACATGATTCTGAGGAATAACTACATTGACTAATAATCACTCACAACTTCAATTCTTCTGCAAATGAATCCATTGGTGATAATGTGCCAGATGTCAAAATGATAGATCCGACACCAAGCCTGGAGAACTCTTCCATGGCAATTCCAGGATTGAAGCACCACCAGCTGAGAGTTCTAGAAGTTTTCCCTAATTTCCAATATTGAGGAAAATTCATATGCATCAATCACAATGCTTCGTATTTACACAACTGCATATAAGCTAGCCAATGCTACATCTTACAACAAATTTTTAGGATAAACAACCTACTTTCCTCCTTTTTCATCTTTTCTAATTTAAAAAAGAAAATCAGAAAACAAAACCACCGATGAGTACTTGTGGATTCATTTTAAGCATACAAGTTACAACATTGATGATATGCTGGACTTCATTCTAACCATGATCTACAGCTGAGAGCCTATAACTACTAGGAAATAGATGGTGTTCAAAAGGAACACATAACAATCTGGTGCAGAGATCACAAGCAGATGTGATCATGCATGCACAAGCACCTACATGTTGCCTTTGAAAGTACTTGATGGCGCATGCATAAACACTGCTGAAGACATATGTATAAAAAGATAGATTATGATCATATCCTAAGTATTCACACGCTCACTTACAAGACAAAATTGTGTTCTGTTTCATTCCCTTTCACCGGCATAAATCAAGAAATTTCAAACATCTAATATTATATGTAGTATTAATTTAAGTGAGTATGTACAAAACCTTTTGAACTTTCACGTGCATTGATTCCACAAATATCCACTTTATGTAATGGATCCAGTTGTTTATCTCCACATGATATATAGTATCTCATTTAAAAATAAAGAAAAATTTTAGAACCTTTTCTTCATTTAAAGTTAAAGTTCTCAAGTTTCATGAGGAAAGACGTGAAACTGCCTGGTAAAGATGACAAAACATGCTCTTCTGTGATATACAACTCTAGAGACAAACTGCCAATTTTTGTGAAGAGAAGGACCAGAAATATAAACGTTAACATATCTTAATATTCAAGTGCACCAGAAATATAAACATTAACATATCTTAATATTCAAGTGCAGGAAATAATATTCTTTTTAGAAAATTAATTTGACTAGTTGACAATAGTAATGCAGCTCAAAAATGTATCAGATGCCATGCCTTCAAGAAAAATATGATGCATTTGAGTTTCTTGTTAACTAAAGTAAGTGGGGGTCCAAAAGAAAAACAGAATTGCATATCACTAATAAGAAACCAAAATTTGTAAACTAATCACTAATAACAGAGCTCTTTGCACAGGTAACTTAAAAGTATAGTTCCAGTGACCTAAAGTGATAGGATGTTATTCTTCCAGATCAAAGTTCGCATAATTTTAACAAGGTTAGAAAGATCCAATAGCATAAACAAATTCTTTTAATGATACAAGTCTTTATTTTCAATATTCCCACCAATCAGGATAATAAATAGTGTAAGTGCTGTTTTGGAGATGGATTAACCAACAAGATGACAATTCTTGTCCATTAACTCATATGACATGCAAAACAACGCCTTGACTAGGATTAACTGCAGGAAGAAACCATATAAAGCATTCTTCAACACTTAAATGATTTTTGCAAACTTTAAACTAATCTCTTCGTAATAACATGTTATGTAAAGGCAACAAGTACATTAAGTATTTTGCAATGCTAGTTGGAAAATTCAAGAAAATGCATGGACAATAATCAGAAATGTGGGAAATATAAAACTCTAAATGATGTCCATTTATTAAATGCAAAGGACGTCCCTGGACTACCTCTAAAGGTATCTGTAGCACTAACTTCAACTTCCTGGACATGAACCTGTCAAGGTCAACAAATAATGTCAGAGATATGCCTCAGGAACATGGCATCAACAAACACAGCTCGTCAATTCACGTAGGAAATTATACAAGGAAATGAAATGATATAACTTACACGATAATATTGGGCATGAGCATTACTATTATCCCTGAAAATCAGTCCAAAAATGTCACCCATGCTTTCTAGCCTGCAAAGAGTCCCATTTGTTTTATGTGATCCTCCACTTTCACTAACGTTTGCATCTGAAGGAAAAGTCAGAAGATTATAGAAACGCTAAGAAAGTTAAATTCCATCTTTTAGAGTAAAAGTCTAGTCTGACTGACAAAAACAGCAGAAAGAGAGAGACCAAGCACTTTGTGGCACAATGTCGAGAACCTACAGTGATGCTTGGTTGTGTTTCCATATGTTTGTTTCTAAATTTCAATGAAAATGATATTTTTGAAAATGAGTTTGAGTAAGTTTTGTAGTGGGTCACTATGTTGCGGGTATGACATAAAATAAAAACACTTGGATAAAGTATTATGAAAATTAAGAAGGAAAGGCAAAAATGGAGTATTTTGGCATTGAAAACAAAAGAGAATGAGTTGGGAAACGCCTAAAATTAAGCTTTCCGAAGATGAACCGTTTCCAAAAATGTTTTCAGTAGTACTGAAAATGAAAATGATGACAGAATTCCCAAAAGTACTTCCTGACACATGAGGCCACAGCAGACCCACAAAAAAATCACTTTTTTTCCTGAAAACATGCAACTCAAAACACATCCAAACATAGCCACAATTTTATACTTGAAATATAGGAAGGTAGATAAATAGCTTGAGAGTCAAGGTAGTGACTGCTGCGGGGTACCTTCTTCAAGAAGTGCACATGCTTTCTCAATGATATCAATGAGCATGTTGGCAGTTTTCTGAGTTATATTTAGCTCAGATAATAGCTCATAAATGTAAGGGCCAGCCTTTGTAAAACCTAATTCTTTGGATTCAATTGGCACCTCAGCTAGTCTCTTCTCAAGCTTCAAAAGAAGTGCTGCAGGAACACCATAATTGATCGATATAAGGATCCAACAAACTTGGGCACACAACATCAGATATGGTGAAAGGTAGACTAAAAATTGAAAGGGAAAGATCAAGTTTAGCATCTCGTGCCCATAGTGTATAAATTTCAAATAAACCATGATAGAAGTGGAAAATGAAATGAATAAGAAACATAAATGCACGTTCAGGCTCAGCGGCATCAAGATTTTTTATTCATCTATTATTTGAGAAAGAATCATTAAGCAAAAGCTCAGTTTTACCTCTGAGAATAGCAAAATTATCTGGATTACAAGATTTATCACTTGATATTTCCCTCCTAGTAATAGAAAGATCAATGCATTTTTTTGCCTCTGATATGCAAGCGGTCAAAAGACCTGAAGGCAGGTCAAAAGATGCTGCATCAGCACATAAGCCTTCCTGCATTGTAAAACCAATTGTCAGCAGTAAAGGTTGTTAAACAAAGATTGCTTGCAATAAGCTGCTTGACTTAAAGGTTTATTTTTCAGTTCAGTCTGCAGAACATAACAGATTGATGGATATAATATAAAGAGGAGTGAAAAATCTCAGATGACATTCTCCAAAAGTCAATGTGTTTATACATACTAAGTTGTGAGCTTCATCAAAAATCAGGATGCTATTATTCCAGTCGATTTTCAGAGATTTTCGATTTCCACGATCGATAAGATAGTTGTAAGGCGCAAATAAGATGTCAACATCCTTATGGAGCTCCCGTGATAGATAGTAAGGGCACCTAAAGATAGAGAACAAATCATTTTCAAGTTCAACTTTATCAACTTTCTCATACAGATAACAATTAAAACCAGAAACTTACGGTCCAGAGCTCCTTCCGATATTGACCAAGTCCTCTATATCAATCGGATCATCTCCAATACCAGGATTCTTCTTCACGAATTCTACATTAGACAAGAAAGAAAGTTGAAAAACTTACATAGTATTTATTTGCATCTCAAAGATATCAAAAGATTTAACAATTATAAACAATGGCCTTCACTGGGTAAAAAAATTAGTACTATCTTATCTCTTTTCTTTAGCACATCCCACTATAGTCTACAATATTGGAGCGACCTACATACAAACAAATCAACCCTTACACCTGAAGGTGCAAATTTTATCACCAAAGACCAGAGAAAAATAACTGGACGTATGTATTGGATAGCTTTCTTCAAGTCCACCCAATCCCTCTCTCTCTCAAATAGCTCCCAAAGTTCTCCTGCCTAATAATTACCAAAAGCAAATAAATGAACCAAAAAATTTTATCTCACATAGTTGGAAATACGTCTCTCCAAAGGACACCAAATAAAGCTAGCTACTCATCATTATATAACATAGAAGAGGATACTGATTAAGCCTAGCAACTGAATTCAAAGGATGACAGTCATGCACATGTTCGAATACAGCCAAACCTATGACACATACCTGTAACATGTGAAAAATGAGCACAATATCTCTTGGTGCGCTTTTTGCATAGGGCTTGGCAAGCATTTGTCTGTGCCTTTCCACGAAGTAAACTTACTTGGTCATGAATGCACAATTGCTCTCGAGATCCTAACACCGCCATTTTGGGCCTGAACTTTATCATATTTAGCTCATTAGGTGAAGCTACTATATCTTCATGCAAATATACCCACATCCATATTAAATGTACTCACCATTAGACTGATTAGTTAATTAAAAAAGTTATCAAGACCAGTAGGTTTAATGAACACAAATGTCATGAGAACTAGAAAATTCAATATCAAATCTCAACATTCAGGAAACAGAACTAAAAAAAAATCACAAGGACCTCCCTGCACCCCCCGCCCCCCCAAAAAAAAAAATGATCAATACATAGAGACATTGTATCGTTTGAAGATGTGCATATGGACATTCACTCAAATTACTACTTATGAAGGACTGGTTACCCAAAAAATGTTGGTTATTTTTATAGTTACTTGAAGTATCTGCAATAATCACAACAAGGGAAAACAATTTCCATGGGGACAGACATCAGGATAAAAGAACATTAAACCTCGATCAGCAAAAAACTGAGAATGTGGGATACGTTACTTCAAGGACTTCTAAAATTAATGAAAATAAAGAAACATGTCTCTACTTTGGGATAAAGTTCTCTCAATAAACTATACCCAGCTTTCCGTCAGGTATGCAGATTATGTAGAAAAGTATTTTCGAATTTAAATTCTTGTGAACTTTAATAATTGGAAATCAAGTATACAATTTCATCAAAACCCATTCTCCATATAATGACTTTCTATGCATCCACCATATGAGTGCACCATGTGTTCACAGACAAATGCCCATCCACTGCTAGAGTTCAAACTAAATCATTAGGCATCAACATAAAAAAACAAAAAATTGTTGGTTACATCTCATCTCTGATGCTTAGTCACCTAAAGAAGATTACTGACGAAAAAACACTCATCAGTTGCCAGAGCCAAAATAGTGGAACGGACCTGACCTGTAGTTGGACCTCTTCAACTCTTGAATCACTTGCCTAATCTGGCTGTGGGTGCGTGATGTGTAAATTATTTTCGGAAATGTAGAAGATTGGGATTGCGGCAGTTCTTCATCTGAATACTGACTTCCTCTGATATTACTTCTTTCACTTCGACCTCTCAAGAATTCACCCAAACTTTTCCTCCAAGCTAATGCGGCGCATAAAAGACATAATGTCTTTCCAGTTCCAGTTGGACTCTCCAATAGTGCGTTACATTTCTGCCATCACAAAAAATTAAACAAAATTGAATTACATTCCAATGCTGTGGTGGCAGCAATGATATCAATGAATGGTAAATGGAATTTTCCGAGATTATAAATTGTTTGGTGTTGCTAGTGATGTCCACAAGAAAAAAGATATGCATACCACATGAAGCAAGCAAGATGGAATCCTCAATAAAATGAGAGTAACATCAGCAATATACAAGTTATATTAAAAAGAAAGGCTTAATAACATAAAAACTAGAGGAATGTGAAAATGATATGCTCACAGAGACTGGTTCCAATAATGGCTTGAATATCCCAAATTAACAGACATTTTCAACTCAAATCTCAGAAAATCATACTTCACTTTATTAAAAGGGCTAAGTGGCAATGGCTAACATTTCTCCTAAAATTATGAGGGTCCCTTCTAAGTAATTTTATACATATGCAAATGGCAAAAACAAAATTCAACTATAAAATTTGGCAGGAAACAATTTTTTTTCTTTTTCCTGCAACTAAATTACAGGAATTATTTCAACATAAAATTTTCCAAGAAACATTTTTTTTGGCATAACTAAATACAGGAATGATTACAAGTACAAATTTCTATTCAGAAGAGCATGACATGTGATGTGTGATTTAACAGCCATATGATAGTACATAAAACCTGCCAATAATCGAAGCCATCCAGAGATTGCATTCGTTCATTTCAATTCAAAAACACTAGATAATTTTTCTTTTGATAATTTTTTATCACAAATTTTAATATTCGATCAATTGAAATGAAACGTGAATAACAAGCCTAGGGCCAACATTCAACTAATTTTCTCCACCACTGGTACTTTGTGACGAAGTACACCTCTTTCATATCTCAAACGGTAGCAAAAAAAAATAAAAAATAAATAGAATCTTCATACGTTTTGAAGAGATTGGATGACTTTTTCCATGTAAACGAGCTGGCAATCGTACGCCTCGTAAGGGAAATCCACATCAATTCCCCTGATTTTGTACGTTGGCATTCTGAAATTGATTATTTTTTTTCTGTAGAATTGGAGTAATCGATTGCTGTAGTTGAAACCCTAGTACTCCGTTATGTTCTCCTCTGTTCCCGCCATTTTCTTACATAAGGCATTGCAAACGACGCCGTACGTGGCTGCTGAATGAGGTTAACCCGGATTTGTAAAAAAAGGCCGGGTTTGCAATAACAGCCCCTTGATGTTTGACCAACTTGCATGGAGACCACTATTTGTAATTCTCAAGAGGTGTTTGCAAAAAAAAAAAAAAAATTGCTTTCAAATAAGTGCTAAATTTTAGAAAAAGTGAAAAAAATAGGAAAGAATAAAATGTACAGAGTGTTTAAAAAAAAAAGAAATTAAAAAAGTTAAAGTTTGAGTGTTTTGTGACAAATTTGATTCCAGATAAAGTTAGTAGTTAAGTGACTAAAAAACTCATTTATTTTGAAATATAAAATTATTTTTTGGAATAAAAAATTCTACTTATTTACTAAATTACTATATAAGCAGTTTGAAGTTGGGGACAACCTGCTTTGAGTTTTTAACTTGATTCTAAAGAAGCACAAGTAAATGAGTGTGATTGTTTGACATTTCACTTTGTTTTATTTTTTAGTAGATAATATAGAGAAAAAAATATTTAAAAAATAATAATAATTTTAAGAGTGTGATTGGATGTGGATGAAAATGTAATGACAATAGTTGATGTGATTTACATTTTTGTGAAATTGTGATTGGATATGGGAATTTTTGTATAAAAAAATTATGGAATGATATATTTATGATAATATTTTTTTGTTATTTGTTTTGTTTCAAATATAAAAATATTAGTATATAATTGTTTTTGATATTTAAGTATACAATTAATTACAATTTATGTTCATGTTGTCTTACTTATTTACTATGGAAGATATATATATATACATATATACACATAAATAATATATATATATTCATATGTATTTATGTTTATCTATGTATACACTTAAATGTGCTTTACTTGTACCATAAAAATTACACTAAAATCTAAAAAATATACAATTAAAATCTAACTTATACACAAATTGTCATACATCAACTTCACATATGTACAGATATATATGTGTGTGTGTGTGTGGATAAATTACAAATTCCTCCATGTGCTTTAGTAATACTTTTAACCATTACTTGTAAAAACTGAAAGTATTATATAATATTTTTATTTTTTAGTTTATTTAGTAAATAATAATCGTCATTATTTTTCATTTATGAAAATAAAGAAAACTATATAACATCTTTATGATATTATTTTAAACTATCTATAATTCTACACTCAAATATTTTTGTTCCATTCCTAAAAATAAAAATTAAATTATATTTCTTTTATAATTTTTCTTTTACATTTTTTTTCTTTCTCTTGTCTAGGAAAGAATAGTGAGGACAAAAAAAATTAAAAAATAAATAAATTTTGAAAGTATGATTGAATGTGGGATAAAAGTGTAATAATCACCGTTGATATGATTTTTTTTTTTATATAAAATGGTGATTGAATGTGAGAATATGAAATAATATTTGGATGTTGATATATTTATAAGAATATTATTTTTTATTTGTTTTGTTTCAAATGTAAAAATATTAGTATATAATTTTTTTATTGGTATTTAAGTATACAATTAATAACAATTTATGTATATGTTGTCTTACTTATCAATGATGGAATATATATATATATACAATATACATATACACACAAATAATATATATTCATATGTATGTATGTATATCTACGTATATAGTTAAATGTGCATTACTTGTACAAGAAAAATTACATTAAAATCTAAATTATACATAAATTGACATACATCAACTTCACATATGTAAATATATATATATATGTGCATGTGGATAAATTATAAATTCCTCCATGTGTTTTAATAATACTTTTAATCATTACTTGTAAAAATTGAAAATAATATTTTTATTTTTGTTTTATTTTAGTAAGTAATATTCATAATTATTTTTCATTTATGAAAATAAAGAAAACTCTATGACATCTTTATGATATTCTTTTAAATTATCTACAATTTTACACTCAATTATAGTTTTTTGTTCAATTCCTAAAAATAAAAATAAAATTATTGTTGTAATAAAAAATCTTGGCTTTGTTAGGAGTTATTTCTTGTATTTTGGGATAAAAAATTTTGAAAAAATATATTTTGAATAATGAGATTAAAAATATGTGGAAAATAAAAATATGTTAGGATGAATGATTGAGAGATAATGACATGAAAATACTGAAAACGCATTTGATTTTAATTTTTAAAAAATATTTTATGCTATAAATATCTTATTAAGATTATTTTGTAATGGTTAAATATGACAAATATGATATAGAGTTATGTGACTTAAATAATGATTGGTAAGTATTTTTGGGAAATAAAAAATTTACTCCCCTTAAATGTTATTTCAACACATACATTTTCATTACGAGAAAATTAAAATATTTTGGTGAAGTATATTCTATGTTCTATGGTACACATCATGTACTAAATGTTAAAATTATACTATTTAACTATCAAAATTGCTCACTAATTTGTTAATAAATATATAAAGAATCCATTAAATACTTAAAACTTATTGATGAATAACAAAAAAGATCAGCATGATGCATTTTATTCTCTTGTTTGCACAAATATATCAACAAACCTCTTTTAGACATTAGTATTATACATTAATCTATCATTCTACAATAAAAATTTAAGTGCATAGAAGCTACAGCTGAATATTTAACTATTACAATCTTACTAATTTATATATTAGTTAAAGAAATGGAGCAAAAAAAGCCTGGATAATTTATTTATTGAATAATAATTTGGGTTAATTTTACTTTATACTACTGCACTTGTTGAGTATTATTTTACTTCTTATACTGTCAATTATCTCATTTTACCCCCTTATACTCTTATTGTCTCATTTTGTCCTCTTATACTCTAAACAAATTAATTAAATTACCCTTACTTATTATTTATAGTAAAAATACTTTAAGATGTTCTAAAATTAATAAATTTATATTTATGTTCTAATAATTTTTTCAATTTGATTAATTAATACTTGACATTAAATTTATTTAAGATTTTATGGTACTTAAATTTTAGTAGTTAATTTTTAATTTTAACATAGTTCATATTAAATTAGTATATAATATAATATTTTTTATTAGTTAATACACTTTACTTATAAATTTTATACTTAATACAAATTCAAAAAATATATGAAATATTTTTAAATAATATCTTACTAAATACATAAAACATTAGTAATATATTTTTTATTATTAATAGAATTATTATAAGTTTACAGAAATATGTTAAATTCAAAATTACTCATTATAATCAAGTAATAGTAATAAAATTAATTAGTAAAATTACTACAATTTTTTAAATAGAATATAGTATCTATTCAATTATTTATAATTTATTTAATAGTATTAAATTATACCTACAAGTAGCCTTTTTTTAAATTTAACATTGTTTTATGAAATTTTAATAATTTCATTAACAATGATAAATTTATTGCTAATATTTTATGTATCTAACAAAATACCTTTTAGAAATATGTTATATATTTTTTATATTTATGATAAGTAGAAAATTTATAAGTAAAATGTACTAACTAATAAAAATATCATACAATATAAAAATTTAATAGGAACTATATTTAGAAAAAATAACTATTAAACTTTAAGAATAATAAAATTTAAAATAAATTTAATGTTAAGTATTATTAATTAAGTTGAAAAATATTATAATATAAATACAAGTCTATTGATTTTATAACTTTTTAAAGTAATTTTATTATAAATAATTGGTAAGGATAATTTGATTAATTTATTTAGAGTACAAGGGGGTAAAGTGGGATAATGAAAGTACAATATAATAAAATGAGATAAAATAAGAGTACAAAATAGTAAAATAAGATAATTGAAAATATAAGAAGGTAAATTGATACTCAACAAAAATAGATAGGGTAAAGTGAAATTTATCCTAATAATTTTATTTGTCAAAATTAGTAATGTAGTGATGGGCATTTTTCATAAATTAGAGATGGAATTAATGTCAAACCTTAGGTATAACAGAAATATATATATCAAGGCACAAATGAACTTTTTTGAATTAGCTTATGCAATATTAGATAAGTTATAAAAATATATATGAGACATTTATTAAATCGTGAAGTTAGTTTATAACATTCTTTATGAGACCTCCATCTTTATAAATTTCCAACTAAAAACTATGTATAAATTAAAATCCAATTCACATGAAATGTGTTAGTATCACTCTCTCACCAATCTCAATATAATGTGTCTAAATAAGTCAATCTTAAGTTTTCCAAAATTATGATATTGATAACACATAATATGGTTACGCATTCAGTAAATGGAATCGTACATAATGTAAATATCGATAAATCAGAATTTTGGTAAGTTAAAATAGCATAATCGAATATTGAATTGAATTAATCATTTCTATTCAGTTTAATACCTTTTTTTATTTTTTCAAATTTTTGGTTCGGCCCACATATTAAAACACACACACACACACACACACGCTCATACACAAACAAACAAACACAAAAGACCTGGAAGTTTTCAATTTTTCACATTTCCTTTCTAGTATTCCACCTGTGTATATTAGAAAATTGATATTAAGGATTCAAAGCCTAATATTCCTCAATTTCAACTCAAAAAATCCCATAAAGAAGATAAAATCATAATAGGACATTCAATAAAAAATGAATTTAATATCTATAGTGAAAGTGTTTTTATGTCACAATCATTTTTTTTTGGAGAGGGGGGAGGAATACGCTAATAAGAGATGAGTTTTATATTTATAGTATACGTATTTTTAATATATTATTTTTTTTAAACTAAATAAATATGTTAATTAATTTAAATCAAGTCATCAACTTTATTGAAAGATGCTTAAAAACGTTACATTCGATAATATACACTAAATTATTGTTATTCATATATTTTAAATATTATTTAATTCATCGCTTATAATACAAGTTCGTGAATACTACCAACTCAAATGTAAAATAAAAATTTATCATATTTATTGAACTCACCACTTGAAACCCAAAATCAACAAGTACTAATTTTGATTAATGTTTCATAATCAAGCATTTCATTTAGGTTTCCATATTTCATGCAAACGCTTCCTTACTGTTTACACTATTCTATCGTAGAGATGCAATAAGTTTACCAAGTTGAGTAGAATAAAATGATGAATGTATCACTCTAATTTTTATTTGTGGGATATTTCAGAAATAAAATTATATTTTTCATCTTAATTAAAGTAATAGTATAAAAGAATTAATTTCAAAATTAACATTGTTAAAAATAATGATATAGAAATATATAATTATTTTTAATTATTATCTAAAATTTTATTTCAAAATGAAATGGAATATTGAGCTTTACTCCTCCATCAAGACAAAACGACGAATCAAGAGTAACTCCTCTTTGTCTAGCGCGCACTGAACATGTGTATAACAAACTTGGCCCATGGGCCCGGACATTATACGGAAGAATAATCTTAACAAAGCCCAACAAAAAGCCCAAACAGAAATAAAAAATTCGAAGCCGACGATGTTTCTAGAAGCGGCAAGGGATCTCCTAGACACATCTAGGACCAATGGACCAACAATCTCCTTTGATTATGAAATTTCCACACAAACCCTCGTTTATAAACCCCCTTTCTCCAATTTTATTTTTCCACCCAATAATAAATAAAAATTGCAGGAGATTTTTCGCTCGCCTTTTTATTCTCTGTTTCTCTCTCTAACACGACCGCCACCACAGTATCGTGGAAGAGAAAAATCCAGAAAATCCTTGGCGCGGCGCGCTCGATCTATTCTCCGGTACTCTGCCTTTTGAATCTCAAATTCTGATATTGTTCCGTACGGCTTTCAGATCTAATCGGTTGTTAATTTTCGTTGTTTTCTACTTTTACCTGGTATAGTAGTTGTATTTTATGGATTTTATGTTGAATCGAATATAAAAAAAAATATTATTTTTTTTCCGTCGCAATATTAGATTTGATGAACTACGTGTTTTTATTTTGGCATTTTGTTTGTTACGGGGTTATTTTTGTTTGATTTAGGTGGATTTGATGGTTTTTTTGGAAATATTGGAGCTTGAGTGTGTTAACATTGTCTGTCTCCGAGGCATCAGAAAAAGTTAGTAGAATTCCATTTGTAATCAAAGTGACCTTTAATGCGCTGTCCTTAGTAATCCACACTGAGATTACAAATTGCGTGGACCTTTTTTTTTTTTTTTTCTTCTTTTCAGCTCCATCATTTGAATGAGTAGTTTCTGTGCCTGTGAGGCTATAATAACACCAATTGTTTGACCTCGCAATGCATGAATACTTACCTTGGTGTAATGTGGATTGGGTTTTGCTTGTTCATCATCTTTAAATGTATCTTGGTGCCTTAATAGATAAGTTCATTGTTTTCCAATCCCTTTTATAGTAAAGGGATGGAAACGAGTGGTTGACACTGGTGTACAATTTACAGTTGTTAATTGATGGTGATGATGTTGAACTTTTAATGTTTCAGGTTATTCCCTAACTTGTTTCAGAGTGACTGTGCCGCAACTTTAAATATCTAAGCAAACATGAGTGTGGTTGGTTTTGATTTTGGAAATGAGAGCTGTGTTGTTGCGGTTGCAAGGCAAAGAGGTATTGATGTTGTACTTAATGATGAATCCAAGCGTGAAACTCCTGCTGTCGTATGCTTCGGTGACAAGCAGCGGTTCCTTGGAACAGCAGGAGCTGCTTCAAGTATGATGAACCCAAAAAATACAATCTCTCAAATAAAGCGGCTAATTGGACGCCAGTTTTCAGATCCTGAGCTGCAGCGTGATCTCAAGTCGTTGCCGTTTTTGGTGACTGAAGGGCCTGATGGGTATCCTTTGATCCACGCTCGGTATTTGGGAGAAACTAGGACATTTACACCTACTCAGGTTTTGGGAATGGTGCTTTCCAATTTGAAGAGCATTGCTGAAAAGAATTTAAATGCAGCAGTTGTAGATTGCTGCATTGGAATACCTGTTTATTTCACTGACCTGCAGAGGAGAGCTGTTATAGATGCTGCAACGATTGCTGGCTTACACCCTCTTCATCTCATTCATGAGACCACAGCTACTGCTTTAGCTTATGGTATTTATAAGACTGATTTACCTGAAAGTGAACTGATGAACGTTGCTTTTGTTGATGTTGGCCATGCAAGTATGCAAGTTTGTATTGCTGCCTTCAAGAAAGGTCAGCTGAAGATATTGGCTCATTCATTTGATCGATCTCTAGGTGGAAGGGATTTTGATGAAGTGCTTTTCCAGCATTTTGCTGCAAAATTCAAGGATGAATATAAGATTGATGTATATCAGAATGCCAGGGCTTGCCTAAGGTTGCGTGCTGCTTGTGAGAAGTTGAAGAAGGTTCTAAGTGCAAATCCTGAGGCACCTCTTAACATTGAGTGCTTGATGGATGATAAGGATGTCCGAGGTTTTATTAAGAGAGATGAGTTTGAGCAAATTAGCATTCCCATTTTTGAACGTGTTAAAAAGCCATTGGAGAAGGCTCTTGCAGAAGCTGGACTGACTGTTGAGAATATCCATTCGGTTGAAGTTGTTGGTTCAGGCTCTCGAGTTCCTGCTATTATTAAGATATTGACCGAGTTCTTTGGAAAGGAACCTAGACGAACTATGAATGCAAGTGAATGTGTTGCGAAAGGCAGTGCTCTGCAATGTGCTATTCTTAGTCCCACATTTAAAGTGCGGGAGTTTCAGGTAAATATTCCTACTAAGAATAGCTGTGTCATTGTACTTGGATTTATTTACGGATTGTCCTATGTGATTTGTTGGTATGCTGAATGAATGTTATAATGGGATTTAGATGCACTTATGTCTACATGGGCTATCAACTTCTATCCTTTTGTGTGTGTGCGTGCCTTGCTTTCAAATTGTTTTTCTCTTTTTCCCATAAACCTCTATTTGGATACATGAAGAGTATTGGAAGTTGACTGTAAAGTTGCAAAAAGAAGGTGGAACATAATGGGTGGTATGCCAGTTCTTGTTTAGCTTCCCATAATTAGTTTTGGCTGCTATAATTTCTTTCATTATGATGTGGTACATGTTAAATCTATCGTGTTTTAATGCGTCTGTCGAGGGTGGTGTTCTTGGGTGCTCCAGGAGCTTAACTCCCATTGCTCGGCTTGTGTCTATTATTCTCATGCACTGCTTTACACTGCTTCCTTGTGCTTCACTATAGGAAGTGCAATATAAAAATATACCTTCTGTCCTTCTGGAGTATTGTTCCAACAATTCTCATGAGTTTTGTATTTGTATCAGCACTTATATTATGAATATCTTGTTTGATGCATCTCCAACATTAAGTTTGTATAGGACATACCTTGGTGCAGTCTGCTAGTTACTGGAAAATTATCACATGATAATTGGACTAAAATATGTTCACTTTTCTTTTTTACAGGTTAACGAGAGTTTTCCATTTCCCATTGCTCTGTCATGGAAAGGTTCTTCTCCCGATACTCAAAATGGAGCAGCGGATAATCAGCAGAGCACTGTTGTATTCCCCAAGGGTAATCCGATACCTAGTGTGAAGGCTTTGACTTTCTACAGATCCGGCACCTTCACAATAGATGTACAATATGCTGATGTCAGCGAATTGCAGGCATTCGCAAAGATTAGCACTTACACGGTAGCTTGTTGTGAATGCTGTTTCAGTTCATTAAATCGTACACTATTTGTTGCCTTTACTTGACATTGTCATTTTGTTAAGTTGCAGATTGGACCTTTCCAGTCCACAAAGGGTGAAAGAGCAAAATTGAAGGTCAAAGTACGCCTGAATCTTCATGGTATTGTATCGATTGAGTCAGCAACGGTAAGATGTAATCGTAAAGCTCTGCATTATCTCTTAATGTTTATTGTTGGCTCTTTCATATCTAATGATATTGGAAGCTGGAATTTTTTGTTGATTATAAAGAGCTAATAACTAAAAAGTTTCTGATTATTTCCATGTACTTTCTTAAAAAACTATTTGACTTTACATAGAGAGAGAGACTTATAAATTTAGCTTTTGGTTTTACTTTATAGTCCTGTGGTGATCCTTCTAACGTGGAAATGGTCTCTACTGAAATACAGTGTCTTTTATCTTCACAG
The DNA here is from genome assembly GCA_019321725.1 of Paulownia fortunei. Lineage (NCBI taxonomy): Eukaryota > Viridiplantae > Streptophyta > Magnoliopsida > Lamiales > Paulowniaceae > Paulownia > Paulownia fortunei. The sequence goes on along the minus strand of CM033112.1, from coordinate 21,484,339 downwards.
AGTATTGGATCCGGTTGAGATTTCTTATTGTGGGAATAACATGCAAACTCATTACTAATCCATGATATGATCTATCAAAAGTTTAGATGGTCTTTTCAACTGTATTTAAACGCTCTTGTATTCACTTTGGTCTTAGGAATTTATAATTTCTGTAATGATTCCCACAAATGAATTGGTAATATATACATAATGATCATTACCATGTGAAATAAAAGAATATCAGAGGGAGGAAAAGAGAAGTTTTGGGTTGAAATCAGATTTTCACCTTTGTAAAGTTAAATTCTCGTTCCCACCAAGAATTGGAATTTGAAGGAAGACTATATTTTTCTGTTCCGAATCACTGCAACGTGGAAACAGCAAATATTGTATCAAGTCAATTCTTCACAGGTTTCTGAGTGGGTCTGACTTGAATGATGTTCTCACAGTTTATCGGACAAATAAGTTGATCTTATCAACAATAAAACTGATAGATGCATACAATTCTAAGAATTGGTAAAATAATTGCTCCAATTTAAAATGGATATTTTTTGGTATGCATGAAAGAATTGGTTCTTAGGCTATTTTATTGACTGCTAGAGTTATTACCTTTTTCAATTTACATGGGTAAGGGTGTTTACTTTTTGCTTGGGATTCTAACTGGCGTATCTTGAAGCAGCTCTTGGAAGAGGAGGAGGTGGAAGTTCCAGTTGTAAAAGAGTCAGCGAAAGAGGCGACCAAGATGGAAACAGACGAGGCTCCTTCTGCTCCTCCGAGCGCCACTGAAACTGATGTAAATATGCAAGATGCTAAAACTGATGGCCCTGGAGCAGAAAATGGTGTGCCAGAGTCAGGAGACAAGACAGCTCAGATGGAAACAGATGTCAAGGTTAGCTTACAATGCTAGCATGGTACTAAAGTATTCTCTTGATGAGGCTTCCACTGTTTCTATTATGGCATTTGCTAATTTTGTAGATTTTTCAATAATTTAAATTTTCTTTTTCTTTTTTGGCTTTGGAAGGTATATTCTGATAAACTGGAAAGATTTCCTTCTATGCTCTTGGTGTATGATTGTTGTATTGTTTGTTTCACATTGTTTCTAATAGGGCTGATGAATATTTCTTTTTTAGCTTGCAGTTCTGTTTCCTTCCTGAGTACTGATTTGAGGGATCCATTGACCATTCAATTTTAACCTTCCATGTGGACCCTCAAACTATATGTTTTGCATTTAATTCATTATAGGATATATCCAAGCTTTAGTTTTAGCTATCTGTGCATCTTGTAACAAGGCTTAGCTTGTCTCTTTTTCTGTATCTAGTCGAGTGATTCCAGAAGTGTTGTCCTCACCCCCAGGTTTATGGTTTTATGTTCATCAGGTGGAGGCTCCAAAGAAAAAGGTTAAGAAAACCAGTGTGCCTGTATCAGAAGTTGTATATGGAGGACTGGCAGCTGCAGATGTGCAAAAAGCTGTAGAGAAGGAGTTTGAGATGGCTTTGCAGGATCGTGTTATGGAAGAAACCAAAGACAAAAAGAATGCTGTGGAGGCTTATGTTTATGACATGCGGAATAAGGTATGCATGAGTTGTGATGGTCTTTGCAGGCACCATAACCTTTTGGAACCAACAGTTTTTTTGTGTCTGCAGCTTCATGACAAGTATCAGGAGTTCGTAACGGAATCGGATAGAGAGCAGTTTATTTCTAGACTCCAGGAGGTGGAAGATTGGTTGTACGAGGATGGTGAGGATGAAACTAAAGGGGTCTATATTGCTAAGCTGGATGAGCTCAAGAAGGTGAGTTTACTGAAGTTCACTTAGTCTTGTTTGTCCTTTTGCTTCTTAGTTGTAAAGATGATGATGTATTGTAATTGGGACTTAAAATCCTTCAGCAAGGTGACCCTATTGAGGAGCGCTACAAGGAGCATACAGAGAGGGGATCTGTGATTGATCAACTTATTTATTGCATCAACAGTTACAGGGAAGCAGCGATGTCGAATGATCCCAAGTTTGATCACATTGATGTGGCAGAGAAGCAAAAGGTATGTCCCCCGAACAACAGACATGCTTTAATTGGTCGGAATGACCCTAGGTGGTTGTGAGTCATTCTGTGTTTCCCCTGTTTAGGTTTTGAATGAATGCGTGGAAGCTGAAGCTTGGCTAAGAGAGAAAAAGCAGCACCAGGATACACTTGCAAAGTATGCGACACCAGTTCTTTTGTCTGCTGATGTGAGGAAAAAAGCTGAAGCTCTTGACAGGTATTGTGGAATTGTCATGTTGTAAACCGGATTTCTTCCAAGGAGTTAGTTGAATGCCTTCTGTTGTTACATGTACTTTTTTGGTCCGAGCATGCAAACAAAGCTTGATGGATACAAGGCTACTTCTGTGCTAGTGAAGCCATAAATTAGTTGCGCTGGAGACACATTGTTGTAATATCTATGGTTATTTTGAAATGGTCTGCAAGATGCTCTTTTAGTTTCTTTATGTGACATCTAAGACAACAATATGCTTTCACAGGTTTTGCAGGCCAGTCATGACAAAACCAAAGCCGGCAAAGCCAGCTACTCCTGAGGCACCATCGCCAGCATCCTCCCAAGGAGGGGAGTCTCATTCTCAAGGGGCAGACAACACTAACCCAGGTCAAAATGCCAATGCAAGTGACACTGCAGGATCTGGAAATGAAGTGCCGCCAGCTGCTGCAGAGCCAATGGAAACAGACAAATCTGAGAGCGGACCAACTTCTGAATGAGTCTGGCCAATTCTTAAAGCAATATTTAATACCGGCTTATTTGGGTTATTTTGTACGACTTGGAAACCTGAATTTGCGACTTCTTGATGGGCTACGCGTTTCATGAAATATTCGATGATGAGATTGTTTGGACAATGTTTCATATATATTTCAGCCAGTCACAAATTATATTATTAATAGGTGGTTCTCTATAATCCTGTTTTTGAGAAGGGTTTGTAAGAAATAGGTTAATGACAATTGATCCTCTGCTTGGTAAGTCGTGTTCACGCACATCCGTTTGGTTTAAGGGTGTGTTGAGCCTTCCCAAGCTCCCTTTCATTTCTCTGTTTGTATTCAGATTTTGCCACATTTTTTTTTAAATGAAACTCAAATTTTTCTCTCCTATAATATTCATCTTATATTTTCTTTTAATCTCCTGGAAAGTGTACTGTCGTTTGTGCAAAGATAAGTGATTGCCATATTCTTAATTTGGAGAGATGCTTTAGCAAAATTTTATAGGATGATTGGGCGTGAATCGTGATTACCCGAATGACTGTCAGATTGTGGTAGATACCTGTCTAGATCTATTTATTTATGTAATTATCTACTTTTAGTGGTAGTCTTTTGATGTGTACTTCAAATTAAAGCTACTGTTTTATTTTATGAAATTAAACAATATATTTTATAATATCAGAACAAAGTCAAATCACCAGCCGAAAGATGCAGTAAACTCTTCAACTGGCCATGTGAAACTCTCTTTTTCATGTGAACATGTTGAAGAATTGTAGCTTTAGTGGAAGTGTGCGTCAATGTGTTTTAACCAACCAGAAAGCTCAACTCTTCCAACTTCGTTGTCATTCTATGTCTTGTTTGCTTATGTCAAATTAGTATGGATTGGCATTTAACCGACCAAACTTCAACTGCGATATTTTACCTAACTGTTACAATGAAGAATTGAGACTCAAAGGTTGTAAAAATATTAAATGCTTAAAAAAGGCAAATATGCCCGCAAGTTATTAAACTTTTTCATATATACAAAAAAAAAAAAATGTTAATATTATATTACTAAGGTAAGCAAACAAATAAATTTTCCCATTGAACTTTCGCTCGAAAATATCATGTTTGAGAATAAAAAATATGTATCCCCATAGTATAAATGGTGCTTTTGAGTAAAAATGGGCAAAAAAATTATAATAATTAAAGTCTATAAAATGCCATAGAGAAATCAACTTTACATGTTATGAGCATGTTGCAAGAATTTGCATATACTGCACTATTAATGTACAAAACATTACCTCATTCAAGATAACACAAAAAAGAAAAAGAAAGAAAGAAAATGAGATCAAACCTATGCTTGAACAGTAATTCATATATATATTTTTTATTTCTAATAAAACTACACATAAGAATCGATAATAGACTGAAAAGAAAAAATATTATACATGTGCTTACCTTATTTATGGTCTACATTCATCGATTCCGTACGTATTTTGGAGAGTTTTTATAATCTGTTGTGGGCAAAAGTTTCATCTTAACATTTAATATTTACATAATCTTTAATTTGGGGATTTTCCAATAATACAAGGGTTTAAGTGGGGATTTTCATTAGTACAAGGGGCTAAGTGATATAATTAATAGTGGAGAGGGTTAAGTGACATATTATGTTAGTTTGAGGGGCAAACAGCATTTTACACTATTAATTAATTAACAATTTCCGTTAACCTTTCACTCTTTCGCAGCTCTTCTCAAACACCAGACCCCTGAGGTATGTGTTTTTTTTTCCCATTCTTGTTCATTTTCGTCGATTTATTTTCATGATATTTTTGCTAATTTGGTTGAGTTTTGCGGTGTTATATTTCCTCAGAATTTGATATTTTGGGTATAACACTTTAACAGACGTGGTGGCTTGATGCTGTCCACAACAGAAGAAAATAATACAGATAAATAAAGTTCTAGGATCAATACTTGGAAGAGATTTCAGTCTAATTTATGGTTCTATCATACTTCAGATATAGGAAAAAAATACAAAACCCACACACTGTCTCACAAATTGTGTGGAACTAAATAATCCTCTCGACGTCTGTGGTGGTTCTTCTTTTTAGTATGTGGGCTGTTTTGCTTTTTGATTTTTCCTTCAGGATGCTTGCACTTTTTCAGGTAGTAAAATCACATTCGGGCTTTCAAGAACGAATTTTTAATTTGAGCTATGACGGTTCAAGGGAAAATGGTGGCCAAATCAATTGGCTGGAGGCGAGGAATATCCACTTGTTCTTGTCTATTTGAGAGAGTCAAGCAGACAGGTGAAATTTTGTTATCTGAATTATATATGAAGGACAGGATTTTTGGCTATTTGATTACATTTCATTCTTGGATGTATTTATGACTTTTTGTTTAGCACTATAAATATTACAATTTTCTTTTCACCTTGTCTGGTCAATTCTATTTCATTATTTCGCAAATTCTAGGCGCTGTACTGATATGAGAGGACTAGGAAATGAATAAATGCAACCACTTTATTGGTGCAGAAAATGAAATTGTTCAAATGTTTCGGTTGGGAAGTCCAAAAGACGAGACACCAAATTTTGGGAACCGTTCCAATATACGGAGGAACAGCTCTGCAAGGGCACTTGATGAGAGGTTTATAAGGATCTTAAAAATATTTAAGTGGGGTCCTGATGCAGAAAAGGCCCTGGAGGTTCTGAAATTGAAGGTGGATCATAGATTGGTTCATGAGGTTTTGCAGGTAGATGTGGAGATCAATGTGAAAGTGCAGTTCTTTAAGTGGGCTGGGAAGAGAAGGAATTTTGAGCATGATTGTACTACCTACACGGCTTTGATTCATTGCCTCCAGGAAGCAGGGCTGGTTGGTGGAATGTGGAAGATGATCCAAGAAATGGTCAAGAGTTCATGTGCCATTGGCCCGGCTGATCTGTCTGAAATTGTAAAAATTTTGGGCAGGGCAAAGATGGTGAACAAAGCACTTTCGATCTTTTACCAGATTAAAAATCGCAAGTGCAAACCAACCGCTAGCACATATAATTCGATCATCTTGATGCTGATGCAAGAGGGTCATCATGAGAAAGTTCATGAGCTATATAATGAGATGTGCAATGAAGGTAATTGTTTCCCTGACACTGTAACATACAGTGCTCTTATATCTGCATTTGGGAAATTAGGTCGCGATAATTCTGCGATTAGGCTGTTTGAGGAAATGAAAGAGAATGGTTTATATCCCACTGCAAAAATATATACTACTTTATTAGGTATTTTCTTTAAACTAGGTAAGGTTGAAAAGGCGTTAGCATTGGTGCAAGAGATGAAAGACACAGGTTGTACACCAACTGTATATACATATACGGAAATGATAAGGGGGCTTGGTGCGGCTGGGAGGGTTGAAGAAGCTTATTCAATATTTCTAAACATGCTAAATGATGGTTGTAAGCCAGATGTGGTGCTCATAAACAATGTCATAAATCTCTTGGGCAGGGGGGCGCGTTTGGCTGATGCTATTAAGCTTTTTGAAGGAATGGAGTCCTTGAGCTGTACTCCAAATGTGGTGACTTACAACACTATCATTAAAGCTCTATTTGAATCAAAAGCCCCAGTATCTGAGGTCACCTTGTGGTACGAGAAAATGAAAACCAGTGGCGTCAGTCCTAGCTCTTATACTTATTCAATTCTCATAGATGGGTTTTGCAAGAAAAATAGCTTAGAAAAAGCATTATTAATGCTTGAGGAGATGGATGAAAAGGGTTTTCCCCCATGTCCAGCTGCCTATTGCAGCTTAATCAACAGTCTTGGCCGAGCAAAACGCTATGATGCTGCTCATGAGTTATTTCAAGAGCTAAAAGAAAATTGTGGATCTTCAAGTGCTCGTGTGTATGCTGTGATGATAAAGCATTTTGGGAAGTGTGGACGTTTGACAGAGGCTGTTGATCTTTTCAATGAGATGAAAAGACTTGGTTGCAGTCCGGACGTCTATGCTTATAACGCACTCATGTCAGGGATGGTGAGGGCTGGCATGACAGATGAGGCTCAATCCTTGCTTCGAACTATGGAAGAAAATGGTTGTATTCCTGACCTTAACTCGCATAATATTATTTTGAATGGCTTGGCCAGAACAGGTGGGCCCCAAAGGGCAATGGAGATGTTCACAAAGATGAAAAATTCCAAGATGAAGCCAGATGCTGTCTCTTACAACACCCTTCTAGGTTGTCTCAGCCGTGCTGGTATGTTTGAAGAGGCTGCAAAGCTAATGAAAGAGATGCACTTGAATGGTTTTGAATATGATTGCATAACTTACTCTTCAATACTTGAGGCTGTTGGTAAAGTCGATGAAGATTGTAAACTTGCAGCTTCATGAACAACACATGGTATGGCTGATGCCTTTAACACTTGTGCCTGTTCTTCCTTTTGTTTTTCCTATGATATTGTTACTGTTTAATGACTGGTTAGCTCTAAACATTGCATGCTGTATTTATTATATTACCTTTTCTTTTGCCAGAGGGAATGGGGCATGAACAGTGCCTGGTGATTATCATGCTCCATGTCAGCTCTCACATGCAGCATTTCGCCCTATATCTTTCTGTCTCCCATCCCCCGACCAATTTCACAGGACTTTGAGAAGGAAATAATGAGGATATCTTCTCAGGAAGAAAAGGTTTTGGGAACGTTTTGTAGTGGAGACTTCAAAGTTTTTATTGTATTTCCTGCTTTTGGCTGGATTGAATTTAAAAAAAAAAAAGCCACGAACCTTTTCAGGTTTTGTGCGGAAAACAATATCAAAAATAACATGTAATAATTAAATCAAAATGAGTTCTGGATTAGGGAATGGGGCATGAACAGTGCTATGCAGCATTCCCCCCCCACAATTTCGCAAGACTTTATGAAGGAAATAGTGGGGGATTTCTGCTCAGGAAAAAATAAGAAAAAGATTTCGGCATAAGTTAGCAGGAAATTTAAAAGAAAAAAAAAATTGAGTCTTTTTTTTTTAAAGGATAGAAAATGGCATATAGGTGTTATCTGATCCTAAGGAAAAGGATGCAACCGAACTTAATGCATTTTTTTTATGGGGTTTATTGACTTGGACACAGGCTGGGCAATAATGGGATCCACAATAGAAGATGCTGGAATTGCATTCCAACTGAAGAATCAAGGCGAGGGCTTGAGATTGTTATTGTCCTTGTTTTCTGTATCTTCAAAAATTGAATTGTGGTAGGTTTGGATGTGTTTTAATGCATGTTTATTTAACTTGGTGGGTCAAATCAAGTATATGGGACCATTTTCCTAGAAATTCTCCAATACTGAAGGTTCTTTGCTTCATTTGCATCTTATAGCTTTTGATGCTATGTTGTCATTGCTGTTGTTAAGGTCTTTTGATCCGGAGATTGTTCTGCATATGCGTGTATTAGGATCTTGATTGTAAGAAAAATCAGGTCGGAGAATGAGTGCTGCTTTTGTGTTGCTGGCAGTGGGGAAAGGGAATGGATAAATATTGATGCAATATTCATCCTTTTTTCTTGACCCAAATGTATGAACTATACCATTTTATTCTGGTAGCAAGATGGATCATTTCTCTTTCTCTGTGCTCTGTTAATGAATCTCAAAGGATCAACACTTGAATATTGTTCTTTTGTAGGTGCATAGTGATTACCATACTGAACTCGTAGGAAATAGTTGGTACTAGCTTGTAGATATCATCAGCTCTTAGCAATAAATATGATAGCCGTGAGAAGTCTTTTCAATGTTGAAGTGGAAGAACATCTCCTTAACATTTCTCCTTGGTGTTTTTTAAGCTGGCAAATGGGCTTGGTCTATGTTACCCAGAACTAGTGTTACTTAAAGATAGGAATAAATTTTGAGTTGAATCATTCAATATTTCGATTGCAAGATGTTTGGTTCCCGCTTTAATGAGAAGATACCGGAATCGAGCACCAAAATTTGACCAATTTTTGAGTTTCTCAATAAATATGTTGGCACTTCATTTTGCAAATTGTAACTAATTGTACATTTTGATTTTATTTGCACAAAATAAATCATGCATATAGAAGCTGCAATTTTCGTGGTAAGTACCTAATGACATAAATAAGTTCATGTTATCCTGCTTAGCAACTAAAGTTCATGTTCTGAATAAAACCGACAGACCTCACTGACTAGAGCCTGAAAAATGACATTTGAATCTGATACCTTGTCTTAATGGCTGGACCGCTGGATAGAAAACTATAGTGGTTTTTTATCAGACATGAAGGGAGGAGGATAAAAAAAAAAAACAGAAAAAAGAAATCCACACATAATAATTGTTGGATTGCAGAATTGGAGAAAGCTCTGCTCAACTTATACCATTAATTTGTTAATTAGCTTTGCATTATTTGGGAAAATTCTTTTCACCAGGCATTTATTGGCAAACTACAAAGATGCATGCAGAAGGTGCCACTTCTGAATCTGGAGGCCAGATTAAACTCCCTGTGCTTGTTGGGCTTACGTCTGAATACTTCTGTGTTGTTCTTCATGAGTTGGCAAGCAATATGTGTAATTCATAGATAATGTCTGGCCTGTACTAATCTGAAACTTCAATTCATGCAGGTTCCACTTTACATGCATAACTCCAGCAAATCTGATGGTTTGAAGTTGATGGGGAGATTGATTTCCATTTGAGCAGGATCCCATTGCCTCTCTTTAGATCACAATTATGATGACACACGAGATTTGGACATCGGGTTTCTAAACATCAGCAGGTTCATGGTTGGGATATAAAGCCCGAGCAATTCCAGATTCCAACTAAAGATGCTCATTGCCTTTGTATAAAAGGCTCAATATATTTTACTAGCCATAGGTATAAATTTCCTGTATCAGAGTTTATCCGTATTGCTACATTGTATTCGGATCATTTTGTCCTCGTGAAGATGGTTTAGATTTGGGGTTGTTCTTGTCGGTAGGTCACTCCATTACAGCATGCTGAGTGTCCGTAGACTAGAGAATTTCAGCGTGTCAATGGATATAATAATGCTTTGGCTCTGCAGGAGTGAGTTTCTCCAATTTTCAGGATATCGTACTGTCATGAAAAGGTGGAAACCTTGAGTTAGGATGATAATGTGCTTTTGTTAAACTGAAAGTCTATATGAGATCCAATTTTCCCAGGATATCCTTTTTGTGCCAACGGAACCCCCCACATAGCATATATGAATGAAATCTTCATCTTTCTTCATTTCTGCCTGGCCCCATTCATGGAGTATGTCATTTTTCCAATCACAGCACACTTTCCCTGAAGCCCAGCTGACTGCTAGCAAGAAACTTGTGGGACATAAAAAGCTTAAATCTTTGTACACTATGATGGTTTTTGTTTGAAACAAAAAATTTAATAAAAGGAAAAGAATAAGTATTTGAAACACTTAAAAACAGATGTGGGCACTCGGTTTTGTCTCTGAAATTGAAAGAGAGACAATCATAGGAAAAGAACAGATTCCAGAAACACTACCCTTATCTGTTGGTCTTGAAATAGAACTAAATATACACTAAATAGCAGCATAAGATCAACGCTCTAACCAATTGACCTAAGTCCTTGAATTTAAGGTAACAAATGTAAAAGGTCTCTGAATTTTCTGTCTTTCCTTCTTTTTTTTTTTTTTTTGGCCCTTTTTGTGTGCTTATGGAAATGTGTTTATTCTTGGGAAATTATGATAGACGGATTCTTGCCAAAAATTGTCATAAAAGAGTTAAAGATTCCAATTGACCTTTTCAGTATTAGCTTGTTCTTTTTATTTTTTATTTTTCCATCTATTCTCATTTATCAGCTTTTATTAAGTAGAAAGGGACCGACCAACATCTGTGCAATATTATATGGCTAAGGAATGGAGAAAATAGCTATTATTCATGGCAGATGTTGGTGATTTACCCTTATATAAACCTAATTGCACTCCTTCATATTCTGTTTCATTTAAAAACAATGTTCAAATATTTCTCTTTTATTCATTTCCTGATTATCTTTTGCGCCAATATAGATTACTAATATATAAAAACTGATGGAATTGAACATGAGGTCGTTGTAGTATAGTGGTAAGTATTCCCGCCTGTCACGCGGGTGACCCGGGTTCGATCCCCGGCAACGGCGCTTTTTTATTTTGTCGACTTTATTTTAAGTCCCTGTACCTGTTATTTATCCACATTTACATTGTACAATGTTCATCCACCAATTTAAATGGGATGACATTTTTGCAAACTTCCTTTGCTGAAAGGAATTTGTGAATTCAAGTGAACTTTATTTCACAGAAATTTACAAAACCAAAAGAAAAGGCAGTCTCACACACACATTATCAAGAAATTCTTTCCACTGCTTCAACATACAAGGGAAACTAGAATTTCTTTAACTAATAAGTGAACCCAATGAACGCTAAATTGACACAAGGTTGCCTGTCATGTACTGCAGTTCATGCAACATTCTAATATGATAAACAGCCCATCTCTGGCGAACCCATCATAGGGTTCCTCTGCAAATTTCAGCCCGCCCTCCACGATTTCACTGCACTATCAAAATACTAGTATATCAGAGGAAAGACCGTCAAGCACCACCATAAGCTTAGAGTCCAAGAGGAGAAAATAAACAGCTTACAGAATAGAAAGAACAAGAAAAAGATTTACTATCGTTATCTTGACAATAATTACCTGTCAAATGGCAACAATTCTCAGTTCAGACATAACTCAGAGTGAATCTTGCAAATAGACAGTTGGTCTGAGCAAATAGCATGAGTGCATGCATTCATCTATGAAATGGACAGAACGTTGAGATAACTTCAGTATTTAAACGCAGCGAGGATGGGAAACAAGGGAGAAAAGAGCAAGGGAATGGAAGAAAGAGCAACACATGTGTAAGAATCACTTTCCTAAATCAACGGAAAGAATGAGAAACACATCCATAATAATGGCAACCTATCACCTTAGAATTTGATTAATCCCTCTTTCACTTAAGGCTCTCGAAGAGTCTCTGCTCCATAAGGTCACTAAGCATAGTTCTAGAATCATATTTTGCACCATAACAAAGAGGGATGGGCATGTGCTTTGTAGCTGCTACCTTGGCTGAGTGGCTGAATGGAGAAATATGCTCTTTCCCTTCCATATGTAGGCTGGCATTAGAGACAGCATAAATCTGATTTTGCCAGCATTTGAATCTTTTACTCACTCCAAGCACACAGCAATAGGAAGAGCAGAACAGCAAAGGCCACTGCAGACATTAGGCACTTACATTTTTTGCCTACTACCATCTTGCCCTTGATAGAGCTTTGGAAGATGAAGAATCCACAGGTGATACCACTATCAGGTGATATCAACAAGAGGGATTGACTTGACTTTTCTGTCACTCTCTCTCAACACTTAACATAAAAAGAAACACCCTCACCCCCAACCTCTCTCCTCCACACACACAGACACACGAGAGAGAACTTTACTTTATAATGACTTTTTGCATGAAGAAGTCATTATAAAGTGTCATGTTTTAAAAACATAGAACAAATTTGATGGAGTAAACTGAAAAAGAGCAGTAGAAATCATCTATATACCGGAGAAAGACGGATTCTAAGATTTACCAGATTATTCAAATGATACTTAAGCTTTGATGTTAATGATAGCAGGGTAGTGTCACAAGCAATAAGATAATACAAATTTAAATTACTTTAAATCCTAGTGGCTGGAACAGTTGATAGCATCCACAGCGTAGAGATTCAAGCTCAGCAAAACTCAAGCTGAGCTTGAAAATAAGCAGATAAAATGCAAAAGCAACACCAGTATTAATCTCATAACTAGCCATATTCAACTGTACCAACTAATAACAACTTCAAAATGAAGTTAAGATACATAATGCTGACGAGAACTCAGAACAGACACATTTAAGTTTGTCTCTTCAGTTCATGGTTTTTCTTGTTCTCAAGGAATCAAAATACGATTATGAATTACAAGGACTATTTTTCGTCTCAAAGGAATTTCACATAAATGAGTTTTCAGATCAGATTAATCATGGAACAACAGAAGAACATTAGCAATCAAAATTTGGATATATGCCCAATCACCGGTGGTCTTAAGGCTGCAAGCTCCCTTCAGTTGAAGCTGCATAACCCACAAAATGGTTACGCATATAGCTATAGAATTGTCCTATTAGAATCTTTATATTTAATGGATATTTACCGAAGACCACATTTGCAAAATTTTAACTAAGCCTCATAATAAGCATAAAAATTGGTATTGGAAGAGCATATACAATAAATATGCCAAATCGTTATAACATCAAACTAACCAGATATGGCCTGTCAACAATTAATGCACAATAATCCTCCACAATTTAATGAATTAGGAAGTTACTGAAAGCAAAAGCTCATATAAGGTTTACTGAAAAGAAAGGCTCCACATGTTTTACTCCAAAATCATGATTCAACTTAATTCCAGTAGCTTGGTTGCCGCCACATTTTCCTTTTAACATAAATGTTCCGTATTTGTTAGTAGTAATGTTTGTAATATGAATTTTGGATTCCATGTAATTGAGCTAGCAGAATATAAAGATGAAACATGATCTTGGAATGGATAATGTGCAACCAAAAGACAATGTAATATAAAAGCCTCTGCAAATGAGAAATGCTGCCATAAATAATAGCAATTTAGAAGAATGACTATACATAATAGAGGTAGAACACTTGAACTCTTTTATCACGATAAAACTACCTAATATTTCCCACACTAGTTTCAAACCAGTTTTATTGTCCTGTTCCAGAACCCAAGAGGGCACTATAATACAACAATGGCATGCAGTCCATCTGCAGAGAACGCTGGAAAGATGATCAGATATAGCAACATCAGCCACTGACATTCTCAGCAGACACATCATTATCATCATCGTCTCCTTGCCGGATCTTCTCAATCTCAGCTTGAGCTCTCTCTAGAATCTGTCTCTTCTGAAATTCCAAATCTCTATGGAAGTCCATCCGCATTTTTTCTAGCTCTACAATTTGCTGTCTCTTACTATTCTCGATCTTCTGGTATATCTCACTAAATTTTTGAATAGAATCAGCAAGCAATTTAAAAGAAGCTGCACTGCCCCTGACTCGTCCATTCTTTGTCCTCTGCGGTGGAAGGCCCTCAGGTTCATCTTCCGCACCCCCAGCAGATTCTGAATTTCCTGGACTATCTCTCATCTCATCCAATCCATTTGAGCTATTCAAATAAACTTTAGGATTCATGAATACATACTCTCCTGAGTCCACTCCACATGAAAGGCCTGCTTGCTGTGGGAGTGACACCAAAAGCGCATCCATCTTCTTGAAATACATCCAATTACTGGCTGAATTCCAAGAATCTCCCAACTTCATCTTCTCCTTTTTGTATTTTTTCTTCAATGTATCCAAACGGTTTCGACACTGAGTATCTGTTCTTTCAATCTTTGACTCCTGGGAAACCTTCTCGGCAACTTCTTGCCACTCTTCAGAGCGGAGACTCTTCCTCCCTTGTTTGAGAAATCGATCGCCCCAAGCATCCAGTAAGATGAAAGTCTCATGCTCAGTCCAATCCATGAGTGGATTTCGCCCACCATATGATGGCTTTGGCACTGAAGATGAAGCAGATGACAGGGCTGGTAATCGAGGTGCAAACTCATAACTTGACAAAAGGGTTTTTAGCTTCCTCTTCTTTGGGTGCCTCTGAAAATCACCAAAATCATCATCGACGCCGTCATCCTCGTCACCATATTCATAATCATCTTTACCTATTCTCTGAACACCATTTCCTCCATCATCATCATCATCATCATCATCATCATTATCTTCTTCATTATCCATATCCTCCTCGTCATAGTCATTATCGTCATCCTCAACGTATGATTTCCCAGCATTCCGAGGATATCTGACATTTTCAACAGGAAACTCTAGGCTATTCATGCCATAAGAGTTGGGAAGGCACCTCTTATGATCCTCATCATCCATCATGCTCAAAGACCAATAAAAGCGAAAATATCTACTTTCAAGATCCGTTTCCTAAATAACAAAATCTCATGCTCCCATCCAACCAAAGATCCTGCCTTCCATCATCCTCAAGAGCACAAGATTCTTCTCGAAGCACCTAAATACCTAAAAAAAATTAGATCATTATTGCTAATAGTACAGCAGCAAAATATATATTAAGATGACTTATTTTCAACCCAAATTATGTAACTTCATCCATCAGCAAACTTAACGAGTTACGAGAATAAAAAATCAGTATATTTATGATCAACAACTATAAAGATCATTTCCAAGAAAAACCCGATTCATAATTATAATCATTAAGAAAAAGGACACTTCATTATAAAACAGAAGACCATGAACAATAAGAAATTATCACTTATCCCGCACAAGTGAATTCCATAAAATGAAAAACCCATTACAAATCTTACCTCGAATAACCCAATTACACACTTGGAATCCCTTCAAAATTCATGCTTCCCGGAAAATAAGGACACAAATTACAAACATTCATGATGAATATTGTAATTTGAAGTTCAGAAAGGTAAATTCTCACGAAAATAGCATTGCATTTCACGTGAAAAGTTATGAATTTGTTGAAAATTAGAGAAATTACAAGGCTTTGTCCTGTTGGGGAGTGGAGAAAGTGGAAAAAGGCGCATCTTTTTGGGGGTAAAGAATAGACGACGATGTGAATTGTTAAGTTGCAGTTACTAAAATGCGCTGGGGTGCGCTCACTAATTCTGGCGGCATTCACCCAACTTTGGGCCCACAAGATAAAGTTTGGGGATGCTTTGCGTTTCGGACTCACTGCCCAAAGGATAAAACCAACCCCCGCGCCAGCTGCTGTACATTACACACACATATACATGTATGTATATATATATATATATGTGTGTATATATATATATATGTGTGTATATATATATATATATGCATATACATCTATATTTTCATTAATATAAGAGAAATAGGTATATATACTTTCAAAAGCCAAGACGGCAATGCAGGAAGTTTGAGACTTGCCCAAATTCTGAGATATGCTCTATCAAAAATTTTAACAATCCAATTTTTTATTAAATTTGATTAAGTTAAACTCGTTAAATCTATTTTATAATATAAAAATATTAAAAATATATTTTTAAAAATAATATATATATTTTAAAAGTATACTTTCAAAAAATAATATAATATAAATATATATAATAAATTAAAAATAAATAAAAATTAAATGGGGATGGTTTCAGTCGAATAGGTTGAAACCAAATGGGACAAAATTAGTCTAAATTTCAATCTGCTTCCTTATTATTACTATCGAACAGTATACCATGATTTCACTTATTAAAATCAATTTTGATGATTTTTTATTTATTGTCTATTTTGTAAGTGATTTCTCATAATCAAGTGCCAAAATTATTATTATTTTTAACTTATAATTGACGAGTTAATTTTAAAAATTAATCCAGATCAAACAAGCACTAACTATCCCAGAAAAAAGGGACTGTTGGACTCTTGGTATTGTGCTAGTGTATAATAAGAAAGACAAATACACAAATAATATTGCTTAAATTATCATGCATTTAAGAAGATAACCTAGATATTTGTTGATAATGTTTATTTATAGCAAAAAAAATAAACTTTGATAAATACAAAAGAAGTATTATAACATCATTGAACTCGAATTTATGCTTACCTCTATTAGTTCTTTTAAAATATTGAAGGTAAACGTCCTCAAAATTTGTCGCAAGTTCTAAAAAAAGTTTTTTTTTTTTTAAAAAATAATCTACGAGTACTTGAATTTATTACTATAATTATGAAAATAGGATCGGTTATTGGAATATGTTGTTTTGTGATATAGTTGCGCCGGCTATGATAATTTGAATAATTGCCATATATGTATTAATATAAAATACTTCAAATTAAAATTAATATAAACAAAATAGCTGTGATTATTGTAATGTTTGTTCAATTAAAGGTAAAAATATAGGTGATTTGGGTCGGGTTAGAATCGGATCCGACCCATAATCGACTCGTGGGTTCACGGCATGGGTTGGAGTAACTCAATCTGCCGAACCAGTGGTTCCGACTTGTGGAACCACTAGTTTCATTTTTATTTTATATTTTATTTTTTTCTATAAAAATATATTCTCCTTTTCAATTTTTTCACACTTCTAAATTTTCAACTCTCAGTTCTCTAATTCTCAATTTTCAATTATCTAATTCTCTACTCTCAATTATTCATTTTCAATCCTATATTTTATATTCTATATTTTATACTATTTCAATTATTTCATTAAATTATTTTTCATATCTCATTTTCTTCATCTTCAATTATTCAATTTTTAATTTTATATTTTGAAAGATAAGATAATTACGTGTCCTCTATATACTAAAATTTAAGTTCAAACTTTTTTTTTTTTAAATTATTCTTAATTATATAATTTAAATTTCAGCTAATTTTTTTAAAAATTTAAGTGCTAATTTTTTATTAAAATTTAAGTTTAAACTTTAAGATTTCAAATTGATCATTTTTTTTAAAGTTTATTATAATTAGAATATACGATAATTTAAATTTTAGGCAATTTTTTTTTCAAATTTAAGTTAAATTTTTTTCATTAAATTCAAAAATTAACAATATTTTTTTTAAAAATTTAATTTTAAAAATTTTCAAAATTAAAAAATAAATAAAAAAATCGAAGGGTCAGAACATGACTCGGAACCGGAGCCGATCTACCGGTTTCTGAACCCAGCTTATAACCAGTTAAGGGTTGAAAAATATCATTGGAATCATCAGTTTTTGAATCGTAGTCAGGTCTGGATAATTAAAAAGCATGACAAATATATAAGTGACGATTACAAATGCAATTGTACTAAAGTTTTAAAATGCCTTTCACTTTATTTACTTTTGGCTATGGTTAAATATTATAATAGATATGATTAGCCTCAATAATTCTATAAGAATTGTGCAATTAAAGCAATAAGTCAAAATTTCAATTTTAAAAAAGAAGGCAGAAATATTGCAACAATTATGTACCATATTGTAAACCAAAGTTTACTAAAACACCTACAATCATCAAAATATGATAAAATGCATAAGTATAGCAATATTTATATTAATTATGATATCAATAATGTTAGGAAGTTGAATAAAATTTGCTATACCCAACACCCTTAAAAACATAACTAATTATCTTGAATTTTTATTTTTTATTTTTTCCTCGGCCTCTTGATAGTCATTAATGCATGAGTTGCATAGTATGTGGTACTTGATTAATATTGATAACATATTTTATATTGGTGCAATGACTAATAGCCTAAATAAATGAATATGTATTTTTTGGAAATGCTACATTTTGTGTTATAGTAAAATTCACACTCTATATGTTATTTTAATATATGAAGTGTAAAAAGTTGTATAAGTAATTACAGAGACACTACAAGACAAGGAGTAATAGTTATTAAATATGCCAATACGATATTAATCAAAATAAATATTTTAAGATTTTGGTGGTTATTAGTCGTTATTCGTTATAAATTAAATTCGTTACGGACATTGTAAACGGTTAAAATTCTAACGATCGTTAGTCGTTAGTCGTTATTCGTTATATAAATTTGTTACAAATGTCATCATAAATTGTTAGGATTTTGATGGTCGTTAGTAGTTATTCATTATAAATTAGATTCGTTGGATTTTGATGATCGTTAGTCGTTATTCGTTATTCGTTATAGATTAGATTCGCTGTTAATAATTAAACGTCCATAATCATCTCAATCCAAATAATAAGTCAAATTTATCGTTTAAAAATATGCAAAAAAAAAGTATACGAAATAATCATTTACGACATTCTACATGAAATGTTGACTTTTGTGATTGACCGGCATTTGCCTTGCTTATTTTTTAAAATTTAACATAAACTTATAATATTTCTTACTATAACAAATTTATTTTTGTACTAAAAAAATATTCATTTCACTAAAATTCAATTTCTCTAATGATAATAGAAAACAAAAGCTACATGATTTTTTTTTTATTAAAAATCCAGCATTTATCTTTTCATTATACATATAGCTCATTAATGATGTTCTATTTCTTGAATTTTGTACATAATATTAGCTTCTATACTTATAAGGTAATGTTTCAATAGAATGCATTTGGAGGCTTTTTCATTTATTGTGGTTCAATTCACAAAAGTCATATTGTTCCATAAACCAGATCAGCACAATACTGAAATGACCTGTACAACCAATCTCTTCACTCCATTTTTTTCTTTTTTGTATTTCTATGAACTCCAAGCTTACAAACGAAACAACAGTCAAGAAGAAACGTTTATAATCAGTTGTTCTGTAAAGTCACCCCAACCAAAAATCAGGCAAATAACATTTTATTGGTAAAACGACATCATTAAAATTTATCTGTATCGAATGTCTCACACTAACCATGTGAATGTTTCTTCACTTCATCACAAAAATCACCATGATTTCAAGTTTTATGGTGTTTACAGTCAGTTGCGATTCAAAAAAAAAATACCCCACAAAAAGATTCCTTTGTCTTTTTGTCTTTTTTTATTTTTTAAAAATATTAATGACGCAATAATTCAATGGATTAAGTGCCCTTAGCATTTTGTTATAAAAGGTCCCTCTTCTACACACTTTGATGAATGTAGTTTAAAAAAAAAACAAGGTAAATACACTTTGCTTGAGAGAATTTATTTCAGAAATAAAAGCATTTCAGAAGTGACATCTCAGTCAAGCTCTCTTTCATGGAGTTCTTGTATACACAAACCAGGTACTTCCCAGGGCCCCCCATCATATTTCTCCATGAATTTAATGAATTTTCTTTTTATGAATCTCACTTCTTGCATTTTGTTTTAGTGGGTTTTTCCAAGTTTAAAAATATACTTAATGTAAATTGTAAAGTTGACTGAATTTATTCAACAAGAACTACTTTTCCCTTCTTCAAAATTTTTAAATTGAGTAACTCTTAAGGTTGCATGCATCAAAATATATTTGTAAGAAATTTTTTGAGTAAATGTTGTTGAAACATCTCAAGAAGTTAGGAAGAAATTCACTTTTGATATATTTAAGTTGATTTAGTTATTTTTTTGTGCATGCAAATGAAACTTTTTTTTCAAGAGATTCCAAAAAGTTTATGATTTTTGATACATTTGAAAATTAACAAAATTGATGGCTTCTAATATGTGGATTGAATTTGGCTTCATTTTAAATTCACTTGATTTTAATTTCTAAATATGGACTATTGTATATCTAATTTGGCTTTTAAAAAAAATATTTTAGTGTATGACTCTTGTTTACAACTGTAAAATGTTTTCATTTAATTACATTTTTGAACAACTAAGCTATGAATTGTACTATTACTTTTAAGCAAAATTTAAACATGTTTTTAAAAAAAAATTACACAAATCTTACCATTTGAGGCTTAAAGCATGAAAAGTGTTGACATTTTTTCGCAAACTCATTTTCATACTTTCAATATTTAAATATTTTAAGAATTATATATCAGTTTCAAAGATATTATTTTTTCTTCAAATCAATTTATTCAAAATTAATTTATTACTTTTGATTGATGTTATTCCACCCACCTTTATTCACATAGTTTTCAGTTCAAAACTCTCATCTAAATGATTTGAATTTCTAATGTTATAAACAATGACATGAATGTTACTATGCAATATGATGTGAATTTGGGCAAAATCTAATTGCAAAAAACTTATGTCCTTTCAGACGTCGTTTATTTATAACTTATCTTGATGATTTATATATTTCTCTAAACTTTACACTAATTTCATGTTATTTTGTAGATCCAATGAACCCTCGTTGTCACAACATTCATCTGACAGCGCGACGAGAAAAAATGTAGGGTTATTGTTTTTTTATGGGAAGCCATTGGAGGAATCTCGTATTGTTTTCAACACCAGAAATTTAACAAAAACCCTTTTCAAAACTAATGTGATGTTGCCAGAAATTGGTGATTCCAAGGGCAAATCAGTAGTTGGAGTATGCCAAAGCCCTTCAATCAAACCATGCCTCTTATCTCCAAACTACATCCCCTCATCATTCATTTGTGGTTCAGACCAAGAATCTGAACTAAGTATTAGGGTTGGGAGTAGCTCTCTAGAACCTAATCGCATCGACATCTCTCTGAACTCACTTCCATTAACCAGATGTACTAAGCATGGAACTGCTGGCTTTTTGCCACTGGATTATGTCAGAAAATTGCCTGAATACACTTGCACAACACACAAATACCCACTCTTCAAAGTGGTTCACAGCTTTGAGGAGTGCAAATTGGAGTTTCCTCGTACTCAACCTATAGGAAGTTCAAGACAGCATTTCCAAGATGGGGATTACATGAAAAACTGCTATCAGTGCCGCAAAAAGCTGTCGAAGCGAAAGAACATTTATATGTACAGGTTTGTAATAAAAACAAACCCCACAAGAAAAAAAAATTAAAAAAAAATGTACTTTTGTTTTCATTTATATAAATAACTAGTGTTTGTAATATCTTCTTTAGGGTTTTTTATCAAGGTTTTTTTGTAGGGATAGTCTGTTTTGCTGCCCTGATTGTCGCTATGGTGCGTGTGTGACTCACTATTGCTACAAGAAGATGATGAAGGCTGCGGAAAACAACAATGGCGGCAGTAGTCCAGAATCGAGCAATATGGATGGAGACACCATTTTTAGTATCGAGTGAGTTAGTTGATATATATGCATGTGATGATTGGATTTTGTTTTTGTGAAAACTTATGAGTATTTTTTTTTTTTTTTATTAAATTGTAATAGATGTTTGGGTTTTAGTGTGTTTTCTTTACTACTTTTTTTCCCCTTTCCTTGTCCTTCGCTTTGGTAAATTAACTTGATAATGCAAGTTCATGTTTAGAAAATACTCAATCTATCTATCGGAAAATATTTTTTATGAGACAAAACACAATTTATATTGAAGATCGAAATATTAAATAAATTAGAATGATTTTGAAATTATCGTTGCATATCAGTTAACGATGAAAATAAAATCTCAACTATAAAAAGTTTTGGGAAAATAAATGCATTTTTTTGTTTATTAATAAATACATTCTAGAATCTTGGATAAGCCAAAAAAAAATGACAAAATTGAATACATGAACCCGACTTGATTTATGGTTGACCAATATCATCATCATTAATATTTGGTTACAAAAACTTAATTAAAATTTTGAAATCTGTCGTTAAATAATTTATTTAGCTCTTTCTATAAAAATATTTTTGTGTTAAATATCGCTCTATTAAAAAATAATTATTCTAATATAAAAGATTAGGATACGCATGATATGAAATTTATTCAAATATGTCTTACATTCATTTTTTTACTAATGGAATTTGTTTGGCGAAGTTCCATTTTAATGTTATTTGCAATTCATTATTATATATCCATACATATATTGTAATGTTCTAAAAGATATAATTGTGCTGTGTGTGCATTTGTGATAGATATATAATTAATCAAAATTATATCACCCCTCAATTAGATAGCTCTATATATTGAAGTCATGTGTATATTTAATTTCTTGAAATCACTATTTTGGATTTTTATTGAACTCTCAACACATAAATGACATAGAAAAAGTGAAATTCCCTTTTTTTATTAGAGTCGAGTTATTTTAGGAACCATCCATATTGAAATTCACTTTATATTTTGTCGTTAAGTAATCCATAATTGGTAAAAATATAGTCATTTGTGTGTATATTTTGAATTGTTCTCAACAACCATGAGAATCTTTTTCTCCTTTATATCGAATTTAATGTGCTTTCAATATTAATAATATGTATTTACTAGTTTGGTTTGAGAAATAAATGCTCTGCAAAAGATTCCTTTGTTATTTCATCACATTTAAATATTTAAGTGTTAATTATGTGAAAATTGAATGTAGAATACCTTGGACTTATTTTATTAAATGCTGATATAAGTATTTTACTGTTTGAGAACATTAATTTGGGAAAGAACGGACATTCGAATTTGTTCATCGGCGTCTAATTTCTTTTTTCAATATAATGATGCGAACTTTTATGAATATTTTTTTGTTGTGACTTTTTTGGGTTATTAAGTTGAGTTTTAATTAAAATTTAAAGTACACTGAATTTCCTTAATAATAATTATTTTTCTCTATACTTCCTTCAAATTCAACTCAGGTTAAGTTATATTTCAAAAAATGAACATGTGATCAATCCAAAAGTATTGTTTTAAATATCAAAACTTAAACAAAATCATTTTACGAGGTATGGATATTGATAATTGTTGACGAGATACGATCCAATAATAAAAAAATTTAAAAAACTTGTCCAAGTGACCCATTAGGATGGTTTGGTCTTATGATCTCTCTAAGCCCAAATGGTTTATTTACCATACTATATGGACTGCCAACTCTTCACTGAAATATTATAAATACTTATTTTTTTATTATTTTAAGGTACATAGTTCATTTAACTATTTTACAATTTTTAATTATTTACTCTCGAAATATTCATCTTGTTTTGATTTGATTTAAGTTCTTATTATGATTTTAATTTGAGCGTTGGATAAACATTCTAACGACTTGTTACTTAAATAGTTACTCACGAAGCAATCGACATTTAATGAAATTATCAATAAGTTTCGAGAATCTCACTTCTCTGTGTGGACTTAATTGCTTCATTCTACTTCATCACTTCAATCCCAGTCCACACACATTTGGTTTGGCTTGAAAGACTTGATTATACTCTTCTAATTCCTTACAAAATTTTAAGTTCACTGGTTTATTTTTATTTGGTTAGCCTTTCTCTTTGAAGACTTAAAGCTCATAAATTTGCTTTTTTAAGAGCAAACTAAAATAAAGCAATTTCTTTCCAGAATTCCCATCACTAATCGAAATTATTATCTCAATCCAGATGTAAGTATGGGATATGAATAAAATTCAAATTAAAACTTGGGTCTCGAATACTGTCTTATTAGACTATTAGGATATTAGGAACCGCATGGGCTCCTTGTTTCTACAAATCCAAAAAGTCAAACATTTCAATCGAATATCAACTTAGGCTAATATGTAGAAAAACCAAAAGAAAGTAGTGGGGCTATGAGGGCAAGGTGCTTTGCTTATCCCTCAAAACTCAAGAAAAGGTAAAGGTAGAGGCAATGGGCTTTATGACAGGGAGTTCTTGCTTTCTGCACTCTCCATTCTGCCATTCCTTCTTCCCCGCATCCTCTTCACAATGTTCTTTTCAGCCTCCGTTGTCATTCTCTTCCCTGAGAAATGCACCCACCCAGAGAAAGAACAGAACAGCCATGGCTTGTCTACGGCAAGAAAATCCAAAACACAGCAATTCTTGCGCGAGGAGAGTGATTCTTTTTATGGGTTTTGCAGTAATTCCGCTTCTTAACATGAGGGTAGAGGCAATTGAAGGCCTCACTGCAGGTTGGCTGGCTTTTGTTGTTTTTCTTGTATTTTCAAGATTCTTTTCCTTTCCCCTTCTTTGCTAAGGTGAACTGAAGTTTATTCTTTCCTAGTGTTTACTGCAGTTACTTTTCGTTTTGTACTGTATGTATCATACAGTTACTGATTGGTTTTGGTTATTGTTCTTTTTTTCTAATTACTACAGGTAATAGCGTTGATTTATAGGAGATAAACTTAATTAAAATATGCGTTCCACTATTTTTGAATGTTTCATATAAGCTATAGCCTGCTTGTTGATTTATAGGAGATAAACTTAATTAAAATATGTGTTCCACTATTTTTGAATGTTTCATATCAGCTATAGCCTGCTTGCATAAGGTTGCTTCATTTTTAATATAACTTATTGATAATGCATGTTTGTACTGGGTCGTATATAAGCCAAATATAATATTTTATAATTGAAGCTGAAGTCTCAAAGCGGTTGTGGAATAATTTTTGAGTTGATCTAATGTATAGTACTGTGCACACTAAGTTTCTCACACAACTTGGCATCTTCAAATTTGGACTTGTAGTTTGTATTCGGCTCCTTTGAGTAGATAGTGTAAAAATGGGTTCTGTGATGAGTTGAAGAAAAGTAAAGTCTTAATTTATGCTTAAAGTTGGATTGCTCTAATTACATACATGTAATTGGTATATAACCTGTGCACTGCACAAGTTGTGTATTACTTGTAACACTTGCATTCGACAAAATTTTGTTCAACATTGTATTACCCCTAACCAAAGTTTGTAAGTGTAGCCATAGCATTTATGTTTACTATTCACATAAACTTTCTCCTTACTATATCCTTACAGAAAGCTTTGTTGATTACAACGGCTGAAAAAAATCAATCCTATCCTGATGAGCGTAATGATCATCTTTCCAGTTATAACATCTTGACCACCATTTTACCTGGAAATAAATGAATGAAGCGGAGAATGTGAATCAGAGACATGAAGACTGAGGAAACACGTGCACATGCTTCCATAATCCATCAAATAGACAATATGTGTACAGAGGAATTACATATCTTTCCACCTGACCTCTTCTGAAATTTAAGTCATCTTTTATCTAGAGTGTAAAATTGGAGGTTGCCAAAAAGCTGCAGTGGTACGGAGAGGCCTCAAACTGTCGAAAAGATGAATTTTGAATTATTTATATTGCTCAAAACCAGAAGAGGTAGCCGTTAAAAGGTGAAATTTTCATGGACGAGCATTTTCAGAAGTAATGTTGAACTTATTTTCTGACAGTTGTGATGGCCTAGTATTACATGCGGAGGTCTATTATTTCAATTCACAAACTTCCATGCACTATCAGAAGGATAAGTGCAGTACATGTTTTCTATTGTTTACCTACTATCTAGAATGTGTCTGAACTAGTTTTAGCCTCATATCAGACTACACAAACCTGATTTTCGGCCTGTATGTGTTGCCATCAGAGTGCGTTCTACGGAAATAGTTCAACTTTATAATCGAGAAAACAAATTCTAGGCCCTCAAAGAAATTATTTTCTTATATGCTTCAGGTTTAAAGGTCAGCTTGTAATTAAAGAAAAGATTTGTCTTTTTTTCATTGTCATTCAAGTCAAGATATTTATAGCTACTGGATAGAATCTTGCAATCTTGTGCTTCTTTTTCTGTTGGGGATCCTTATGGTTTGGTACAAAGTTTAAGTTGCTCTACTGAAACTTTGTTATTTGGTGCATTCTTCTTTAGATACCTTTGGTTACTTGACTTATTATACTTGCTCCTCTTGATGTTTTTTCCAATTATCTATTAAAGGCTCCATGTCTCAATTGATAGCCGTTATTTAGACAATGCACATAGAACCTTTTATTTTTTTCCATTTTTTCTCCGGGTTGGGTGGCTTTTGGGATAAGCACATATGCTTTCCATCAAGTAGAAAACAGTTGTGGCTATAGGTGAGAATTAGTTCTGAAATTCATTACAAAAATAAAAGAGAACAACATCCATAAAAATGAGAAGATAGCTTACCAACTTTATTTCATGTTAGAATTCCTGCTTAAGCACCGCTGTCCCAGCCCCAAAGAAGCCAAGAGTGTTCTTTTCTTTTGTAGAGTAATATTTAGAAGATGATCATCGGAAATAGTCCCTCCAATCAAGTACACCTAACTTGCCATTCATTGCACATGTACAGAAGATCTCACCCTTTCAGCACAATTAAAGAACCAATGGTCAATGTGGGACAAATGGGCATAAACTATTAACAGGCAGTTAAGTTTCTTCATAATTGCATTCACCACAGCTTTTTCATTACATATAACATATAGTCTTTGTAAGGAAAATGATATATATTCTTACTGTTATGATGCAGTGATCACTGACTAAGCTGCTAAGAAATATTATGTATCCATTTAGCCTCAGCCCTACGTAAGAAAACCTTTGTCCATTAAGGTCAGTCGGCCTGAGCTATAGAATCATGACAAGAAAATCAAAGTAGCTAACTGCAAAAATTCTACTCAGTTCAACTTTTTAAAGCCTTCTCTATTTAGGATTGATGGCATGAATTTTCGTCTTCCTATCCACTTTGTCAACTCTTCTGTAGCTTGCATTCTCTTTTTCTTTTCCCATGGATATTGCTACCCTATGCTTGCTAAACTTTAGATCCTTGGTAAGTTATTACTGATAAATTTCCCTTTTTTTTTTGTAATTTCAGAAAATACTGAATCAAGGGCAGAAGACCAGAAACAAAAAGCAAAGGTCTGCATCTTTGCAAATATGATATGAAAAGGATTATTTAAGCGCTTGTTTGTGTTTCTGTGATTTTTGTGCTTGTACACCATTTGTAATATCACACATACTGAAGTGCATGTTTCTTGTGCTTAGCAATCAGTGCAGGGAAGTTCATCTCAGAAACCGTACTTTTCACTTCTCAATGCACTTGGGTTTCTGGGGTCAGCAGTGCTTGCTGCTCTCTATGCCTCAATAAAGAAGGAAAAGGCCAATTCAGATGCGACCATAGAATCTGTAAGCAATCTCAACGGAGTTTAAATGTTATGTTTGGGGCATGCTTCTCTTAGATCGATGCGTTTGAGCTCTTAATAAAAGCATATCAAGCTAACTTTGTCTCCCCTCCAAGTTCAATTGAGAGTGCTTCATTATTTGCCAAAAGAAAAAGGACTAAAGATTGATGAGACTGCTTCAAGTTTCATCATGAACCCCTTTTCCTTCATCTTCTTTTAGGACTTTAAATGGAAAGGCAACAAATGTTGAATGAAGCATGCCTATGCTATAGGTAAATGATACTCATATTTATGACAAAAATTAGTATAGAGAGACAGCTCACTTAAAATGAAATGCATCTGCAGTTCGTGCCTGGCAACACGCTTGCTAAACCCTAGCTTTTTGCCATGTCGGAGCAATTAGTCCTGCTGGATTCCCCAAGGAAAGATAGGAAATGGACACACACCAGAAGTCTCAATCTCTGAGTTCACGTATTTTTTCAGCTGAATGTGCCTACTAATTTGTAAAATAAAAATCAAATTCTTGTTTAGGCTTCCCTGGGATGCTAGTTGGTTTTAGTCTCAAAAAACCATCTCTGTAGTATTTTGCACATGCTCTATTAGACTCAAGAATATGGAAAATGTTGTGTGATCTATGTAAAATTAGAGTTTTGTAGGTTTCTTCGCTAAATTATCTGTTGTCTCTTGTGGCACAGATGAACATTAAACTGAAGGAAAAAGAGGCTGCTGTTACTTCTCTGGAGAAAAAAATTGAGGCAGATCTATTGAATGAGAAAGAAATTCGAAATAAGGCACTTGCAAAAGCAAATGAGGAGCAGCAGTCTTTAGTTAGTCGGTTGAGACTTGCGAATGATACGATAACAAGCCTCGGACAGGAGTTGCAAAAAGAGAAAAGATTAGTTGAAGAGCTAACTGTCCAAGTTGATGATCTTGAAGTCGGCCTCCGTGAGGTTAGGGATGAGAAAAGGGAACTGCAAGAACAGCTGAAGGAGAAGCTAGATTCTGTAGCAGTCTTGCAAGAAAGGATTAACTTGCTTTCTTCAGAGATCAAGGATAAAGAGGATAATCTTTGCCATCTTAATTCTAAACTTGCTGAGAAAGAAAGAGAGCTCAATCAACTGAGCTCTGCATATCAGCAATCTGAGGATCAGCTAACTAGTTTGAATTCAGAGATCAAACAATTGAAAGGTGTACTCCTGAAAAGTGAAAAGGAGCTGGAATTGAAGAATGAAATGGTGCATAAACTGAATGCAGAGTTAACTTTTTCACTCACCGAGAAAGATCAATCCAGCCAGAAGCTTGATGCCATTCTAAAGGAATATAACCACTTTAAGTCCTCCACAGAAAAGAAGTCAGCTTCAGATGCCAAGCTTTTGGGAGAAAGTGAGGAAAAAATTCACCTGATTGAGGAACAATTTAAGTTTTCGCTGGATGAAGTGAACAAAAACAAAGTGTTAATTTCTGATTTGACCCAGGAGAAAGACAATTTAAAAGAAATGCTGAACATAGAATTGAAAAATATGAAAAATCTGGAACAGGAACTTAAAATCACACAGGATACTTTGGAGAAATCAAGAGATGAAGCTTCTGATCTTGCTAAACAATTGCAGCAGTCAAGACACTTGTGCTCAGAGCTTGAAGCAGAGGTCTCTAAGGTTCAGACTGAGTTTAGTGAAGCTAGAGAATCATTACAGAGGAATGTTGATGAAGCAAAACAAGGTGTGGAAGTCTTAGCTGGAGAATTAAGGTCTGCAAAGGAGCTCCTGAGTAAATCAAATGAAGAGCTGCAAATTATGTCCCAAGAACTGGCTGCTGCAGTGCGAAAATGTGATAGCTTAGAGAAAGAACTCATTGATACCCATGGGAAAGCAGAAAGCGCGGCTGTTGATCTGAAAGAAGAAAAGAAGATTTTATCTTCTTTGAACAAAGAGTTAAAGGTTCTGGAGACTCAAATTTCCAAAGACAAAGAAGCACGAAAAAGTCTTGAATCAGATTTAGATGAGGCCAGTAAATCACTTGAGGAGATGAATCGAAATGCATTAATGCTTTCCAGAGACTTAGAGCTTGCTAATTCTCGGATTTCAAGCCTGGAATATGAGAAAAATGCACTCTATAAGTCCCTTGATGAGCAAAAACAGGCATCTCAAGAAGCTCGCGAAAACTTGGAAGATGCCCATAACCTGGTAATGAGACTCGGAAAGGAAAGGGAGAGTTTGGAAAAGAGAGGAAATAAACTAGAAGAAGAATTGGCATCTGCAAAGGGTGAAATATTGCGGCTAAAGAGTCAAATGAACTCTTCGAAAGTTCCAGTTAATGTTCAGCACCAACAAAAAGTTGACGTGGGAGGCAAAGCTGCTTCTCCCACAAGGAAAGTTACTCGGAGGAGAAAGGTTAAACCTCAGCAAGAAGATTCATAGTTGACAACGCATGTAAATGCCATGCCTGCCTTCTTACTAATCCACTCACTTTCATTATTTATAAACCGTGAAATCCAGCTATCTTCTTCTTCAGCTGGAAAATTTTCACAATAATATTGCATTCATGTGTTGTGTATATTCATCGAGACGATGAAATTGTGGTGGGAAGAATTATCCTTGTGATGGTGTTGTATTTTAATTTTTATAATGTGGAAGAGAGCTTAGTACTATTTCCTCTGTAATGTGGCCTAAAGCAGAATGAGCAGCTTATTTTTCAATTCTCGTAAGTTTGCCAAATTCTTACAATTTGATTCACAGGTTCCAAATTACTTGACATTTCTTGAATTGATATGTTTTATTTTAGTAAGTTCAAATTGGACCATAACAGTATCAACAAAGAGCAATGCTATATATCCCTGAATATGCATCAGAAGTAGGCTCGTCTCGTATACATTTCATAACATTATTTGGAGTGTTGCGATAAAATTTGGGGCGCCAATAACTTGAGCACAAAAGATATATAGGATGGTGACTTATTTAAACTTAATTTCTATGTTTTATGCATTTTAAGTCTTGGATAAATTTCAATAATCAGAAAAAAAAAAAATGAAGTCTAGAATAAATCCCAGGCTTATTTGCAATAGGCAAGGAAAAAAGCAATGAATTTTTCGATTAGACAAAAGTGAAGTAATCGAACTAAATTATGGTTATAAATGTAAGTTTTAGATTAACTGAAAAGTCTCCAGTGAAGTTGTAAAATTTCCAAGTGTGTTGACGGCATTAGAAGCTCAACATGATTTCCCAGGAAAAAAAAAAAAAAAAGAGAAGAGAAAAGTTCAAGATGAAATAATTATAAATTTTTACGTTCAATTGGTGGTATTTTTATGCCAAAATATTTGTACCAAATAAGTGCAATATGATAAGATGATTTTTTTTTATCTTTCATTTTAATTTTCAATTTACTCTGGTATTGTCAAATAATTTATACGTCCAATTATTTTATAGTAAAAATAATTCACATCAAGGACCGCATAGCGCAGTGGATTAGCGCGTTTGACTTCGGATCAAAAGGTCGTGGGTTCGACTCCCACTGTGGTCGAATATGATTTTTTTCTATTTCATTTCACATTTTTACTATTAATGTCACTTTGCTACTTCATTATACATTATTACTATTATTACTTTTAAAATCACATAATCATTATTACTTTTAAAATCACATTATCATTATTACTTTTAAAATTCATGTCATTTTTCTACTTCATTATACACTATTACTATTATCACTTTTAAAATTACATTATCATTATTACTTTTGAAGTTTATGTCATTTTTCTACATTATTACAACTATTATTTTTAAAATTACATTATCATTATTACATTTAAAATTAATGTCAATTACTAGTGTTATCCTTGGTTCAACAAACTCTACAATTAACTTCATTAATTAGAATTATTTCTTATAGTACTCGTACCAATTCTATAATTTTTTATTTTTTTTGCCAAGAAAATAATACTAATATCTAAAATTTTCTTTCTTTCTTTCTTTCTTCATTGGCATTTTCCTTTTTCATTCCTATTTAATATCATATCTTTCTTGTTTCCATCAAAGATAAAAATTCTTAGAGTTATTTGACTTATAAAAATTGAGAATCATGGATTGTATCATTATATAAGCTATCAAAATATGACCAATCAATATGTTCCTACAACCTAACCAAAATCAAACATTTAATCCTATAAAAAATAAAAAAAATAAAAAAAAAACCACTAGCCCTCTTCATTTGTATTATAGAAAGAGTGACAAATTCACCATGGCTAGAGGATTTGTCACTGTTCTAGTTCTTGCCCTCTACCTTTGCTCCTCAACCATTCAAGCCCGTGAAATTGTCAATAATTACATTCTTAACGATGAAACCAAATCATCGTCGTCAGGAAAAAATATTGAACTACTACTAGATCCTTGTAAAGGACCAATTTTTTTGAGACCTGCGTGGTGTTATTTTATGCCGCCACCGTCTCGCCGCCACCATCACCACCATCATCACCGTGAGGATCAAGGGCATGATCTTAGAGGAGGGAACAAAGAAAAGCCAATGTGTGAATCGGTGTCGAGCCTTATTCACAATTGTGGCGATGATTTTTATCTTGATGAGACTGCCCGTCGCCATTGCTGCCGAGATGTTAGTAGAATTAGCGACGATTGTTTCAGTCGCAACTTGAAACGCACGGAGCGAGAGTTGCTGTCTGTCGTTAAAAGAATTTGTTCAGAGTATTCTCATCGTTCTCCCCCTGATGAGCATAAACAACCGCCACCAGCCTCGTGGTCTCCTCCTCCGGCATCTTCGCCACCGCAATCTTAACCGCCTCCAGTGCCAAAGCAACCACCTCCAACACCTTCTCCATCCCCTCAAATGCCATCGACGCCTCCACCTCAGTCCCCATCTCCGCCTAAACAATCACCTCCTGCACCTTCACCTCCGCCCAAACAATCACCTCCAGCATCTTCTCCACCGCCTCAACCACCATCTTCACCTCCAAAATCTTCTCCACCGCCTCAACCACCATCTTCGCCACCATCTGCACCAAAGTCCTCCAAACAACCAACTCCAGCACCATCTCCATCTACTCCACCTTCAGCATCATCGCCACCATCTGCACCACAGTCCAAACAACCAACTCCAACACCATCTCCATCTACTCCACCTCAAGCATCATCCCCTCCACCATCGCCGCCCTCAGTGCCCGACCAGCCCCCACACTGCAGCCGGCCGGCAAATTGCTTAGTAGCAACAGTGCTATACGACTCATGCAATCCAAAATACCCGGAAGCAAACAACAAGCGGGCTTCTTCAGAGGAAAGAAGTTTCGCCCGCAAAGCCTGAGCACTGGATTCATGAATGATGCAGCCGGATGCGGCCTTGGTTTTGCAGTGTTCACAAACGATTGCAGACCCGCCATTAAAGATTTATCCTTTGCTAAGCAGAAAATCTTTTCCAATCTGAGGAATGCATGTGTCAACCCTTATTAATTAATTAAAGGGCTTAGCTCTAATAATTTCTAGGAGTATTTGTTAGGAATTCTTTTTTTGTTAATGTTGAGATCAGTATGTAGCAATTAGGATTACGGCCGATTGTTTTTTTTTTTTTTTTTCAATTATCAATAAATTAAGCTTGTTATTTTTTTTTTCCTTTATGATTCTTGATTGATTTTAAAATTTGATATATATGGCTTTTACGATTTAATTTGTTGTATTGCGTGCATGGTTTTTTCTTCTTTTTTTCTCATCTTTGTTTTGGCCTATGGCATGTGGATTATCACTGAAATTAACTTGAAATTGATCAGAGAATTTATTTTCAGATATATTTGTTTTTGCTTGAAAAAAAGGCTTATATATTATGAGATGGACTGGAAAGTGTAGAATAAATTCCTAGTGCAACAATCTTTGTATCTATTATCTCAAATAATAAATTAAGTACAATATATCTAGTCGCACATCTAACTAGCTGCATATTATATAACGATATTTATGTATGATCTTCGATTTTCTGAAGACCAGTGATTAGACTAAAGTTCGTCATCTAATTAACTTCATTTTGCATTCATGTATATATTTATTGCTTATAAAATAATGCAATTAAGCTCTAATTTAAATTTAAAATTCATTGTAGATTTGAACATCTTATTGATAGAAAGAGAAGGTCATTGGCCAAGTTAACCCCGGTTGTCTAGTGAGAACTAATACATTAGTTAGGGTGTGTACAAATTGAAGGTTTTGAGGGTCAAAGAATTTCATCATCACATGAACATCCAGTTTAATTGCCATATAATGAAAACATGCATATACTAGTTCAAAGGAAAATTAATAATGCTCCTTAGAAAGTATAGTCGATTTACATGAAATATGCATACAATGAAAACATGCATGTAAAATAATTACCCCTAAAAATATATTTTTAAAAAAAGCGAAATAAGAACAAACTTGTTTGAAATATGCATATCCCAAGCAACGGAGACCAAGACCAAGAAAGTATTACTATTGAAATTCATTACTCTACATACTTTCAGCCATTTCCGTGATTTTTGTTCTGAAGTCAGATGCATTAATCCACTATCCTATGCAATAACCTTGGTAAGTTCTGCTGGAAATTCTTTTAATGAATGTCAATTGACAAAAAGAAAAAGAAAAAGAAAAGGAAAGGAAACAAAAGAAAATCTGAGCAATTAACACACCAGGTTCCCTTTCTGTTATATGTTTCAATCCAGATGAACTTTACTATCATCTCACGACCAGCACCTTCTTGTTTGTCAAGCATCTGCATGGATTAAAAGAGAAATGTTCAGATAAGTTATGCATATAACATCTGTACGGTAGCTTAATTATTAGATAATTCCAGAGCAGTAACATTCAGAGTGTATTTGCTTCAGTGAAACATTAAGGACAAGGTCATATAGAACTACACTAATCATGGATGAGGTCTAGATTCTAAATACCTAGAAAATGAAGTGGATCTTCATCAAGATTATCATAATTCACTAGACTTAGGGGCTCCAATGCAATGGAAAATAAGCCAACTCTTCAACAGCCTAACCGTTCTCTTAAATTTAGATGCCAATAACAAAAACACAAGCATATAACAAAAAACAGAAGCCTGCATATGATAAAGGAAAAAATGTTACCTCCATAAAAGATGGAGGCACAAGTTAACAATTCAAAAAAATATTTCACCTAAAAACAAGAGCAGATTTCTTGCTTCTGTAGCACTGTTATAAAGATTTCGATATAAAGAGCTATCATCCAAGTAAACAAAAATTTCAGCACTTCAAAGTTCAAAACATTGATCATCTTGCTGACTCGTAGAAACATATATTACTTATGCACAACTGAAGAAACCATTTTATTCTCCGTACGTTTTGCATGAAAAGAATTCTTGTTAGTAACTAGCCCCTTTTTTTTATGATTTAAAGTAAACATGCCATTTGCTGTTGAGATAGCTTTTTTAGGAAAACTATATACCAGACAGTCTGCCCAAACCAAAGGCATTCCTTGAACTTGTTATGTGACTGGTTCACACATTAGGGCAAGTGTAATTGCATTTTGTCACTGATTAGTATGGTCTAGCTAAACTAAGTCTAGAGTACAATTACTGATTTTTAAGAATTCATTATGAAATTGACCCACTATTTGACAGTCAGGGACTCTTCGTACAGGCTAGTGAACTGTGAAAGTGGTAATGCTTTAATTGTTAATAAAAGCTGGGAAATAAGTAAAGAACTGGTCACCAGAAAATCTACTGGATAACTGCACAGCAAATCCATCCTGAGTCTGAATAATACAAGGTCAAAGTGGATCTATTATATATAAGAGTTACTTCAACCATCAACCTGAGTGTGGATCTCATACAACTTCAAGACGTGCATTCAAATTAAACAAGCATTTTTTGCCCTCATTTGGCTTATGCAGTGAACTGGACACCACAAACTGAAGCGCTGAAGTTCCAAAATTACTCTACCTCACGTAAAAACTATAATAACCTACTTGAAAACTTAGTTAACACAAAGAAAAAAATCTTTTTTTCAATGGCCTATGCTAGTTCATCAGAATCAGGCATACATCAAACCCTTTAACTCCTTACATGGAAACCACAGTTTATATCTAAGTTCTTGTGATCCTTTTTCTCTTTATTTTTCTCCATATTTATGGCGCTCTTCTTTCTTGTTCTAAAGCTTTCCTTTTCAGGGTTTGGTGCTTTTTCTCTTTATTTTTCTCCATATTTATGGCGCTCTTCTTTCTTTTTCTAAAGCTTTCCCTTTTTGGGTTTTGGTGGGAGGGTGTCAAGAATTTGTTATGAACTATAAACTTAGTTCCATGATCTGATCAGGAGACTATACAGGGTTCTAGAGACCACCCAATAAGTATGTGGAGCAGGGAAACTACTACAATATTATGAATCTTTAACAACCAATTTACAAATTGTAGTACCTCAAAACCATAGAGCTTCAATTACAAAGAGAGTGTGAAAAATGTATATAAGATATTAAAAAAAAATCAGTCGTGCCAAAAGATGGATTAAATTCATATGTCAATTTGCTTACACAATCAAATTCATCTTTGACTTTCTCTAAACTATCTGCAATGTCTGTCTTGGGGGTGGTGTGGGGTGGGGCTGGAGGGGGGTGTTCCACTGCAATCAGCATGATGTTCCTCTAATGAAAAATTATTAACTATTTAAACTGAATTTTTAAAGCTAAAGCGTGATTCTCAATGAATTATTCTTAAGTTTTAGCTAGATAACTACAACTGATCTAGTCTTCCAAATTCATGTAAGAGACAAGCAATTCATCAAATCCTCACTCATGACAAGCAAGGACAGATATCTGTTGATATTTCCTTCACTAGCTGATGCCAACACAGTCAATTTCAAAGAAATAGCATCAGTAAAGTTATTCTCAAATTGTAGAAACTTATGGTGCCAGTTAACTTCTTCACTTGCCATCTATGAAATATTATTAGTTGCAAAACTGATAGTCATTAATTCAATTACAGGAAATCGATATGATATCAGGCCTTCAAAATGTAACGAGGCCAAAGCAGGATCATTAAATTTATGGTCCAAATGATGTATGAAGAAAATTCAAAAATCTGAGCTGTTGGGGCAACCATACAGTGAACTCCATTGAAGAACATTAAATTGAAAGCATGTCAAAAAAATTGAAGAATAAACATGTAATTATAAGCTAAACTGAAAAGAGAAGAAGTAGTCAAGGATGTTGAAGATGGAAGTGACTGAAACTAATGTAAACAAGGAATGAGGTTTTTACCAATAACTTGAACAGAAACCAAATATAAGAAAATTAATCTTCATTCAAAGTAATCGGTCAAAATAGAAAAGGGCTTACTTGATCGATATCTTGAGATAGGAATTTCTCGCAATTCTCGTCTCATGCACAGATATTCACCTAATAATGCCATCAATGCTAGGCTTGTAATGTTCACAACCCACCATGTCATTGATGAGGGCCAACCTCCATACATGATGCAAATGACAAGGTGGATGATATAGAGGGTCGCGCAAAAATCCAGGCATTTCTTTGCCCTTTCAACTAAATAGACTGAAAAACCAGCTCTGTTTTGAATAAAAAAAAAGGTAAGAATTGTCAAGAATGGATCTTTAGGTAATTAGTACAGCAAGTCCAAGCTCTTTCACATTTAAGACTACTGACATGTTTCTAGTGGAAAATTTTACACATAATAGGTAATTATCAAGAATAAACTTGGACAATCATGTTAACATCAAGAACCTTTAAAAAAACACAACTTCTAAAGAATAGTAACGCCCTTTCTTCAATTCTTCTTATTCACAAAATCCTCTACAGTCATCATCAGTTTTTCATTCCCTAACAATGAAGGACTATTGTTTGCAAATACTCCCACATTTCTCTGAATTCCTTCCTTTCCCTTTTCAGATGTCTAAAATGACTGATTGATAATTAAAATAACATTTTTGACACGCCCCTAAACTACCCTTTGCATGAAGTACACAAATTTAGTTGTTTTAATTTCTTATTGATGGATCATCATAGCCATGGCATAGAAATTCTAAAATCAGCACAAAGAACGCAATAGATACCAACCTCCTACATTTAGACCTAAGTAAGACAAAAAATGATTTAACTTAATTGTGAATTTCACAAACAGCAAACAGCCAAACAAGATTAAGATCACTAAACCTAAACAACTGCATAAGGCAATGAATACCAATAAACACCAAATAAATCATCCGAACGCGTTACATATTAAGCATAACTAAACTTACCCAGCGATAGAGCTGAGAAGAATGGAAGCCATCACACACCAGCCAGTACTTGTAGAAGAAGTAACAGTAGCATAATCAAAGAAATACACAAGACTCATCTTCGACACCCGAGTCCCAACCAGAATTGACAAGAATACCCCTAGCGTCAGGTAGTATAGACATTGAAGGGACACAATTTGCGCCACAATTAGCCATGGATCCCACACCAGCGTACCATAGAACATGACTTTATTTTTTCTCTTTCCTCTTCCGTCAAAAATTCTCCAAAAAGATTCGAACTTTATTTATTTTCACCCAGACATTAAGTGAAAAATCAGAACCCAGATTTCTTTTAGTGTTTCGGACCGAATCGCGAAGCAATTCGGGTGTTCTAAAAGGGGAATTGAAATTCTTGGAAACTGAAAATGAGTGTGAACAAAAATACCTAAAATTTGGGGGATGAAATGTGTAAAGAAGGATTTTTACAGGGCTGATAAAGAATTTATGGGGTCTTATTCTTTCCCCCTTTATGGCTGTGTCCTTGAATTGTTTATTTGTAGAACGAGCTGCAGATTCAACTGAGGTTAGATTAGATTGATGAATAATGAGAAATATCAGAAGGGGAGAGGGAAGACTAGGGGTCTGTTTGGCTATTATTTTGGAATTGGTTTAGTCTTAATCTTTTTTTTTTGCTTTTGCAACTCGTGAAGTTGGACCAGAGACTTGAGAGGTCTTGGTTTGGGACCCTTGGGTACTTGGCTCATGCTCTCCAAAAATAAGTAACATAAAGGTTGTTTATTTAATTCAACTTGATATTTTAGACAATAATTTAAATATATATATATATTTATAAATAATAATTGAGAATTAGTGATATTATATTATTGTATTAAATAAAGAAATTAAGAAAAAAAACTAAAAAAATAAATATTTTTTTGGTGACGTGCGTAAAAATGGAACAAGAAAATTTATGACCAGGGGAATAATATTTTTCATAGAAAATGTAATGAGCAATTATAACAGTGGCTCATATATTTTTGGTGACTTGGCTCATATATTTTTCATAGAGGGAACTTAGGAAAAACAAAATGGCAACCAAATCTGATAATTTTCACAAAAAAAAAAAAAAAAAAAGAGGAATGATGAAATAAATAGACAACAAATTACAAATAAATAAAGATTCAATTCCAAATAATGCAAGCACTACCATTCTAGATCACCATCTACTATGGCTTTAAGAAAATACAACCACCTAAATCCAATGCCATCATCCCCAATTTAAACCAAGAACAAGAGTTCATATAGCTTGAAGGTATTATTATTATACCAAAGGTTTTGACTTCAAAATTATATATTTATTTTGTCAATTTGTTTTAATCCATGGTTTTGAATTATGGCAAATCGATTGGCAAAATCTAAAACTATTTTTGTACTGAAGGTTGCATTTGAATTTGAATTGAACTAATGGTACGCTAGTGTCTTAAATCACATTAGTTCATGAACCAAAATGATCATTGCTCATTATTTCATTTCCCAGTGTTTTCAATGAAAATACAGGAGATGGTTTGTTTACTTTTCAGTAAAACAGAAGCATGGTGACTACTAGGAAAATTCTAAGTGCAAGTATAACTTCACATCAGTGGTAAAATATATGAGAAGATACTTGATTACAAAACCTCTTCTTGAAAGAGTTCATACATTTGAACTACATAATACACTTGATAACTTTTGCTTCAATTCCTCACAAAAACAAAACAGAAGAACATCTCCCTTCAGCCTACACTGATATGGCTGTGAAAGCCATTTTTCAGGGTTGAGCTTTCCATGAAGATGAAATGTCAGCTACTGCTTCTCCAACTGTTAGATAAAGTCCTTCTAGACCCAAGGACTCCAAGATTTTTGATTGATGCAGTTTTTCGGTAACACTTGCAACAGGATTTGCCAATACAAGCTGCATGATAATGTCGAATAGAGTCACTACAAGGAAGAAGAAGGTGAAAACTTGTGGAAATCTTTAAAACATGTCTACAAGGTGGTTTACCTTGAGTGATTGTTTGTCAAGCATCTTTCTGAGTTCATTAATTGTGTCAAGACCACTTGTGTCTATTGCTGTCACCGCTGAACACAACAAAAATATCATGTTATTAGAGAAATACGCGACAATCTGGTATCTTGCAGCTCGAGTTATGTAATTTGTGAACGAGAATCTTGGCAATTGAAAGGGCGGATCTTTTCTGACTAACCTGTCATATCCAGTATTACACATTTCATGTTGCTTCTGTTATTTGATGCTAGCCACTCTTCCTCCTCTCTAATCCATCGTAATATTCTGCAAATCAGCATTGAGATACCTCAATTAGACACCTGTCTGCCTTGATTTATTTCAATGTGTAACATGGGACACATTCAATCATTTCATTCATAACAAGTGAAGAACATTAATTTATTTCTTACCTTTCTTGTAAGTAAGTGGAATTTGCGAAGTAAATAGGAGCCTCTACTGCAACGATAAGAAAAGAGGGAACCCTGACAGCTTCTCTGTATCTGCTAAGATTTTGATATATTTGAGTTCCTGGAATGTTCCCCAAGACAACTGTGTTGGGCCTTGTGACATGTAGCAGAATCTTGAAAACAGAAACTCCAACCTGAATTTGTTGATCAAAATTTATATCATTAAGGGCTTATCAAAAGAATTGTGAAGTTGATTGTGAATGTTGTAAATGAAGACTTACTGCTATAGCAAGACCCAGAGGCACTGAGATGAACAGAACACCAAGAAAGGAACACAAGCAAGCCAAGAAATCAAGTTTGTCAACTTTCCACAGTTTATATGCTGCCTGATAATCAATTAGGCCAATCACAGCAGTTATGATAATGGCTGCCAGGATGAGATTGGGAGTGTAATAGAACAGTGGCATGAGAAACAGCAAAGTCACAAGCACGGCTGAAGCCATTATTATGTTTGAGACCACAGTTTGCGCTCCAGCATTGTAATTAACAGCTGATCGTGAAAATGATCCTAGAAGAAAAAAAAAAAACATGTTCCAGCATCAATTCTGTCAATGTCTCACTAGGTCACGAATAATAAAGGTGAAAAGGAGAAATTATATACCTGTGGTGACATAGCATGAAGAACAAGAGCCAGCCATGTTCATGAGGCCAATGGCCATCATTTCTTTGTTACCATCAACTTGATAGTTCTTTAGAGCTGCAAATGTCCTTCCAACTGCAATCCCTTCCTACAGATTTCCCAAATGGACTCTGGTTGGTTATGTTTTATCTTCATCAACGTGAGTGGATTTAAAAACAGTTTATGTGATTTCTAAGTTACAAGCTTACTAGTGGCCTTGATTCATGAAATACAACATAAACTAGGAAGAGTTCATTAAGAACTTACTGTGAGAGAAAGTATTCCGGTTATGATACCAGTTTTGATTGCTAGAGCCAGGTGAGGGCCATGAAAATACAGCATGTTCGAAGAAGGTGGATTCAGACCCTTAGGCAAGTGCCCAATCTGTAGAAATAGAATTTTCCAATTAGGCATCATTCAACAAAATAGCAGTGCAAATTTGTCAAACATTTGTTTTGACAGTTCAAAAAATTTACTAGGAGAAATGCACATTTCTTACGGTTTTAATTCCAGGAACTTTGGATTTAAGGCAGAAAACTAGAATGGTCGATAGAACAACTGATGCTAATGGCGCAGCTGCTGAAATCCAAAAAAGTTTTGGTTTTCTCATGCTCTGCATTCATTGATGAAATTTAAACCATCATAAATGAGTGAGGGAAATCTTTGAGAAATAGGCAAAGAATTACTGAAGATCACAGGCTCTTACAATTTGCCTCGTTGTCAGTAACAAGACCAAAAAACCAACTCCCATAACAATGGTTTGCCAAGACCACTGCAGACATGGAAATAACTTTTAGAGTCAAATGTTGTTTAAAATTTTAATCTTGTGGAATAACAGGATACTCCTGTAGTCATTCTATCATTTAATAACACATTTTCCTCCAAGAAACGCAATTGGCAGTATTCTTTGGCAATTTTTATCAGGGATTTTGATTCTCTCAACGAATAGTGAGTATTTAAGAAAATGGCAT
This sequence comes from Paulownia fortunei, assembly GCA_019321725.1. Lineage (NCBI taxonomy): Eukaryota > Viridiplantae > Streptophyta > Magnoliopsida > Lamiales > Paulowniaceae > Paulownia > Paulownia fortunei. The sequence continues at coordinate 21,442,913 of CM033112.1, read as the reverse complement.
CGTCAATAGGATCGAAGAAAATGGTACCTCATAAATGTCACTACTTAGAAAACAGAGTTGCTATTGATCATTCGATCAATTTCTAAGCAATTATCTTAGATAGAGATTCTACCTCATCTTTGTGATGGAAGACAGAAGATAATACAGGAACGAGTTGCATCTTGCTTGTGAAATGGACTATCCCAAGTAGCCCTTTTAGCTGTTGCAATGAAACAATTACTGCTGCACCAGCCATGAAGCCAACTAGAGTCGCCTTTGACAGAAAATCAATAACAAATCCTAATCTGCAAATTATACCATCCAAGTCAATATACTGTTGGCAAAAGTTAAACTATTTTTACTTTTAATTTTCTAAGGTGGCAAAAGCATCTACATTTAGTTTATATCTATTGATATTGCAAGAAAAAGCATATCATAATTTTTTTTTTAATTTCCAGAACTTCAGTAAATAAATAAGCAAAATAAATGAAAAATACCGATTATGTTGAAAGATATGCATATTTTTAAATCTACATGCTGTGACTACTTTATTTAGCTGTCTCTAGCATAATTGTCTTTATTACTGCAGGCTTTTCATTATGCCTACAGTGAATGATTCTTGTGGAATACTTTTGTAAAAGATGTTTCCATTTTGCAAAGTAAGTTGGACTTAGCAGTTAACTTCTCAGAAATTTTTGGAGAACAAATAATAGACATAATATATGAACATTTTAGCTATGAGCTGTATACCTTAGAAAGCCTAGAGAAGCCTGGAATAGTCCTGCAAAGAATGTTGCCGTAAAAGCCAGTTTAAGGTAAAGAATTGGTTCTTCAGTGTAAGAAACAGTTTCACTAAGCATTGTCCCCATCACAAGAGAAGCTATAGAGACAGGGCCGACAGCAAGATGTCTAGAACTCCCAAGAACAGAATATATCAAAGGCGGTACAAAACTTGAGTCTGCATAGAAAACAGTTTGCTTAAAATCAGTATGAGATATATCAAATATTTAACAAGAACTTAGTCAAATACAGCAAGATTCAGGGAGTGTTTGATGTTGGCACTTACATAGCCCTATTATGGGTGGTAAATTTGCTAGCTTTGCATAACTAATACCCTGTACAGTTAAAAAACACAGTTCAGAGGAGCATCTCATCATAATCTACTTGATAAAGATTTAACTTATTTTGTGTTGAAGTAGAAAAGGTCTTTAAGAAAATGTTTTAAGTTAAGATTGTATCCTATAGCTTGATGAATTAAATTTTTCCAACAAACATTGTTCTTCCTTGTTAAAATAGAACCACTATATGGAAGTTGTAGCTCGAGCCGCCTGATTCTTGAAAATGCTACCAACAATTAAACTTAGTGTTGAATATCCAACACATGACAGTCATTCCCTAAACTAATCAAAAAACAACTTTGATACTTCTAAACTTGTACAAACTAATAAACCTGAGGTGTAATTATATTTTCCATATGATTAAGTCATCGAGTTAGGACAAGATTTGTCTAAACAAATTTTTGGCATTGTACCTGTGGAATTGCAAGGCTTGCAATTGTAAGACCGGAAACAACATCAGACTTGAGCAGTTTGAGACTATAATTCGGGGCCCACTGGAAAACAGGAAAGAAAAACTGCAGCCCCAAAACCAACTTCCTGAAACACGTTTGATCCTTAAACCTATGAAGTGGATCATCAGGGAAGAAGATTTCCGAAAGCCGGTGCCGGAGTTTCTGCACCGTGGTTCTGGCAGGCGGCAGGCACACTTTGTGCACCTCTAATGCCGGCATTTGCATTGCATATGCAGACACAGTAACACTTGTGGTTGTGGTTTCCAGGCCTGCAGGCGGTGCTTCAGAGCCTGAAAAGTGTTCAACCCTGTTTGAGTTTATACGCATTTTCTCAGTTTTTTTGCAATATATGAATCACCCCGCGGTAGAAGAGATGATTATGGTGAGGGTGGGGGTGGTTCCAGAGGGACCTTCTCAGTTAGAAGGCACTTGTGGTAAGTATTCTTGGGAAGGATTCTAAGGACAAGCTAGCCTATTTATAGCAGCCAGATCTTGCATTGACTCTCTTTTTCCCGGGAGACTATTTGAAAAATATTTGGGAAAAGGTGAGTATTTTTATGAACTCATTTCCTAATTCATTTTCAATTTGGTGTTCCATTTTATATTCCGTAGATGTACAACTACTTTCTTAATAGATAACTAATTACATATGCTTTGCTCTTTCTATTAGTATATTTTGTGTAAACCTTTCTGTTAAAAAACAAGACAGACTTATATCGGCATGCACAAGCAGGTTAAATATAACTTTTCTTGGTATCAAATGAAGGAAGACATCAATTTTTACTCCTGAGTTCATCTAATATTCAGTAAGAAAGGTTGTCAATTATGGCAACCATCCAACTAAATGAACTGAAACTGAGAAATTTTCTGTCTGCGTGTTAGATTATTTTTTATAGCTTTTTTTTTACGTCTACTTAAGTGGCATGGCCACTATCAAAGTCAAGTCTATATTGGTATATTAAAAATGTGACAAAAGAAGGGAATGGAGAGGCGAAGAGACAACACAACATCATGGTAGGGCATAGAAACACATGAAAGGTGAAGGGAAACCAATCTTTAGTATCTTCCGGTGCACCGCAGCCCAAAAAAAAGAAACAGACTTTTTAAGTCATGTTGAAACTCCAACTCTCGATTTCTGCGAATATAGATGCTAACTTTAGTTTGATAGTTGGATGTTAAGCTAAGAGTTGCTGTTTATAGCAGTAAAAACCAGATTCACCTCATTCTTAAAACTCAGAAGTCTATTCACAAACAAAACCTAGTTGAGCAAAGTAGAAAACCAGTTTAATTTCCTGCATCAGCTGTCGTGGTTTGTCGAGCTTTTTAGGCCTTTTTTCTCAAATGAAGTTTATATTTTCTTGATTTTCAATATTTTTAAAGCTGTAATGTGCCTATTAATGGAGAATCAGGATTTATTAAGTACTAACACTTTTATTCATACCTGATATTCTATTTACTTTTTACCTGCAGAATCTAGTAAACAATGTCTTGATACTAAATCACGGGCCATTCTGTAGTTATTGCGTTTAGGCCATTCTTAACTGGTTTTGATGAGGTTGAATCACTTTTTTCTTTAGAAGTTTTAATAAGAGTTCCTAATCTTTTGCTGGTTCTGTAACATTAGCTCACTATCTTTTCTAGTAAAGGGAAAGCATCAAAGAACTTTGGCCCCTGGTGAGCCAAAATGGGCATATCAAAATGACCGTCCAATTTGCCAGTTTTCATCTATAGCAAGATTATTTTAGATTCTTTTAATGCAACTTTCACTCCATTTTCACTAATGTATGATCCCCCACCCCCACCCCACGACAGGGCGGTTAGGGTTGTAGGATGGCGCACCTTTAATGAACAAGAAAATGCATGAAATGCACCCAAAGCAGACAGGTCTTACTTAACAATCCACAGTAGTGGATGCATTCATTATGTTGTATAATGCCTAATTGAAAATTTTCCTCTTTTTCTGTTTCCTCTGAGGGCATCCAGTGACCAACTTTAATGTGATTTAAGCTTTAAACTTGTGATCTTCCTTAAAACAACTGTATGTATGTCTATAAATCCTAAACTGTATTGGGACAACCTTTTCCGCTGCCTGTTGCATGATTGTTTTGATCACACTTTTTCGATATCTTGTGCTGTGTAAACACGGCTCTTAATTATCTAAAATGGGATGTACTAATGTGCCAGGCATCAAGCCAATCGGGAAATTTAAGCAGAAACTTTGCTTCTTTCAATCCTCCACGCCAGAGAAACTAAAAAGAGGTACTGCAGAGACTACAGTCTTGTCACATCAGATCATAGCCGTGCATCCCTAAGATTTGTGTGTGTAATAACTTTATATGCCGTTTATTTCAATCGTCAATGTGAAGAATTAGTGACAGTCAAAGTTGTGACTCTTCATATAATGTATGTAAAGACTGGAATCTCAATATCTGTACACTTTGATGATCATTAGGCCTCACATTCTTTCACAAGCTGCTGAGATTTCATATCAGAATAATATTGGCTGGTGCTTTTATATTTTACATATTTTTTTCCTTTTCTTTGTGGTGCATAGTTTTGTGACAGGGATTGAGTACATGCATCAGAATGTAACTTTCCAATTTCAGTTTTCAGAATCCGAAAAATTATGGGGACAATACGTCTCACTTATATGCGGCGAGTAGTGGATGCTTTTGAATGTGACCTATGTGAAGATGGAATGTAAAAGAAGCTGAAACAGTACCAATGTTTGAAATATGAATTGAGTACCCACCATGGATGGATCAAATTTAAATACAAAATCCGGAGTCAAAAGGCCACTTCTCCATGAGAATATCCCTTTTACCTTTATATGTTTCCTTTTGATTTTTGCTGAAGATTGAAGGAATTAGAAAGTTTAACGTGTCGTCTGATTATTAGTAGTAGCTTGATTGGAACAATAACCTCTCAAGCCACAGGGGTCCAGAATCACATAACTCATTTCTTCTGCAACTTTTATTCTGCAAAAGCAAGAATTTGTTCTCCTCTGGCTAATCAGCATTTCTTGCTGTCAGCCTGTGAGGCCTGAATTCAGACTTCATGGTTGCTTGCTAAATTTGAAACTGAGGAAGAGAAGTTAAGAGTTACCAACAAAAATAGATGTGTAAAGCATCTTAACTTTTGGATTCGACATTAGTCCATTTTTCACAAAGTGAATGTGGTGAGAGAATCTCATTTTAAGATCTTGCTGTTGCCAACAAGAAAGGCCAGAAATATCTCAAGAAGTCAATCTTCCCCTTCCACTTTCAAACTTCAGTTTATTAAAACTTATCTGGTCCATCATTTTGAGCAGTTTTACAAACTGAGTCACTGGCCCTAAAACATTCTTGTGGGAATGAAAAATTAGATTGATTAAACCTTATAGTTTACGATCCTTCTGCATTGTATTTTGGTTTACGGCTTGGAAATATTTGCTGCATCGATCTTACCCCACACTATACTGTCGCTTATTTTGGATTCCCTTTGAGTTTTTCTCTCAAAATTTTAGTAGATTAATAAATGATCCTGGCCATTTCTTGCATGTAGATAGTCAGACATGCCTGTAGTACAGCACTTTTCATTGAGCTATTCCTTTGAGCTGAATCAGTTCCAAAAACTGACAGTGTGAGGCCATTTATCATCTTTAATTTTTCTTGATATCACTCCTAATAACTCCCATATTAGTGATCATATCATGTCTTTCACTCCAAGAAGGCTCAAAGGAAGGACAGTACTCATGATCATCCCCCCTTGTCTAAATTGAGACATTTGCTTAAAAATTCCTCTAAGTGAAAAAGAAAAAAGAACAAGTGGGGTAGCTATAGATGCAAAATTAGATTGTTATAGCTAGGTAGAATTGCTAGGAGCCAAGCCAATTCCATAGCTTAATCAATATCAAAGTAGAAAGATTGGAGCCCAATTTTTTCCTCCATTTTCTTTTGAATTTACATTTTAGTGGACAAGTTTATTCCAGGAATATACCTTCCTATTCATGGCAATCATAGTAAAATTGACTTATTTTTATTGATTATCTCAATACTTTTTAGTTCAAAATCAAGTCAAATTTGGTGAGAACTCCACTATCCAGACTTGCTGCTAACTTTTAGCAAACTGCTGATCACAATCAGAGGCCCCAAACTTTGAAGGTTTATTTTTCTTGTTTTAATAATACTCTGTGGATCCATTTTGGGATTATGAAATGGTAATGGAGATCAGGTGCCTAAACACATTGGCTAATGATGGCCTAATGGCTCTAATATATATGAAAATAGAGAAAGCATGGAAACAAAGATTGCGCATACTTTTGTTGAAACACGGTTATCTTAAAGTATTGTACTACTAATCATGTGTACAAAAACGCAAGCCGGTGACCATACGCATTAGTTATATAACACAAAAATGGTATTGAAGAATACAATTGGGCAAGTAGTACATGTTGTGTATTAGCATTTATTAAGGTCTAATCATACAGATGTCCCAATATAGAATAACGGTAAGTTTGGAAATAGTCGTCATTCGATACTAGAGGTTTGAACTTTGAAGTGATGAAGATGATTTTTTTTTTTTTTTTAACTCAGTTTCTACTCTTTGTCCGACTAATTATGAAAGATGACGGTTTTCTCCTAATTCGCCTTTTGAATAAATTGGATATGTTTATAATTTATACGCAGTTGGAATAAAATATTTGAATTAAGGTCAATCTTCCCAACATATCTTATTTACGTCGTGCGGACGCATCAAAGCCTATGCATCCACCAGAATTTGAAACATAATATTCCGTATTAACTTCTAAATATTTTACCGCTGCGGCATGCCCATTGAGACTATACTTATTTTTGGGGTTGGTAATGTGGGCAAAGTGAAGTACCCTGTTCTTGTTTGGTGTGGAAAAGTGCACATTTCAGTTCTTACCTTCTTTTAAACAAACTGATGTCGTAGTCTCATAAATTGAAGGAAACGATTGTCTCTGATATTTTCTGCAGTTTTTTTCTCAAGCAAAAGATGGGAAAGGCTTTGTTTTTATGTGAACAATTGATTGAACAATACTATTCTTATAAAGTATGTCTACTTCAATTCTAATTCCAAGAAAAATCTTTCCTCCCACAAATGAAAATGCTGTACACTTGTAATATTTTTCAAGAGATAACAAGTTTCAGCTTTATCCATGACATGCTCATCATCTCCTTGGTATCTACACACAATAGTAGTTGTGATTCTCAACTTGTCATGACCACTGCAACACACTTGTGTTCTGTTGTTTTTCCTTCACCAAAAACAGTGCCCTGCATTTCTTGAAAAAGCTTTTCAATCTTGATATTTTCAGTATAAAAACTACTGCAATTGTATTCAATTAATCACAGATGAGTTTATTTATTTTTTAATTAAACGAGAATAATGACTGATTCCTATTTTTTTTTCAGATGACTCGAATCTATTACCAACCAAATATTAAGTTAAATGTGTTTACTAATATATTAGTTTGTCCCGTCTTTCATTTATAATTAGGGATCATAAATCTCTTACCGTACAACTTCTATTTTCTATACCAAACAAGTTAAGAGCCATTAAAGCATGAATGCTAAGACCTTGTTTGTATTATTATGTTTTTTATTATTTGAACCACAAAAAAGAGTATTTATGTAACTCTTTTTTTTAATAAAAATATAACTTGGTTTTATTCTCATACCGATAGTCATTATTTTAAAAAATAAAATGCTTATTTTGTCATCATGTCATCAATATTTGATAAGATATTTTATTAATTTTATTAATAATTTCTCACACCAAATAATTAAACCAATGGGGCATAAAAAAATAGTAGAACCCATAACAAATCAAATAACAATATTTTTGTTTACATTATTTGAGTGATTTGACATAAAGAAAGTAGGGAACCGTAATAAATAATTTTATATTAAAATATCATTTTTAATCATATAAGGTAAAAAATTATACATTAATCCAAATATATTTTTATTTTCATATAAAATCACAGACAAAATATTTACAAAATTTGAAAATATTGAAAATAAAATCTGAAAAATGAAAATGTAAGCAAACAAAGCCTAAATCTTGCATTGCCTATTATAAAGTTTTACATATGTCATGATAGTAGCCATTGCTTAAGACCTTCAGGGTAATTATTCTTTCTTTTAGTCTTGCTTAAGCCAAACGCAAATGCATCAGAAAGAAGCTAGACTTTCTTTTACTAGATTTTGTTAGAGTGACAAGTGACTACAATAAATACTTCAATTCAGATTTTATATTTTAATTTGATATTTTATCTTATATTTTATACAAAATAAATATACATAATGTATATAAAAACTTGTTTAAATATACATTTGATGTTAATTATATACATATAACAAGAATTTATAATATAAAATATAAAATAAAATTAAAATTAAAAAATATAAATACTCTTCATATAATGTGTATTACTCATTTTCTTATAACTCATAATTAAAAGTCGACTACAACGTAAGTTATTGTCTATCACAAAAAATCATTAATGATATCAAATTAACTCCACGAATAGATATAAATAAAAAAATTTGAGAACAATATATATGAATTGTGAGGATTAAAGCTAATTATAATGTAAATTAGTGGGTTTTCAATGGATTTTTTCTTGTTTCTCTAAATAAATCTTTGGCACTTATTTTCTGAAACGATCAATAGTTTCTGCCTTGAAATTGAAGTGGAATGAGCTTGTTTAAGTGTCTTGACGAAAAAAAATTGTACCACCATTTAAAGGAAAATAAATTTTGTTTATGCCAGTTAATTATTCTTCCGCCATATATAAAGATAAGTTGTGACAAGTTAATTATTATTAGAAATTTGAATCATGTTATTTATTAGTGTTTATATCGTCTATTTATATAGAAGTTAGAGGGGTATTGGCCCCCTTCTTTACTCCATATTTATCAATTTAATTATGATTATTAATTATTAATTTATAAAAATGGCAAAATAACTAATTCCTAGTAATTGATATGGATAACAAAATGTTTAAATATAGGGTGTTGTTGGGCGGGCTGCAGGCCCGGTGGAGGACAAGAAGGCCCGCAGCAAGAGTTGAAATACTTTGATGCCCAAATTTTGGACCAGAATCCAAATACTAAGCCTAGACCTTTTAGTTACGGGCCTTCTGCCTTTCTGCTAATTTTTGGGGTTGGGTGTATATTTTTCATCGTGTCTACATTAATTTTGGAAATTTCTCATTTTGTATCTAAGATTTAAAATGAGTGCTAATTTTTTTGAATTTTACAATAATTTTTAAAAATATACAAATAATTTTAATAAATTTATTATTATGAATAAAATATCAACTTTCAAATAATTAAATTCGGCACAACATTATTACATGAGGATATAAATTGTAGAAATAAGTGATTGTTTTTTGGAACCATATAATTTTTATTACGTACTTTTAATGCATATTCAATTAATATTTTGGGATGTTTCGTCTCGGTCTTTGTGCACTTATGAAGACTTGCATATTAAGCGTAGTGTATAGTAACAAAATTCTTCAGAATTGCAAAATAATTCAAATAAAAAATAATAATTTTATAATAATTCGTATATATTTTTTATAAAATAGTGTTGTAACAACATCTCTTAAGATTTTCATTAACACAAGTAATTATTTTCTAATTTTATTTATAGTTTAATAAGATTTTTTATACTAGTTTGTTTTTCTATTTTTTCAATATATAATAATTTTATGAGATAATATAATTTTTATTGATAATTTTCACTGCATTATTTTTATGAAATAATTATGTATTTTGTATCGATATATTATCAAATTAGTTTCAAATTATAAAATTATAAAAGACACTTTCATTTTGTACATGAAATTTTGTTGAATTAATTCTAAACTATCATGAATAATAGGGATGCTCGTTCGGTCGAATTGAATTGAAATTTTGATTGGTCAAAATCTTAAATTAAAAATCGAATTGAATTAATTAGTTGGTTATAACTTAATTTTTTTTAAATTTTTTGATTAATCAATTTTTATTAAAAATGAAAAAGATAAAAATTAAATAATAGAATTAGAAATATATTTTTAATTTATTATTTATAGTTTGGATGAAAAAATATAAAAAATAGTATAAAAATAAATAAGAAGTAAAAAAATATAATTTTTAACATAAAAATAAAATAAAAATAAAGAATAAGTATAAAAATATAATATAAAAATTATATATATAAATATATAAAAATAGTAATTTGATTAATCGAAAATCAAAATTTTAGAAAATAAAAAATAAAAAATCAAATTAAAATTAATTTCGATTCAATTTAACCGATTAATCATCTTATGATACCTTTGAATAATACTGAATTATGAATTTTAAAAGCTGAGGAATTATTCACAAATCCATAATTTATTACTACGGCGTAGTGTACACAAAATTCTTAAAAAATTTCCTCAAAATCTATTGATGACGTGCCAAATGCCAATCCAAACCATTCGTCCTAAATGGTCATTCTCATCAACGACCAAAATTGCATTGGCTTATTAATTGTTGACCATAGCTAAAAAAGAAAAGAAAAGAAAAGAAAATTTTGCCCACTCAAAAGCATCATTCACGATAATCTTCTCTTATAAATACCCCAAAATAGAAAATAAAAAATAAATGAAATAAAATAAAATACAAAAAGAAATTACCTTCATCCCTTTGATTGAATTTTTTACACTATTGCTGTTATATGAGCGCAAAACCTCTCTCTCTCTCTCTCTCCATTTACATGTTAATACGCGCACTTTCTCTTTCTTGATCTCAGCATTCGACTGCGTGTTTCTCGATTCATTCACTCGTTGATCTTACACTCGGATCTCTAGGGTTTCTCAATTGCAGAACTTACTGTAAAAAATGGTGAGGCGGTTTACTAATATGTTTCTGCTGATGTGATTTTAGGTTTGCTGTTGGGTCTCAGATCTGGTGTTTCTTTGGAGTTTGGGTTAATTTCGTGTTTTGAGATTGGTTTTGTTTTTAATTTTGGGGGGAGATTCGACATTTTGATTGCTTTGAATTTCACTGGTAGATTTGTAATTTGTTTGGAATGGTTGACGGTTATTTGAGATCTGGAGCTGCTATTATTGTTTGCTAACTCAATGTTTTTGATTGTTTGTTATTGGTGTTGAATTCTTCTGCTGTTGTGCTGCAGCCGCTCAGACTAGAAATCAAGGTACTGGAATCAATTAAATTGACAATTACCTTTTGCGTGTGTGTGTGAGTGAGTGATTGTTGGATGCTGAATTTTTGATGTATTGCATCAGAGGAAACTTGCGCAAAGATCAGAAAGAGTAAAATCTGTGGATCTACATCCAACGGAGCCATGGTATGTTTTGGATACAATCTATAAATGTACCTTTTTCCCCCCTCATTCCTTAGTAGTTGCATTTGGCATTTTATATTAGCAATTGGGGAAATGATTCCTGGTTAAATTCAAAGTTAATCACAGAAGAAAATACAATTTGTTTGTTCTTGTTGTTTCTTATTCTCAATCATTTTAGATATTATACCGATATTTTACTTAATGTTGTTCACATATATTTTCAAGTGGTCAAAAGCTGCAAGTTCTAAGCTCCTTACATCAAGTTATAAAATCCAGTTTTAGGATCTGATGCGATTTTCAATTTACTTCATCTAAGCTATGTTCTGCTTCTGTTCCTTGGTTGGGGTGTTTGTGTATATCTTGGATGGTCTGTTTACCTTACTTGCTGATATATGGGAGAACAAATACAGCTTTGCATGTCTTTTTCCTTTTTATTATATCTGGAAATCTTATTGATTCCTCAATGTGTGTACTTGCACAGGATATTGGCAAGTTTATATTCAGGGACTGTTGGCATTTGGAATTATCAGACCCAGGTATGCAAAATGCAGCTGACCCCAGTATTTTCTGTCATCATGGAAGATTGATAAATTGATCATATGTGATCACATGGGTATTTCTAGGATGTCCATGTAACTATTAACCTTTTATCTTTTAACATCGAAAGGTTAGAAGGACTAGCCGAATCATGGTAATCTCATCGTGTGCCGTGATGAAAATGCAGCTAACTTTTTATAAAAGAAATACAGTTCTTATGATGGCATGGAGTTGTTCTTATGCTTAATATCTTAATATGGACGTTGACGTTATTATCATCATCTAGTGGATAGGATTCTGTTAATTATCTGACTTTTGTCAAACATACTTTACTTTTTTGTACTTTAAAGATCTGATTTTGTTCCTCTTCTGCATTGTTGATGATTTCATAACGATGAGTACATTTTGAGGAGAGTTATTTGTAATACAACTTATAAGCTCCCTAATTCCTTCCACTTTGTGGAACAAAGTAACAGTTCAATGTTATGCTAAAATGATATTTCAATCTAATACTTCTTGTGCTTAGTTATTTATGAAAATCTAACTCCATTCCTCCGTCCTCTCCTTGAGTGCGTGTATGAGTGTGCGAATCTTTAAGATGGATTTTAATCCTATTATCTACTAGTTTGCAAATTTTAAGAGGCAAGTTTTTGTAAGGACCAAAAATTTACATGAACATTGTTTGCATCCTTACTTTGTATTATGATGACAAATATGTGATTCAGTTTTTATTGATTTGAACAGAGATGTGAAGTTTTCTCTGTGTTTTTTTAGCTAGTATTTCAAATAACGCTTTCTGTGGTTGATTTTCTTTACCCTGAATTACATTCTAACGCTTGATTTCTGCCTCTGCAGACAATGGTTAAATCTTTTGAGGTTACAGAACTACCAGGTGAATGATTTGAATATATTTGTATTTCTTGTGTTGGTAAATAAATACTTCACTAGCACTTCTTCATCTTGGTGAGAATCACTTTAATGCTAATTCCTACCATGTATATCGCAGTTAGGTCCGCGAAGTTTATAGCACGAAAGCAGTGGGTGGTTGCTGGTGCTGATGACATGTTTATTCGTGTGTACAATTACAATACGATGGATAAGGTCAAAGTATTTGAGGCCCATACAGATTATATTAGGTGTGTGGCCGTTCATCCGACTCTTCCATATGTGTTGTCATCCTCTGATGACATGCTCATAAAGCTCTGGGACTGGGAAAAGGGATGGGCATGCACTCAAATATTTGAGGGTCACTCCCATTACGTGATGCAAGTGACATTTAATCCTAAAGACACCAATACTTTTGCCAGTGCATCGCTTGATCGCACTATTAAGGTATGAGTGGAATTGTTCATAACTCCATTTTTACAAGGTTTTTAATGAATATGAGTAGAATTGTTCATAACTCCATTTTTACAAGGTTTTTAATGAACTTGACATGACATTATAAGTCCCTAATATTTCTTTTTGTAGATTTGGAATCTTGGCTCCCCTGACCCAAACTTTACCCTGGATGCCCACCTGAAAGGAGTCAATTGTGTCGATTATTTTACTGGTGGTGATAAACCTTATTTAATCACTGGTTCTGATGATCACACTGCTAAGGTTGTCCTTTATTTGCCTCTCTATTTCGTGTCATGAGTTTCTATGAACAAAACCTAAAATTATCTGGAGAAATTGTAAAACAGGTTTGGGATTATCAGACAAAGAGCTGTGTCCAGACACTAGATGGCCACACGCACAATGTTTCTGCAGTTTGTTTCCATCCTGAACTTCCCATTATAATAACAGGTTCTGAGGATGGTACAGTCCGCATATGGCATGCCACCACTTATAGGTAAGTTTTGTGCTACAAGATGGCTTAGTACTTGGATTATACTCCTGGACCTAACTCATTTCCTGTTCCTTCAAGTATTGAAGTTAACATTTATTACGGTACATACCACGTAACTGTTTCTTTTTTCTTTTTTCTTTTTGTAATAAAATTTCAAATTTTTCTTCAGTGATTCTCAACTACATTTAAACTATTGAGAATCATCTTTTACTTCATCTAGGGTTGTTCATTTAGCGGGAATTGACTTCTCGAGTGTGAATTTCCTGGAATTTGTGTTCTGATAAATTTTGTGCCTGAAAATCAGATTTGTTCTTGCCGAAATTATAGTTAAATTGTCTGATACCCCTTAATTAACCTTCAATTAGGTCATAAGTCCTTACATATCATTCAATATTGAGATTGACGAGCCCACAAATGAATGCATGTACTTAATAATTAATGACTATTTGTAAACCACCCTGATTCCTACCAAATGAACCACCATTATAAGCGTGTGCGCGCGCGCGGTCGTGTGCGTGTATGTATAGATTTATCTATTACTAGTTTTGTTTTTTCATTTTACGTAAGATTTTAGTTTCAATTGGTTGCCCAATCATATAATATCTAACAAGTTATGTTATCTTGCAGACTTGAGAACACATTAAATTATGGTCTTGAAAGAGTTTGGGCAGTTGGTTACATGAAAGGTTCAAGACGGTAAGTTTATTTGCAGTTGATTTCATGTGCTGGTTGAGGGATTCTTTCATTCATGAAGTTGTGGTCTTAATGCTGTAGTTAGTGCACACATAAAAATTACAATTATAGGTGCCTGAAAGTCCTAAGTTACATCTTGCTCAGAAATTTTGATGTGAATTTTATAATTGTTTCTGAGTGAAGTAGCCATGGTTAAACTCTGCAGTTAAATGTTATCTCGGTGTCCAAGAAGCGGGTTATGGGCTTTGTATATGCTTTACTCGAGGTTTCTTACCTGATGAGATAGCAATTTGGGGGAATATTAGAGAATCTCACTAGACAATTTTAGTATTCCTGTATGCTTTGCTCTTTTATTTGGACTGCACTTTAATTTGATGGATTCAATGTGCAGTGTTGTAATTGGTTATGATGAAGGAACAATCATGGTAAAGCTCGGTCGAGAGGTACCTGTTGCTAGTATGGACAACAGTGGGAAAATTATTTGGGCTAAGCATAATGAAATTCAGACTGTCAACATTAAGAGTGTTGGAGCAGATTATGAGGTATGAATTTGCTTGGACTTAATAAATCCTTGCAGAGCCAATTGCTTCTTTGAAATTACTTTACGTTTTTTCCTCAGGTTGCTGATGGAGAGAGATTGCCTTTGGCTGTTAAGGAATTGGGAACCTGTGACCTTTACCCTCAGGTTATTTTTCCTTAATCTACTAGAATTTTATGGTGAATTTATGTCTGCCCTTGTAGGTTTAATTCAAGCAAGTTCATGTATATGCTAACCCTATTGCAAGAACATTTTACTGTTTCATCCACTTTCTTTCTTTACTTCATTTATCCTAGGATTTATCATTAGGTTATCTATGTTTCAATGTTGTTTATTCTATGTCTATTAATAAAGAATGTGGATATTCAGTTTTAGAGCTTTGTGTTCTTAGTTGTTCGAATATTGCTCATAGTCACACATGGAAATCTTTAACTCTATTTCATAATATGCATGGGTTTATTACTGAGATAGCCATCTCAATGAAGTAGTGGAGTTATTTATAACATATGGGTCTGCATACATGGAGTACCTGGATCATTTTAGAGTTCTTATTTGAAAAATCTTTGAAGTTAATTTCCTTACCTTCATTATATTTATGTGATTATTGAACAGCATTGACAGATGTCGTCCACTGTATATGCATGTGTTCTTAACTGCGCAAGTTGCTAGAATATCATCTGATTGATTTTGGTTTGAAGTTTTGAATCATTCTAGCTTAGCTGCCTCTATGACCTACCGGAAGGTTTTGTTATAATTTGATTTTTGGGGAGCATTACAGCTACCAGAGATGCTTCCCTGCTGGAGATGTTTATCGAATTTCTGTGACTATGTTTCTGCTGAAATATTCTGTGTCCTTTTAACACTGTAAACTGAAGTGTTCCTTTTGCATTACTCATCTTAGTTATCATATTTTTTTGGTCTTGAATGGTCAAGTTTTTAACTTGCTATGCATTAGAAAGAGGCTTTAGGGATGAATATATCTTGGTTCTCCATCTCAAACATATGCTTTTGCTTTGTTGTCTCTATTTTATGGTTTTTAATTACAGAAATTTTTTCATTGTTTTTGACTTATATATGCTTATTGCTAATTTCAAATTGTGTAAGAGAACACATAGAGGACTTCAGTGTTAAGGATGAAGTTTTTCTTCTTTTTCCCCCTCTTTTCTGATTAATAGTTTCCCTATCTTTTGTGACTGTTGTGTCTAGAGGATCTTTGAAAGATTTTAGATGAAGAAGAAATCAGGAAAGAGATGTTTCTTTGATCATCTTCTTGGTGCTTTCTTGAAGGATTAATTTCAAATCGGCTCTACTGATTGGTTGCTACTTTATGTTAATGTTAATGTTATTTTTTTTTTAATTTTTTGCAGAGCTTAAAGCACAACCCTAATGGTAGATTTGTTGTTGTGTGCGGAGATGGTGAATACATCATATACACGGCTTTGGCATGGAGAAACAGATCATTTGGCTCTGCATTGGAATTTGTTTGGTCAATGGAAGGAGAATATGCTGTTAGGGAAAGTACATCAAAGATTAAGATCTTTAGTAAAAATTTCCTGGTTAGTTTTCCACCTCTTATATTTTTCTTGTAATCGTTCGTCATTCTAGTGAGATTTAATTTAAACTGGAAGATATTCTTGTCCCCCTTGGCCTCTTTCTGCCCTTTTCCAAGTTTTAAAAACCCCAGCTAGTTTCCTGCTGCGTTAGCACCTCTGTGATGCAAAATCTTGCTGTTTCGAGTGCAATTTCCCCCTCCCTTCTGGAATAACGTTGTGGTCCTGTCATGAGTTATTTAGCTGTTAATGCATGATTTTTTTATTATAAAAGAATAATGTGCATGTGCACCATTCCTCATCGGAACCTTAATAGTCCATACTAAGTTCTGTACTTCATCTACTAGGATAACAGTTAGAATGTTGTTTTTTTTCAGGAAAAGAAAAGCATCCGTCCCACATTTTCTGCTGAGCACATCTATGGTGGCGCTTTATTGGCCATGTGCTCAAATGATTTTATTTGTTTCTATGATTGGGCTGAATGCAGGTTGATACGACGAATTGATGTCAATGTTAAAGTAAGAAAGTTACTGCTTAAGATATATATTACACATGTTACTATTGTGGCCATATAGGTCATGATCCATATTTTATCTGTTTTTTGGCTATATACTCCAGAATCTTTATTGGGCTGATAGCGGTGATTTGGTTGCCATTGCCAGTGATACATCATTCTACATACTTAAGTTTAATGTAAGCATACTATTCATCTTGATTTTTCTTGTGAATTTGAATGCAAGTTCTTTTTAGGGAAGTTTTTGGTAACTGGATTGGCCTTTATTACAGCGCAATGTAGTTTCTGCTCATCTGGATAGTGGGAGGTCAGTAGATGAACAAGGTGTGGAAGATGCTTTTGAGCTTCTTTATGACATTAATGAACGAGTACGGACTGGAATTTGGGTTGGGGATTGTTTCATTTACAATAACTCTTCTTGGAGACTTAATTACTGCGTAGGTGGTGAGGTATGGTTTGCTGTTCCTTTGTTGTATTACTTGCAGAATGTGAGAAAGAAATACATCTTTATGTGAAATCAATGTTTCTTTATGTGATTTTTTAGGTGACAACAATGTTTCATTTAGACCGACCCATGTACCTGCTTGGATATCTTGCTAATCAGAGTCGTGTTTATCTCATTGACAAAGAATTTAAGTGAGTCGTTCACGCAAGGTTTTATAAGCAGCAGCTGTTTTCATTATCATTCGTACATTGTGCAAGTGGAGATTTTTTGTTGTCTTTATAGTAAAATAATTACCTGTTAATTTGACTCTCCTTCCCCTTCATGTGAGGGAAGAGGTCCTTCTTGCTTGGTTCTTCAACTGTTCATTTGTGTCTATGGATCCTTTTTTGCAGTGTTATCGGATATACTTTGCTGCTCAGTTTGATTGAGTACAAGACTCTTGTAATGCGTGGTGATCTGGAAAGGGCAAATGAGGTCTTACCATCAATTCCAAAGGAGCATCATAACAGGTCTTTAGCATCTTTAACCTTGTAGTTGACTACTAATTTAGTTTACTTGTTTCTCACTGCATTGTATGCATGATAATCCCTAATAACGTCATGCTAAAGAATCAATTTGTACATGCGGTTACCGCCATAGATTGGCCCAATTTGATTCAGCTAATCTAAGGAGTCCATTATCATCCTAATTTAATCATCTTATTAGCTGACATCAATCTATTTTGATATGCTTTTTCTTGCTCCACTGTTCATTCATGAACGAGAACATTTATGTATGCTGGTGTTTGCTTTGTGAAAAATGCAACAAGCCTAAGACTCCTTATTCTTGGTAAACCACGGATTCTCTTGTTTCTATTGAGTCAACTGATGCTGCAAAATATATTCAACTGATGCTGCAAAATATATCTCAGAATTCTTCCTTAGAAAAATCTTTACTTCATTTCTAGCTTGATGGATGCTATAGGACTAATCCTTTTTCATTGCAAAATTTTCTCGAAAAGTGAAAAACCTGTATCTGAAGGAAGAAAAGTTTCTGATTATGCTGTCCCCTCATCTCTTTGCATTTTCTCTTCTTGTCTGATTTTGAGGCTTAAATTCCTAGAACCATTTATTTATCTTGATTTTTGGATATAAATTGATTTTGTGGACAGTGTGGCCCATTTCTTGGAATCACGAGGAATGATAGAAGATGCACTTGAAGTTGCTACAGATCCCGACTACAGATTTGAGTTAGCCATACATCTAGGCAAGCTAGAAATTGCAAAGGTAATCACTGTCCACTTCTTTGGTTGTATTATAGATTATATTCTGCTGGAGCACTTCCAATTTGTTTTCAGGATGTTCTTTAGAAAGTTCTCTCTCATCTTCTGTACTGAAGTTTTGTTCTCTGGATAAGTATGTGGTTCTTACAACTGCACTTTTCTGTAATTCTCTACAGGAAATTGCCACAGCAGCACAGAGTGAGTCTAAATGGAAGCAATTGGGTGAATTAGCTATGTCTACTGGAATGGTATTCTCTCGATCATTAGGCTCTGAACTGAAAATGCATTAGAATTTACTTCTTCAAAGATTCTAGGTTGATGTTAAAATGGTGAAATTATTGTCTTGCACACACGTAAGAGATACTGCCCTTTCTCTATCAAACAACCTCTTTGAATATGTTGAATGAATTCCTAAATTTCTTCACTGCCCAAATGATTTTTTCTATCCCCCCCTCTCTCTCTCTCGCTAGTGTTTGCCAATTTTGATTAGACGCATGCTTTTTTTCTTTGTCCATTTATGGTATTGTTTTTAACATTTTATGCTTTTGTTTTGCATTTCAGTTGGAGATGGCAGAGGAGTGTTTGAAGCAAGCAAATGACCTGAGTGGTTTGTTGCTACTCTATTCTTCTTTAGGCGATGCTGAAGGAATTACTGAACTTGCATCTCTTGCCAAAGAGCATGGGAAAAACAATGTTGCATTCCTTTGTCTATTTATGTTGGGTAAATTGGAGGACTGCCTTCAGCTGTTGATTGACAGGTGAAGCTCTTCATTACTTTATCTGGTTGGTTCACCATTTAGTTATTGTGTCCATAATAAACCACAATTTCTTTGCAGCAATCGGATACCTGAAGCTGCATTGATGGCTAGGTCTTACCTTCCAAGTAAGGTGTCAGAAATTGTTGCTCTTTGGAGAAAGGACCTCAATAAGGTAATCACACATTTTATTATCTATGTTCTAGTTTTTTCGATTTAGGATAACTGACAGATGCATATTCTCTCAGTCCAACCAGGAGGAACTAAAGTTGAATGTATCTGGAGGTTATTGAGTCATTTTATTGTTGATTGATCTGATTTGAATACAATTTGCAGATTAATCAGAAAGCTGCAGAATCTCTTGCTGATCCAGAAGAATATCCAAATTTGTTTGAGGAGTGGCAAGTTGCACTTGCTGTTGAAGCTAAAGTTGCTGAGACAAGGTATTTCAGCTTTAATTTCCTGCACCTCTTATTGATCAAGCATTTATTGTATGAATGTAAACACGAGGTCAAATTCTGGTGTTGGAAAATGATTCCTATTGCCTCTGATGTTGGAATATGTAAAAGATGTAAATTCAATTCAAGGTGGATGTCATTTATCTTGACTTTTTTCTATTGTTAAAGTTTCTCTCCTTTCCTTTGTCTTTTGCTAAGACTTTATGGCTTAACTTGATATGAAGTTTGGTTGTGTAAAGAGTCAAAAAATAACTTTTTTCCATTTGAATTGTAGGGGTAACTATCCTCTGGCAGCTGAATATGTGAAACACGCTGATAGATCAACCGCTAGTCTTGTAGAAACTTTTAGAAACATGCAATTGGAAGAAGAAGAACCTCTGGAAAATGGAGGCTTGGATTATGAGGTAGAGGTGAATTTATTTCCTTTTTGCTGGATTTTTTGATTTTATTTATTGAATACCATAATTTGACATAAGAAATAGAAACAGGATCCTTTCTGTTGAAACTTTAGTCTCTGTTATCTGCTGAAGCTGTTGGAGATACTTTTTTCATATATATCTGTGAATCTGCCAGTTGCCAGATGTTGAAAGTTGAACCTGCAGAAGTTGCATCATGTATTAGATTTTGTAGTATCTGTATTTGTATCCCAAGATGTAATGTTCCAGATCTCTACTTAGATTTTATGCATTTTTTCTTTTGGTGCTAAGTACAGTTGTTTATTTTTCCCCAATTTTGTGTAGGATGCAGAGCTGAATGGAGAAGAAGTACAAGAGGGGCCTGATGATGACACACAAGTAGAGGGACATGATGAGAGTCAAGAAGAGGCTGTTGTTGTGGATGCTGACTCTACGGATGGTGCCGTACTCGTTAATGGCAACGAGGCTGAGGAAGAGTGGGGTACGAATAATGAAGGAAAACCGTCAGCCTAAAAGCAATTGGTTGTGCCGGTGTGAAATTCCTGGTTTTGTTGCTGGTGATTAATTGATTTTCTTTTAGTTGCTTGTTGACTCCCAATTTTTGTAGTCGTGATACAGTTTTGTGTTTTTAGTTCCTTTGTATTCATTTATGCTTTTACTGCATCTTGTCATCTAATATCCACTAGAATTTTTAGGATTCAGCTGAAATTGGTTTGCATTAGGAATTATTAATTTCTAGGGAAGTTTGGTACGTACTTTTGTTGGGATAAAATCTTTTTACTGATGTATAATTCACAAGTTATAATAGTATTTCAGGCACTACATTTCATTGTAAAGTCTTTCTCAATTTGTTTGGAGACGAAGTAGAATTTAAAGAAATTTAAGTCATGATGCTCTAGGATGAACTTATCAAATTTATATATTATTGAATAACTCTTGTTTCTCATGGATTTTTCATATTATGTTTGGTCATGTGCATCACCATTAACCAACAGTTATTAATCCAATATTGATGGAGCCTTATTTCTTTCCTCCCCCCCTTGCTGAGTTGGCAGTGCTTACACCACGTCACTGAGTCCACTCAAGACAGACGGTTCCAGCTGTCAACTATTTCTCTCATGGTAAGAATTGAAGGTTTGTCTGAAACGTATTTTTGTTGTGATCAATTGCCATGTACTGATATGGATTCTTCTACAGCATGGTTGTTGGTCAGTAATTGTCCTTGTCCGGTACACCTTATTTGAAATTTGTCGTTTGTCTTGACCTCTGATGCTAAAAGTTTTTTTGACTGGATTTGCAATTGCTATGGACATATTCTACAGCTCTTCAGTTTGTTAGGATATAAATGTGATTGAATACCATTTGCCTACATGTTTAAAAGCTTGTGATAATTGGCTGCTCTCGAAATGTACTCTATGTTTCTAATTTTCTATTAAATCAGTCTCCGATGTGTTTGTAAAATTGAAAAACTTAGTCAACTGAGGGATTTCTCTGCTAAGCCTTAAGCCTGTGTTAAGAATCTTTTCTTACCAAAGGTATATCCTTTTAAATTGTGTTGAATCATATTTTCGGACTATGAATTTGTTTCAAGCAAAGGTGTACCTTTTTTGAGTTCTGTATTGAAGCACATTTTCTTATGCTTTTGAAAACAAGAAAACTTGGTCGACAGGGGAGTATCTACTAGTCTGTGTTTTTATATACTAACATTTTCACCTCATTGTCTTGTTTGACCTTGTAATTGCATTGTGTAAAATTTCTTGTTTTTAAATTGAAAGATAGGTTTCTTCTCCATCTGGCATGAGTTTAATAACCATGTTTGTTTGTCCTCGGTCAAAACATTTTAAGTGAGTCTGTTCACTGATATGGCCAATTCTTGATAGTAATTGGTTGAGGATTTCCCTCTGCTCATTGGGTGACCTTGAAATTTTCTTTCTTTCAGCTTTATGAGAATTTTTTCCTTCCATTTTCCCTTGCCTCTAAGACAATCTAAGTTTCCTTGTGCCAGCTATGCTAGAGGTTGCCTGAAAGAGGTGATCAGGGGACCGGGTGTCTTTCTGCCAGTGAGGTGATAAGCACGATGAATTTTTGTCATGGGGGCACACATACTGTAGACTCTCCAGAGTTTCGGTTATTAGTTTAGTTGCGGCATAGTTGTTTCATTATATTCTTTGATGCCAATTTTTCTTTGAAAGTATCCTGTGCCGTTGTGAATTGTAGATACATAATAGCTACTATGTTACGCAATTTACACATCATAAATTGTATGGTTGATTGATTACTATGGTCATTTTCAAAGCAGAATTTTGTTAGATTATTATGGTTCGGCTCATTGGATACTGTTTGGCTGAACGCCATCGTCTCCATTGCAATGCAAATTTATTATGTTATTCAACATATGTTCTGCAACGCCAAAAACTCTCGTCATTGCACTGAAATCAAGTTGCTGAGTATAAAGGTTTCGATGAATATTTACTCCGGATGTGTGCTACTTGCAAACTTGATAGAGTCTGTGCAAGCCTGTTTTCCACTAAATGGAGTTTGGAAAATTCCTTAGTTTTATGAATATTTTCTATGGTATCATAGTAAAATTATTGAAACTTGTAACTTTTTAAGCTTTTGAAGATGAGCTTTATGATGAATGATAATAAAATCTAATAATAGGTGATGCTACAACTTACTATGCAATTTAAAAGGAAAAAAAAAAAAGATAAAAAAGTTCACAGGTTTTACATTTTCACATATGGCAATTGCCAAAACGAATTTGGCTTGCCCACATTTTTAATTTTTTTTTAAATACACAAATATCATTTTCAAACTTATTTTAAGACATATTTTGAAATCCCATTTACTTCATTATACGTTACTTAAAAATATTTCAAAAATATGTACAAAAGACGATTTCAGAAAATAAATATCACATCAGCCTTTTATAACAACTAATCAATAGAAAGATTTATGCCTACAAACCCAATATGACTAGCAAAATTCAAAAAATTGACACGTGCATTTCTATATTTTCTAATCAGAAACTTTTTATCCATGATGGAGAGAGAGAGAAAATACATTAATATTCGATAAAGAAAAAAAAAAATGGAAAAAGAACAACAAAAAAGGAGTAAATAAAAGGGCTGTACTCATTCATTGTTTCCCTCCTCTCTCCTCTTTCATTGGGCTAGGGTTTTAGCAGATCCGAACAAAATTCGAACAAAAAAAGTGTAGAGCTTCAAATTCGAGCGAAGCCAAACCCTTGACATTCTCTCAGGTATCTATCTCTCTTTGTATTTCATTTCGTGCAATGCTTTTTGTAGTTATCTATATGTGCGATTATAGTATCTTGTTTTTTTATAGCTATATTAGCACTCGCTATATGTGCTACTCTTAATTCTAATTTTTCCCCAATCTTTACATCGATTGAGGTTTGAAATTAGTTCGTGCTTTTCCGTTTCATTAGTTTTACTTCGCAAAGGTAGGTTTTTTCATTTAAAAAATTCTGTGTGTAAATTGAGGGAATTTGCTGTGGAACTCGGATTCGACTGAAAGATGAGGCAAAAACATAAAATGATTTTTTTTTTTTTTTGCGTGTGTGCGCTTTTTTATCTTTTTTCTTCATTTGGATTTTTTTTTTCTTTGTTTTTGGGATTTGAATTGCAAAATTACGTTACTGTCTTCTTTTTCTTAAAAAAAAATAAATTGAAAGAAAAAAGTGAGGAAACAATTGTCAAATTGAAGGGGATTTGATTTGTGGATTGTCAGAAATTCACTTTATAATTTGGATTTAGAAAATGCTGGGATTATCTGCGGGAATATTTGGTGCATAATTGTTCAAGATGGACTTAGGTTGAAATCATGTGCTTTTGCCTTATGTTCTTGAATTGCATTCTGTTACTAAGATTTGAAAATATTTGGGTTTTTTATGTAGGTTTTACAATGTACTTTTATCCTTTCATGGGGCTGCTTGTCTTTTGCTTCTGGAACTTCCATTCAAATATTCACATGATTTTTTCTACAATAAAACTATCATTGAGCAACTTATCTCTTTCAGCAATCAAAAGTTTGAGCTAGTCAAACTCATATTGTAACTTAGTTTTCTAACATGAGAGCTCAACAACCTATCAATGTAATGACTTGTTTGTCTAACATACTTCAAGCTATTTTTGATACATTAGTTGGTACATTGCTTGAATGTCATCATCACTCGACTCATTTTCATCACTATTATAGTCAGAAATATCATTAGTGGAAAAGCTTTGAATAATATTTTCTTTACCTTTTAATGCAATGTCTGTACTTGCATAAAAAATATGTGATGTTCCGACTTGTGTTCCAACATGGCTTATGGCATAACTTTTTCTAGATGGAATAATGATATCCTGCTTCATGGTAGAACTCGGAGCCACATGATTGCTTACAACCACTACATGGATTATCTGAAATTTTGGATGATGTAACATTTTAGTATACTTATCAGTGTACAATTAACTGGATAAAAAGGGTTTGTATTCCATGACTGATGATTGAGAACCATCACAGGGATTTATGATGGCATAATGCATTTCACATTTATGTCAAGCCATGCCAAACGCTGACTTCTATTCGACAGTCTCTCAAGTTCTGTGCTTTAAATGATAATTTGTGCGCAAATGATTAATTACAAAAACAAAAAAAGAAAAAAAGAAAAAAAGAAAAAGAGAGAAATCATTAGAAATGGAAAGCATACGTTGCTTTAAAACTGAACTGATATTTTTGAACATTTCGTTGCATATATTAAAAAATGTGGTAGATAGGGCAGGTGGATGCAAGGGGTAACAGATGTGGATGTAAGGGGTAGCAGACATGGTTAGATATCATATAATTATATATATGTACTTCCAAAATCTCCTAACATATGATAGTAGAATCTTGGCTTATAAAAAACAATATAGTAACGTAATCAAATTCTATTCCTCTCATTGATATCATTTTCTACAGGGATTTTAGAAAAAATAGAAAAAAATTCCTTGGTGCAAATTTGTTTTGGAAATTCATTTCCTTACAAATCATCATCTAACTTTTCAGTTTTTGATTTTTCTCTTCTTTTCTGGTTGGAACTGATTAAATGAGGTCTGGGATTTGGGCTTATGCTTATATTAATTTTTGTCACATATGTTTACATCATCAGTTATTGGTTAAATATTTCTGTGTAGTTTCATGAGTTTGATGGAACAACTGAAAATATGTGCTGGTACTTGCTGTTGCAATCTTTCTAGGTGATATCAGATACTCTCGTCTCCCTCTCCCTCTCTTCCTCGTTATCTTGATGCCCTCCACATAGGGTTGGTCATGGGGTGCTTTATTTTCTGACACATCTGTTTAACATAACATGGAGAAAAGCAGAATAAAGTGTTTTCTATAGCTTCCTCATAGTGTATATCTTTATTGTGTCTCCTCTGGAACATGAGACACGGCTGCTGGTCGTCATCTTGATGGAAATGTCTGACTTTTGCAAAGCTTTTGTTTCAAAATGCAACGTGCTTAACTTAAAAAACATGTTGCTAATAAATTTGTAGAAATGTAAGCCTTGTGTTCTTGCTTCCATGTTTCATCCATTCTTCCCATGTGTTTTTACTTCTCTGCTAATATCCAGCGTTCATGTGTGTGTGATACTCTTGCAAAATATTTCCTCAATTTTCTTCAAAATGGATGCCAATATAAGCGATGTTCCCAATCAATGAGTCTACTTGTTAATTTTGTAACTAACAGTTGCTGAAGCTTGGTGGATCAGAGAGCAACTTTCATTTGTTTGTCATTATGAAGTTGCCTAGTCACTTTCTGGATCATTTTGTCATATAGATTATAGTATTTTACACACTTCTAAGACAATAGGAAAAGAATGTAGTATATCTCACCTCCCTGATTTTGTCTTTGCGTAGTTGGCAGAGGTGGACATATGATTTGCCTGTGCTTTGTAACAAGCAGGGACACCAGATTCAGTATATGCTGTCATTTAAAGTTTTGCTGAGTTTTTGCTGTGGTTTCATGCAGAGACTGCCGTTATCCAGTGGGCTGAAGAAAAAACCTTATCAAGTTTTTTAACCTTAATCTACCATGGGGGATGCAGAAAACAACTTTCAACCTTCGAAAAAGAGAGCTGCTGGAGTACAACTATCTCGTGATAACCCTGGTCTTGACGACAATGAAGAGACCTGTGAACAAGAGGCAGGATCTTTTAAAAGAGCAAGCGATGAGGTTTTGGCTACTAGAAGAATCGTGAAAGTCCGTCGCCAGCAAACATCATCAACTCCAGCTGCCCCAGCCCCATCTCCTGCTTCTAATCCATTTGCTGCTATCCGGTTGGTTCCTCCTGCTTCATCTGCTCCTCCGGTGGAGCTAGAGGCAAATAGTGGTAAGAGTCAGGAAACTGAGCAAATTGATGAGAGCAAATCTGAAAATAAGGTTGATAAGCCAAAGGTTGAATCTACAGCAGAGGAGGATAAAACTGATGTCAATGATGACAATGCTAAGCAATCTGAAAGCAAGGTAGATGACTCAAAAGCCCAACCAGATGCTCAGAAAGATGAAACTGACTATGTCAGTAAGCTAAACACTGCCAAATCTGCGGTCGAGGAGGTGACAGA
Source organism: Paulownia fortunei (assembly GCA_019321725.1). Taxonomy (NCBI): domain Eukaryota; kingdom Viridiplantae; phylum Streptophyta; class Magnoliopsida; order Lamiales; family Paulowniaceae; genus Paulownia; species Paulownia fortunei. The sequence goes on along the minus strand of CM033112.1, from coordinate 21,416,401 downwards.
AGGTGGGAATTCTGGGGATGGGGTGAAAAAGGATACAGAAGCTGATAATAGTGAGACTGAAGTTAGGAAGGATGTAGAAGATGCGGGAAATGATGAGGAGAAAGAAAATGGGGAGGCAACTGCTGAAAAGAATGCAGAAACTGCCTCTTTTAGCTCATTTCAACAACTATCAAGTAGCCAAAATGCTTTCTCTGGACTTACTGGAACAGGGTTTTCTAGTACCTCATTCTCATTTGGATCAATTCCTAAAGATGGGCCTCCTCTAGGGTCTAGTACTGATTCCCTTTTTGGCCTGAAGAGTGACCATCCTACCTTTGGTTTTGGTGTTTCTAATAGTGAAAACTCTTCAATTTTTGGTACCTCTGGTGCAAATATTGTCAATAAGAGTGAGGGCAGCAAATTTCCTCCCATGCAGGAGGTTCCTGTTGAAACAGGAGAAGAGAATGAGAAGGCTGTTTTCACTGCTGATTCTGTTCTCTTTGAGTTTATTGATGGGGTGTGGAAGGAACGGGGGAAGGGAGAACTCAAGGTCAATGTTTCGACAACAGGGACAGCAAAAGCCAGACTTATTATGAGGGCCAGAGGAAATTATCGGTTAATATTGAATGCTAGTCTTTTTCCAGACATGAAGCTAACAAATATGGACAAGAAAGGCATCACTTTCGCCTGCATGAATAGTGCTGGTGAAGGGAAAGATGGTCTTTCTACAATTGCCTTGAAGTTCAAGGATGCTTCCATTGTTGAAGATTTTCGATCAGCTGTCATGGAGCACAAAGCTAAGACGCCTGCAGCTCTGAAAACCCCAGAAAACTCTCCGAAGGCATCAGATGAATAATAGCACCTCTATTTGAGAAATTGCATACTCAACCTGGTTAGCACCTGCACTGTTTCTGCTTCTTTGCAAGAGGAGAAAGGTAAAAAGAGAGTTTGTGTTGGGAGTCTGATAACTTATGAACCCCTTCATGTAGTTTGTGAGTCATTTTCATTTTGTGGTTAGTCTCTTGTAGACCTTAAAAAGTATTTTCCAATGCTCCTTTTTTCTTTTTTTCGGCAATGTACTAGGGGTTCTGAGTTATGCTATGTTATTCTGGAGACATGAAAGTTAAGTCCACGGTTCCATTAAACTGTCATTTATATAACGCAACTTTTTTGGTAATGTAATGGGGGTTTCCGAGGTATAATGCTATGCTTTGTAACTTTTTCCTTCATTTAAAGCCATTGTAAACTATTGTTGCATTTATACGGAAAAAAGGATGAGAATCATATTATTTTCGTACACATCTATACCTACTACTTCCGAAACAATAGGATTACACCAGGATCATTCATTCTCGTAGTTCTTTTGTTGATTGTATCGTTGGCCTCGGCGTGCAATAGAGTGGGAGTAGGAGTATGGTCACCTTGACTTTCATCAGTTGCTTAAAACAAACACTACTAGGGAAACTATTGATTGGGGAACGATATGTCTCAGTGTTTCATTCTGTGAGATTTAAATATCGTGGTTTCCTACTAAATTGTTGGTGAACTGAATTCCTCTCTATTTGATGCCCACCAAGGGGGTTTGATGAAGCTGCTTTTTTTTTTTTTTTCTTTTTAGCTTTTCATGTCCGAGATCCCCAAGCTGAAAATAGTAATTTGTCAAAGTGGTACGGAGAGTGTAGCAAAACTCACACTCCCAACAACTTTATTTTGCAGACAACGGCCATACTTTTTATCCAGTAATTAGAATTAGTTTTTCTTTTTTCTTTTTTTTTTCTTAATTATTGTAAATTCACCCCTTATAGGCTTTTGAACATCACATGTACATCTTCTATTGGACTCAAGATAGGTGTGCTCCGATCATAATATCACAATTACCATTCTCTAGATTTGAGTATCTTACACTTAGTTCCCCTCACATAACTCTCATGTACCTTCCCATGCAAAGGTATCTTTGTTCGTAAAGTACACGACCATCTAACTTGAGGGCGATTACGGAATTCCCATCCTGTGATGGCATCATCATTTGCCATTACGGCCATGGACAACAGGTGCAACTGTAACTATAAGACTTTTAGAGACCTCTGGGAGGTGTCTATAGTATTCCAAATCCATAGGAGTTGGTAATTACGCCAAACCTCACAGTTTGTAACACTTAATTAACCCTACTATCTCTTGTGTGGATGATCACTTCATTCAGTTTCTTGAGCAGGTATTCTAAATCCTCATGGTCCTATTACTGGTTAGCTTGCTGGTGATCACTTCTGGAGGATGAATTACCAATTTACCCCATTAATTGTACTTTATTGGTGCTAACATACAAATTGGAGGCAGAGTTTTTGAATTTATCTGCATTATTGTACTGCATTTTGTTGATACTATGTAACATTTATTCCCGTGACCTCGTATATCCTATTCTTCTGCAATGCCACGGCCCCAGCAAAAGCCCACAAGTATCACAAATTTAACTCTTTCCTACTGTGCATCTAACATATGTCAGTGCTCTCACATCCCTTAATCTATCATTTAACTCTGCATCTTGTTCACGGGTCAACTTTATGATAGTAGGCTACAGAGAAATGATAATCAAGAAATAAATCATTCTCAGACAGATGCTTCATCTGTCTGAGAAAAGAATCCATGTCTTTTTGCATCAAATTATAGGCACTGTGTTTAAGCATCAAATACAAACAAAAGTCATAGTTCACAAGTTTGAACAGCAGAGTCCCTCTGACTTGTGATAGTGAAAAACTTAGACTCAAAACATGAACTTCAAAATGATGAGAAGATGATACACCTTTGGAGGGTATACAAAGAGATTACTAATGCAGTTTAGCTGACAGCCCTTTTCCTACTAAAAGTTAATATTTGCATGGGAGATCTCAAGAAATTGATGGCAGTAATTGGGTGAAGGCCAAAAGATCAGAAATTCTTCTAAGGTGATGATGAGTAGCTCTTGATGCACTTATTGGAGCAGGATCCCACACAGCCATCGACCTTATCTCCATCTGAAAAATGAAAAAACAGGGAAAACAAACAATATCAGAATCACTGTGTGTGTGTGTGTTGTGTGTGTGTGTGAATGAGTGAGAGAGGGGGGGTGGGGGCTTACTGGGAGTGCGTTTAGTGCTAATACTAGAGCACATGGAAAAGGCGCAGCCAAGTTTGCAGAAGCCGAGGTTGTCTGAATCTTCAGGAACTTCATTTTGGATTTCTTGGAAGATGCAATCTTTCAAGCAGTGGGTGGTGCAGGAACAAAGAGTTTGAGAAGGTTCAATCATACAGAAAATAAAGCATTTGGTGTAGCAGTCTTTGAAAGAGGCATTGGATTTCCCTGTCAGCATTCCCACGGCCAAAACTACCAAGACAAGTGCCCTTAACTTCCTCATCTCCATCTTTAAGTTGTTCTATTCAAGAAAACTTTGGCCTATGAGAAGCTTATATAGCATCACACACACACACACACATATGTACTATACCAGGAATACATATAGCATGTAAGTGTAATAAGTAAAGAAATGAGGCACAGGTCAGTCATGTGAGTGGCCAGTAAGCCATTTTGCTTTGGATGGCCACTTATAAATTATTTGATGTAAGATTATAGATAGACATTACATATCGTCACTGAAACACTAATTTGCATTTTATGTTTTGTTTTATATTATATATTAAAGATGCACGTCAAATGTGAATTTTAAAAAATAAACAAATTGAATGAAGGGAATATATATTTATCGTGCATCTATAATATGAAATATAAATATAAGATAAAATACTAATTTAAAACATAGGTTCTAAAGTGCTAAAATACATGTTGTGTGAATGTATTGATTGTTGTGTTAATTAGGTGCTGGGGCTAAATTTTTAATTTGCCTCAGGGAAAAATATTTTAAAAATAGTCCAAGTTGGATATATTATTCACATACAGTCTGGTGTCACTTAAGGTCCAATGCAACATGTGATTGTTATTTGTCTTTTCCATTGATAGTTACATACTAATTTAGAAAGTTAGAACAGTCCATAGTCACATACTTTGGGACATTATCAAAAAAATCAAAGCCTCCAATATATTTTCTCTTTTATTCACTGGGGAACATGGTTCCACTCCAGTCCCATTTATGCTTGCAAAATGCTGTGATAAATGCTTTTCGGTCTTAATCATAGTTGTGAAAAAAGGAATTAGTATTTGGATGAAAAACATTATTTGAAAACCTTGAATAGGTAATTTTAGGAGCAAAAAACTTGTTCATTTTGTATATTTCTGCCTTTGTAATTTTTACATTTTAGGAAAAAAAGAAGAGAGATTTGTTAAATGGGCACTACAATGACTCATGACTACCTCAGCAACAAAGAAAAAAACAATTCCACACATTAAAACAAAAAATAATAATTTTCTGCTATAATTTGTAGGATCCAGAAGTCTAGCCCGTGGGATTTAAATAGGATTGTGGATTTTACACTTTCCTCGCGTGCCATTGTTTTGTCACTTCCCTTTGCATTTTCCCCTCACGGGTTGTCTTCACATCTAATACATAATATATATATATATATATATATGTGTGTGTGTGTGTGTGTGTGTGTGTTTTGTAGCTTGCAGTGAAATTTTACATGATTTTTTTGATCAATATCTTCTTATCTCTTTCTAACTATGTAAATAATGTAGTTTCTCTTTGCACTTTAATTGTTGCTAATGCCCTTAAAAACCATCTTCTTTTAAAGAAAAAATAAAAATGGAATTTTTAAAATATGAAATAAGATGAAAATTTTTACCAAACGCCCCACACCTTCCACTTTAATATTTTATTTGAGTTACTCATCCATTTAATTTGTTGGATGAATATATTAATTGCAAAAGTTTAGTTGGACATTACAAGTATTCAATTATTTATTATTTACGGGTAATTTTATAGATGTGTGCTTCTACGTATTTCTCTATTTTTGCATATATGTATAGTTGGGGTGTAAATATAACGTCTTTGTTACATAATTGAATAAGAATATTTTCATTCTTTTATTATTATTATTATTATTATTTTCTGATGCCTTGTATAAAAAATTTTCACGAGCAAAATGACGGGAGTATTTCGAATTTTAAAAGTTTAATTGATGGAATAAGTAAAATTTAACACGTACATCATATTTGATTATGGCGAGTTAAAGCGTTAAACACAATTACAGCTTACAAAATCTTGAAATCCTTAAATTTTCAGCAGCCAAATCAATCCCAAAACTAATTCCTCAAATCTACATATCAAAATGCATGAATAAATCAAAATATAAATTTCCAAATTATTATAATCTTGATCATTTAATTAAACAATGAGCTATAATATTTATTTTAAATAATAGCGTCAATCTGTCAATGCTTAAAATAAAATTAAAAAAATAAATCAAACACCATTAAATAATCTAGAAGGCGGTGGTGGGAACTGTGGAATATGCACTTCTCTAGTGCTGCACTTTCTACTTAGTAACAAAAATGCTCCACTTTTGTTATCTCTTTCATTTTATTGACATTTGGTCATATTTTTCTATCTTATAAAGTTGGCCTGTTTGGTGAGTTGGTGTTTTTTTTTTTTAAATTCTTTTTTTTTGGGTTTTTTTTTTCTCTCCAAAAGAACGCATGAAAATTATGTTTGATTGTTTTAATTTAATTTTTAATGTCGTAAAATTTAATTTTCAATTTCATAAATTCAGTAGTCAATTTTTTCGGATGATAAATCCTTGAGTTTGGATCGTGAATTTTCTTTTGAGTAAAGAAATCAATTACATGAATGCAGGATCATTTATTGATAACTAAGCAAATGTGATTACCAAAGATCTTTTAGTATCTTAAAAAAATTAAATGAAATTAAAAAAAAAGTGAAATTTTTATACATTATTGATATTAGTCTTTACTATCTTTTCACCTTTTATTGAAATGGAAATATATGTTAAATTTATTTAGTGAATTAGGAGAACTGAAAAAATAAAAATAAAAAAAGTAAAACCGAAGACAGTGATATTATGACTGAAATTAATTTGTCTGTAATCTAATAAATTTAAATTACATGAAAATAAGGTAAGTTCAAAATAATGAAATAATTTTTTCAATCTGTATAGATCTTACTCCCTGTAAAATGAAATATTATTACTCATTCCATATGAATAAGATATTTATCAATCTCATATGATTTAATGTTTGTGATATAAATACACCTTACCCTTCACATATTTTGAGTCTAAAAATAATAATAAAAAAAACAATCAAAAGAGAAGAAATGGAAGGAAAAGGTGCAAATGTAGTTATTACAACGTTAATATTACTGGTGATGACAAATATCGTCATGGCTACAACTTTAGCATCCACGACTTTGGATAAGCAATCAAACGAATGTAATACAAAATGCGTCTTACAGTGTGCTGCTGGTGGTATTCCAAATATATGTCTTGATTATTGTGTGTACTGCTGCACACATTCATGTCCACCAAATAACAAAAACCAACGAAGGTTTTCACCTTTGTCGTTGTATTGTAACAATGGTTGTTTACTTCTCAACTGCGCTAATATCAAAGGTTATTTAATTTTTGTCATGCCATCATAAGTATAATTTTGTAATATTTATTTTCTTGGATATGTTTTGGTAATAGTTATGTATGCACTTGAAATTGTGTAACTTTGTATATTGATGTGTTGTTGGTATTTTTTATTTTTTTTTGTGACTGATACGAATCAAAAGCAAAGGTGCCTTGATGGTTGTTCCGACACCTATTGCAAAATTTGATGACCTAGATTATGGGGTGGCAGATATCAAAATGTAATGGAAGATGATATATAATTATAATAATGTAATAATTGAATAATGTCATGATATTGGTGTGTTGTGGGATTTGTTTTGAAGGAAGGATTTGTCAAACACATTTTCATTCTAGGAGAATAATACGTATCCGTAACATAGTTCGGGTTTTTGATCTACAAGCAAATTGTAAAATGAACTAGTAATGTAATTAAAGAAACATTCATTTATAATAATTTGAAATCTTTAAACCTTTTTATTATATTACATCAATTTTCTTACCTTCTATGAGTAAGGAGTAGTAAAAGACTAAAGACTAAGCATGCTTCTGGATGCAATCCTCGGAGCACAAACGCACACATTCTTCCAACTTAGGAGGATCTGCAAAAACAATATATGTATTATAATATAGTCCCTGATTCTAAGCAAGTAAAAAGATAAAAAAAGTAAAAAGTAAAAAGTAAAAACATGCGAAGAAAGATGACTAATAAAACGAGTAGAATAAGAGTTTTACTACTATAGATCCAACCCCTCTAATTTTATAAATCTAGTATATAATTCATTAATAAAAATGGATTGACTTTGAACTCATGTACTAAAACGACATAATTTGTTGACATGCTCCCCATAAACATAAAAGATTTGAATATACATATGACGAAAATCTAATATAAATTAGGATCGACAAAAGAGAGTTCATTAATTTATTTTTTCATATTGGAAACTTTAGCTGAAAATCTTGCACTTGGGGATTTGCACAGCCATATACACAATTGGAGAGGGCTTCTGATACTGGATTGTTGTCGCAACCCTTTAAGCATTCACTCACACAAATGGGTCGGCTGACAAAAAGGCATTGTATGGTATATTTTATTATGGATCCAGCTGAGGAAGATTGGCCACCTTGTGCACCAACTCCGACCAGAAAAATCATTATCATGATCACAATAGTCTCCAAATAAATGGAGTTGAAGCTATTTTTTCCCCATATGTGATCCCTATTTTCTCACTGTTTTTGCTCTCTACTTTTCTTTGTATCACTATTTTTCTTAATCATAAAGTTTTGGATTGAGTAAAATTTATAGACGGACTAAGAGCTCTTTTGTCAAAGGAAGATAATGGCACTTGTCTGCCAATAAAGGACCCCTTTTTTTTTTGGTTAAAGAAAGAAAGTTAAGATTATATTTTAGGATTGTCTAAGAGTTACCAATGGACAATTACACTATAAATGCTCGCATTATCTAGACTATTAGTCTATTATGATTTTGCTATCATCGTCAAAAAGTTTAACTACTATCAGATTATTCATTTTAATTCACATTATAAATAAACATCATGTAAATAAAATATTTATTTAAATAAACATTTAGTTGCAGATTACATAACGTGTATTCATAATGATGAAACACAAATTAAAATAAAGAATTCAAAATAATCTAAACTCACTAAATGATTCATTTATCATGAGTCAAGATATAATACTTAACCATTCTTTCGTTCCTAGTGGCTGAAAATGAAAATTAGCTGATTCCCCTTATAGGTATTTATGATAAGTGAAGCACAAGTACTGCATATATGCCTTTTTAAAGTGAATTTATGGTAACATATTTACATGTTTTACAAATCATAATAAATTAGGCTCGTCATGAAGAAATAATCAAGCCACACAATAACGATCTTTAACATGAAAAGTAAAATGAGTTAAGTTATCCTAATAAAAGTAAAACTTAAATACATGTTGTAATTCATAGCCTTAGCTTGCTAATTTACCATCATGTGAAGATTTTTAAAACATATTATTGAATGTTGACCTTCCATTCATTTATTAAGTAGTTTTCTAAAATGGCCTAGTTCCTACATAAAAAAGATGAAAAATCCAATGAATATTAATTTGATGCTTATCTTCATTCATAAAAGAAAATTTACATTTAATTCACATCGAACCTTTTGAAATGATTGGTGCGCTTGATTTTAGTTTGCACCATGTAGATAAAAGGAATCAAATCTTCTTTTATACCTATTGATTTTATAATCGTGTCTATATACTTACTAACTTACATAAAATAAGATATTAAAGAAACAATTTTAATTGAAATATAAATATTTGTAATTTTTTTCAACATAAATTCATAACCAAAACTATCAATTTGGTCCCAAAAACAAACCCAGTAAAATGCACCGCGACACAATAAATTGATAGTCCTCCATCAAGTCTAGTTCGCCAAATTTCATATACCTAAACAAAATAGGGTTTTCTCTCTATCATATTATTATTACCTGAGGTAAAAACTTTGCACTCAGAATTTGCACAACCATCTGTGCATTGGAAATGGGCTTCTGAGATTGGATGGCAATCCTTCAAGCATTCGCTCACACACAGAGGTTTCCTTGTAATAATGCACTTTAAGTTACATTTTAATGCGCAGTCAACTGGAAAAGGGCCATCCTGGGCGCCAACTCCTGCCAGAAAAATTACCATGGTTATAATCCCCAAGTAAATGGATTTCATTCCCATTTTGTCCAAGTGAGAGTAATATATAAGAGTAATATTTATATCTAGTTTCTCTGTGTCAAATTCTTGCTTATTTAAAAGCTAGGGATGGAGTCTGGTACATATATAGACCATAGAACTTTATGTTAAAAAGTTATAATTGTGTTTTACTCGAAAAGTTTTTTAAACTCTCTAGTTAATTTAATCTGATTGTGCTGTAGTATTTGCGGAAAATTTGCTAATTAATCAGTAAATATCAACAGTCCATCGAGTTAATTACAAAGATTTGATATCTCTATTCTTTGAGTGAATATATTTAAATTTATTTGCATTCATAATATATATAGAATAATCATGAGTAATTATATGAAACCCCATTAAAATGGTAATTAATTGCAACTTTCTATATTAATAGAAGTAGTGTGTTATATATTCAATTACATTTATTATGTAACAAATAATTTTCATTTAAATTTACTGGACGCATCTTGCTTGACTTGAGTCCATAGCTGGAATATGAAGGTATATCTTTATTTGACTTGAGTCTATTTAGTTGGAATATGTACGTATATCTTTATTTGACTTGAGTCCATTTATATTATGATATTTTTAATTAGATTTAAATTTGGATTTTTAATGTAATCTACTAGTTTGTTGTAATCCCGAAGCATTTGATTAATTTTTATCATCATGCAAATGTTTCAAACTCCATTGCTTATTATCATAACTCTAATTTTCCATTCACTTTTTGAGTCAATTTTTATGATAGCTTAGCCTCTACAAGCATGAATGTGAAAAATTACAAACAACCATTGAATGAAGATTAATATCAACCATTGAATGAAGATTAATATCGTGGGTAAAATCTACATGCATAAAAGAGGAAGTTTAAATTTAATTAGGATGAAAATTTTAGAACTCACCAACCAAATTTCTTATCATTTTTGGTCAAATAATTATTGATTGATCATAATAAGAGAAACATGGTATGGATGCTTAAAATATTATGAAAATCATATACCTTTAAAGAAAATAATATGAGATAATTTGAACAAGTTAGAATATTAATTATAACTTAATTAATAAATAAATACTTTCAATTTTCTTTTTTTACATTAGACACAATTACTTGGGTTTATTTCTGTTTTGGTAATGGAACACATAACAACATAATAAATCATTAATTTATGTTTGGAGGAAATGAATAAAAAGTTCATACCAAATATTACCAATATTTAGTTAAATAAATAGATTAATATAAAATATTTTAAACAAGTTGGTGTGTGCAAAAGAAAACGCTGATAAAAAAAATCTCTGAGGTTTATGCGAAAGTGACTATATGTCTCTAGAATTCTATGAAAGAAGACTTATGGCATTTTTAGCACAATAAACATCAATTCAGTTATATTTATGTTTCATACAACTTATTTCAAATAAATTTTATTTGATTTTTAATGAATTGTTTACATGTTTGACCAAATTGGTTCAATAATCTATAATCAAGTTTTCTGATTATTTGGTGTTCTAAATTTTATTTGATTTTTAATGAATTATTTACATGTTTGACCAAATTGGTTCAATAATCTATAATCAAGTTTTTTTATTAATTGGAACACAGTTAGAATCCAATGTCATTTTTCTAGATTATAGGTTACTTAAGGATGTGTGTGTAATATAGTCATTGAAATGTTTGATGAAATTATTGTATTAAAAGAATCCGAACACGCAATCCCAATGATGATTTCATTAATCATCTTTTCAATAATTATTTTAAATTATCATAAATCAAGATCTATATTTAACACACACACATCTCACACTCTATCAATAAGCAAATTTTATTAATGATGACATATTATAGTTAATATCAAAAATCTTATACTTTCAAGAGAACATAGTAATGAACTAATTAGCCATTACATAATAGTAAGTTATTTATGCACACAACAGATTTGACCTAGTATTTGTAATATAAATATACCTTGTTCCTGTCAAAAGAACTCACTCACAAAATCAATTCAAATATATCGAGGGAGGACTCTGAAAGAATTACAAGAGAGAAAACGAAATGGAAACGAAAGGCGAAAAGGTTGTTATTGGAATAGCGACATTAATGATTCTGGCAAACATCGCCTTTGCAACATCTTCAACAACTACTTCCATAAACTCGATTAAGACCACATATAACGAATGCTACTTAAAATGTGCTAGAGGCTGTATGACTGTACCAATTAATACTGGATGTTTAATTGGTTGTCAAATTGCTTGTAGTGATTGTCGACCAAGTTGCAAAAGTCGGAAGTTTTCGCCTTTGTCATACTATTGTAATGCTGGATGTTCAGTCAGTAAATGCGGCAAAATCAAAGGTTTTTATCGTGCTTATCTCTTTTTATTACATGTTTTTAATTATATTTATTTTTATTGAATTGTATATGGCCTTTGTGTTTCTTAACAGATTCAGATCAGTTGCTGAGCTGCTTGGGCGATTGCTCCAACATCTATTGTAAAATTTGAAGGCCTAGCAACAATCCTATATACAGAAATAGCGTATATGGTTTGATTGAATAAAGTCCTTCATGCTTTTGTTGTAATTTTCTTAGTAATTAATATATTTTAAATTAAATGTCCATGTGTCTGTTGTTTTATTTTACCTAATTAATTTTGATTTTACTAATATGTAAAGAAGGAATTGGTTTGTTGTCTAAAGAATGCTGGAGTCTTTCATTATCATCATACTTATATGATGGATTAAACTTATATATATACAATAATGAAAAGCGGAACTTCCATAAAGAAAGAAATCATCTTCATTTACTAAAACACAAAATTGAAGCCCCCCTCAATGACTAGTACACAAGATTTTGGATGAATAATTTTTTTTAAAAAAATTCAACATCTTATTTGGCTATTTATATTAGTCTTTTTTTATTTAATCTAAAAAAAAATGATTAGTTACTGCTTTAGTCCATCATATTGTTTGGTTACAAAATAAAAAAATATTAAATAACAGTAATTATCATAAAATATCTGACTATTTGAAAATCAAATGCACTTAAGCGGAATATGAAAACCAAACTAAAAAAATTGCCAAAATGAAGTGAAATTATGGTAGGTTTTTAATATTGGTTTATTATCCTTTCAAATTTCAATTCCTATAACTTTTATAAAAAATCCAACCAGATTCATTTCATCATAATTCATATAAATCATAATAATCATTCAAATCCTACAAACATAAACTCAAGCATAAAGATGCTAGACTGAACATTATATTTTAAAGTTCGTTATGAAATATTTAAAGTATTTATGTTTCAAATCATCCAATACACATTTTATATATTCAGAATTTAAGCAGTGGGAAAATCATGTGGTGTATGAGAATTGGCAATTATTCTCATTTGACTATATAGTAATTCCTATATAAGAGGTGAAATTAGAAGTTGAAGACTCTGACATGTAATTGCTTATCAATAGTATTAAAAAATGTATCAAAAAAAAATCTCTATATTTTTCATATTAAATTAATCAATGATGTTGCATTAATTATTATTTATTCTCCAGATTTTTGTTTTTGTTTACTCATTTTTTGGTTGGATAAAAAACAGAAAAACAGATGATGATTTGTGTACCTTAACTAAACACACTTATTGTATAATCAATAATATGACAAAGATCATTTTTCAAATTAAAATCCAAACATTGGGTTAGAAAAACTGGTTATTTTCAAATTAAATATTTCAGAATTGATTTTTTTTGTTAGAAATTGCTTATAGGGATCTAAGAATGCCTTACAATTTAGTTTCTAAATCGATTTTAATTAGTGCCAGAATGGTTGAAAAAGTCATTTCTGGTTGCTTAGTTAAGTTTATTTCCTTAAATCTTTCAATCACACATAAGCTAGGGAATGCAATATTATAAACTCCATATACAAACCGTATTATCAACCCACCCTGCTCCTTAATTTCTTTAAATACCCCAGAAAATTTTGAAATTTAAAGTACATTTTAATTTGATTCCCATCATATATAATTTCCAACTATATAGCTATCAAATAGTAGGAATATTTAAATTGATCATAAAGTCGTGGTTTAGTAACTGTTGATGACTATTTTTACGCTGATTTTTCACTCAATATTATTGTATAGAGTCGTCATATAGCTGTGGCTATTCACAATAATAAATCTGTAACTTATCAATATTATATGTACTTATTTTAACAGTCTTTTCAAGAAAAAATAAATGAATTGAAAGGATATTGAATTTGAAGAAAGAAAATCAATCACTTAATTAAGGGCATAAAATAATTTAGTGATCAATTGACTCCCCATAAGTTGTTTTGGAAGGTTTCTTAAGACTGTATGCATCTCCATAGAAATAATTATCAATATATATATATATATATGTATATTGGCACAAGTTTTCATCATAATTCTGGTAGTTTTGGTGGCCATTCTTGTACCATCTTTAGCACTATCCCAAGAGAGAACGAAATGCAGAGAAAAATGTAGAAGCTTCTGCAAGGATAAGAAGCCTGAACTCAGATGTTTCATGGAGTGTGGAGTCGAATGCAGGCGTAAATATCCTCTTATGCTTTTTTCAAGTATAACAAATGTGCCAAAGTTAGCCGAGGTACCTTTTTTTTTCCTCTTTTCAAAAATTATATTATATGATTGTTCTTACAACACGAGTAATGGCACTCAAAAATTGTAATAAAAGATTTAAACTTCTTAAAATGGTATTGAGAAGGTGAGATAAGTAAGCACACATTTTTGTTAGACATGTTGATATAATTTTTGTAAAGATAAACATATAATACAACTTGAGGTGCATATAGAAGTCCTCTATTTTGTATGTATAATTGTTGTTGCCGATGTTACATTGACAAAATTGTTGCTTATGTTGTTATGACCAGCTTATATGCTTATTTGTTTCTTGTCTTTGGCAGATGCAAAATAAAGGCTAAGCTGCATAAACAAATGCTCCAACATCCATTGAAAAGTAAGAAGGTTTATGATTCTATGCACAATGTAGGAGAATAAACAATAATTTCATGAGATTATGAAAAAGATTTGTATTTATTTCTTCCTTCTTTTGGGGGGAAGAAAATTAAATGCTACTTATCCATTTAACTCTCCTTCCTTATTTTCATCAATATTTATGTACTCTTGCTGCACCTGATCCTTATTATCATCAATTCATTTCCAAAGTTTATAAAATATTTTCAATAATTCTTTTTCTAGAAAATAAATGAGAGAAATGAATGTTGCACCCACTAATTGAAAATATTTAAAAACATAAATGTTAGAATAAAGAAAAAATATATAACATGGTTCATAGGTAAAAAATAAGGAATCCAGATTTTGGCCATGGCTTGCTGATTATTTGAGTTATTTCTAATCAAACATATTTCCTTCTTGTATAAAGGTATAATGACATAAAAGTTTTATGCTAATCCTTTATTGTATGAGTATTGGTTTCATATCTGAAAATTATTATTTTACTCATAAAAAAATAATTTTTTTATTATTAGACCATAATAAGTAAGATGTACATGTCGATGATGAGAAAGAAACTAAAAATAAATTAGTGAAATCTTGTAACGTCCCCTCTAAATTCAGAGAATGGTTCTTGATCTAAAAGCAAATATTTTACTAATAAAAAATTAATTTTTTTATTATTAGGCCACAATGAGTAAGATATAGATGCCGACGATGAAGAACATGTGAGAAACAAACTAAAAATAAATTTGTGAAACTTTGTAACTTCCCCCTTTAAAAAACAAAAATAATTGCAAAAATAAAAAATAAAAAATTCAAAGCAAGCACAAACATCTTTTTGTCTATCAACAAATACAGATTGTTGAAAATTTATCACGGAATAATTTTTTAAACTTTTTATGACTTCTCTTGAAATTTTATCTGGTCAAACATACCATCAATCAATATAATGTACATTCCTTAATTAGAATTACAAAGATTGTCCAAATATATCCAAGTAGCTTTCCTTTTTAGGTGAAGATATTAGATATGCAATAACTTTATATGCATTTTTTTTTCCAGAAGATATAGGTCAAAAGTTACATAAATATGCTTGCCAATAAGAGGATTTGGAGAATGAAGATCAGAT
This sequence comes from Paulownia fortunei, assembly GCA_019321725.1. Taxonomy (NCBI): domain Eukaryota; kingdom Viridiplantae; phylum Streptophyta; class Magnoliopsida; order Lamiales; family Paulowniaceae; genus Paulownia; species Paulownia fortunei. The sequence goes on along the minus strand of CM033112.1, from coordinate 21,401,029 downwards.
TGTCAGACCAAAAAATGGAAATAAAATCATAATAATTATAGATTGTAATCAAAATCGATATGATTCTGGATTGTCCACCAATCACACAATTGTTTAATGATATATATTTACACTCTCTTGCAACAGGAAGTAATAGAATTTATAAGAACAACAAAAAATGGAGAGGAAGCAGGCACAAGTTTTCATCACAGTGACAATTCTGATGGCAATCTCTATAACTTGTACAGCAAAAGCAGTTCCCATGATTGGAAATTCAGCAAACTGCATCAGAACATGTAATTTCCGCTGCAAGAATAAGCCGAATTTTGACCGATGTGTCGAGGGTTGTGCGCAAGCATGCATACCTCGTACGACTGTTTCAAGTCTGTCGTACTATTGTAACCTTGGTTGCTCGCTTCACAAATGCACCAAAACTAAATATGGTTCGTTTTTCAATCTTTTCTTTCTTTCTATCTTGTTTTTTTCACTTAGTTCTTTGAAAAATTGCTCTTGCATAGATATGTGCGCTTGTATTATATATGTGCTTAAAGAGTTGCATAAACAATCAATTTTTTGCTATGATATATAATAGTGATATTAAGCCTAGTTACAAGAGGAGAGACTGTATTGTGCAGGGTAGCGCATGATTACAAAGTTGAATCCTAGATTTGTCTGTTTTTTTGAAATTAGGCCGTTTCTGCTTAGAGAATGTATTTTTTGTTGTAGAATGGAAAAAGGTGTAGAGAAAAAAAAATATATTTGGTATTTTTATTGAAAAATATAATTTAATATATTTTAAAAAATATTTTTAATTGTAGATATCAATATTGTTTTATTGTAATTAATGAAAAATATTTTGAATTGTAGATATTTTATTAATATTTTTTTATTGAATTAATAAGGTAGAACTGGGTATAACGAATAATCCATATTTTGAAAAGAAAATGAACAGTTCATTGTGCAATTAAACAAAATTCAATGAAAGACCATGAAAAGTGAGAAAAATCCATAAAACGTGCCATGCTCTATCATTTTTTTTTTTTTCTCGATGAAGGCATGGACTGAATCCTCATTTGAAAAAAAATAAAATAAAGCAGTGAGGGTTGACTACTTATCTGTCAGCGGAAACAAAGCAGCGGATAATATAAAGGAAAAAAAAGTACAGGGCCAGCGGTGGTGGGGAGAGGAAGAATAGCAAGCTGATAGGCGGAAGAGAAAGGGCACTAGTAGTTAGGAATATAAATGAATCGAGTTGAGATGAATATAATATTGTTTAAATTTATTTAAATTTTTATCGAATTTTAAAATTATATTTGAATTTGATTTGATTGTAAATCGAGTCGAGTTTGAACGAATTTTAATTGAGTCGAAGACGAATCGAACTAGAATTGAGTATCGAATAGTTTGGTTTATTTATTAGCCCTAAGTAGCAATGGAAGAAGAATGGAAGAGAGCAATCCTGTAGTATAGAATAAACAATTAAAAATGTAGATTGAATTTACGTTTTACATAAATTTTTAAATCCTCTGCTTCTAAGGATATTACATTAAGATTTGTCTAATGGCACCATAAACTGTTAAAAAAACTTGGTTTGCATTCATTTATATAATATATAAAAAAAAAAGTAGCTTTAAATGTGTGACTTTGGTTGATTAAATAAGATAACACAGACACACAAACGTAAACATAAATATATGCGTAGGCACACGAGCACACACACATATGTATATGTTGATTCAGTTGAGTTTGTTTACTGATTGGTTTCATATCATTGGCAGATGCAAATCAACTGGAAGGATGCCTAGACGAATGCTCAAACGTCCATTGCAAAGCATGAAAATTCTCTACGGACGCAGGAGCAATAGGATAAAATAATAAACAGTGTCATCAGATGATATCCTGTTTCAATCATAGTATTAATGTGTACTCTTGAAGCACTTGATGTTTATTTTAGATATGTCCCCGACAATTTAAATACATTTCTTTATTGAATTTATCGTTTTCATTGGGTTGTAACAAAAAGTCGATTTTTCTTTCCCAGTCTCTTCTCCTGGTGCAATGAGTCGAACATCTCTTTACTACATTAAGTAAGCGAAAAAACATGACTAAACATACTCTAAGATTACATAAATTGCATGAAAACTAATGGTGCAAATACAAGAATGAAGTAAATTTTGGAACTATTGGAATGAAAATGATTTACAATTTTTCGTGGAAGAATTACACGACACACCATACGTTCACATGAAAATCTGAGCTCTATGATGTATTTAGAAGCTACGCTAAAAAAAAAGTTTTTTTTTTAAATCAAAATTTAGTAGTTTCAAACTTTTAACAATTGATAATTTTCAAGTTTCATAATTTGTTTGTGGAAGTTTATTTTGTCAGCCCGTTTGGCCTAAGGTTTTTGAGTCACATACAAATTAGTCTAGTAATGTATCTTTTGCTCATTTTTTTGCTAATAATGTCTTTTTTTTAAGGGTTCTTCTTCTTCTTTAGATCTTAAAGTAACGATTCTTAATTAGCTCTTAAAGTTTAATAACTTTTTGTCAAATAATGAAAAAATTATTTCCCATGAATGGGAAAAATGAGCTAACTATCTCGTTGAATTATAATATGATTTAGATTTGATGATCAATCTATTACCACATATATACCAGCACATCCATTTTTGTGCTTAAATTTCTTAAAATACAAACTTAAACTTATTTATTATTTCCTGAAATATAATTGAGAAATAACTGCCACCTTTTTTTTTATTCCTCAAGTAAAAAGTAGAAGTAAATACATATCTTTAGCATAATCTCATGACACATTTGTACAAAGCATCATAAACTTCATACTTTGCAATAGATGTTAGAACACGCGCCTACCTACGCAGCTTAACATTTGATCTGCATCTGCCAAAACAAACAGAGCCCATTAGTATACAACCTCATTCAAATCAACATATAGAGTTATAATTGTTAACACAACAATTCTACCACTAAATTAAAAAGATCGTCAAAAATAGAAACTTCTACTACAAAAATAAATCATTCGCTTTACCCCCTATTTCTTTAGGTTAGGTGAGCGCAATCTGCACGTATATCAAGTATGCACACATGCCCTTCTCGTCTTCTTGAATCAATTTACATAGAATTTCCGCAAAAAGAAAAGAAAACAAAAGATTAAAAAAAAAAAAAGACTTAACCTTTGGTAGTTTCGGAGCATTTATCAAGAGTGCAGCCGAGGTTGCAGTAATATGACAGAGTTGAAGTAATCTTAGGAGGCCTGCAATAATTTGCCACACAACTCATCACACATTTGTTAATATCTGCCCTATTCTTGCAGAAGTCATCACAAGAGGCAACACAAGATTTTTCGCCTTTGTCATTTGTTTGAACTGTTTGTGCCAAAGATGATGTAGAAATTGCCATCATAATTGCCATTATGATGAAAATTTGTGCAGATTTTTGCTCCATTTTTTATTTTTATTTTTTTTGTATTCTTGGTAATTTCTCTGCTGTAATTTGAAGAGAGTATTCTTTTATAGATTAATATCATCATATTTTAAGAAAAATCTAACTTGAGTAGTCATTGAATGCTAAAAATTTCAGTTATTTTATGATACTGATTAATCGGTTGATTTCTTTCCCCTCATGATAGGACATAATTGGATATTACATAAACAATTTATGGATTTTCAATGGTTAATGTAATTTTCTCCACAGGATAGGACAGATTTACAAACATTTAAATTAGATCCAAGATGATGCAATAATAAAAAAAGAAAAGAAAAAATCATGCTTGGAGCATGCAACTAAGGAAATTACTGTAGAAAATAGATGGCATTAAAATTTTATAATACTCCAATGTATTAAATAAGATTGGAGATTACGAAGAATCAAATCTTGTATGATATACATAGAAATTATTATAATATGATTTTATTTAATTAATCCACGAAGCATTCCATTCGCTTGGAATTGTATGTACATTAAAGAAAAAAATAAGGAAAGTAACATACGTAAATAGTATAAAATTAGTGATTAACAATACAGAATGGAATCTAAAAGCCGCTTAGAAACTCAAAAATATCTACAATTGGGTTGAGAAAATGCATATACGAATTGGATATAGAAAATTATGAATTTTGTTTGAAAGTATCTAAATATATAATTAAGTTATGATTCAAATTTAGATTCACAAACCAAGGAGTCAAATAGATAATCGTTTTTTAATCATAAAATAAATTTGGAAAAATAGAGAAGTAGTGTGATACTTCCCAATTAGGTAAGAAATATTGAAAAATAGAAAAGTAATCAATAGTTGTCGAAATTCAATTTAAAGTTTTCTATGAAAGATTGTGAAATATGGTCGCGCATCTATAATGCCTCTTGGAAGGCGTGTGTGATCTCTAAATGTATAAAATATTTTTTTAAATATAAATTTAATTATTAATCACATATAGGGATTGCAATAAGGTGAGTTTGATCAAATTCGAAAATCACCTTATCAACTTTTTTAGGACCTTGATCAAAAGGGTTAAACCAGCTAAACCCGTTTTATTATTTTAAAAATATTAAAAATATATTTTAAAAAATATTACATAAATATATATAATAAATTTAAAAAATAAAAAAAATTAAACTGGGTGATTTCATGGTAGGGTAGGGCTGGGTCGGATTTGAATTCACCCCCTTACTATCCCTAATCACTATAATTGATGTACATCTAATATATGAAAGACAAAATTAAACTAAATAAAAGATACAAAATGCAAATACAATGCTTATGTCACTTAATAGTGTTTTCCTTGGAAGGTTAAGAAATTGCCCTTTGACTATTTTGTACTACAACAAGGTAAAAAAAATCTCAAATAAATTACTACAATCTAAAATTCTCCAAAAAAAATCTTTTAAATTATGTCCATATTGAACTGTTCACTATTTCTCTTTATCCATATTAAACCCACAAAAATCATAATTACATATACTCCATAATTAATCAAATTAATCCATAAAGCTAAGATTTACTATTCAAATCAAAATGCTATGCAGTAAGCTGAAAATCCAATTGCACAAACTAGAAGAAAACACAACATACTTCAGATAGTAATTACTATAAATATTGTCTCCTCGAGTGCTGTTAATAACCATTAACATAAATATAATTACAATTGTAAGAACAAGAAATATGACTGGCAAAAGGATTGAACTCGTCGTTGTTATGGTGATGGTGCTGCTATTTTCTGCTCATGCATCTGAAAAAAGCCAGCAGCAACCAAACGACTTTTTCAGCTGTTTCAACGGTTGTCTGAAAAACTGTCATGGGTTTATTGAGTTTATTTGTGATGTAAAATGTATTAAGAAGTGTAGGTCTGGTCCGGCAGGGTTATCCAGTGTCTCTCCTTTGGCTGCTCCGTTGGCCTTCGACCGCCGTTTGCTTGGCGGCGTAGGTGGTGGAAGAGATTGAAGAGGAGAATGAGTGGGATAAGTGATTGAAAATAATGCTGGAAGATTTTAATGATTTAATCTAGTTTTTGCTAAATGTCTAGATTATTTGAGACAAAGTCGAGGTTATTAACTATTATTCTGCCGATCCTAAATAATTGTTCGTGCAGATGATGCGATAATTTGACAAATTTTATAAATTTAATACATTTATTTTTAATAAAATTGTTATCTTGCGTAACACTCTCTCAAAGCATTACATCAGGTAATATTTTTTCATTTAAAAAAAAGTGAACTTTTAAAAAAAAATCTAAATCCAAAAGTGACAAACCATAAAACTCAAACCCAATTATATTTTCTTATCCACAAAATTATAATAAAACGAATTACATTGAAACCACTAACTATGCAGTAAACAATTTTATGCATGATTAAAGCAGTAATATGTACACCGATTTATATACGTAATAAAAGAAGTCCAAACAATAAAAGGTATTGGAGGAAGTTCTTTCAATTTAAATCCATCAAATGCAAAGAGATCAATGGTGTTCATGGCGAAAAACAAGATATTCATTGCGGAGACATTAAAATTATAATATTTAATTTGAGATTAAATTGTTAAATTCTCGAAATAATGATATTAGAAATTAAATCAATTTTGGAGAAGATCGGATCAATTTTTTCAAAAAGTTACTAAATATACAAAATCAACGTTTTTGAAAAGAAAAATCGGAGAAGTGAAACAGAGATTGTATCCATATATTTTAGTCAAATTCAATAAACGTTTATTTATATCATTTTTTCTTATATTGTTATTATTGCACACAACATAAATTTGTGTTACAGTTGTTTTTAAAACCTCCCTATCGTAGTGAAGAGTTAGTATATTTTCAAATTGATTTCATACATTGACTGAAAATATATAAATTTTTAAAATTTTGTTATGTGAGTAACAACTACGCTGTGCTCATATAGTGTTTGATTGTTGACATAACATGCTTGACGAATGTTAGCAACCCTCACTAACACTCAACAGGTAATACTAAAATTAGTTACATTTAAAAATGAACTTTTACATACTATATCACCTTTGTTAATATTTTTTTAAAAAAGTAAAATTAAAATTTAAAAAAATAAATAGAAGAAGGCTCTATGTCACGCCTTCTAATTCCAAAAAAAAAAAAGTGAAAAATAGAGATGTTACACCAAAGGCACGTTAAAGTTTTTTAAGAAAAGGTAAATGGTAAAATTGGAAAAAAAGAAAAAAATAAACAGAAGGCCGTATCCTTGAAAGTGCCTTCTATGTAAAAGAAAAAGTAAAAGGAAAGTGAAGGATAATACTTTACCACATTTTGATGAAGGGTATGAATTTATAATATTTTGAATTTTTTTTTATTTTATTCGTAATATTTTGTTAAAAACCCCAATCATTGGGATCTTATTAAATGAACTCAATTTAGGAATACATAATCCAAAAAGAAAAAAAGAAATTCCTTTTAGTTTATGAATATAATGCATTTATGTGTAAAAATAAACAAAAAAAAAATCTTATTATTAGATGAATTAATTGAGATATCTAATTAACTATATATTGAAAAATTAGGAAAATAAATTAGTATATGATGATTATCATATTTACTGGAACTTGGCTAAAACTAAGTAACAATTGTCATGTAAGAACTGAGAAAGACACACCCAAAGCTCAACCTCTTATAAAAATATTGAATTTTATTCAAATTATTTCAAAAGCTCAATTAATTTTGTTATTAAGCATGCTACTATACTCTTACCAAACTCATTTTCTTCTATCCTTTGTACAATTAGGTTCACAACATTTGAATTTAAGAAATCACAGACATAAAAGCCATATTCTTATGCTATGAAATATGCAAACAACTTCACTAATATATGTATTAGTTGGTAAATAATTGGTATGTGTAATATCAAAGTGTTTAGGTAAAATTGGGCAGAGTAACAACTATAAAGAAAGGTCGGAACAAGAGTTCAATTCTTTGTCTTTAAGACGGATTTTGCCCCGCACATATGCTTATGATTACTATCAATCATTTCTCAAGATATAACGACATAACTTGAAATAGCATCACAACAAATTTCAAGTCTATCAAACTATAGAAACGCTCAAAACTATCTTCTGAATACTAGAGAGAAAAAAAGAAAGAATATAAAATTATGGGATGAAAATGAATGAATTCGAGGAGGTCTATTTATAATTGTTGAAAGGTTGTAGATGGGAGATACAATCTTTGAAAAATGTCATTACCGGAGAGACATTGTATGGACATCATTGTCCACTAAAGGCCATTTAACATTGACTGAGTGTCTGTTCGTTGACTGGACACCCACTCAATCAATCCACACGTGTCAGTCTACTTGTTATGTTCAGATTGGAAGGAAGAAATAATTAAAAATTTAATAATTTTTTTTAATTTATTAAATTTTAATTTTTTTTATGTAAAAAAATTATATCGGGTGGGCCAGCCAAGCAAACTCAAGCTCAGGCCCAACTGAGCCAAGACGATTAGCCACGCGCATGTGGGCTTTTTGTGTAGACTTACAAGTATGTAGATCACCCTCCTTCCAAATAATTTGGCACCCCTTTAGGCCCAAACCTAAGTATCTAACTTGAGCTAAATAAAGTTAACAAACTTTAACACATTTTACAATGTGAGATGCTGATTTCTCACTTTTTCACTTTTCATATTTTAACAATTAATATTTTTTAAATGATTTACTTTATACATTAATTTCTTATTCACCCAAAATTGATTTTAAGAAATTAAATATATTACATACACCCACCTACGGTGTAGATTACGTTTAACCAATTTTTTTTTAATTTTAAATTAAATAAAACTTACTTAATTATTGATAAAAATTAGGTCAAAGTCCAATTTTTCAAACTAATTTTTAACAATATACGCCTGTCATAACATTCAATTCTTTCCCAATTATTATGGTAACACAATTAGTTTACGTTGAAAACCATTAGGTAATTGGTTATTGATCAAATGCATACTATACAGTGGAGTGTGTATTGGTGGAGATCTACCTTTCATCAACACCTACTCACCCATGCATATAGATGTGTGTTTTTATGTGTGTAGATGAATGATGAATATTACACCAAACGTACTCCACCCACAATAGCATTTAGGTAATTAGCTTCTTCTACATAAATTTTGGGTTATTTACATAAATTTTGGGTTATTTCTTAACTAAGATATTTTGTATATAACAATATTGATTTTGATCCTGGAAATATAAACGGTGATTATCCATGCATGATTCACATAAATAAATGCGTGTATTACAAAGAACACATGAATTCCCACAAAACCTTGGCAAATAATCTATGCATGATGTGCAAAATTACTTTCTACAAAATTGTGTAAAAACAACTACAAATAGTGCCCTTACGATATGCCATAGTACATGATTGTATACAAAGAATTAAAGAATTAAAACGAAAAAAAAAGAAGAAAAAATGAAGAAAAAATGGCTGAGTCCTGTGGTTGTATTTATGGCGATGGCGCTCATTATGTGTGCGGCAGATGCACAAGGTGATGATGGTGATCCTGTTGCTCTTTGCTTAAAGACATGTTTCCTAAGCTGCGGCAATAGAAGAGTTGACCCTTCTTGTTTGCCTGGTTGTCAGAGACTGTGTTCCTCACTGATACCGCCACCGCCGCCGCGGCCGGAGAATGTGAAGAAGAATGGAAATGTCATTGCGTAGCAGAAGTTTGAAGAAATCCACAAGGCATCAGATGGTGATAGTCTCAGTTTTCCTTTTTTTAAAAAATACATAATAACGATGGAAAATAAATGTCATTTTGTTTGCAATAGACCAGGTTATTTTGGATATGCAAAACTATGATTGAATAATTTCTGGTGCAATTTTATTGCAATTTTATGAGTTTGATTAAGTGATATACTTTTGAAGGATTTATTTATTTATTTGTTTTGATAAACAAGCAATGATTTTTATAAATTTTTAAGAAGGCAAATCCAGGATTACAAAATGGATAACGTGATCGGGAACATTAATCTATCCTTCTTCAGCATTTCCTAGCAAGATTGTGAGCCACCTTATGCCCTGTTCGATGAACTTGATTAATAGCACGAACTCACATTCCTAACTTAGGTTCAAAAAGGCTTAAATTGAGCAAATTTAAAAAAATTACAAAATATGGCCCAAAATATATCATATAAGACAATCAATCGCAAAAGACAACTACCGAAAAAAATAAAAATCTACGAAAATGACTGAAAATCTAAGCCTAGCATTGATCATTTTATATTTTATAATGAATTGGGTGCAATTCACTCAGTCTAATATATATTATATAATGTACATAATGCTCGTTGAAAAAGAAAAAAGAAAAAAGAGCCTGTTGAATACATTAAATAAATAAATCTCCCTCCTCCAAGGATTTAAACTTTTTTTATTGGCATGGCCACTCAATAGTTGTCAATTTCCTTTGAATGAAATTTTCTTGAATATCTTTCCTTAATTTTATAATTAACATGTACATGATTGCAATTTATCTCTTCTTAAATAATTATGCTACGTAAATCTTGTGAGAACAAGTAAAAAATAAAAAGACAAGCACACAAAAAAAGTTCGTATGAAATAAAAGTTCTTTTTAGTCAATCATATTAACATCAAATTTGGGTCACTTTACAATTGATTTCTAGTTCAATAAATGTTACTAGAATTCAATAATCCACCACAAATCACAAGAAACTGAACAAGAAAAACACACACCACATTACATGCATCTTCCCTCGGATCATTACTTCGGGAAATGTATATAAAAATGACGGTAAGATTTTATTCAAATGTTAAAGTCTAAAATTAAAAATATAAAGTTTTGAGTTTGAATCTGATTAGACATGTGAGTATTTTTGTCTTCTTTCATAATTGGTCGTAGTTGATAATAATTACTAGTTGTTAAATATTTATTACTAATTGATATAATTATTGAACAATCAATTCACTCAAAAAAAAAAAAAAAAGTACGTATAAAAAGTAATAATTTGTACAATATTCTATAAGTTGGTCATATAGATGAACAAAATTTCATAATTATAGTTATATTACATACAATAAATGTGGTTACAAGAATTCACGAATTCCCCAGGTCATATTACAAGGAACATAAAATTGTAATGGAAAATTAAAATTAATCCTGCACAAGGTATAATCAATGCATTATAAATAATGCTAGATCCTCTCTACTCCAAAAAGTCATTAAATTCACTCCTATATAAATACTGCCCTTAGAATTTCTTAGATTTTATAGAAAAACAGAGGTAAATTAAACAATCATCATAAAAAAAAAAAAAAAAAAGAAAAATGAAGGACAAAGGGCTTGGAAAAACTGTGGTTGTAATAATGGTGATTATGCTCATTATCTCTGTAGCAGAAGCGCTTCGTTCTCCTGATCCTTGTGACATTTGTTTCAAAATCTGCGACGTTGAAACGAATAAAGCTTGTTTCGATGATTGTAGGAAAAAGTACTGCAATCCGCCACTGAGCCGCCGCGCCGGCGATTCATCCGTTCGGGCCGGCCGAAAATGGGAAGAGACAACGAGTACTGTTGGAACAAATGGAGAGGCATCAAACTAAGTGATATCCTCGGTGCAATTTTTCTTGTTTTTTTTTTTTGTTCTTGTCTTTTAAGAAGAGTTCATGGGAAATAAATATGTTATTTTGACGAATTCTATTTGGATAAATCATCATTTTATTTTTGATAATTTCAGTTCGATTTTTGGAAAATTAAAATTCTAGGATTTTTTTATTTTGGAGGAAAAATTGATCAAATTTGCTCATTGGCATGCCAAGTGACATTTTGGAGGAAAAAATTCTCTCCTTTTCTCTTTTCATCATATTTCTTTCTCTCTGTCTTTTCTTTTTTATTTTTCTTTTCTTTTTTTTTGGAAAGAAAAAGAAAGAGAGAAATCTGGGGAGAAGGGAAAGAAAGAGAAAAAAATAAAATACAAGAAAAAAGGAAGAGAAAAAGAAAAAAATTGATTTTGTTTATTTATTTGTTTTTATTTTTAATCTTTGATCAATTAAAAAGAGGGAAGAAGAAAATAGATTTTAGTTATCTATTTTATTTCTTAATCTTTGATTGCATTTACATAATAATAAATAAATTTTGTGCTATATAAGTGATTAAAAAAGGCAAAAGGAGGAGGAAGAAAATTGATTTAATTTAATTTTATCTTTTTAATCTTAGTTTAAGTATTTATACAATTATAGGCAAAATTATAGAATTGATCCTGTATATTAGTTTACGCAGAGTTTTGTCCTTTTTTGGGGGTTATCAATTTACATGCATTAATTTTTAAAACTTTGCAATTTTATTTTGATTTTGTCCTATATTTCTCCCTAAAATTGCCCATTTAGTACCGGAGCTTGCTTACCTAGGGACTATGAATATTTGGAGAGATTGGACTGAAATTGCCAAAAATTCAAAAATAATGCATGAAAATTGCCACACCCATATTTCGAAGGATGAAAAGTGAAATAAAGTCAATATAAAGGTCCAAAAATATAATTATATCGATGAAAAATTATAGCTCCGATTGAGTTTAATTAACCTCAAGACAAATTCAGAATAATCCATTTATACTTATTATTTCATTAATTGGATATGATCAAATCCAATATGGACTAAACATCTTCAACATATTTAACCACAAAACTACACATAATAGTTTTAATTCAGGAAAATTACATTCACCTATCCTAAAAACTCATCAAATATTTTAGGATTTCTAAGTTGTTGTAAACACTCCAAATTTAATAATCTCATAAGTTTATTCAAACACCTTCTCAAGAAATAACAAGCATAAAGGCCATATTCATGCTGTAATATCAGCAATTCAGGCGTTAAATAATTAATCCTTATCTTTCCTAATATAAGTTTGATATGGGTTACTCTGCGGTAGACTGAATGCCAACATATTCACTGACCATTGAATTATAAATAATAGGAATATATTCAATCCAACATTCACCATTGAATTATAAAGAATGGGTGTTTTTCACTGTCCATCTTTCATGGTCCTATAAATTTTTTTTTTTTGTAATTCGGGTGCCTAAGTTTCGCCCGACTAATTTTGGGAGAGGACAGACTTCTCTCTGGTTCGTTCTCTAAATAAATTCGAAATGCGATCACAATTTATACACACTCGACGTGAACATTCAAGAGTCGAACACCATATAAGTACCCTGCCTTCTTGAATAATCCTATCTTCCAAGATCCACAATGAGTCCTTATCTTCCAGAATAAATCCTTATACCCATAAGAGCATGATCCTATAATCATAAATGAATCAAAAGTATTGTATTTAATCCACCCAAAAATTTCACATTATGTATCTATATGATTCAATTCAGCCTCAACTAATACGGTCGAAAACTAGACATATGTGGTTCACATTGAGGAACTTAGCTAATAACTCATCAACATTATTTTCAGTATTTTTCTTAACTAAGACTACTTGAAACTAATGATAGTTCTTTTCATTTTCTCTCTAAAATTCAACATCTAAAACTAAGGCAGAAGTTTGAAGAATTGTTGAGGCATCAAATGCTGATATACTTATCCACTTATTTATTTAGTTATTTTTTAGTATTTAGGTTATGCTATTGAAAATAAATATCAATTTCTCATAATAGAAGAGGGTTCTTTAACATGAAAACCCTGTACTTGAATAATTACTGACACAATTTTGTGTTCCTTTTAAGTAAACTAGGTATTTGTATTGGAGTTCATTGAGAAAAATGCACTTTTAGTTTCACATTTTAGAGGGTGTTGTAATTTCGGTGCTATTTTGAAAAAAAAAATTAGCTATATAAGTCAGATTTTCGTTGCAATTTTAGTCTCAAAATAAAGTTTAGAAAAAAAAAGGCTGTTTTTTATTTTAAGTCACCAAAGTGGAGGGAAAAATGGGCGGAACTACATTGCTTGGAGGGAAAATTACCAATTTTTCAGCAAGGAAATTTATTTTAAAGCCATTTTCACCATTTTCACATGCAAATAATCCAAAAAATAAAAAGAGAGCAAGTATAATCAAGTCTTAGTACCAAAAGAGAGCAATCCATATCTGAATAACTACGTAAAATTAATTTGGCCCCTCAGATTTCATAAACCCTAGGTCAAATTACAAGAATCCAATGGACTAGAGATTGCATGCACCCTATGCAGTGCATAAGTAAAAATCCAAATGCTTATAAATGTGCAACACTTAATAAATAGTGACCCTCAGTATTAGCTAGAGTGTGACAAATCCAAGTACAGAAAAAATCACCAAAAAATGAAGGGCAAAGGACTTAGAGCTGTGGTTGCAGTCATGGTGATGGCTTTCATAATAATTTCTATGGCAAATGCAGATGAGTGCCAAGACTGTGTCAAAGCCTGCTTCAAACCATACATCAATCCTGGTTGTTTGAAGCATTGCACACCAATCTGTTTTCCGCCTCGACCGGCTTCCTCACCGCAGCCTTCTCTCCCTCATCAGCCGAATCGTTTAGCTGATTAAACCCTAACTTGGTTCGGGTTGAATAAATTTGTGTCGAACAAAATATTTGCAATTTTAAGAAAAAGTGGGAGTCTGATTGATATATTGTTATGCAATATTTTCTTTGTATTAGTAATGATTTTAATAAATATTTAAGGGATATAATGAGAAATATTTTGAAAAATCCCATTTGATTGAATTTGAGAAGCATTTTTTGTTAACTATTCATGTCTGTATTTCTAAGTTCAGTTATCAGCAATCTTAAACTATTAGGTAGATAGTAAGGATACTTTCCATATTCATCTCCAACAAAGCAATCAATAAAAACAACTAAGGAAAAAAAATCGTGAATCATATATTTTAAAGAAAATAAATGGTTTAAATAATAATTTATATTTTAAAAGTAAAATAAATGATTCAATTAACAATATTTATTTTAATTTCAAAAGGCAATTAATTACACCAAATTACCGAATATTATGTGAGTCCCTCGCATTACTTATCTTTTAGGTTATCCTAAGGGCTGATATAAGCAATTTATTGATCTTTTAATTTTCTGTCAACTATTAGGGCGGGATTATCATGTTTAATTTATGGCACTACGCGGTTAAGTTCATTCGACGTTGAGAATTAATATCTTTAAAAAGAAAAAAAATTGTTGAGATTAGAATTGATGTAATTGTTTTTCATTGGGCACATTTACTAAAAGAAAAAAAGAGAAGCATCAAAAAATAAAACACAAAAATGTACTATATACGAAGTGTTTTCATCATTAAAATGCAAATCCATGCATAAGCCTGTAATTTTAATTAAATGAGATGGTCATTCAATTATTTTTCTTGAAATCTTGTAAAAAAGGAGCGAGTTCATAATTAAACAAAACAACATCAAATTTGGGCCCCCTTTATAGTTCAGCAACTGTTATAAGATTTCAATAACCCTCTACAAATTACAAGAAACTGAAAAAAAAAAACCACACTAGATTACATGCATCTTCCCTCGGGTCATAATAATTCTTGACTATAAATTAATTATTAAAAATTGATTGCTGATTAATATAATCGATAATAATTAATATTTATAATGTAATAATGTATGCATTCAAATCAATAGAAAAAACATCAGTATAAAAACCAATAAATTGTACAATATTCTATAAGTTGGTTGGATAGATGAAGAAATTTTCATATAATTCAAGCAACATATAATTATATAATATAAATCTGATTACCAGAATTATGTGCAAAATACTAATGGAAAATCGAAATTAATTCCTGTGGTGTAATCCATGCATGATAAATGATACTACATCCTCTCTACTCCAAATTCCTTAAGTTCACTCCCATATAAATACTGCCCTTAGAATTTCTTAGAGTTTTTAGAAAAAACAGAAGTAAATTAAACAATCATCATAAAAAAATAAAAAAAATGAAGGATGAAGGCCTCGGAAAAACTGTGGTTGTAATAATGGTGATTATGCTCATTATCTCAGTGGCAGAAGCACTTCATTCTCCTGATAATTGCGAAATCATTTGTGCACAAATCTGCATTGGAGAAACGAATAAAGCTTGTATGGATAGTTGTAGGGATAGGTACTGTATGCTACCACCAAGCCGCCGTGGCTCAGCCTCTCAGGCAAGCCGAAAATGGGAAGAGACAACGAGTGTTGGAACAAATGGAGAGGCGTCAAACTAAGTGAGATCCTCGGGCTATTTGTTTTCTTTCTTCCTTTAAGAAGAGTTCATGGAAAATAAATATCTTATTTTGATGAAATAAAAATAAAGATCATTTACTGCGGGAAAAATGTAGGATTATATCAAAATACTAATATAATACTCGATGAAGTAGAAAATATACGATTAAAGTTTATCCAAATTTATAATCATATCGCAAAGCATTAAGAGGACCAACATAATGATTTATTAAATTAATTTTCCTCAATTTATAAGGTGAGAAATTGCAGCTTGAGTTGAGTTTGATAAAACTCAATGTAATAATAAAATAAATAAATTTACACTTGTTATGTTATTAATTGAATCTAATCAAATTTGGTATCGACTAAAAAACTTCAATCTAGTTAATTACAAACTATTGATAATAGTTTTAATTTGCAAATATGGCATTTACCTCTGCTCGACTATAAACTATTGGCATTCGTCTTGATCCGTACATAAATTAAACGTATCAAGGATTAGAGTCCAACTCTTTCAATTTTACGTCTAAAAATAGTTACAAAAAAGAGAATTATGAATATTGTGGATTGATCAACGAAAACACTTTAATATTTGAAACAACAAGTGATCATAAATAATAATAAAAAATCGAGAATGCTAGAATTAAAGAATATGTACTCTAATATTTAAACAACAAGTGGTCATAAATAATAATAAAAAATCTAGAATGCTAGAATTAAAGAATGTATATATATGCGTAAGTGCTACTATGTACCTCATGTTTTTTAAAGATTTATATAATAATGAAAAATTAAGATAATTGAATCAAATTAGGATTCTATTATCCTTTTCAAATAAGTCTTATCAAGGAAATTAACTACGAATCAAAAAATCCAATTAAAATAAGATTTTCTTTCTTTATTCGTTAATCGAATAGAATTGAATTAGAATTCTGTTGGGCAAAAGACGAGCTCAATCAACTTAGACATATATTGATCGATCTATCTTAAGTCCATCCAAACTATTCTCATCCATCATCAACTCAGCTTACTCAGTGGCCACATAGCATAGCTCGGCTACTCTTCAATAATGATTCAATCATAAGATCGTAAAAAATTCATGTCAAGATTTCAATGATCATGCCATGGTTCAAACTTATTGAGTTAAGTGAAATTTAAGTCACATTATGTCTAACATTTCAAACTTGAACAGAGGCTCCTCTTCGTTAATATTTTTCAAAAATCACGTTAACTTTTATCTTAAATGATCAAAATAGCCCGTATTAATGGCTAAAATTACAAAAAGTAGCCCATGAGAACAAGAACAGAAATTG
Organism: Paulownia fortunei; assembly: GCA_019321725.1. NCBI lineage: Eukaryota > Viridiplantae > Streptophyta > Magnoliopsida > Lamiales > Paulowniaceae > Paulownia > Paulownia fortunei. The sequence continues at coordinate 21,384,056 of CM033112.1, read as the reverse complement.
CAAAAATGCCACTGTAGGGCAAAATTAAAGAGAATGTACTAATAAACAGGATCTAATAGTACAACCTACGAAACACTAAACTCTAAAATAATAAAAAAATCTTAAAACTAATCAACTGGATTAACAATTAAACCAAGCCTAGCCAAATGCCAATCTTCTAATCTAGTTGATCCTAATTAAATATGAGTAAAATTGAATTTTGAATATTCAAATTGAGCACCATAAATTTGTAAAGTGAACTTGAATCTTATTTGGCTCAAATTGAATAACACAATCTTGTGAAGTTCTTGTGAATATGGAGAATTATTTGAGACAATCTTTATTTAAAAAGAAAGTTCATATTCAATTCATAAAATCAAAATGTGGCTCCTGCCTCAAGATTTCGTGAACCCATTTCATATCACAAGAAACCCTAAAAATCCAGACCAGATTACAATCTCCACCACAATCACAAATAGAATCAAAATACAATTATCTAAATCTTTTCCTATATGCAAACATATGGCAATTGACAACTATAACATATAATTATATACAATGAATCTGTCACCAGAATTCTAATGGGCATAATAAATTCCTCTATTCTAAAATTATATATAGAAAAGCCCCTTAAAAATTGCTAGAGCTTACACAAAGACAGAAAAAAAAAATCAAACAATTATTCATATAATAATTACAAAAAAAAAATAAAAAATGAAAGGCAAAGTGCTGGGAAAAACTGTAGTTGTAATCATGGTGGTGATGCTCATAATGTCTGTGGCAAAAGCAGATGTATATCCTGATTGCCCTTACATTTGCTCCAAAATCTGCGGCGGGGTCACGAATAAAACTTGTTTGGGTACTTGTCAGAAGAAGTATTGTATTCTGCCACCGCGCCACGGCGGCGGCGGCTCGGCCCATCCGCCCGGGAAATGGGAAGATACTAGTGACGAGCAACCGGAAAGATTCAATGCATGAAAATGAGTGTTGGAAGAAATGGGGAGCCATCAAATTTAAGTGATATACTCACTGCTATTTCTTTTTTCTTTTATTTTTCTTTTTCAAAAGAATAAAATGTATGTGCCGTTTTGCAGTACTGAAAAATTTTACTTTGATGTGTTGATGAAATATTATAGTAATTTATTTATTTATTTATAGGGGAAAAAATATCATCATAATATTAATCTAATACTCGATGATGATTTATAGTTCTCATGAATTGAGAGGCATAAAGTAGGGGCTGGTATGTTTGGATTATTAAATATGGGTACTCGCAATTTAATATAATAATTTTTAATATTTTTTTTAGCTTAAATATAAATTTGGTTAAAACAATTGAGCTCGCTCAAAAAAATCACATACAAACAATTTTGAAAATTAAGATTTTTTCAATTTTTGGGGAGAAAATTAATACGTGTTTTTTTTTTATAATGGGAATGTCAACTTCTAATTTACAGGATCAAAATCATTATTCCTTCTTAATTTACAGACAATTTTGCAGCAAACCCCAACCTTTCGGTATGAGGGCCACATTAAAAAGAAAAAGAAAAAGAAAGACTTTGTCTTAACAAAAACATATTAATAACCTCATATCTTGCCTTAATCACTAAATGTTCAAAATCAAATTTTTAATTTTATTTAAACTCAAATGAATATTTTCTTTTTTTTTATTTTTATTTTTTTTCCTTCCCCTCTCTTCTAATCTTCACCTTAGCAACCGTACCCCTACTTACTTTTCAACCGTAGCCCCCACCAATCTTCCGAATTCTCTACCCCAGCTCCTTGCTTCCCCACCCCAGGTCCCAACCCCTCTCGAATCCAGGACCCTCAGCAAACCCCACCATCCCCCGGCACCCCACCCCAGCCCCAAACCCCATCTCCAATCCTAACCCCAGCGTCTGTTTGTAACTCTACCCACCCAACTCCAATAACAATGGAATTGGTTGAATTTATTTTGGGTGTTTTGGAAAGTATTTTGAGAGATATGTTTGGGAGAATGCACTAAAAATGTGTTGTATTAAGAAAAAAAATGTATTTAAAATGTGATAAATATTTGATTTTGTTTGAAATGATTAATTGAGAACGAAAATAAAGTTGGAAAATGAAAGGAATGTTTGTACAAAAATTCAATATTGTGAGATTATGATTCAGATATGATAGAATTTTATTTTTGTACAACATTGACGAGTTTGCACTTTGAGCAAAATATAAGTGAATTGTTGGAGATGAATTATCCCGTATCCAATGATCATACGAATGGTTTATGGTTTAAAATCGAGAATTGGCTTTTTTTACCTCAAGAGATGCCTTTCGGGATAAAATCGTATAATTCCAATCAAAGCAAACAATACCTTTTAATGATGAAATACATCAAGGATTTTTATTCAACTTACTATTTTTTGAAAAATTTATAAATTCTAACATCTTATAAACTTAACTGACACTCTAGATTAAATGCATCTTTCTTGAATTATTAGATGGAAAATTGCTTACAAAAACAAAGAAAATATTCTGGTTTTAAGGTACAGAATTTTTTTAAATTCATGTAATTATATATAATGAGTCTGGTTACAAAGAACAAGGAACATAAAATTCTAATGGAAAATCGAAATTAATTCTGCACAAGGTATAATCCATGCATGATAAATGATGCTAGATCCTCTCTACTCCAAAATTCTTAAGTTCACTCCTATAAATACTGTGACGCTTATCGAACCAAATATTGAATTCGGGTCCACCTAAACTTTTCTAGTCTGCCCCTGACAATCATCTCAAGAAAAGAAAAATGGAGGACAAAGGGCACGGAAAAACTGTGGTTGTAATCATGGTGATTATGCTCATTATCTCTGTGGCAACAGCACTTCATTATCCAGACCATTGCGAATACATTTGTTCCAAAATCTGTAATGGAGAAACGAACAAAGCTTGTCTGTATAACTGTAGGGAGAAGTACTGTAGTCTACCACCGAGCCGCCGCGGCTCAGCCTTTCCGGCCGGCCGAAAATGGGAAGATACAGTGGTTGTTTGAACAAATGGAGAGGCATCCAACTAAGTGATCATATCCTCAGTGCTATTTGTTTTCTTTTTGTCTTTTAAGAAGAGTTCATGGAAAACAAATATCTTATATTGATGGAAAAAAATATTATGTCCATTTAGTGGGGCAAAATGTAGGGTTACATAAAAATACTAATCTAATACTTGATGAAATAAAAATTATACCAACGGCCATATTTTAATTTGAGCCCAAAATATTAATTTGAGTCTAGTTCAACCTAATAAACCTCGAATCTACATAGGTAACAATTTAAATACATCATTCATTTTATTTTAAATGTATTATTTATCTGTTTAGATACCGAATTAATATCAGAAGGTAAATATCGTTAAAACAACCACGATTCAACATATACAATTAAAAAACTCAACATTCTATCTTAACGAAGTCAAGCCCTTAATTTACTCACCACAACCTATACAATTAAAGTTTCCAAATTAATAATTGTGTGGCTGGCAAAATGTCACAAAGCATCAACACAAGCAACATTAACAATTTGTCAAGTGAATTCTCCTTAATTTACAAGGTGGGAAATTGAAGTCTGAAATGGGTTTGATCAAACCAAAGATAATCATAGAATAACCAATTTATATGTGTTATATTATTAGTTGAATTCAATCAAATTTAATTTGAACTAAAAAAACTTCAATATAGTTAAGCACAAAACTATCAATAAAAGTTTTAATTCAAGCATATTACATTCACCTCCCATCAACAATAAATTATTGGCATGAGCCTTTCCTAAGGTTTCAAACATTAGCAAAAACCATTCTTCCATTAGTTTTTCTTGACGATTCCGTTAATTTTGAGTTTAAATGCCCAAAATACCCCTTTATCAATGGCTAAAATCGCAAAAAGTAGCCAACTATCCCATGAGAACAAGAACGAAAAATTGCAAAAAATGCCATTGCTTGAATTATAAAGAATTCAATAATCATCAAGAAACACATCCTACAAAACATATAATTCAAAAATAATAAAAAAAATTAAAAATATAAGAAAAACTAATAACCTTATAATGAACCTTTTATAACATCAAACCACTTTATTAAAATTTGTTAATCAGTTGGGTTACCAAATAAACCAGCCCAAGCCCGATTTCTGGCCTATTTATATTTGACCTTATCCTAATTAAATATGAATAGGTTGTCTTTGAGCATTTAAATTGAGTCTGATAAATTTATAAACTGAACTTAAACCTTTATAAATTCTCCCTTTAAACTTTTAAATTAGATAATAATTCAACAATTCTTATTTTTTATATAAAATTTATATAACATTCTTTAACTTTTAAATGAGATGATAATTCAGTAGTATCTATTATATAAATGCAATTATCATTCACTAGTCTTTCCTTGAAATTCTTGTCAATATGGAGAATTATTCGAGACAATCTTTATATGAAAAGAAAGTTCATAGTCAATTCCAAAAATCAAAATGTGGCTCCTGTCTCTAGATTTCATGAACCCAATTCATATCACAAGAAACCCTAAAAATCCAGGCCAGATTACAATCATCCACCACACTCACAATAAAATCAAAAATACAATTTATCTAAATCTGAAAAAATTGTCAACTATAAATAAGTCCCCCAGAATTTTTCAGAACTCACTATTAAAACTGAAAAATTAATAGAAAAAATGAAGGGCAAGGGTGTTGGACCTGTATTCTTCCTAGCCATGGTGGTGGTGCTCGCTATGGCTATCACCATGGGAAACGCAGATGAACTTGGTGATTGCATGATCGCCTGCGCCAAAACCTGCATTAGTGCACCCGATTATCCGTCTTGTAAATCTGATTGTCGGCACCCGTGCACTAATGTGCCTCGTTTGCCGATTGCACCTGCGGCTGCGCCGTCTCTGCCGCCGCCACGACACCGGTTGACAAATTAAGTAGCTGTTTTGGTTTGAGATGGATGAATTTGTTTATCAGTTGAACTGAGGATTATAGATTGGTTTTGCAATGATGTAGTAATTCAATAAAATTTTACTTTGCAACTTGCATTAGTTAGTGCAACAGCTTGGGCTCAATTTTTTATTTTATTTTTTATTTCTGATTTTTTTTATTTTTGTCTAACTTCGGTTTATGCATATGAGTTGTGATTATAAGAACAGATAGAGCATTAAGATTTGGGACTAAAGAACAATTACAAAAGAATCTCAAAATAATTGTGCATGAAAAACAAGTAAATGAATAAGTCTTGCTTCCCAATCTAAAATTATTGCTATATTTGATTCAATATAAAGTTAAATTATTTAATTGTAAACTATTTTATCGTATTAATATTTGTCACATTCAATTAGATTGATTTTTTTTTTAACACTAAATTACTCATATTTAGAAACGGGAGTAAAAATTTTATGTGGGGTAATAACATAATTATCTCATATTTAGCAATAACATATGGGGTTGACTATTAGATTTGTTTTGTATAAATCATATAATAAAATGGGAAAAACATCAAATTCATCCCCGAGATTTTAGTTTGGTTCCAAAATCATTCATAAAGTTTTGAATATTGTTAATGTCATCCCTCTCACCAAATTCCGTCAATAATTTTTATTCTATTTTAAGAAACAAAATAAAATAAAAGTAGACTCATTTCATTTCTATAGACTTTATTATGTAAAAGATATAAAGTAAGAGAGATAGACACGCAAACCATTATAAACAGTCCGCCACAAAATTATCTGAAAAATATTGGCAAATGACTTTTAGTTTAATGAAATATATAAGTCAACTCATCAAGATAAAGAGATATAGAAGAGGGATTGACTTTTAATAAAGAAAAAAAAAAGGTAAAAAAGAACAATTATATATGTGAGTAGATAATATTTATGACAATTTTCCTTTATAAACATGCCACAAAGCAATAAGGTCATCTTTTCAAATGTATCTTATATGAACTATTGACATAATTCCTCACCTACATGTTGACAATTTGAGCCTCTTCTACATGTTCATAATTCAATGACTAAATAGATGTAATCTAATTCATTAAAAATGGAACTATAAATGACCATATTAGGCATCAAGCATACTTAAAACCAGACAGCCTAATTTGTGAGAGAGAGAGGGGGGGCTTAGATCCTTTGCAGCCATGGATAAGGGGAAAAATGTGCAAGCAATAACTGCAGTGATGGTGTTGATGCTAATATTTGCAGGTCAAGCATCAGCTTCTTTCAAGAATTGCTTTGCTGGTTGTGCCATTGGTTGCCTCTTTGGAGGGCACAAAGTCATTTGTGTATTCAAATGCTTCGCCAAGTGCCTCCTTGGTGTGGGTTCATCTGAGCTCGATTATTGTAAGTTTGACTGTGCAGTTGATCAATGCGCTCATTTTGTCAATGGTGAGATCTTTTATGTCGACGTTTCTCAATCTATATGAATTATTTATTGACAAATTCTATATGTACTGAGTGTATATACATGGAATTGAGATTTCGGTACATAAATATTTTTAGTATTATGTATAAGGGATTAAATCACAAAGGCAGTGTAAGGGTAGTCATCCCCCTCCCAACAGTAAATTTTGTAAGTAATAAGTGGAAATGAAGTCTTTTTGCAACCCCCCCACCCCCACAACTTACTCATGAGTCATGGACCCATGGTGCTCCCTATTCTAGTGAAATTCTAATTAAAGTTTGGTTCCAACTCTTGGTGTGCAGGAAGGGTTAAAGGGACAATTTCTAGTACTCTAATCAAAATCAATCTTTGGATATTGCAGATTTTAACATTGAAGATGTTGACAAAGTGGATAGATGTGTTAATGAGTGTGAGGTTGGAGAATGTAGCCTCTTGGCCCAAGCCATGGCTTCACCAGCCTTAGTTTCTTCACAAAAGTTATCACCAACCGGAGCTCCATCACCAAGATAGTTAAATTTCGGGTTTAATTTGATCCATTCATGCTTGGAAAGTCATGGAAATACTAACAATGAATTGGGAAGCTAATTGTGTAAATCAAAATGATGGAGTTACGTTCTTGATGTGAAAATTGGCATCCACAGTTCCCTTTTCTGATTTTTGCAACCTAATATATATATAAATACATATATATTCAAGGAATAAATTAATGCTAGACTAGCTTGAACTCGATTAATAATAAAATAATGCACTAATAATGATAAACTATTAATAATAAACACTCATATTCGATAACTCATTCTTAGAGAAGTTAAGTGAGATCGAAGTTAGGTCTCTTGATTGATTTGATTAGATGTTATAAAAATAAAATTAAAAAAATATTTTAATTCTAGAAATAAACTTGAAAATTATAAATTTATTATAAATGCTAGGCCAACCAATGAGAATTCTATTGAATAGGTCAAAAATATCATCAACATCAATAACATGAACACTCATCTAATGATCTAAATAAGAATAAATATAGGCAATTGTCTAATTGACTTTTTAGTCTCTTATGAGTAAAACTCAATTAAAATTCAAATGAACCTGAAAATGGAGAATAGTTTTGACTTTATTAACCATATACCTAGATATATAACCTTTGCAATTATTTCTTATTAGGTATACAAGATTACTTATATCTAATCAACATACTTAGATTTATGAAATATTAGAGTTATCTGTTACAAATTATCAATGTTATAAATATACACAACGACAACCAACCCACCCCTTTTGGTACTCAAAATTCAATTATATATTAATGAAATCACCTCTAAATCTCCAAAATCCAATTACAAATAGATGTAATCCCATTACAAAAATAGAACTATATATATATATATATATATTTGAATCAAATGAGGGTAAGTTCTATTTGTTAGTTTTATTTCAACTTTCTTGTTTCACTATTGCTTCTTTGTGGACTTAGATACTCGTACATATGACATTTTATTCAATAGTACTATTTAAATGTCTATTGTTCCTACATAGTAAAAAAATAATGTAGATGTTCATTTCTAATATTTTCACAAGAGTTTTATTGATTTTTGTGTAAGATTGAAAATATATTTGAATAATTATTTTTAGATAGAAAATTTATAAAGTTAAGTATGAAATTATATTTGATTTATTATTTTTAATAAAATTATTTTCAAATTATATATATATAATATTAAATAATTTGATAGAAATGGGGTTCATAATTAAGATTTTATGGGAGTTAGATATTTTAATAAAATAAATTTTAAGTGATGGATCATACAATAATGATGTAATTGATAATAAAAATATGTTAAAAAGAGTGAGTAAGAGTTGTGAGTTTCGTATTATTAATGTAAATAGTAATAAAAATATATTCATGAAAGAATGTGTAGTTGTAGGGAGAAATGAGTTGATTTATGAAGAAAGATTGATTAATATTATATAAGAATAAGTTTAAAAATAATAAAAATAGGATTGGAAAATAGTTTGAATGGAAAAATTAAAAATTAAAATAAAATATTTTTAATAAAATTAAGTAAAATAAATATAATTATATATTTAAAATAAAAAATATATAAAAAATTCACTGAAATGAAAAATAAAGGTTGCCCCAGTGTTTTCCAGCTAAAAAAGTCTCAACCCTACTAACCCATTTTCCAGCCTATGGTTGGCTCTACACCTTGTCAATCGAGTTTCCCGTCAATCAATTCCTGAAAGCTTTTTTCTTGATCTTTTTTTCTTATTTTTTGTTTATTTTTTTATTTTATTTTCTGCCTTTTGTTTCATTCTCACATTCATTTTCAACTGTACACCAAATCCACACAAAACAATTGAAGTCAAACTCACTTATTTTTTCTATCATTCAACACTATCATCATGCACGTCGGTCCCACCCAATTTCTCTATTAAACTAATGATCATTTACATAATCAAAATAATATGTGCTCTTTTATAATATTCTACAATATTTGTTAAAAAAAGTATACTTTAAAAACTCAAAACCAAGCAAAAATCCTCATTCTTTACTATTTTTCTATACTAGAACCCATCTTAAATTCTCAAAACCAAACATAAACTCAATTTTAAATCTATTAATTTTCTATCTCAAATTTCATATCAAAATATAATATCAATTTTCACACTAAAACTAATACACACCAAAAAATTTCAATAAAAATATTGAAAAAAAAAATCTCACCAAAAGAAAAACCAAACAATTTCCATATACAAATGCAATAATACTGTGTTAAATCGATTTTTTAATGTTATTGCAGATTTTGGCAAAGTGGATGATTGTGTCAGTAAGTGTGAGACTGAAAAATGTAGCCAGTTGGGGCAACCCAATGAACCTGCTCTGATCTCAACTTCCTCAGGAAAGCCATCACCAACTGGAGTTCCATCAAATGGGGGGGGGGGGGGGGGGGGTGTTCCGCAATATTTGTTTCGTGCATGGTATCAGCATTTTTATTTTCAATTATTATACTTTTTTTTCTTACCAAGAGACATTGATCTGGAAACTAGCCATATTTTTTATTTTTTTATTTTCTTTTTAATTTCTCAAGTATATCTATATGTTTGCATGACTAAATGATGGCAAAACCCAATTGCAAAAGTAGAAAACACGAACAATTAGCATAATTGTTGAAAATCAATAAAATAAAAGCAATAAGGATATAATGATTCCATATCTTTACTTGCATATCTAAGTTACATAATGCGAGAGAGAACGAGCGAGGAGTAGAAACTTGAGATTGTCAAAATTTTAAAATATTTGAGATCGATAATATTAAAAATAATAATATTATTTTATATAAGATCACTATAGTACAAACTAATATAATAACATTAAAATTACCAATTTTTAAGCTCCAATCTTCATGTTAACAATAATTAGATAATACTACGATACTAATATTAAAATTCTTACAAAATAATAAATTTGTTATCCACGGAAACTGTGTGTTACAGGTTCCTTAAAACTAATTCACTTCCTCCACAAAATGCTTGAAGACTAGACCTATGTGTCTCAGTTTTTTTAAAATTGATTCACTTCCTTCACCAGAATGCTTGAGGACTTGAGTAGCATATATCTCCTAAAATAAAACTAGGGTTGATCACGGTGTAATTTTATATTTTTTTACTAAGTTTAAACTAAATTATTATATTCGGTGCGGTTCGGTGCGGTTTAAGCGATTTTGCTGTTCTGATCAACAAAAAAAAAAATCATGTGATTGAAAAAAAATATATACTTTCAAAATATTAGCAAAAAATTAAATTGACATGAAAATATATTTAAACAATAGCAATGAAGTGTTTTCAAAATATAAATATAAAGACTAAGTTTTGAAAAATTAATTGCATAATTTTTATTGTCACGAGAAAAAAAAAATACAATGAAAAAATAATCATTTTTCTCTTTTGGCGAAAAAAATCAAAATATAAATTTTTGAGAAAAATGAGAAGAAAGGCATTGCAAAAAATGAGAAATTTGGAAAAACTTTAGATTTGGGAGAAGTTAGTTATGATGAGAAAAAAGTAGAAGAAAAAATATATATTATAGGAAGAGACTGAAAATGAAATAAATAGACTAGGGTTTGATACTTAATTTAATCAATAAACTTTGCACATAAAGATAAAAAACATATACTCGCGCACTAGGAGGTGGTGGGCAGTGGGATTTTAACTCAAATTAGTAGCCTCTTTAGAGAGCACAGATTCATTTATGTATTCAAATACTTCGCCAAGTGCTTCCTTGGTGTGCGCTCATCAGGGCTCGATTATTGCAAGCTCGGTTAGACAGTTGATCAATGCACTCATTTTGTCATCTTTTATATTGATTTTTTTTTATATCTATTTAAATTACGTGTTATAAAATACTATGTGTACTCAGCGTAAGTACATAAATTTTGAATTATAGGTTGAGATTTGAGTGCAGTAAAACTTGTAAATTTTTTCAGTGCTATTTACAGGGGATAAAATTAAAAATAGGGGCGTAGAGGCAGTCATCCTCCTCCCAACTTCAAATCCTTCAAATTTGTAGGTAATTAACTGAAAAATAAATTTTTTGCACCCCGTCCCCAATTTACTCATGAGTCATGGACCCATGGTGCTCCCCATTCTAGTGAAATTCTAATTAAAAGTTTTGGTTCCAACTCTTGGTGTGCTAGAAAGGTTAAAGGGACAATTTCTGTCATTCTAATGAAATCAATCTATGGATGTTGCAGATTTTAACATTGAAGATGTTGAAAAAATGGATAACTGTGTTAATGAGTGTGAGATTGGAGAATGTAGCCTCTTGACCCAAGCCATGGCTTCACCAACCTCAGCTTCTTCACAAAAGCTATCACTAACTGGAGCCCCATCACTAAGATAGTTAAATTTCTTGTCAAATTTGATCAATTCATGCTTGAAAAATCTATGAAATTACTAAGATGGACAACAATAAATTGGAAAAGTAATTGTGTGAACTAAAATGATGGAGTTACATTCTTCATTCTTCTTGTGAAAATTGGCATCCACAGTATATATATATATATATATATCCTGGGAATAAATAAATGCTAGGCTTGCTTGGACTCAATTGATAATGAAATGATATACTAACAATAATAAATTATTAATAGTAATCATGCTCACTCCTCAACTCCATTCTATTTGTTTAATCAATTGTGAAAATGAAATAAAAAATATTTTTTTTATTTAAGGGATAAACTTGAAAGCAATAAATTTAGTTTAAATGCTCGGCAACCAATGAGAGATTTTTATTAAACAGATCAAAAATATTATCAAGACAATAACATGCACACACATCTAATGATCTTAGCAAGAATAAATATGGGCAATTGTCTAATGACTTTTTAGTCTCTTACAAGACTAAAACTCAACAAAAATTTAAATAAAATTGAAATAGAGAATATTTTAGATTTCATTAATCATATGCCTAGATAGATAACATATGCAATCATTTGTTATTAGATATATATTGATACTTATATCTAACTGACATTAGGGTGATACATACAAATGACCCCCATATAATTATTGATGTCATTCGTGCAAATGATCCTAGGTATATTATTGATGTTATCAACATACACAATGATAATTAATTCAATCTCAACGTACCCGAAATCCAATTATAGGTTCTACATACCCAAAATCCAATAACAAATAAATGCAATCACATTACTAAAATTGAACTGTATATATAAATCAAATGAGGCCTCTAGAATTCATGAATAATAATAGTTAGAAGTAAATATAGAGGAAGAGGAGTGAAACTGATCCACCATGTATCAAGGCAAAGCCATTCCAAGGATAAATATGATCATCATGGTGTTGATGTTGCTATATGCAGGCCAAGCTTCAGCATCTTTCAAGCAATGCTTTGTACCTTGTGTTATTGGTTGTTTTTTGGTACCAAAGGATGAGTTCAAGTGTACATTTAAATGCTTTGCCAAGTGCCTCACTAGTCCAAGTTCAACTAGTCTCGACTATTGTAAATTGGGTTGTGCGGCTGATCAATGCGCCCGATTTGGCAGGGGTAAGACATACATACTTGTATTCGAAGATAATCAATCCGATACAACATTATATATATTTAATAATAATATTTAAATATACCTATTTTTTACATACAATACAATAGATTGAAAATCTTGAACTGAATATCGTAAAAAACTTAATTTCTTGTATATGAATACAATAATATTGTGCTAAATGGATCTTTTTAATATTATTGCAGATTTTAATAAAGTGGATGATTGTGTCAATAAGTGTGAGACTGGAAAATGTAGCCAGTTGGGGCAAGCCAATAAACCTGCTCCAATCTCAACTTCCCCATCACCAACTGGAGTTCCATCAGCACCTAGACAGTGAGATTTCGGGTTTTATTTGACCCGTATGGCTAATTGAAAGTCTATGAAAATAGGAAAACATATGGGGAAAAAGAGTAGTAAGATTGGAATTGGAGGGGTGGTGTTCCTCAAACATTTGGTTCGTGCATGGTATCAGCAGTTGCTATTTTTTTTGTTTCTAATATTATAATTTTCTTATAACATTGATCTCGAAACTAGCCATATTTCTCTCTCTCTCTCTCTCTCTTTTTATTTTTTTATTTCTTGTTTTGGTTTCAATATTTTGTCAAATATATTTATATGTAGGGACGAAGCAGAAAATGAATGTGGGGACGAAATTTATTTTTATTTTTTAAAATATAAATAAAGAATGTTTTTATTTTTTTATAAAAAATAAAATAAAATTTAATAATTTTATATAAAATTTATATTAATTTAAAAAAATTATAGAACTAGGGGCCACCGCTGAGGCTTCATCTCTATCTATATGTTTTCATGACTAAAATGCTGGGCAGACCAAATTGCAAAAGTAGAATACATACTAGCATCCTAATTCACATGATGAGGGAGAGACAACGAGTGAGGAGCAAAAATTTGAGGCTCTCAAAAGTTTTAAATAAGATCGAAAGAAGCTTAAAATGGTGTATTAAAAATTGATAAGAATAAATCAGTTATTACAATAGTATGTGTTAAATATATAACTATTGAATTCAAATTATTTTAATTTTATTTAATTTACATTTCATATTAAAAAGATCATTCTTTTTACATATATTTAAGTCTATTGAACGATAAAAAGATAAGATGATTATTAAAAACTTTAAGTGGCCAAATTCCCCATTACGATTGCAGCTTTTGAACCTATACAAATTGTCCTTTTTCTTCCATTTTTCTTTTTTATCAAATTTTACCTTCTCATATTTTTCCATTTTAGGTATTCTTTTTACTTTTCATCATAAAATAATAGTCGTTTTAAGTCATACTGAAAAAAATGACCATAAAATCATTCCTACTTAGATTTCCGACATTTGAACTCTCTCCAAAAAGCACCGTTCTACACAAAAAACTAACTATATTGATATTACACTAAATAAATCGTTCAATAATTAAAAACACACAAAAAACTTGGAAATGCATGAAAATATTTATTAATCTAAAAACTCATTCAATCTCATTATAGCCGCAAATAAAAATTTTAAAAAAATCAAAATCATATGGTTATCAATAATCACAAATACAAAAGGCAGCTAAACATCCAGATAGCCCAATTTTGCGAATTCTCAAGTCTTGAGGGCCATAAAATAAAACCACAACATATATAAGTAATAATTACCAAAACCAACCGGGTAGATGAAATTGGGCTGGGGTAGAGATCAATTTCAGTCTCGGATATATCTTAGCCCGGATCCGGATATAGCAAAGTGATGTCCCCAAAAAGCCCTTGAGAATGAGATAAGTAATAGACATTATTACCCTCATGGTTAAACTTGACCATGAAAGAAAAAAAAAAAAAAAACTTGCAATTTTGCCTAAATTGAGTGAAAAGAGATGGCCTTTTTAATTTAGTAACTTTTTTTTTTTAAAGTAATAATTAGTCAATCATTAAATCTACACAATTATCAATAACTTATTAATTTTATCGAATACAAGAGATAAATATTTACACGTCTTACAAAATTTAAACTCAAAACCTCAGATTATTTCATTTAAAAAAAAAATCTTCACAAAATCGAAGAAATTGGTCATAGTGGAATTCCTAAAATTGAATTTAAACATATCAATGAATAATTAAATGACAATCTGATTACACAATGTTGACTATATGAATTTATCACGTAATTAAATCACTTTTTACACATGAATCACGTTAGCTAAATCACTATCCCAATATCACGTAATTTATCACGTATTTGTTAAACTATACAAATACTAAACCAATATTTATTTAATAATCAGTAGCTTTTCAATATCCAATTTATAATTATACAAATTCGAAATCTGCATTCATTTTTAATAATCAGTAATCCGATTTTACCAAAAAAAAAAATAATATATACGAATCACATTAGGCATCCACAATTCATAAACAAGAATAATTAGTTAATTAGTGACGATTAGAAGTGTGATTAAAATTAAATGCTATGGAAGTTGTATCGAGGATTGCTTTGCCGCAGCAGGAGAACGCATAGCGTGTGCCGTAAAATGCCTTGCCAAGTGCATCAAGGCTGAGGACTCAAACGGGCTCCAATTGGTTCTTCAATTGATCAGTGCGTTAGATTTAATAACGGGTAATTATTTTTAACCACATGCATTTGATACATAAAACATATTTTTAAGTGTGTCTGACAAATAAAAAACATTCTTAATTATATTGAATGTTGTAATAATATTAATTTTGTGTAAGTTAGGTTTTTTACGCGCAAAATTATATAATTTTTATTGAAAATTTGGGTGTTGGTTAATTCATATCCCGCGATTTATCCTTCTTAAATGCTAAGAGCAGGTGTTTATCAGGTTCAAAACTAATTCGGCGCAAACCCGAATTATCAAAAAAAAATAAAAATGATATGTTATATAGTGATATGTTTGTTTATGTTAATGTGCTAATTCAATTTTTATTTTTTTTAATAATGCAGAGGTTGATAAAGTGGATGATTATGTCAATAAGTGTGAGATTGGCAAATGTAGGCCATCAACAATGCCAAGTCAGTGAGATTGACATTACTCTTTATGTTATGTCCGGTTCTTGGATTTTAATAAGAAAAAGATTAAAAAAATAATATTTTTCTAATTAAATAATCATTATTTTGTGCTTCATTTTCTCTCATCTAAATACATTTAGGGTTTTTAACTGGTCAAATTTAAATGGAGTCTTATTGTTCTGAATCTCAATCCAAATTTAATTTTTTATGTATGGGAATTCGCACTGAAAAGGCTATTTTTGAATTCCAAAAAATAAAAAAATATATATGAAACGAGGAGGATCCGAGAATTTTGAAATAACTAAAATTGAATCCCATTTAAAAAAATCTAAGTTTAAAAAAAGATCCAAATACAAGTAGCTGTAAAGTGGTTCATAATTAAATTTTTGAAACCTACATTGTAAAATAGATTACACAAGAAATAGATAAGCTAATATAATTTAAAATTATCTTATTCAAATTTTTGACAGAGCAAATATTTCAACTCTAAATCGTTCTAATTATTTTTCGTATCATAAATCTTTTAATTTTGGTTACACCATATCTATATCCATTTTTAATCGATTAGAATTTCTAAATAGTTGGTTCAAATTCCAATTTAATTAGAAATTAGATTAATTGGCATCTCAAATACTTACACTTCTTTACTCGCAAAATTTAAATGGGCCTATTCTCCGACCCAATACCGACAAGTAGCCTGCTTAATACAAGTCCACCCAATAGACAAGTGGGTTGGGCTGGACTTGATCCGACTTCAGATCCAGATAAGAATCATCGTCCGGATCCGGCTAAACTAAAATCAAGTAAATTACCGTAAACACCCTGAAAATAAGATAATTCCATGTCCATTAGGTTTCCATCCATTCAAGTGTACAGAACAACTTCAACTCATCCGTCAATGCCTACCCGGCTACCAACCACCCCACCCCCAACCCCTCTATATATAAACCTCTTGACTCTCCTGTAAGACTAGAAGAAATTCAACAACAAAAATCCCCCAAAATCTACCCTAATTAATTGTAGAAATCTAGGGTTTTTCAAATCTCCGATCACATCTCAAAACCCTAACTTCTGTCCCAATTGCGGGACTGCTTCCTAAATCGGGGTGGTGTATTATTTTTTCTTCTTTCGATTGCTGGTGATGGCGGAGGAGGAAATTGAGTACGAGAGCGATCCGGAGGAGGCAAAGCTGTCGTTGAAGATGCGGAGGAGAGAGGCGAGCGACGATGAAGAAGAGGGAGGGGGAAATCGTCGGGAAAAACCGCCGCAAAGGATTGATGATTCGGATGGGGAATCTGAAGGGGCTGCGGCGGAGTATGAGGACGAATTGGAGGAAGAGGAGGAAGATTATGATTTGGATGAAGAATATGTGGAGGAGGAGATAGAGGAGGAAGAAGAGGTGGAGTATGAAGAAAGCGGTGGTGCGAGAGGTGGGGATGGTGTGCAGGTGGTGGCAGTGGAAAGAGTGGAGGATGGGAAAGAAGAAGCTGTTGCGGGGGAGCTGATAGAGGAGAAGAAGGGAGTGAATAATGATGCAAGTGAGATTGATGGCGAAAATAATAATATTGCAGATGGTCAGCATGAGGAAGAGAGAAAGGAAATAGAGCCCTTTGCTGTGCCAACGGCAGGGGCATTTTACATGCATGATGACAGATTTCGGGACAATGCTGGTGGGCGACATAGGTATTGGAATTTGTTTCTCAGGTTTTCAAATAATGTTGTGTAACAGAGTGAGTTGAATTGAACAGCTAGGATGTTTAACTGTTGAAAAATGAGTTCTTTTGATCATTATTTAGATTATCTGAGACTGGGAGGTATTTCCTTTTTTATTTTCCCGGAAACTTTTCAATGGAACTAGTTGGATGCTGTCATGACATGTGAACTTCTTGGTCTGGCTTTGGTTTAAACTAGTGCTTTTACTTTTTATTTTCTTGAGAGGATTCATAGCAGAAAAGTTTTTCTATTAGTTAATTTTTTCCATCTTTACAACTAGAAGAGAGTATGAAGAATCTGGGCAAGGAGAACTAATCGGCATGTGCGGAAGAATGAATGGAGGGTTAACTTAGTGAGTAAGTTCCCTTAATTGGCTGGCATTTTGAGAAACATTATGTTTTGAATATGAAGGTTTTTGAAGAGGGGATATTTAACTATGTAGGCCTGAAAGCAGCTTCCAGAAAGAAATTTTGGGATAGATTATCAAACAAACATTAGTGGGGAAAGGAACATTAGTAGGGACCATCACTTATTTGTTTCTTTTGTCTTTGGTGAATTGCATCCTACTCAGTATCTAGCTTTTGCTAAAGATTGTCAAAGTACCAAGTATTTATAATTTCAATGTTGTAGAACCAGTAGCAAGGCTCTATCCAAATGGAACAGTAAATACAACATGCAAACAATTCATTTGAGAGATAGAGAGAGAGATTAGAACCCCATCTACCTTATAGACCAAATAGATTACAAAAAATTGTGGCAGAAAGTGACAGTAATGATAACAAAAAAGGATAGAAAGATGAAGAGGAAAAAATTTACTAACTTGGCCAATTATTGTCAGGAACTGTTCTATATAGTTCAGCACCCATAAAAAAACTTTCAATCCTTAGCATGTTTTCTCAAGTAAATTATCCTGCTTGTTGAGAGAGTTCATCAAGTAAATTCTCCTACCGCACTAGGAGTGAAAAATTACCCCTGGTCTGTCCGAGAGTACAAAGCAATCAAGTAACCTGCAAAAGAATTTAAGGAAACATATTTAGCTTAGTTACCATTGTGTTATTGTTTTAGCTTGCTAGATACAGAATACGTTAGTGTTTTTTAATTTTCATTTTAGTATTTGTCCTTCCCAAAGATGCACTTGAAAACGAAGGATCCATGTTAGCAGATAAAGTCAGCATAAGGATATTTAGGATGAAGATTTGAATACCTTCTCTATGCAGTTTGTCTACAAAAGGATTGATGCCATCAGATCCCTGCAACAATTGGTTGCAGTATTACCTTCTTTGTCCCCTAATTTAAGAGACTTAAATTTTTGAACAAATTTACAGAGAAAATAGATTTTTTTGTAGTTTGAAGTTCTTGGTGAAGAACTCGTGCACGTTCGATCTTCATTTTGGTTCCTGTACTTATACAATTCTTTTTTAACTATTTAAAAAAAGTGGTCATGTGGCTTTGAATCTTAGCACAGTTTTGCTGTACTTACATGTTATGTCAATGTTTTGGCCAGTGTTGAGTTTGTAGATTCTACAAAGCCATTTTATAGTACCTTGTTCTGCCATTCGTTTAATGCAGGTGTTGAGATATTTTTTAGTTCAGTTGCCCTTACGGTTACCCTGCCATGCTATTACTGATTTCTTTGAAGTTCTTTCAGAATATAGACCGCTTACTTTTGTGGACTTTGTTGTTCTTAGGCGAACGCTTGGAGGAAGAAAGTTGTGGGAGTCTAAAGATGATAGGAAATGGGGGCATGATAAGTTTGAGGAGCTGACTATGCAGGAAAGGCATCATGATGAGGTGAATATTCCGCACATATGCTAGTAATTGTGTATCTGTGTGTGTGCATTTTTTCAGTTTCTTCCCTTCTTATATGTGTTGATTTGCAGCGTAGAAGGGGTTCTAGGGGTCGTTATAGAGGTCGTGGTAGAAATAGAGGCACAGACCGCGTATATGCCCAAGGAAACAGGCCCAGGGAATACACTAATAATAGCACTCAGAATAATAACAATCAGAGCAATGCTCCTAAGGGTGTCAGGGGACGTGGACCTCGAAGGTATCAGCCATCTTTTAAGAACAACAATGAGGCGCCTATTTCACAAAACAAACAGTGAGTAAAATCCTTTTCTCTTGCTTCTTTCTGTTGTCTGATCAGGTTTCTCATTGATGATATATTTTTCATTTGTAGACCTGGGAGATCAGGTGCGAAGCGTTCCTACGTTAGTTCTGGAAGAACCAATGAACCTGTGTCTAATGCAAAACCTGATGTGGTTCTGCCCAGAAAACAAGTCGCCTCCAATTTGAACATTGCTTCTCCTCCATTTTATCCCACTGGTTCTTCCACAAAAGATAACACTGTGCCACTTAAGAGGGATGTCCAAGCTGGTACAATTAATCGAAATGGTCAGCAATCAGTAGTGGATGAGAGTTTTACTATGGCACAGTCCACTGCAACGATGCGGGGAAAGAATATTGTGGATTCCATCGGTGTGGATAATCTTTACATTGATGATTCACCTTCTGCAATGGCTGGGAAGCCTTCAAACACTATGCAGATGCCACTAACTGGTTCCTCATCTATTAACCCTGCTCAACCTCAGTTGAGGGGTCAAGGAAGAGGACTAACTTCCTTGACACAAATGGCCTACCAACCAGCTGTCTCTAATAACCAAGTCAACAGGGTTCCTCCACCAAGTCAGCTACAAAGTGTTCAGTGGAATCCTGGTCAAAGTCGTGCTCAATCTTCTCTGCAAGCTTCTGTTCAGCAGTTTGCACAACGTTTGCCTAGTGGACCACAAGCTTTTTCTCCACCTAAAGCTGCTGGAGCTGTGAATGCATTTGAATCTGGGGAGCTGGAATCTGCTTCAGAATCCAAGACTGAAGTGGTTGCTAAAGGAAAAGGGAGTGTGCAAGGCAGTGGAAAGGGCTCCTTCCTGTATGGTGGAGCTCAGGTCATGGGGGCCTCTGGCAGTATGGGCAGTGGTCAAAGTGATCAAAATTTCCCTGCTTTCTTGCCAGGTAATATGCCTGCATAGTTATGTTTCAGAAAGAGGAAAATTTTTTCATGTAGAACATGGTTCTAAATTTTTTTTATTTCCTTAAAATGGGCTTTATTTGACTTGTCTGAAATAGCATTTTATATTTTTCGGTATGGCCAGTATGTTCTTCCGACTGGAATTGTCACCAGCATAATGTACTGAATGAGCATAAACATGAGCGTAAGATTTACTGCCAGATTGAGCATGTGCTTTTTAATTAAGACAATAGTATTTGGAGGAAACTTTGTGAGTAATCATGATATGTATGATTTCAGAATGAAGAATGAGAGCAAGTACAAGTTTTGCAAATTTATTATTAATTTGGGTCGGAAAAGAGAATATGGCATTCATCTTGAATAGGAGAAGTATTCATGTTATTCTTTGCTAGTCTTTATTCTTCGCATCTGTTTCTCTTTTTTATTTAGCAGAAATTTGAAATGTGACTAATAATGAGTAGAAAATTCAATATTTTGTGATGTATAGATATTTTATTTAGAAATTATGTATCAGAATTTTATTCTGGTCTATCTTGTTTTATCTTCTGTTAACTTGATGTTTAATATGTAATGCCTATTGTTTGGTGGAATTTTACAGTCATGCAATTTGGAGGCCAGCATCCTGGCGGAATTGGAGTTCCCGCTGTTGGCATGGCCTTCCCTGGATATGTTGCTCAACCACAACTTGGTCTAGGGAGTTCTGAAATGACTTGGTAATAACTATAGCACCATCCAGACTTCTACACACACACAGATGTGCTCTGCTACCAAAACTCTATTTCAAACTAGAATTTTGGTTACTTTATAACTTGGATGTTTCAACATAAATGAAGTTTTTATTTTCTCTCTCATTACCTTTTATCTGATAATTATTTTACTGTTATCTAAGGAGATAATTTGTCCTATTTTTATTTCTATAGTTTTAATAGATCATTTTTTTATGAAAAACATTCAGGCTACCAGTTTTAGCTGGTGCTGCTGGAGCACTGGGTGCAACATATTGTCCTCCATATATCACTGTTGATGGTTCATATAATGCTCGCCCGTCCGGACAGGCGTCTTCTATAGCAGCTGCTTCAAGGTAGATAGGATAGTGCCATATTTTTCTGTTACTTTCTTTTCTACATGCATTACCTTCTTGTTGGCACCTTCAGTCTCTCATATAATGTTCGTCAGATGTATCTTTCCTTCTATCTGCTGTTATGAAGTTAAATCTGCCATGTCACATTTAACCTTTTGTAATAGTAAACTTCGCAACTTTGTTTGCAGCAAAGAAAATAATGCAGCGAAAGTCGGCAATGATTTGAAGCCTGCCCAGAGGCCTGGTAAGTTATAATGAACTTTTTTTCCTTGAAAGACTTTACAGTTTCGTGTCTCATTAGGGAGTTAAATATTTTTTTTTTTTCTCTACAGAGCTTGCAAATGACGACTTTGGGCAGAGGCAAAAGAATCCTCGCAGGCAAGTGGGATTTGTTATACAGCTTGCACTGTTGCAATTAAGATGCTCTTTGCTTATCATTATTTGGATTGATTTGCAGATATACGGAAATGAAATTTGACCGGTGAAGTAATTAGATAGCTGGAATTCCTTGGAATAATCAGATAAAATCAAAAATCTTTAGAGTCAATGTCTCTTCCATCTATTGGGTGTAGCAGAGTTTCTTGGGTGTGCTTTTGGTGCAGGCCTTCTTCTAAGGCCCTTTGTGCTCTCCAGTTCTTGATCTGGAGCACTTTGGGCTACTGCATATTCTGAGATAATTTAGGTAATGGCTCTGTTTTTTGGTTTGGTTTTGAATATGTTGCACTTACCATTAAATCATCTTCTTCTTTTCTGTAAGTTTTCTTTTGCTTTTTTTTTTTTTTTTTTTTCCTCTTTCGGTGTGGTGGGGTGGGGTTGGATTGGGGCCAGTTGCTGAAAGATTGATTATTGATCAAGGAAAAGAAAAATCAACTGGTCATGATTTATTGAAAGAACTTGTAATTCTTGTGGCCATAATCGTCTACAAATGTTCATGCACTATTTTTGGGATTTTCATTTCCCTTTCCCTTGGTTTTACCATCTTGATTGCTGGAATGAAAAACTATTGAAAAGTGAGAAGTGCTGCTTGAGGAATGGCGGAAAAGAATCCAGAATAAAAATGTATTTTTTGCAAAAAAAAAAAATTTTAAATAGAAAGACTATTGTGCCTGCTAATTTAACTGTGGAAGTTTCCCAAGAGTCTGTATTCATAATTCTTTATTCTTTTCGGTGTGTTGCTGATTAGGTATCTGAAAAACGCCTGATCTTGCTGCTTAATTTAAGGAAGAACACTGCAGCTTGACGGGTGGCAGTTCCTTGTTCTTTTATGCTGTAAGAGCACCAAAATACTGGAAGATCTTATCTTAGTATTTAATGCAAGGTGTACAAATAAATAACATTGATTGTCTGATGCAGGTTATTGTGCATTAGTCTTTTCCTGAAGCTTGCAAGAAGATTGTAATGGGGCTTCTTCAAAAAATTATTGGAATAACACGTATTGTTGTGCAGCCGCAGCTTGCTTTATCAAACTAAGTTTCTCCTGTTCTATTTAATGGT
The DNA here is from genome assembly GCA_019321725.1 of Paulownia fortunei. Lineage (NCBI taxonomy): Eukaryota > Viridiplantae > Streptophyta > Magnoliopsida > Lamiales > Paulowniaceae > Paulownia > Paulownia fortunei. Next base: position 21,361,264 of record CM033112.1, on the reverse strand, counting down.
GGGTTGTTATCACTCTCATCAAGGTTTCGAGAACTTTGCAGTTTCTGGGGTCTTGTTGAGTTGAACACATTTTTAACTATTTTTTGCTTATAAGAACCGCTCTTCATCTTTGTGTTAATATATATTTGGGTTGAGAATAAATTGCTACTTCCTGGTATTGGACTACTAAACCTTTGATGATGATGGTAAATGTTTCGATTTCGTTTTGCTTTTACACACATTATGGTTTTCTGACTGAATTTAGCTTATCGTTTTCTTGTTATTGTTCGACAAATCAGATATGAACTGGTGATTTTTGTGACGGTTGTGTTGATAACAAAATTCCTTATTATGAACATTTGGGTGAGACTGAGCAACAAGCCTATGCAACAGTTGGTTTGATACTATGCCCATTACCATTATGACTATAAAACTCCATACTCGCATATGGCCATAAATCCACTATAAATCTGCTGATTCAAGAAACTTTTAATCCTCGGTAGCTCAACTAATTATGATTCAACTCATTTTTAACTAACTTTGGACGAGCGGTTGAAGTTTTTAATTGCATTATTAAATACCCTGGGGTCTGTGTAACGAAGTATTACCAAAAGGAAAAATCCAAGGTTGGAAGAGCTGTCTTTTAATACCTTATCAACTTGATTCGGAGGAATCAACTTTGAGGTGAAAAATATATGCTCCTATTTATTTAATCAGAATTATTACATTTGTTTATGTTGTGTAGATTCCCTTGTGGGTGGCTGACTTATTACACTACAAATACAGGAAAAAGAATCTATTTAATGCTGCGCCCATATCAAGTAGCATCCAAGCTACCAAGTCAAGACCAAATAATTTTTTTATGATACGTACAAATGGCATTGAATTTAGCATGTTTTAGTGTAGTGGGTTATAGTTCTTGTTATCAGTGCACATTTTAATTAAAGAATATTGCTTCCATTCCATTGTTATTATAACAAAAAAATTACAAACCACAAGTCACATCAAACAACATGGTAAGGGAAAAGAACAAAGTTGTTATTTTTCTTCTATTGTAATATTATTAATACAGATTAATTATATTGAATGATATTTTTAATATATATTTAATGTGTATTGATAGTATTATTATAAATGAAATAAAATATCAATTATAATTGAAAATATATTGATAGTATTATAACGAAAAATGAAATACAAATTATAATAGAGGATTCGAATTGAAGTAAGAGAGTAACAAAGACCACGGGAAAGAAGCAGTAGCTATTTAGACTTATTCAATTCTAACCGCTGTTATATCACAAGTGTCGAATTCCTTTTAGTAACACATCATAATACATCGATGAAGGGCCGGCAAATATTTCATTTTGTAAAACATATGTTTTAAGGAAGACCACACGTCTTGTAATGGTGTTATTATGAATGAAGTGAAACGTTAATAATCTACTACTATCATAAAGGTCAACGATGAACTATAAATTTGCTTTATTATAAATAATACATATAGCATGAAAAAAACAAAAAAGAAATAATTATGTCGATAAATATACTTAAAAATTTATTTGTTGCAACTTGCACCTTACATATGAGTACACTATTGGAAATCACATTATCAATATTTTGAATGTATTTGTCACTTATAATTATTAATGCAAAAGGATATAAAAACCTAGTAAGCCAATGAGTTATTAATTGTGTAACCCTTTTGAGTTTTGATTTAATTAATTAAATGAAGCCCAGCTTTGCAATCTTGCTTCCATTTACAATCAATCTTATGTACATTTATTTTCAATTTCTCAAATTTGCTTACTCACGATGTAATTATAACCAGGAAAAACAAAATAACAAAAATAGAAATTATATATATATATCGTTGTTTTCTCAATTAAAGATTGGAAAGAATTGATTTATTAAATTCATTGAAGTGAATTGATTGAAGTAACTTCTTTTATATTATATTATACTATGGGTGGTTATAGTGCCAGAGCAAATATACGAATTTGACACTTTTACCCTCCAGTTAAAATTTCAAAACCCTCTTCTGCCAATTTTCTCTGAAACAAGAAATTAGGTGGGTTTCTTGGGAAATGAAGGGTGGAAGTGTCAATTGGGTAAATTTGTTCTGGCAACAGGGAAATTGTTCTGTCGTTATCACCAACCTTATAGAGATATATGAATAATATATGTATATTATCATCTCCCCCAGCTCCCAACTTCCTTTACACAAGCGAGTTGCCTCCTCTCACGTGCCATCTGTCTCTTCTCTCTCTCTCTCTCTCTCTCTCTCTCACTACAACTCCATTGCACAGTGCAACTCCCTATCTTTCTCTCTCTTTGTGTGTCTCTCTCTCTAGGATTCACCGCAGCTGCAGTCAGAGCTGAGGAGCCAAAGTAAAAAAAGTTCACTGCTGTAATAATATTAAATACATATATACGCTTTGGAATTGTCGGTGGCATTCGAAGTTGCACTCAAGATCTTCTGATTTCTCCCCATAAAAAAAAAATTACTCTACGATCTTTTGCAGTAGAACTTTTTCAAGATCGAGTTTTACTTGTGTAAATAATCCCATTCACTTGCTCACAACTTTGTTCCAAGATCACTTGCTAGCTGCTGCTTGCACAACAGTCAATTCTATTGGTGTTTATTCCGTTAATCTTGGTGAGTTGGGGGTTTTTGGGGTCCTTGGGATTGCTTTTTCTCTTTTTGTATAGTCATTTCTTGGATTATGTGGCTCAAAGTGAAGTCTTCTTTTTTTTTTTCCTTGTTATGCTGGTATAACTATTCAAGAACTGAATGCTATTGTTCCTCGTTAATTTTTCTTGGCCGACACTTTGATTTCAATAGATGTACACGATGAGGAATTTCTTCTTAGAGTGTGATGATTTATGGGAACCCGCTCTACTAAGCGTCACATATGTTCTTAATTTTTTTTTGGGAACTTTTGGTTTCCTTGTGCAGGCAAGCGTTGTGCATTGCAGCTTAATAATACGAAGGGCAAAGAACTAATCTTGGTGGTGTTTCTTGGACGTTTAATTTCAAGAATTTGTTTAACTAGTAAAAGTTGGAGCCGTTTTGGCATTTGTGCATATAGGTTCATTTTGTTTAAATGTTGTTGTATAAGCGTCTGCAAACTGTGATAGAGGAGTGATTGAGAATTTCTGCCATGGAGGAAGGAAACGCAATTAGGCTGTCGCCATTGAGGCCTGGTGGTGGTGCCTTGAAGTCGCCATCATCAGGGAAGTCATCGCCCAGGGGCTCTCCTTCTTTTAGGAGGTTGAACTCTGGACGCACTCCTAGAAGAGAGGGCAGGAGTGCCGGGTATAGTTCTCTGTGGTTCAGAGGTAACCGCATTGTCCTTTGGTTGCTTTTGATTACTCTTTGGGCTTATGCTGGATTTTATTTTCAGTCAAGGTGGGCCCATGGAGATAATAAGGAAGATCTTTTTAGTGGTGGTTATGGAGGTGAGTCGAGTGGTGAGAATTCTGAACCACAACAGAAGAATAGGAGGGACTTGATTGCTAATGTGGATTCTAGGGCAGTTAAGTTGCAGAGTGATACGAATCAATCGAGTTTGAAGAATATGGAAGTGGTACTCGCAAAGAATGGAAGTGGTGTTTCATTGAATAAAAACAAATCAAAAAAAAGAAGTAAGAGATCTGGGCGTAGTTCCCGTAAGAAGAGCCAAGGTAAGCCGAAGGTGGTGATAGAAGATGTAGAAAGTGAAGTTGATATACAGATAGAGGAAATTCCCAAGAAAAATACAACCTATGGATTCCTTGTCGGTCCATTTGGTTCTGTAGAGGATACAATTTTGGAGTGGAGTCCTGAGAAGCGGTCAGGCACTTGTGACAGGAAGGGTGCATTTGCCCGTCTTGTTTGGTCTAGAAAGTTTGTGTTGATCTTCCATGAGCTGTCCATGACTGGAGCTCCACTTGCGATGCTTGAGCTGGCAACAGAATTTCTGAGCTGTGGGGCTACCATTTCGGCTATAGTTCTCAACAAAAAGGGTGGCCTGATGCCAGAACTTACTAGAAGAAAAATCAAAGTGCTTGAGGACAAGACAGATCTAAGCTTCAAAACAGCCATGAAAGCAGATCTCATCATTGCTGGGTCTGCTGTCTGTTCATCCTGGATTGGTGAGAACACTGCAATCTTTTTATAACGTGTTTCGCGAGCTTAGATTGAAGTATTTCTATAACTTATTTTTACTTGACTCTGTTTTATGATATCTTGCAAATAGTAAACCATTACTCAAGGTAATAGAGTAGGTTAGTGTTCATGTGTATACAGAAATGTGGTTCAATGTCCAGGCATGTGATTCTTCACTTTAACCTGATTATTCTTATCACTTGCAAATTTTGAAAGTATAATTTTTTAAGAGTAGCAGTCATTTAGTTGCAAAATCAATTATCACTACTCCCTCCTTTTACTTGCTTTTGCATTTCTTTTTTCTTGATGTTGACTAAGGTTTATTGGCTTAATGATAGCAGAATAGAACACCACAATCATTTGCTTCTTACTTTGTATTGCTTTTTAGTATTTTCTAAAATCAGGCTTGTAGGATATCCAGCAATATAATTTTCTGGGAGATAATTGCCACATTGTCTTTTTGTTTCATTCGTATTTTCATGAATGAGATTATAAATTATAATCAACAATAAATTTTGTTGGAGTTGACTTGAATAGATCGAAATAGTAAAGTTTCCTGTCTAAGCTAAAGAATTAGGCATAGATATCTGAACCTTTTTTTTCTTAAATGTGGTCTCAGAACAATACCTCTCACGTACTGTACTTGGTTCTAGTCAAATCATGTGGTGGATCATGGAGAATAGAAGAGAGTATTTTAATCGATCAAAGCTTGTCCTCAACCGAGTAAAGAAGTTGATTTTTCTTTCTGAATTACAATCCAAACAGTGGCTAGCCTGGTGTGAGGAAGAAAACATCCAATTAAAATCTGAGCCTGCGCTGGTGCCGCTCTCTGTCAATGATGAGTTGGCCTTCGTAGCTGGCATCTCCTGCTCATTAAATACTCCGTCATTCACTACAGAGAAGATGCTGGGGAAGAGACAGTTATTGAGAAGTGCCGTTAGAAAAGAAATGGGACTGACTGATGATGATATGCTTGTTGTTTCCTTGAGTAGTATAAACCCTGGAAAGGGTCAATTGTTGCTTCTGGAATCAGCACGCTTGATGATTGAACAAGGAACACTGCTCAACAGTACTGGTGCCAAAGATTCAATCCTAATAGATCATGATTATTATTCGAGAGCACTGCTTCAGAATTGGAAGAGAGATGGTGGGTCCTCCATTGGATCAACATTCTCTAGGAGATCTGCCATACACATCAATACTCCCACAAAGAAAAATATAAGGTCACCCCGTATCTTCACCAACAAGGGGAAACTTGATTCTCTGATGTTTGACAGAGATGCTAGCATGAGAAAACTTTTATCTGAGAAGACTGGGAAGAAGGAACAGAATCTTAAGATTCTCATAGGTTCAGTAGGATCTAAAAGTAATAAAGTTGCTTATGTAAAAACACTTCTTAGTTATCTGTCTACTACGCATTCAAACTTGTCAAAGTCTGTGCTGTGGACTCCAGCAACAACTCGTGTTGCCTCCCTTTATGCTGCAGCAGATGTTTATGTCATGAATTCCCAGGTAAAACGTTTTATAGTGTTATCTGAGATAAATATAGCTGCTTGCTTTTTGTGTACTTTTAGTACCTTACTTATAGCTTATCTGGGCATGATTAATGTACTCATTTTCTCCTTACAAGTTTCAATTCAACAAACTGCAACCCTTTTATAAAAGCTTGAAGTTGAACAATATTGCATAATTTTGATATATTAATTTTTTCGGGCTTAATTATTCCCTATTCTTATGCTGGTTGACATTTTCTCCTAATATACTCTTTCTGCGTTAGATATAGCTTGTTCAATTACAGATATAATGTGGGCTTTGCTATTTTTTCTTTTCTTTTAACAAAAAAAATGTTGGTTTTTTTACATTTCTAATGTAAATGTCTATTTTTCTTTTGCCCCCTTCTTTTTTAAAATTCAAGACTAAAATAAGGGAAGTACATGACTACTTCCACTTTATGTAAAGAACTCAGTGATAACAATACATTTGCCTTATTAAAGATTGAATATTGGTTCTTCGAACAACTTCTCTGTTAGGTTTGAAAATCTTACACCTTTCGTCTTTGCAGCAAAAATGAAAGAAATGTAAGTGGAGCTTACATGAGCTTCTGCTTTCCGATCTAAAAATGTGACTTCTAGAGCCCATGTCCCACTTTTTAGTTAGCTTTAAGATTGCAATGCCTTAACGTCTACTTTCAACAAGATTGTGTATAATAAGAGGCAATTTAGGCATCAGAATATAGAGAAAAATTTCGTAGTGAAAAATGGAGACTTTTTCTTCTTTGAAAAATAGTGAAGTCAATTCTAGGTCTTGTGAGAACGTGAGGCTGTTGCTGGAGAAGACGAGAATGCACTTTCCTCCCTCACCTCTCTTTGACTTGCTACTTGATAGAGAGTGTCCTTTAACTTTGGACTATTATCTCATATTCTAAGGTTAACAGAAAGTTGTGTGTTTTTCTGGAACCTGGATTGAAAGAGAATCCAAGTCGTGGAGTAAGTAAATAACAATAACTGGATGCATTTCTAGAAAATGAAGAGAATATGGGCTTATATAGTTTGTTATCATTTTGGAAGTTCGTGATCTTTCTTTACCAAAAGGAGTAGCAGCTTTTGATCAGTTTTTAGTAAACATGCTCTTTTCATAAATTGACATGCATAAGTAAAAACAGAGTTCAGAAATAATCCTTCCTCTGCAATATTATGTACTCTAGCAAGTTTGCTACTTTAATCAACTCTTTCATCTTGAAGTGATCTAAGTGGGGAGCATCTCATGAATTACTTGTCACAACACAATCAGCAAATTTATGTATATATCTATATAAAATGCAGACAATGAAGATCAGCTCTCTCTATCAGGACTTGATGTTTTCACGCTGACTTATCATTCTACGTGTTGAGAGCTCATGGCACAACAAATTAAGAAACAGAAAAATTCTCAATGCATGAGCAATTGTGAACATAATATTTTTATACTTATCCATATATGAGATTTCAAATGGGAATGATATAACTTACCTGAAACACATGCTTTTGTGTATTTTCGTTATACTATGTCATGTTCCTTCAAATGATTTACTTTGTAACAACTTACAAAACTACAGGAGATCAGGTGTCAAGTTTTATAAAATTAACTTTTTATCTTCAACTTATCTGAGCACCACTGTTAATTTATCTGATGTTTATCAGAACCTTTGATTACTTGTGCATTATGTCTCTGCAGGGACTTGGAGAGACGTTTGGAAGAGTAACAATTGAAGCCATGGCATTTGGACTTCCCGTATGGCACTAATTCTTTTTGTTTTTAGTAAAACATATTTAAATATGGTCATCACTCTTTTCTGATAGTCAAACATTAGACATCTAAAAGCAGACTTCACCTATATGGTTAAAATAAAGCTGTCATTTACTTGTATGGCCAGAGTTATTTTTAACACATAATCATAAGCTAATGTCAAACTGATGATAATTGAATTCCCAATTTAGAAATTAAAATTGATTAACACTGAAATTAATGTGGTTGCAAAAAGTCTGCTAAATCTCATTAGATTTTCCTTTCATCCATATGTATATTTTGTGCATGTAAAATGATTTATGTAGCAATCACTGAAGACTCCTCTTAGGATTTAGTAGAGTTGTAAGATATCAAAATCGGACATATTTACCAGCTACCTGATTCTACCACTATTGCCATTGGTGAGTTCCTATGGAATATAGGATCATATTTTGATCTAAATTTCAAAATTTAAGTTATTGTTTGCTATTGTGTCTTGACGCTTGAACTACAAGCTCAATCATCTCGGCAATAATGGATTGATGTGACATTGTCTCTCATTTGGTTACTTTCTTGTGATTTTTTTGTGGAATTATAAAATTTCTTCCTTGTCAAAGAGTTAAACACAGGGTCAAGCAAGTTTTGACATCCTCCCCTATAACAATATTTGGTGGTGCAGGTGCTTGGAACAGATTCTGGAGGCACAAGAGAGATTGTTGAACACAATGTAACTGGTCTCCTCCATCCTTTAGGGCGTCCGGGTGCTCAAGTTCTTGCAATGAATCTCGAATTCCTGCTTCGGAATCCATCAGCAAGGCAAGAAATGGGAATAAGAGGTAGAGAGAAGGTGGAGAAAATGTACTTGAAGAAGCACATGTACCAGAAATTTGGTGAGGTCTTGTACAAGTGCATGAGAATAAAGTAGCATTTGCAACAGGTCACATTTCATTCTTTCTTTTGAAATCTATAAAGGTTTGATTAGCAAAGTGTTTCATCAGCCCAAGTGACAAGATAGATACCAATTCATCACATTCTCTTCATAATGAGATCTCTTTTATTAGTTTTTGATTTTTGTACATCTGTTTTCTATGTGAGTGTAGGCATTTGAAGTGCCTGGGTCCATTAATTGATACACCTTTGTCCCATTTTTATGATAGTTAAATTTTTAATGAAAGTTGAAAAAATGAAAAAAAAAAAATTGCATCTTTACACTTTAAATTAGTGTGTTAAAATTAGTGGTTAAGAATTAGTCATGTTACATAATCATTTTGAATATACTTTAAAAATCCATTTTTAAAATATATAGCATTATTTTGATACATTTCAAAGAAGAAATAGAAGCAAGGCATTTAAAACAGAAAAAATATATTCCAGAAATAATAGCTTTTATCCAAAATTTAAAGAGAGAAAACAGAAATGGTAAACAGACATTCAATGCTGAAATAATATTGTGAAATTTGTGAAGAAATAGGCAGCACATCTTCTGCAAGAAGTTTACAGAAAGATTTTTAAAGGCTGCATCATTTTATGGATCACTACCAGAGCATAAACCCTTCTTAGGGGGCAATATCGGCGGACAACAATGAAGAATGAACGTAGGGTAAAATAGCTTATCAACGTCCATATGCAAGCATTCAAAAATCAATGCGACAACAAGGACCATCAAATTTTTGTGCCTCAATTTCAGGTATGGTGTCCAAACATGAGAATGCAAGTTCCGAAGTCCACAAGCATTTAAGGTATTCTTGCAAGATATAACTATTTGCTATCCAAGAGAGACAGCTAGGGTAACAATACCTATGCACAATGGTCCAACCTTAAATAATTGATTCAGATACAGTTGTAGCCTAATCCAGTAAACTGGTGTGCTAAGAAGGACGCCTCATGTTCGTTTGGAGTTTGAAGTGCGAATTTGCTGAAGAAAGACTGAGGCCATATGTGTAGCATTACTAGAACCTGTCGGAAATTTTCCAGGACTGAACTGAGTCCCATTTAACTCCTCTTACCTACAACACAAAAGAAAGTATTAGTCATTAGTCTACGTTAAGACTAAGTGAAGGACCTGCAGCATAAACATCTTAGGTATCCAGGCCTATATAGGCCTGTATCTGAAACCTCTCCAACAAACAGTTCAAAGACTTCTTTGTCAAATACCTTACCGCTACGTAATGGTTCAGAAATTGATTTCATAGTTTATAATTTTAAATGCTGTAACAGAAATATGCTCAAGCATGTACTTGTAGGACATATAAATAAGCCTGCAATTTTTTTGTTAATTATGTATAACTGCAAGCAAAAGACACCATTAATTTAGACTGTATTGTAGGAAAAAACAGAAAGTCGTTAACTTTAACAAATTCAGCTCTTTAGTATTCATGATCCTACGCTCTAGAGGCAAACAACAGGAAAACTGTTGCATTCATTGGTACTGTGAAAAGTTTAACTAGTGCCATTCATGTGTTTTTCTTAAAGATTAATATGAAGATGTTGTCCCGTAGAAGTATTAGGGCCCTACATTTAGCATTATGAAGTCCCCTTAAATTTGATTTGTGTTTTCAAATCCCAGCATTCTGACCCTCAACAAAAGTGGAACTAACATCCCACTAAACAGTGTGAAATATATAAGAAGTTCCTGCACAATGACATTAATGCCCATTAGCTGAAAGAAAAAGTATTGTTGCAACTTTCATTATATCAACTCCTGTGAAAGACGAATGGGGAAAATAGGACTCGTGGTATACGATCTTATTCTAGATGGTTGATCATGTTAATCATCAGCAGGTTGAAATAAAACATACAACTACTGGTACGCATCCAACCTCGAGAACAACACACACCATCAAAAACATCAATAATGCTGCATGTTGTAATTACTAACAGTTGGTAACATTTTTGACTGTCAACAAGCAGCTGCATTGAGCCATCTCTGTAGTTGATGCTACTCTATGCATAACTTATATGTTAATGGTGCAGACTACGTAGAGAAAGAATATTTTGTTTCAAGCATTTCAAGCAATCTAAAAATCAATGCACCGAACAGAATTCCCGCCAAATTCATGGAGAAGGGAAAGAGGGGCAAGGGCAAGAAGAATTTGACTAAAATGAGTGACAGGCTTAGATCAAGTAATAATTCCAAAACTCCTATACCATTGAGGATGAGCAAACAGCCCACTCCTTTTCCCCTCAGTTTATCTCCTGCCAAAACGACAAGAAGAGCAACTTTGCTTTAACCAAAAACTTTCTAAAGATCTAAAATAACAAAAACTTCACTTCTCTTCATACTGTTCAGGTTTTTAGGGTAACTCGCTCCAGAATTACAATCATAAACTATGCATGGACGCACTATTAGAACAACCATTGTTGGCGGGATGTAAAAATTGATATTAACCAGCTTAAATATCGAGAAGAAAACCTTCCACACCAAAATGACTTTTAAAGTTGATCTCTTACTGCATTCGCAGCAAGAAATCAAATTTGACCTCTTCTGATGTATTGGTTTTCATAAAACATATTCTTTTGCAATGAGTATCTTATTTCCTACAGCAAGGAAAAATAATTCACATGAAACAAATCTTTTTGTACAACATAAATCAAGTGGTACACAGCAAAGACGCCACAAAAAATAGCAAATACTATCCAAATAAAAGATCAGATCATAAACCGAGAAAACATGAATGGACACACAAAGGCCATGCACCAGTTGAAAGAAAATGATGGGAGCCCATAAACCAGACATCAAGTGTTCACACAGAAAAGAACAGTGAAGATATTGCTTTTAAAAAACTCACTAAAATTGTTCATTTCATCCATTTGTTCAGTCTTCACAGTTGCTCAAATTGCCGCAAACATTGCACTCCATAACAGATGGGCGAGCATCAATCGGGGGTAGAGGAGCCAATGTACCCCCACAATTGTCTCTACTGCACATGTATCTCATGAAGAAGTAAGCGTGGGGAAAATCATCATTTTCTTTAGCCATGCCACAATCTGTGGTCTCTAAATCAGCCCCCACATCATCATCAGCATCCTCATCCATATCATTGTCCTCCTGGTCCATTTCATCCTCTCCTTCTTCGTCATTATCAGACCAATTGGCCTCCACATTGCAACGGTCACAATCACACGTGAAACCATAATCCTCTTTCAACCTCTGTTGCCTTTCCAAATACTTAAGATTTACAGGGAAATAACTCAAGCAAATCTCCCTGCCTGCAGGTAGATCATGGATAACCCTCACAAAAATGTCAGTATTGCTAAAATCAGACACTGAGTCCACGTAATCAAACCTACAAGCATTTGGGAGGCAATCATGATTGAAAAACGAGGCCTTTGGGTAAATCCCGTACGCCCTAACAGACCTCTCTTTTTCTTGTTTAAAAGGCTCCATCAGCCCAAACGCATTCAGCTTGTCTTTAGCCAACAGAGCAGCGGTCAGCTCTACTGAACACGCAAATTGTCCAAGCTTTGACAAAGGGCAGACCGACGAAATCACTGAATGTAAGAAAACGGATGCATCATCTACAAAAGGTTCACCTTGAAGGGAAAGGAGAGTCTGAAAATGAGAAGGTGACACCATTGCAAGATTATACGCGGAAACAAGAAACCGAGCTTGCACATGGCGGTCGTGGTGGTGGTGGAGGAGCGGAGAGTCGGCAGCCCGGAGGCGGGTTAAAGCTTGGCAGACAAATGGGGTGTGGGAAGTGGACAGAGCAAGGGATTGGCATTCTGGACTGCAAAAAAGTGAAGCAGTGGAGCAATGGGGGCAAGAAACTGTTGTTGGAGAGTGAGGTGGGATTGTTCTGAAGCAGTGGGAGCAGTAACTGGCGGCGACAGGAACGGCGGAGTAGAGGAGAATAGGGGAGTCTTTGAGAACTATTTCTCCGGCCTTTAGCGGCCTAGAAGAAACTAGTGCTCTTCCTTTGTTTTCTATCTCCACCAATTTAATCAAAGCATTATCGTCCGACATGTTAAAAGGTTTTTTCGACGTAATTAAGATATCCCAAAAAACAAACGACAGTAAAGATAGTGTTTTAACCGGAAGAAAACAATGACAGAGTTACAATGAAAAAACCCACTCACCGGAAGGCGGAAATTGATTGAAAATTTCCGATACAGTCGATGAGTCTTGGCGGCGGAGTGTCTGGAGTGAGGTGGGGGACTGGACTCTGGAAAGAGTTAGGCCTAAGGGTGTGTTTGGGAGGAGCCTAAAATGGAATTACAAGTGATACTGTTACTTGGTATTATGGGCTTGGAGAAATTTTCTTTAACTGATCATTAGATCAATTATTTATGTTAGAAACTAGAAATATAATTATTTCTAGGCAAAGTTTATTTGTTTTATTGAATTTGAATCAGTTGTCTGTTTTTATAATTTCACTCTACCATGCTAAGCACTGCATTTTAGTAATATTTACTATGACGATGTGATTATGAAATTTATAATGATAATAAAACATGAAAAAATATATTCAAGAAATATATAGTCTGGCTCGTTTTGTTAGGGATGGAGAGGATGACATTCATTTACTAGTTGAGGAAAGCTATTATATATGATTTGCATTAGTTCACCCTAATACCTCTTTCTTGATTCAGTGATGAGTGTATCACTCAACAAATGGATGTGCGCATTACGAATTTTAAGTAATACAATTTATTGTCTTTTATCAAAAAAAAAAAAAAATTAATTATTGTTAAATCAATCTTAAGTTAATTGATTATTTCATTTTTTTTACAATAAAGGTAAGAAGGGACAATCCACATCTAAATTTCTGATTGTAACGGCACGATCATAAAAATCTTTATTCAATTTTAATTATTTGTATTTAACCATAAAATTAAAGCCCTCGGAGAAGAAAATTCTCAGCCTTAAACTCTATTTTCTTTCCAGTCATGCTATCAATTGAAGTAGCCCTCAAACAAGCACTTGTTTTATAAGCGTTAAATTCGTTGATAAGCAGGAAGACAATGGATACTCAGAAAGACAGGTGGTGGAAAAGATCTTGGAATTCAGCAGGACATTTTTCTGATAGAAATTATAGATACTGCTCGGAGGTTAAAAACTTGAGAATTTTAGTGAAAAATCTTTTTCATGTTTTGCTGTACAATTAGCTGAAGTGAAGAAATCATAAAAGTGACCTACTTGCTTGTAGAATGATGCCCTTGTACTTTTACCCTTTTCAGAAGTGTCAAGATGCCGTCTGGCTTTGAGTTATGATTATATACTCAAAATCTATTTTGAAAGATCTTCTGATGAATCATGGAGTTTGTCAGTCCGATTTTTAGCTATATTGATCTGCTTCTGAGATAGCATTGTGAAGGATGCCTTGGAAAATGCATTAGATCAATCAAAGAATGTTAGTGAGGATATTTGAAGCGAAGAATGGAGGAGAAGCAGAGCAAGAAGCAGGTGGATAGCTGGTTACGGAAGGTTAACGTTGTCGTCGATCTGATGGGTTGCTATCTTGGTTATCCCAAACAATTGTAGGTCAAGTTAAGCCCCTTTGTTTTTACATAATTTGCTCTGTTTTCCCTATGGAGTCCTTTTCTTCTGCTCAAGTTCACTGCACGAGCAACAGAAAATCATTGTGGCAGTGTTCTGTTCTACTACCCGCGCTGACCCATAAGGGCATTAAGATGAAAGGCTGTCACAAAGTGTTGCTTTTGAACAGAAGGATGGATAGTTCAAAGCATCTTCACTTGAAATGATGGGCACGAAAGTGCAGATGGACTCTGTGTGTTCATGATTTTGGTTGAAACTTACTCTCAAACGACATTGATGTCGAAAAAAAGTCAGTGATATAGCAATCTTGCAGCAATCTAAATCCATTTCATCTTTATCATGTCCCTGCAAGTTTGTGCTACAGCCTCATAATGGTTACATATACTTCATCAGCAGATTAATGTTGTAGCATTTCCAATGCTGATAAATCGAGTGCAGTACAAAAATTTTGGTGGGACTTGACAAAAACTGCAAAACTGGGCTTTTTGTACAGTGTATGCTACAAAACCTTACTACAAACTATTCACATTACAATTCCAGGCAGCATCCTGATTGAACATGGCCTGAGAAGCCCTCTTCTGCCTCCACTCTTTCCCACTTGCTGCTCTTCAAATCCAATAGAAAGGTTTTGTAGGGCGCACCAAATCTTTCTGATCCAATCACCAGCAGTTTCCCCTGCCACGCTGTCATGTATGCCGTGTTTCTTACATCGAAGGCAGCTCAGCCGCGACACGCCATGTGGATCCTTGTAGGACGACCACGTTGGCACCGCGAGACATGAACAGCTTCCCATCTCCATCGTCCACGCAATGCCTCGGACACGTGGCACTGTTCAAGAAGTCTTCTTGAACTGGGCCCCACTGCCAGGTGGCGACGTCGAATGACTCAGCACTGGTCTCGAATCTACCTTGCATATTCGTGTGGTACCCGCTGATGACGTGGAACTTGCCATGTTGGTACGCTCCTTTTGACTCGTCGCGTTCTCTTGCCATGTCAGGCATGAGGGCCCATTCGTCTTTTGACACGTCGTACGCCATTGCTGATTTTAAAGCACACTTCTCGCCGTCGTGTCCTCCGGCAACAAACACCGTTCCATTGGAGTCCGACGCGCATGCAAAGAACAATCTTTGACCGCCGGGCATGTCGGCCCCACGGCGCCACGCGGCGGAAACAAAGTTATAAATGAACACAGCATTTGAAACCTCCCAAGTCACCGGGTTCAACCCACCCATCACCACCAGGTTCAGCCCAACCCCAACTAGCTGGCAAAACATCGGCAACCCATCGGAGTGCCCGGGTATTGGCGGCAGCTCAGCCCAAAAACCCGTTTCCGGTTCACAAAGCGTTAGCCGGTAAACTGGGGCAGCAGCATATTTCTTGGTCCCAAGTTCCCGGGTCGGGTCAACCCGGGATTGGGCCAACACGACGACTTTCCGGGTCAAGCCAGAGTCTTTCCGGTGCTGCCAGAACTCCGGAAGCTCAATCTCACGCTTCCAACTCCTGCAGACTGATGCAACAGAAGAGAAATACTGATGGGTAACCCTTACCAGACATTCAAGCCCAACATCACCTGGAAGACCCGGAATAAGATCCATATTCATGACCCTTGTAATAAAACTACAATGATCAAAAACTGCAGAAAAGAAGAGATCAAGACTGGCTTTTATATAGACCAAGCAAAGCGAAGACCCTTTTCCTCTTCAGGTTGCTTTACTTTCTTTGGGATGAAAAGTGATGAGTCCTTTTATCCAGATATTATGAAGTTTCAATAGTTCGGATCTACGGTATAAACAAAACGTTTAGGCGAAAGGCTTCTAGAAGGAAGTGGGTTTCAACACAAGATTTCATTAAGAAAAGGAACCATAAAAAGATCGACATGAGCATCAATTCTCTGGTTTTTGGCCTTTATGTTGATGTCCTTTTTCTCTCGTTATATATAGACAGGGAAAGTAGTGCCACTGGGAAAAGTCTTCTAGAAGAAAAGAGACCGACATTATTACTCTATGGGCATGAGCCCCTTAACTGCTTTTGTTTGGCCCTTTGTTTTTTCGGTGATAGATTCTTGATTTTATTACAGCCAAGAAATAAATTCAAGATAATCTTGAAATATTCAGTTCAATTTTTCATATTTTTATAAAAAAGAATTGATCTTTTCAAGCCAACAGTTTTCATACAGGTACGTATTGGGTTGGGGCATGCCGTTTGTCAGTGTTACATTGGGCGGTCAACCTTAATGGGGCTTTATTTAGCAGTTTTAATTTTTTATTGTAAATTATTTTGTATTTTTCTTGCATTATATATTATATATGAATATTATATGAATAAAATAAAAAATTACTCATATACATGTAATATGCAGTACAAAATTATAATACAATATCTAAATCAATTTTAAGAGAGGGAAAATCAAATTGAAAATGTTTTAATACATTCAGATTCATGGGGCCATTTAAAAAGATTATTTTAAGGAAGAAAAAATGGGATGTGAAAATTGCTTTTCACGGCATGATGTAACTTATTTTGACTTTGATTATTAGTTACAAATTATATAATTTAGTTGTATATATTTGGTAGGTGTTTTTAATTTATTTCGACCATAATCAGTAAGTCAGTCAACTATTCTTAATTTTATTAATGTACTGAGGATGCATTGTGATTAATAGTATTCTCACTAGCTAACTTACTGTTGTTTTCTTGGAAAAAAATTGGAAAAAAAAATTGATTCTATTTTGCACCAAATAATTTAAATTGATCACACACACATATATATAGAGAGAGAGAGAGACGATTCCTAATTAATGAGTTAACTTATATACTCTTTTCGATCAAACTAAATCATTAATAAAAATAATTGATAAAAACAATATTAAAGGTGAATGATTTGAGTGATAAAATTTTATACCTCTATGTTAGAAAATTGATTATTGAATTTGTAGTACAAGTATAACTATAAATACACTACTTTATGCATTATCTGAACTATATGCATAGTCGGAAAATATTTAAAATATGAAAAAGATGCTAAATGTCACATTGATTGATGTGCCTAATTGTGAGAGGCGCTACTCAATTGATTTACGTGTGTGTCCTCATGAATCACATGTGCAATAAGTTACAACTATAAATACACTACTTTATACTATAAAAATTTATTCCTCGATGCTAGAAAATTTATTATTGAAATTATAGTGCAATAGAATATTAATTGTTGATAGGCTTGTGTGATTTTACGAATTAGAGATTGTGATAACTTCGTGACACAAAATTGGTGACGAATGTAACTTGAAACATATGATATAATTTCCCTTTTTATTTTTTATTTTTCTTGTTTGTGGTGGAGGACTTCTGTTATATTATTTTATATAAAGATTGAGTTTTGTATATTGGCGAGTAGATGTTGTCATTCATGGCCTACTAAATACAAAATTTATGATCAACGAAGTTTTATCCGATGATAAAATCGAAATTCCAAAATATTGAGATTTTAGACTTTAAAAGAGTGCGGGTGTATATTATTTTTTTGTTGTTTATTGATAGTTAAATTAGTGTAAATTGTAGATTGTGATATTAACTCGTAGGTAATTAATATCTAAAAGTAATAATATATTTAATAGTTTTACTCACAAAAAATAAATATATACTAAATTTGTTGTCAACAAAGTTTTGTGGAGTTTTCAAGATTTTGACATACTCAGAAATGTGAGTATTTATTTGCTTCTGTAGTAACTGTTTATTGATTATTGATTATTAATTATTAACTTATTTTTAATTAATATTTAAACATAACAATAAATGTTATCGCTTCACTCAAAATAAATGACCCATCCCAACACAATTAGCATCACCCCATTATATTTTAGTAATTAATTGTGAGGTTTTGCGGCAACCTCCTGCAAATTGTAATTCGTTAGTCTTTTTTGAATATTAATTTTTAATTAATAGTTTCGATGAATGCAACTACGTTTCTCCTTAGAAATTATTGAAAAAATAAAATCAATAACAACTTTATAAAAGCGTTATATGTTGGATAAAAATTTTATTCCATACATTAATTTATTTACTCTATCTCAGTTTATGTAAATTTGGCGTTACATCACCATACAGCTAACGTGTAATCATACATCTCGTTCGGTGTGGAGGATTTTGCAAATGGCTATATGTATATGGCCATACATGTTTGGGACCATCATCACATTCATGCTGTGGTCCTGCTAATCTCAATGTGATAAACAATAGTGACAATGCAAAAATTTTAGGTGTCAACATTCAACAACACAAAACTGGATTTTTGTGCTAATCCTTCCAAGTGTTGCATTAACCTTACTATTCCAGGCAACATCAAGATTGAACATGGCCAGAGGAGTCCTCTTGTGCCACCACTTTTGCCCACTTGTGACCCTTCAAATCCAATAGGTAGGCCTGGTGGGGTGCACCAAATCCTTCATTTCTTATCACCAAAAGTTTTTCTTGCAAGTTGTCCCATATGCTAGGTTTCTAACAATCTGAATTTTCTATTATACGTAAATATTTCGGTTCATATTTTTTACATATTCTGTATATTTGACGATATTATTTATTTATGCATATTGTGTATTAATTGAATAAAATATTAAATAAAATAGAACAGAAGTGGAGCCAAGGGGCCGGCGGCGACAGCCGCCCCCCTCAACTCCACTTAAAAATAATATAAAATTTTAATATAAAATTTTAAAAATTTGAAATTTTGTCTTTCCAAAAATTCCACATACCTCTTTATTTATTACTTTTTTAAAAAAATAAACTTTGCTCTCTCCAAAGCTCCATTTTCTGACTCCATATCTGGAATAAAAATTATGTACATTTTCATACATTATTAATTTGTATGGAAAATTTTATGTCTTGAATGCATATACGATGCATGTCATAAAATAAATTACATATAATCATATTTAAATTAACGATTCATAATACAATGAGATAATACTCAAATAAATGAACAGAATCTTGTAAGTTGGTTGGTACCTCACCTGCAACTCGCCACATGAATTCTTCTAGTGATGCTAGGCTAGTAGTATCATATATGTAATTTTGAATTATAAAATGCTACCCACTTAAGTATTATCATCGTCCACACAATTTCTAGAACCCATTTAATTATCTAAAAGAATCGGAATAAGCTCCATCTACATGGACCTCAATTTATTTTTCTATTTTTTGGGGGGCCAATATACAATAACAAGAAGTGGTTTGAATGACAAAGAGGATCCTTTCTCGGTTCTCGTTTTCTTTGCTGGAATGAAAGTGATAAACCTTTTTTTTTTGTCAAAAGGCCGGTGATCACTTTTTCTTTTGTTTCTTTGGGGTTGAAAGTGGAATTTTGATGACACTGAAGTAAGGTTAATTAGCAAATTTAAAGTCTTCTAGAAGGAGGTGGATTTAAAGAAAGTTTTGAGTGAGGGGACCGTGGTTCATTATGTGCACCTCCAGTTTTCTTGTTCTTTTGAATTTTTGTGGAGAAAAAAAAAAAAAAAAAAAAACTCTCCATCCCAAGATTATATAACTTGCTTAATTTGACACAAAGTTGAATTATCATTACAATATTATCTTTAAAAATAGAAATTAAAAGTTCGTGATTTTATATTGATAACTTTTTTCTTTCAAAAAGACAGGTGCTTTGAGTTCTTTTATTTATTTTTTTATTTTTTTATTTTTTAATAATTCAAGTATTTATGGTCGTTCACCTCAAAGGTAAAGTGCTCCACAGAGGAATCGAACAACTGATCCTCCAAAAACACTTTACTATTTCAAGTGGGGGCTCGATTTCTTTTATTTTCAATTATACGTCTCAGACAGAGATATATATATATATATATATATAAGGGACTGGTAAATGGTATAGTTTTATGGGAAGGGGAGACCACAGAATTATACTGAGCCCTATGTTATGTGCTCTTTTTGGCTTTCAACAGATTCTTGAGTTTTTTTTCCCTGTTTTCTGCACCATAAAACAAGAACTGTACTGGATAGTATAAGATTAAATAAAATAATATTATTTTTTTCGACTTTATTATCATTTTGTTCTTTCTAGTCAAAGGTTTTAAGATCAAAACACAGATTTTCTCGTGGTCTACGGTCAATGTCCTTCACAACGTAATACTTAGGCAAGTACACATAATTCTTGCCTAGACTTCAAAGTTCAGTCCAAAGTAGAGTTTATTGCCACCAAAAGTCTGAAGAAATTGTCCAACTGAACTATCAAACTATTTTGAATAGTATAATTGTACATTTCTTGTACTCAATGGGTTATGAAAGAAGAGAGGAAGAAGAGAATAAAAATCATAATTAAAAAAAAAAAAATATATATATATAGGGGCATGCCAGAAAACACACAGGCATCATCCACATAATCAAGGAATGAAAGGAAATTTATATTTTTAACCCCAGGTCCAGCACGTTATTTGACTCTTTTTTAATTCGATGTGAGAATATAATGCTAGTTCTATTCAGAATTAAATACTTAATTGTTCTTATTAATTAGTCAATTTGATTTCTTTTTAATATGATATTAGATACTTTTGTCGATTTTATTATGAAGTAATTTAGTAATGGTATCAGACAATATAAAAAACAAAATTTTAAAATTTTAAAAAAAAAATTATAATACAATATTAAATGATGTACCTAATTATAATTTAAATCTAATTTTTTTTTATAATTTCAGCTCATTAGCTCCAAGTCACGAGGCCTAGGAGACTATACTAGTATGCATGATAAATGCCCTAATAGATAGTAGCAAAGCCCATATTGGCGAATTCAAAGTCGTACGTTTAATAAGTTTAGGTGTTATGTACCGTATCACACTGGAATCTAAACTCTTTTAAAAATAATTAAAAATATTCTCATATCCTATCGTTTGAAAGTACATTATTGATATTGAAAATTTACACTTTACAATTTTCAATTTATTATCACTTGCTCTGATTATAACTTAAACGTTTAAAAAATTTCGTCAAACGATTTCGACGCCTTAACGACTTATGTTTCTCACATATAGAAATCTACTAAGATTTGACAATTTACAAGAAGTTAACTTTCCAACATGAATATTGTGTTAAATATTTTATTTTATTTTATCAAATAAAACATTTGTTACAAGACTCAAGCATTTAGCGCATATATATTAAATATAATATTATAACACTTGTAACGCAACATCAATTGGTGATAAAACATAAAATTTAGTGAAAATTTAGAACTGCCAAAGCCGAATTGTACAATAAACTTTTCCTTAATGAACGGGAAAGAGAGAAATTTGGGCAAGGGATGAGGTAGCCATAAAATCGTGTAATAAATCATTTTTTGAAAGCCTCTACATCTACCGTAGAGTGTGGATGTCGCCATCCACGATATGTACTAAATTAAATTAGTTGCTTTCACTCAATTGTCGTTAACGACTCTTCTAATTAAGGTTAATATATATGTCCTTAGTCGCTTGCCGTGGTGGACAATCCCAAAATAATTACAAAAACGACCCATCCTCATGATGTTTGGATAATTTGGAGTTACCCCCATTAAACTAAAAAGAAAGGTTTTGCACTAACTTTTTTTGTCCAATTAAAATTAGTTCATGGATCATTATTCATGCCTTCTGTGATGCATATATGCAAATATTTAAACTAATGTGATGTGGTGGAAATTTGTTTTTAGGTGTAAGTATTTAATTATTTGGGATTCTATCACGATTGAGAATGTTTGGAACGAGATAAGTGAATCTTACTTAAATTATAGCAATTTGTTGAAAGAATCAAACTATCCGACAGTCAAGTCAGCTCATAGAAAAATTTAAAAAATTAGAAGACTGAAAATAAGAACTTATTTTTTATTTTTTATCTTTTACCCTTATCTAAAAGGCTATATTTATAATTAAGTAGAAAGGTAGTATAAAGTTGTAATATATGTAAATTGTCAAAAAAAAATCTATAATTGAGGGTGAGATGGTAATATGCCATATACTTCTTTATCTTTCTACTGTTAGTATCCATTAATGTTTACTTTTATTCTTCTGAGGTTAATTTCTAATTTATTTATGTAATTGATTTTCATGCACATCATGTCCCCCCCACTACAAGCATAAGTGTCAAAAGTGCAGGAGTAGATACTTTTGTGCCATAATTTCATCTTTCCTTAGTGGAAGGATAATATTATCAACTGTCTCAAAATTCAAGATTGATAAAGGCCTTCAGGAAAAAGGCTTATTATGTTTGTCTGTCTTATTGGGTAAAAAGACAGGGTAAACCGGGAGTGTGGGTGGTGGAGCCCGTATTACAGTAACCAAATGAGCTTGTTTTCGATTAATTATTTAATTGGTAATACCGATCAACCATTGATCTTATCAATTATATAAAAATTAGTTATATTTTTTTATTATATTATATAAAATATAATATAATAAAATAAATATTATGTATAAAATAAAAAAGATAAATAAGCAATTCAAAAACACATTTAATAAAATTCAAAATTCAAATAATCACATAAATATAATCAAATAATATATTTAAATTTTTTTAAAAGTAAAAATAAAATTAATAATAATGAGTTTGACTGATTTTTAGTCGGTTCGACCGATTCAATCAGTTTTGATCAATTTAATCAATTTTTTAATTTTTTATATTCAAACGGATCGGACCATCCACATGTCCGATTCAGGTCTTGTAGCTGGTCGACGCTCGGCCAGCTTTATCCCAAGCAAATTGGTGCTTCTATCTTTTTTCCTTCCGTGTACCATTATTGAGATCTCTAGGGTTATCATTAAATTGCCTTGGAGATAATTACTTATGAGCTCAGGCAGGTCGTTTGTGTTTTTTAGGCTAGCTTTTTTCCTACTAATGACTTTTGGAGAGATTGTTGTACTTTGGGCTAACCTTTTGTTTAACCTTGAGGGAGTTGCTTATGACCTTTGATGAGGTAGTTTGTTCTTTGTGATCAACTTTTTGTTTGATCTCGAAGAAGTTATGTATAGGTTCGAAACCTTAAATATTTTTTATTACTTCTGATAAATTATTTATAATCTCTAAAATTAATTATAATTTTTTTTTCAAAAAAATCATATATTGCCTTGAACTCCAAAGATTGTATCGATTTATCAATTTATTGTGAATAACTTGTAATATGTAGGATCATGTAATGAAATGCACTTTATTTATCGTACTTCTTCACAAGAAGGAATATGGGAATGACTATAAGGAGATAACGATAATTATAAATGCCTAAATTGAGAAAAGTAAATGGAGATAAAGGGAATTGTTGGCTCCTTCTTAAATTGAATTATTTTTATAAAAATATTATTTTATTTAAAAGAATAATTTAAAACCACTAGTTTCTAATACTACTTACAATGTAAAAATATAATTATTTTTTTAATTCTCATCTAAAATTACTTGTCAGTCAATTTAAATTTTATAATGGAGACAGAGAAAGAGAAAGAGTAAATTAATAAAGAGTTGAACCAGACAAATTCAAAGAGCGGCTGCAGCCGCCTCATGAAAGAATCAGAAAACCGTAAAATAATAATGGCTTATTGCTAAGAATTGTTAAGAAGAACGTAGGCATATTTCTAATTTCTTGCTGTTGTTAGCCTATTACAAAACAGTTTTTTAGATTCAATGGGGCCACTCTCATGAAGAAAACATTTGGAGAAAACTATGGTTTTTGGGGTACGGAATTTGCAATAAAAGTAGACAATTTCAAGAGAAGAAAAAAAGGAAAAAGACATCAAAACACACTTCAAACTAGGCATGCTGCAGTCCCATGAAACTGGAAGAAGCTGAATCTGACTTTCAAGCAATTACAAGGATGTAACAAAATTCTGACTTGGAAAGCAACAATTTTATGTTGTTTTTTTTTTGTTTTTTTTTTAATCTATTTTGGGCTAAAGGGTCAGAAAATGGACATGAAAGTCATATTATGACACAACAAGAATTTATATGGTCAAGCTCGTAAAAAATATAGAATATTTGCCTTGTGCTAATAGTTTTTCTCCAAATGTGACAGCCCATGGAATCGTAATACTAATATTTTTGATAAACTGTATTTTTCTTCTGTCTTCTCCTTGCAAAAATACAATACTCATTGCTCGTTATTGTCAATTTTCAACGTTCAATGGCTGAACTAGACAATTTTTGGTAGCGTGTGCATAAATTCATTTGACATCGTAAGGGTTAAGGTTTGACAATTTGGGCGGCGTTTAAGAAACTCTATTTCATTATTTGTGGGGATCATACAAGAATTTTGAATCTATAATGTTATGCTCTAATGTATGAAGAGTCAAGACATCATATCCTAAATCCGTGGAGTCCGTATGTGCCCCAATACAGATAATTGTAATTATTTTAAGACCCAAAATCCAGAGATATCAAATTTGCAACAAGTTCAGATAAATGTATAGAAAAACAAACTAGATTTTTCTTATTGTCACAATATAGACAAACATCTCACGAAGATTTTAATTTATACCAAATCATATGGCAGTTTCGAAAAATACGAAAGACAAACTCTTCAGCAACCAAAACAAAGTAGACTCAAAAGTAAATGAGTTCAACTAAAAGTATTATTTTCAAAGTCTCAGACAGGAGATTATTCTTTAAGGATTCTAAACCATGGTGTCAAACTGTGAAGCATTTCTATAGCAAGAACATGAATAGAGTCACTATATGAAAATTCATTTGATTTCAAGTGCTACTATGCGATACAACCAATGCATGTACAGATGCAGGAATTTATTAATCTAACATCACAAATTCACAATCATAAATACAGCAAAAATCTATATCTATTGCATACTTGCAGGTGTAACACTAGATAACTATAACAACATCCATAAACAACTCACATAGACGGCCGAATTAAGGCTTAAAATGATGGTTCTCAATCCTAGGGATGAAATAACTTAAAACACATTATATGTAGCATTTCATTAGAAAATTCATGGTATTTAGGTGACATTTTTGTTTTTTCCTCAAAGTGAAGACATTGCTGTACTTAAAATTAATGAATTCCCTCAGCAATTTCTTCCACCACCCCTCCCAAAACACACTTCCATACAGAAGACAACGTGTCTAGAAGTTCAAACGAGGGACATGTAACTTCTTCCTGGGAAACAGGTTGCCGGGCACAAAACAACCACCCAATCAATACCCATTAGATAATAGTATGTAGACTCAATAGCGAGCTGCCAGTTCAAGAAGATCCTTGTATTCAGATGATTCCGACAAGATATAGGGCTTCACTTTCAGGTTGTCATTACCCTTCCCTGGAGAGATATACTTTACTCCTATTAGCTTCAAGCCTACAACAGGAGAAAGAAGTATATTAAGAAATTGTCACCTGATAAGTCGCACAATACCTGAACTAAAGTCAAAGATCAGGCCTATCTAGAATGAAGACTCAAAACATGCAAAAGCTTCTACCAGAGACAATTTAGCTTCAAATAACTTTACAAAGTTGTATTGCAAGATGATCTAACTACTTCAAAGGCAGAGCAAATTAAGCACAATTCTGTATAACAGGCAGCTGAAATGCTACTTCCGAAAGCATTCCCAATGGTGTTGCAGTAAACAGATTTACGTTTCATACTCTAGGACAATAGCCATTTGTGCTGTTGTAGAATCTTCCACAGTATGTAAAGCCACTTGCCAATGAGTGAAAATAAAATAAGAGGCACATGCAAATATAATAGTCTCCTAATCAGTAATTAAACATCAAACTAAACAGGTCCAAATTCTAGAGATTATTTATAAAAAGCAACAGTTTTTTCTAAACTTTAAACTAGAAATTATTAACAAGTTCATATTTTCTCTTCCCACCCAACTCATAGGCAGACTGGACAGCCTGATTCATATGAATCATATCAAATACAAAACCAAGATTAATTAAAAAACAATGAATGCATTGTGTTGAAAGAATATAGAAAGATAAGAACTTTGGAAAAACACATTTTTCAGGCCGCAGTTGAGATTTGGAAGTCAAATACTACTACACTAAAAGCATTGAAACACAAAATAGTACTCACTGTTATCCACACGTCCATATAAGAATCTCTCTCCTTTCCAGTATTCCAGAGGTCTCGTCTTAATTCTTTTGCTCCTTCTTACTCCAGTTTCAAACGATGTACCAGACTCTGCAGTGTCAGCAAAGATAGAATTAGTCAAGCAAGAAATAATGCTAGTACAAGTTTCTGCCCGTAGATGAATGTATAAACACCTGCAAGACTTTTCCTCATGGGATGTGCCTTTCTGATGCGTTTTTCACCTGCTACTCTTTTCCCTGTTAGTAGCTTGGCTTGATGTACCTGATTTTTTCATAGAACACATAACTTAATATTAGCCACAACAATTGGAAAGAAGATGATATATATGAAAACAGATGAAATCTTCACATTCCACTAATACGTGAAATTCCAATTTAAGCATGACACATGAGAGAACCTTACATACAACTGCTATATTAGTCTATTATAGCAAATTGAATTCCTTATACGTGCAGATATAAAGCATGCATGAATAAACTGAAGATCTGTATTAACAGTTCTCTGAGATGATTCATAAAATTTCAGAAAAATAAAAGACAAGGAAAAACACACCAAGTGAGAAATTGTAACACAATTTTTTTAATCTCTTAGGGTCACACAGATTCCTTTCGCTTGCAGAGACCAAAGTTTTATGAAGAAATCAGACTGAAAGAAATCAATTAGTAATGGACAGATTGTCAAACTATCCATCTGAATAATTTCACTCCAGCCATCAAATAGATCATAAGGGAAAGCTAAAAGAAGAATGATTTAAAAGAGAAAAGTGGAGATTATGAAGGCAAGACCTCTTCTACTCAGCAAAAGAAGAGGTTCAAGGAGGGAGTCAAATGGAAAAAGAGAGGGAGAATGGCATAACTCAAAATGTGAATCTCTGAGCGCTCATTTAAGTTTTGTCTATTAGAAGATGCCTAGTTCTTTTCCTAATATGGTTCCATGTTTTCAGTCCTACAGTATAGTGAATGCAAAAATGGTTTTTCCATTTTCACAAATTGTTATCGCACATACAGCATGCAAAATGGGAGGGGGCAGGGGAGAGAGAGAGACTTCTACAAAAAGAATGAAAGAAACACCACAGCTTCTAGGTGTTCGAATGAATCATCACATAAGAAAAAACTGGTCCATATCTACTATTCATGTCATACATGCAGTAATAACTGCCCAACATAAATTTATGTCAGTGTGGAGAAATATTCTAACATCTGAATGCACCCACAAGGAAGAAATAAACACATGCTTTAAAAGATTAAAATACATAATCGCTTTAATAACTCTCTAGTGAAATTTTTATTGCAACAACATAATAAATTTAAGACTGCAAACGCAATAAGAAGTTGTAAATTATATTGACAAACATCAAAAAGCAAGTGAAAAGAGAAAAGTAACAAAGGAAGCAAATGACCTCAGGCTGTTGTTCTGGACCAGTTTGTCGTCTGCTTGATGTATCATCCCTGGCCTCCTCTTCAAGTACAGAAGGATATGATTCGTCTGCCATGAGAAATGAAGCAGATAGAACAATTTAATTTATAAAATGAATAGTTCCTAACATAAATTAACTATATCCTACCCAAGATAAAATAGTGAAAGAAAGAGTAATTCTATTCTGGTGTCAGCGTATAAACATTACATTCACGAACCAGTTCACAATATGAAGTTAAGAGCATGTTTTCATCTATATTGTCAAGATCCTTCACCCAATTCGCAACCAAAAAAAGATAATGAGGTATCATGCTGAAAGAATTCTTACTCTCATTAACATTCATAGTTTTCTCAATGCCATTATCTGACTCTTCATTTGGCCTAGGATCAGCATTTGTGCTTTGTACGCTTGCATTCTCATCTACAAACTGCTCAGGAAGGCCATCTGCATTTCCCATCACTTCCTGTGCATCCATATTAGAAACTGTAGGTTCTGTATTACCAACCTCCACACGTGACTCCAACTCACTTGACATGCCCAAATCCTTCGGTGCATCAACCTGTTCAAGTAGCTTATCCTTGGGCCGGGCAGGAGAAGCATTTGGGCATGCAGAAAGATCAACATCCAGAGGTGAAAATGGATCTCTCAGGGGATTGGATTGCAAAATTCTCTTTTTCAATATAGATATAGAAGCAAATGGACTTCTTGGAGGAGTTGGTGAAGATACAGGATTAACTGGATTTGCCACTGGTTCATGTTCCACAGATGGTTTCCTATTCAAATTTTTCAGCACATTGTCAATAACCAGTGAACTCTTGCGAGACTTTTGCAAACTTTCTGACACAGTCGAATTACTAGTCCTTCCAACATCAGGTAGTTCAGTCATGTATAGGTTCTCCAGATCAAGAGGTTTGATCTTCAACCGCTCCTGCAAGAGATTCAAAGCCCCATGCCCTTCTAAATCTTCGTCATTACAGGATAACAATTCCTCCAATATATCATTGACTTCATTCTCTGTCTTCTTCATAGATACTGTTACAAAATGCACATGATACTAAATGAGAAGAGAAGGCATTTGCTTAGACAAAAGTATTAAGGCCTCAATGTTTCCATAGTAGTGGAAACTGAACGAGGAATAAAATCCTTTCACATTGA
Organism: Paulownia fortunei; assembly: GCA_019321725.1. Lineage (NCBI taxonomy): Eukaryota > Viridiplantae > Streptophyta > Magnoliopsida > Lamiales > Paulowniaceae > Paulownia > Paulownia fortunei. The sequence continues at coordinate 21,332,733 of CM033112.1, read as the reverse complement.
ATTTGCATTTGTCTAAATATAATAGGATCTACTTGCCAGCCAGTTCGACTTCCTCTAAATCAGCATCAGGATCAGGATCCAGATGTACCAACTTTTCTTGAGACTCGTCTTTAGGTGCACTTGGAATGTCCCGATCCAATGTTTCTTGGGACGACATCAACATATCATTTTCAGAAGGCGCTGATGAGTAGCGGTGCTTATAATTATATGACTTCCTGTAAATAAAAAGAATTTATTAATCACTAACACAACACCAGATGCAGAAAGATTTATAAGCTATAAACTTGCAGCACAAATAATCCAGTATGGCAAGCAAAAATCTAAATATACCCCAAAATTCCCGGTCGACGACGACGTGCATTATTTGATGGTTTATAAAGGCTTAAATTGTCCTTACTGCCACCCAGCTGTTTTTGTATCTCTTTTTTGGCATCTGCAACAATGAAGAAGTACGGGATCATAAATCACACACAAACACATTGCAATAAATAGTAGATGATACTGAACAAAAAATAAAAAAAGAAATCAGATAAAAAATGAAAAAATTACTTTCCATCCTCTCATAAGCATCAAAAAATTCATCTGGGTCTTGAAGGTGATCGATGTTCAAAGTTGGTTCCAAGCTCACTGAAGGCTGACTGTAGAGAAAGTACAGTAATAGTAATAATCTACACATAAAGCTGTTCAGCGCAAAGGCAAATATAAAAGTTTAAAACTTATGAGCTTCAGTCTTCACCTAACACTGGTCCTCAGAGAAAATGGAGCCCTCTTACGAGCAAGGCCAAGACCTGGTCTTCGATCTTGAGGCCTGTCCTTACCTTTTGCAACAATGGCATCAGTGATGCCCACATTTTCAGCAAAACTAGCAAGATTAGATTCCAGAAGCTCTGCTCCGCCATCCACAATTCTCTTCGCCTCGTTCATGAGCTTTTCGGGACTCCTTAACTCCTTCACATACAAACCAAAGAAAAAGGACATATGCCAAAATTCACATACTGTTTTCCTTGTTGAAACAAGTCCTCATAATTTAGTGAACTACTTAAACCAACTTCAACCAGGTGGAAGTCACAAACTGTTAAAGTCAAATTTGAACAAGGTTGTCTCTTTTTGGTCTTTCTGCTCATTTCCATTTCAAGCCACCACTAGTTTGCTACCAAACAGTCAGCAATTAGGGCAGCTGGACTGTCCACAAAATTTCGATGGACAAAAAAAGCTACATACAAACTCAATACACATTTAAGGATGTAACAAATCAGGTACTTATCAATAAAGTTGGCATTATTTAGAAAAGCAGTTTCAGTCACCAATACCACTGAATAAAACAAACTCTACCCAAAAAAATTAGCCTTCCTAAACTTGTGATACCGAAGGAAGCAAAAAAAAATTAGTAAACAATGAACTCGGTAGGAAATAATTTCTTAATGATCCAAGAAGATAAACATTTTTTTATACCTTAACACAAGTACATGCGCTTGCTCGCATTTATACTCAGCTAGAGCTGGTAAAATGATAAATGAACTAAATTAAGAATAAAAAACTGATTATACCAGAGATTTCATGAAATTGTGAATGGAATCTAGGTCTTTGGAATCGATGGGCACTGGAACGTCGGCTGAAGCCCTAATCGTGCGGGGAAAGAGCGATGGCCCATTGAGTCCGCTCAGTGGGTCGACGGAGTCGGAGACTCGCGACTCACTCGCCATTGACACCGTATTTCTCCGTTTTGTGCGTGCGTGTGTGTGTGAGAGAGAAAGAGAATGTGGGGGTTACGGAGGTTGAAATTGTATTTCGAATTTCAGTGGACACTGAGCGCGAGCGGGATATTGAAAGGGTTCTGTTTTAAGAAGCGCATCGTATCAACAAACGCCTTTGGTGATATCGACACGCTTTATAGTTTTGGTGAAATATCTACAAGTCACTCTTATAAATTCCAAACACAAGTTTAAACAAATTGAGAATTGTCATTGAAATTTTCTCTATGTCAAAGCAAAAACAAAATTATAAAGGGATCAATAAAGAGAGCCAAAAGTCTATAAATTATATTGTACTTTTTATATTTTAACAGCCATAAATAGAATGTCAATATACGTTTTTACTCATATAATTTATACAAATAAAATTTATACAAATTTTTACCTCGTCAACAATTTATATCACTAAAAATTTGATCTAGATAATATTTTTTAATTAATGATTTACATGTCCTATAGTGTAAATTTATTATTTTAAAGGGAATTTTCTTCAAAAATATATTTTTTACTTGAACCTTCCAAAACTACTGGGTTATGTTTGGTTTCATTTTTAGAATTGTATTTTTTGTTTAGATAATGAAAATGCATTTGTTCATTTTTATTATTTAAAAATAATATTTTCATTCGCAAAAAATATCATTCATCAATTATATATTCAAATTATATTATATTATAATATACCCCCACTAATTGTAATAAAATCTTACACTAACAAAACAACATATTGACAATAAATATACAATAAAAATTATCCCCAAAATACATAATATTATTTTTTAAAATAAAATATCAAAATATATTTTTATTATCACACATTCTTTAATTTTATTAATAAAATATATTTTCTCAAAATAATTTTCACAAAACCAAGGATCATAAAACCAAACAAAGACTTTGATTTTTCAAGTGATTTTAAATTTTTGTGTGTGGGATTTTTAAAGCAACACAAGTGATGCTGCTCCAATTGCAACAAGGCCCAATAAAAAGGATTAAAACGAAATTTCAAAAATTTCCCATGTAAATTTCAAGCCGGCCCAAATCAGTTAGGAACAACCCACATAAAAGAAATACTTTAAAAATAACGAATTGAAAACATTAAAATTACGGAACATTCTCGCCAATTGTGAAATGCCACTATTGTGCTCATTTGTGGAGATAGTGCAATTTTCCACAGTGCAATAAATTAATGGCAAACTGCAAAGAGTGTGAAAAATGAGGTTTTGAGCCCCCGTCAATGGTGGTGTCTTTCTGTTTAGGTACGCTCTTGGACAATTGCTTTACTGCTCTTCGGCTACAACTGGATTATTCATCGTTTGAGGTCAAATAATTTTTTATTAATCATATATGGGTTTTTGTCGCCCTGATTACTGTCGTGCATGCAGGTTTAATTACTTTACTTCTACTTAGCTACAATTAGAATATGGTTATCTGGTTATTCCTCATCATTTTCAGTTACAGGAATGGAAATCATAAATTTTTATTCAAAATATTAATGAAAATTACTTGCTAATGTTCTGCCTTTGTTTTTTATATGCATTTTGTAGTTTGTAAATTGTGGTAACATACGGATTGAAGTGAGAGAGAGAGGCCTTTCGTGACCCATTATCATGTCTGAGTCAAATACAAGAAAAAGGAATCTGCCCTCATGGATGAGTTCCAGAGAAGAGGAAAATGATGATAGTGAAAAATCCAAGCAACCAAGAAACCATGGAAAGTCAAAGAAGGACCAAAATGCATTTCATCTTGAACACAAAGGCGAAGAAAAATCTGCCTCTGCTACAGGCTCAGGTGCCTCAGATTTCTCAAAACTCATGGTATTACAGTAATTTTGATCACAAATTGTATTTTTCTTGTTGATAAAGTTTTGGGCTTTCGATTTTAGCAATTAATTCACAATCTTGTTCGAGTTTAGGAAGGGATAGTGTTTTCACTATCTGGGTTTGTGAATCCAGAGCGTGGAGTTCTGAGGTCGCAGATGCTGGAAATGGGGGCTGAATATCAACCTGATTGGAACTCAAATTGCACCCTTCTAGTATGTGCATTTGCCAACACTCCAAAGTTTAGGCAAGTTAAAGCTGATGGTGGAACTATTATATCCAAGGTTCAACACATTCTGCATTGAGCTATGATTTGTTTTATATTTAGTATATGGACATGGACAATATGTCTTGTTTGGTTGATTGTGATTATGACATGTTGATGTGAATTAAAGTTACAAATTTTTGCTGTTTTTCATGCCAAGCTTTGGGTTTCTGACTGAATGTAGCCATTGTTCACCTTTCCATCTGTAGTTACAATATCCTATTTCTATTTTTTAACAGTTGATTATTTACTCATGATCATGAATAAGAATTGCTGGATTAGTGTGAAATTCTTAAGTAGCCATGTACTGGCTTACTCAAGCTGTGAGCAATGTTTCTGGTAATTGTAATCTGTCGACACTACAAATACCTGTTTGAGATGGACAGTGATGTTGGTTATTTAAGATTTTGAATGCTATAATGGGTGTTTGTCCTCCTCTCTTCTTTCTTATTTTGACTTGCTGATTTTATGTATACTGGGTAATTCAAGTTGTAAGGATGGTTTTCAATTCTTTGTTTACATGTTGTTAGCTCTAACTGGGACTTGAAAGCTTTCCTTTGACCAAAAACACATTTTTATCGAGAGGCCTGTATTCTTGTTTGTCTTAGTCACTAGTACAGAACTTATTGTGGACTTAATTCCATCATACAGGTACACCTTCATCTATTCTTTGTTTACATGTTACCTAGCTTGAGAGTGCAACGCATTAGTCCTGGCATGTTCCTTAAAGCAAAAAAACTGTCCTTGTAAGGGTTACACACTGTCTTCTTCTTCATTGTTCATAAATGTTTGGTTATTATAGCAGATGAATCACTTCTCTATGGACGAGAATCTTTGGTCTTGATTATCATGAGATCAAAGTACTCCAGAGTCCAGTCTTCTTTCGTTTATTTACTCTATAAAACATAAAATATTATACCAACTGAGCTGCCTGCAATCCCCCTCGTAAAGTTAATCCTCCAAAGAAAGAATTATTTATACACTAGCTTTGAGATGTTTACCATGATTTCCATTCTATGAAATCTGGGGAGAAAAGGGCTTGCATTCAAAGAAGGCTACTGGGTCTTCCAAGGTACTTATTTTTTTCTCTTTTCTGGGGTAAATACATTTTCCATTACTTTTGCCCAAGTAAACAAATTGTTCATTCTTATGAACCCCATTACTCCCTATACATTGGTTGTTGGGCGTAAAAATATTTTCTAAGTCCATATTTGTTTAACTGAGATAGAAATATTTATTGCCATTTATATTTTAGATTCTTTGCAGAACTTGTGCTGGCTAAATAAGTTTGTAAGTGGTTGGCTATTAACTTGACATGTTTGTCAGTCTCTCTCATTTTAACTTTGTATTATCAACTTGCTGTTTTCAGTCCTCTCTAATTATAAGGCTGTTAGACATTTTAGAAAATATTTGTCTCGGTTCATGCATTTTCCCAGTTCTTTAGAGAAGTTTCCTGATACTCTTGTAGCATGCCTTTTTAAAATATTGTCTAATATAATTTCTTCAACATGTTTTAGTTGTTTCATTGTTTGAAACTTGCTTGCTTCATTTTTCCAAAAAAGTGGTGCTTCTTCTTTCCTCATTTTATTAACTATATCCATACATTACTGCCTCAGAATTGGTGACCCTTTTTCATCTGGTTTAGGACTGGATATCAGAGTGTTATAACCAAAGAAAACTTGTGGATATTGAGCCATACTTACTGCATGCTGGTAAACCATGGAGGAGGCAATTCATTTCTCATGAAGCTAGAGAAGGTCTCTCATTCCCCCCCCCCCCCCCCCCCCCCCCTCCATCTATCTATGTATCCATACATATACATACATGTATATACATATATATATGTATATATATATATAAGACACATATATACTTTTACATATTTCACAGTTCTCAGCAACTCTAGTACTTATGGGTGAACTTCCATTGGTTTAGTTCTCGTTCTTTTTTATGATGCTAAAATATATCATCTATGTGGTATTTTATGAAGACCTGTGGTGGGTAGAATTCAATTTGTTGGTTTTAGTGAGGGTGATTTGAAGAAAAGGAGATCCTTTGAGCATTGAAGTCCTGCTGTGAAGAATTATTTCCTGATTGGATGGATTTTGAGTGGACTTTATCCATTACTGTTTTCATTGCATATGTATATTTTTGCTTTTGTTCCTGTGCTTTTTACCTCCTGGGTTGAGGGGGGGAAGAGTGGGAACAGCATATATTATGAGTCAATATGCCTAGGGAAGAGATTGGATGTCTCAGTTGTATTGTTACTGAAAAGAGATGGGTTTTGTGGATGTAAGGAAATAGCCTATTAGTCCCTTAGATTAATTGTGAGTTTGTGGCATTACTCTAGAAGTGTTGTCCTCAAGCTTATGTTGATTTCAGATTTTGTATTACAACTTGCTTTATTGAGATGAGGAAAATTGTATATGCTTTTCATTTTCGCGATGAGCTCGGGGAATTATGGTTGAAATACAATAAGGCTGGATGTTACCTATGAAAACATAATGGGGATTTCTTCATTCAGTTACTGGATAAGATGGGTTTTGTGCAACATGGTGAAAGTGGATCTGCCGTTGTATTCAACTGTCAATTTTTCATTATTTGTTCATGGATCTGCCTTTCTATTCAACCGTCAGTTCTCAATATTTATTCATGTAAATCTGCTATATTTTTACAAAATCTAGATGCTTGAGGCTAGGAGATCCTTGACTACCTTTTCATCTTGGTTTCATTTCACTATATTTGTATTGAAAGTTTGCAGGGAGGTTTATCTGTTTGGTTTTTAAGCGAACAGTGGTCTGGTATGGGGTTAAAATTAATCTCGTCCTCTTTACTGATCATACTTTGGTGTTTTGTGATGCCGATCCAAATACATTGAAGTTTTGAAAGTTTTGAAAGGGATTTTTCTTTAATTTATGTGGTTTCCACTTTTTAGTTTGACTGTAAATTAGAGAAAAGGGAGTTGTTAATCTTGTGAATGTTCTTGACTTCCTTGATTTGGCAATGTGTGGAGCAACTGGGTTGCAAGACTGGATCTTCATTTCTGCCTGTCTTTGGGTTTCCTTGAAAGTCGGTGAAACTAATGCGGGGGACAAGAAAAACAAAGAAGAAAGTGGGAAAATCTTCAGAAATTTTAGGAGAAGGTTGGCCTGGGTGGGAAAGATAAAAGGCGGTATGTGACTTAGCTCAATACTAGTATATCTTGGCCCGTGTATCTTGACTTAGCTCAATACTTGTATATTTGCTTAAATATGCAAGCCATAATGCCACTTATAGTCACAAAGGTTACTGCTGCTTATTATTGTTGTACGTATGCTGGTATAGTTCAAATTTTTATCCTATGAGATTATGATCCAACTAAATATCAAATTCTACTTTCAGATATAAAACCATCCTCGTCTAGTAAATCTTTGAAACAGGAAGAAAAGGGCTTGCATTCAAAGAAGGCTACTGGGTCTTCCAAGGTACTCGTATTTTTTCTCTGTTTCTGGGGAAAATACATTCTATTGCTTTTGCCCAAGTACACAAATTGTTCATTCTTATGAACCCCATTACCCCCTATACAATGGTTGTTGGGCGCAATAATATTTTCTGAGTCGATAATTGTTTAACTGAGAGAAAATTTTCTTCCCATTTATATTTTAGCTTCTTTGCAGAACTTGTGTTGGCTAAATAAGTTTGTAAGTGGCTGGCTAAATCATTTATATTAAGTGATTATGTCTTTATAAAATCATGATTCCTTCTTACCAGATGAAAGGTGGCTTTTCTCCCTCAAAAGCGAAGAAGTGGGCTGTTGAGGATCTTAATAGAACCATATCATGGCTGGAAAACCAAGACGAAAGGGTAAGCTGTAATCTCCTGCTAAATCTAGCTTATAGGCAGTTATATCCCTTCATGGGCCTAAAGTTGCTTGAGGTTGACAGCGTGACTCTTCTGATGTGATAAATGATTTTGTCGTTTGATTCACAATTTATGCATTTACTTTTTCAATCTTCAACCATGGTGATAATGCCAGAACAAAATTTTATCCTGTCGGAAAAATTTTCATTATGGATGTCTTACTGGAAATAACTGCTCTCTCTCTCTCTCTCAACCCTGGATTTATGTGACACCAAACCACAGTGATCATTTTTAATTCTTACTGCCAACAAAAGCACAACCATGAATGCTGTTTCATTTTCTAAATTTTGTTCAATGTCCTATATCTCTCATCCATCTGAAATTCGTGATGCCTCTGGTCAATGTGATTACTTGTGAGAAAAATGTCCAACCAACTCTAAAGTTGTTGACAAGTATAAGTTCAGAACCTGCCTATACAATTTCCAAACTTGCCTGAAATATATTAGCAGATGGGTGTGTGTGGTATGTAGACATGAAATTTGGCATAAAAAAGTATAAGGCATCTATACGTGAAAACTTACTGCCACAAACTGACTCATCCTCCGTGGATGAACCTTGCAGAGGAACCCTTAGGTTTTTTCGGCATTGGATATCTCTTGTGACAGCAAAACTGACGGAAGGGAAAAAAAACCCAGTATTTTGAGCAATAATCTGAATAATTTGTTGTCATGCTGCTTTTTTTGTAGACCTTGTAAAGGGACTTAAATTCCTATCATGGAGGTCACATGCTATATTTTGGTTTTCTTTTACTAAATTGTCATATTCGTATGCTAATTGCTGTTGAAATCTGCAATTTTGATATTACTAATTGGGGACAATAGTAGGTACATGGGATTTGGAGCGAAAGATTAGAAATCCAGGTGGAAATTTGAAAAAAGTTTATTTATTGGGTGACTTTGTTTTCAGTTCAAAATGTCTGCAATTGAAAGGGTGAGCTTTCAAATTTAGCTGTCACCAACTGCAGAATAGAAAAGAATTGAGGACTGTTGCTTTAGATGTTCAAACAATCTAGTTCCCTTTAATATGCATGATCCTGGGAGATGTAATTTCCAATAACTAATACTGTAAAAGGATTATACTCAGTGATCGTTTCTAGTTGTGAATTGGAATTCTTAATGTGATATGTGGATTGGATTGATTTCTACAATTTCTCGTATTAGTTACCTTTGTTTGTGTAATTTGTAAGAGCTCCAACTGTGGATCAATATTTTTTTTAAAACGTCGAGTCTATTTTCGGTTTTTGCAGCCAGAGCCAAGTCAGATAAAGAAGATAGCTGCTGAAGGAATCCTAACCTGTTTACAGGATGCTATAGATGCTCTCAAGCAAGGGCTGGTATGGCTTTTTGGTTAATTATTGTTTAATTTTCACCACTATATACTCCTTGGGAATGAAAATGTACAGTTCGATCAAACAAAATTTTCCTAATTTCATATTTGTCCAGTACAGAGTTACACGATCTTGGAAACAATTAATTTATCTGCCATACCATTATATATGACTTAATCTATGATTTCAAAAAGAGTAGTGACCAGATGTTTTCATTACAAACTATTTGGCAAAAGGAACAATTTGAAATGAGTTGTTGTTCACCAGTGCGAAAAGTTGCCTAAATATTATCAAATTTCCTTGTTGTACCTGGTTGAAAGTATTTTATGCGTTGTACTCATTAGTCTTGCCAATATATGTATCAAGCATCATACTAATCCTTGCATAATCAAATTCCTTCACTTTTTTATAGTTGCTCTGTATAGTAAATCTGTAAGTTTTCTTCTTTCGGTATTCCTTCAATGGTTTTTGCATGTATTGAGTTTCGCTTGTATGGCTTGACCATTTAGTTGCTTCACTCATATTCTGCCAAGGTGAGCTCTGTGATCTGCGTTCGAGGGATAGAACATTTGCAAGTTTCATTCTGAAATTAAGTTTAATCACATCCATAAATGCTGTTAAAAAAAAATATCTTTACATAGTATTGGCCAGACGCCAGGCACTAAAAATGTAGGTTTATATGAGAACCGTGTCAAAATTGTGAGGCATACTTGTCAAATAAATTGTCTTGTATTCCAATCTGCTGATTGCTGAATGATGAGATTTGTCCCGTTTATCATGTCTCACCTTCAATGATGTGGTTCCATTTTATTTCTTACAAGGTCTTCTGTATTTAGGGCATCCAACAGATAGCCGAGCAATGGGCCTGCCTTCCTCGGGTGGTTGAGGAGCTGGCACAGTTTGATGGCAACAGGGATGCGATGGCTTTGCCTAGCAAGGAGGATCTTTGTAGAGAAGTAATGGCCTGCAAACAAATATATGAACTGGAATTTCTCAATATGGAGCACGATGATATTGTCAACAAGAAAAGGCCGCAAAGTCGCGGGAGCAAGAAAGTTAACAAGAAAGAGAGTGTTGCCAGAGATGACCCTTCTTATGACAGTGATGCAACAATCGAGATGACAGAAGAGGAAATAGATCAAGCTTACAAAACCATTGCTTGTTCTTTGTAAATGACAGCATGTTTAGTTCGTAGATGAGACAAGATGTGTTATTAACAAATGAGATGAGTTAGTTGTTTGGGAGTTTTTAAGCGTGCCATTGTTTATCCAAATCATCTCATCCTTGGTTCACCAAAGATGCATGAAAGGACTGAAAGTCTGCAGATGTTCGTTTTTACGATCTGCCTATGTAGAAACTCATGCTTCGTGTTTGATCTTGAGTATTGCTAGTTCTGGACTATGATTCTCTCTCTTCACTTGGTTTCTAATGTTTTTAGTAACCATTCGTGTAAGAAAACATAAAGTTATCATCTGGGAAGAAAATATAAGTAAAATCACACAGCAATATATCAAAATCTCAGTATTTTAACAACATTCTTCCTTATTTTGTCCGCCCTGATAATCAATTCATTGTTCTAGAGTTGTAGTTTTGCTAACAATTGCATTTCATAGCCAATCCTGCACAAACAAAAAATACTTTTCTCTGTTAAAGTCAACAAGATTTTTGCTAGTGTCCCAAAGCCAAGGCCAAAACCCATCAATGGGATTAAATTGTGCAAAGCCTATATTGATGCATGCTAAACTTACCTTTACCTTGGTATCATTACATCATCAAAAGTAGGATAAGAAAAGGATAACTTTCTTTCTTTTGTCTGTTTGTCTTTTTTCCTTTTGATGAGTATTGTGCATTCATTCATAACTAAGAATGTGCATATATTGTGGGTCAACAATAGGTGGACCAATGCAGGAGTTCTCTTTATGTTTTTAGAGATGTGAACCAAATGGCAAAATTAACAAAACCAATTTTTTTTTTTTTTTTTTGAAGTAAGATAATTGTCATATACACACTACACACTTATATATGAGCAGCATAAAAATAATATTGGAGTAGCATAAATTGGCCATACATATATGTTTGGAGTAGCATAAACTAGCCATGCATATATGTTTGTCTATATTTGGAGGCATATTGGGTGATTTTTATGCATTTTGCACCATTGAGGGTTATATATTGTTAATATCGATTTTTTGCATAAAAAATAAAAAGAAAAAACTAATTAAAATTTTTGTAAGAAACATCATACCTATGAAAAAAGATCATTTACTTGAATTAAAAAAATTGATTAATTTTCTCATAATCGTTACATACCTATTTCTTTTGTCATATCATAGATTGTTCAGTCAAACCCTCCACTTCCACACAGGAAGTTTTTGAAAAAAAAAAGTAAAAATAATTTATCATATTGGAAATTTTATATTTAATGCACCATCTTCATTGCAAAAATGAAAAAAAAAAAAAAGAAAAAGTTAATTACCAATACACCCTCGACTGAGACCCTTGACTTTTTTCATTTTCACAGTAATTTCCGAGTTTACCTTGTTTTAGCCCTTCTTCCGTGTTGTAGGGTTGCAGCAGATAAACGCCACCCCACCTCACCGCAAACCCCTTCTCTCCCTCTCCCTCTCCCTCTACTTATCATACTCTCTTTCTCTGTCTAACTTCTCGAGAGCTTTGAAATTGATCCCCAGCGCTTTCTCACCGGTTTGCGTTCAGTGCAGTAGCGACAATGGGCGCTTCGCTTCCTCCCAAAGAGGCCAACCTCTTTAAACTCATCGTTGTAAGTATTTCCCCCCTCAAGATTGTCCTTTTGAGCTATTGTTTTGCGAGAAATCTTGTTAAACTTTAGTGATTAAATTTGCAATATGGCTTAGTGTAAAACCCTAGGATTTTTGAGTCGATTGTTGCTACTTTGGCTGTGTTATCTCTCTCTCTCTCTCTCTCTCTCTCCTTTTGTTTTCTTTGGCGAATTCCAGTGTGAAAGTTACCTTTTTTTTGTTTTCTATTTTATTGATCATGCAATATGCCCTTGTGATTCTGTGTAATTATTTTTGTCATTTGAGCATGCAGCACGCAATTAGGTTGAATAAAAATTATGCAATTATGATCTATGAAACCTCATTTTTGTATTGTTTTGCAATTTAGCGAAATCGCTGCTTGTGAATGCTGAAACAGTTCTTCTGTGTGACACCATTTTTCGGGAGATAAAAATAAGTTGTACATTATGAATTTCTGGGGCATATCCCTTATGAATATTTAATTCACTCCAATATTTATGCAAAGATTAGAGAAAGTCACAGGTTTTTCACCTTTGTCTTGTTGAATGCTTGGAGCTTAGGAAAATTGCACTTTAAAGTTGTAAGACTTTGACAGTTAGTATATGCTAGCATAAATCAAAGAGAAGCTAATAGACAAGATCATGAAATTTATAGGAGACATTAAAATTTCCTGACTAGAGAAAAGGATGAAGAATGATGAGAATTACCTGAAATTCATGCCCTCTGCTGTAGGCAGGTTTCAGCGCTTTTTAAGTACTCAGACTGTACCTTTCAGTTTAATGCTGCATAATGATATGCATATTGATAATCTTCATGAACTGTTCCACCTCAAATGGTATCATTTAGTAGAGTTTGAACTGTTTGAAATATAAGTAATCGATACATCCATGAGAGTGATTTTACGAAATTTATTCTCTGGAAGAAGCATTTCAATTTTCTATCATAAGCAATATATAGGATTTGATCTTCAAGTATGTGTGCAACTAATTCGAAAGTGTTGAGACATGTTTTTATTTTATGTATGCAGAAATCATATGAAACAAAACAGTACAAAAAGGGTTTAAAGGCTGCTGATGCAATTTTAAAGAAGTTCCCTGATCATGGAGGTATGTGGAAATAGAGTAAGAACCACTAAGATTTATCCCTTGAGCTTCTGCGACACAGAGGACTCCTAATGATCTTTCAAGGATGTGGACAATTTGAATTTCTTCTTTTTAATCTTAATTCTGTATGTCTATAGTTATCTTGTTCCCACTGATATCCCCTTCTTCTAATTTTTGCATTTTGATTTCTTCTTTTGGTCACCAGAAACTCTATCAATGAAAGGGCTGACTTTGAATTGCATGGACCGCAAGTCAGAAGCATATGAGCTTGTTAGACTTGGATTAAAGGTTAATCTCCATTTTTCCTCTGCCCTTAACTGATGCCTTACCTTACTCGGTTATAGTTGCCTTCCAGTTTTAAACTTGATTTCTCATTTATGCAGAATGACCTTAAGAGTCATGTATGCTGGCATGTTTATGGTCTTCTGTATCGGTCGGACAGAGAATACAGGGAAGCAATTAAGTGTTACCGAAATGCACTAAAAATAGATCCTGATAATATTGAAATACTGCGGGATCTGTCTCTTTTACAGGTATGTTTTTTTCTACATGCTTATTATTAAAGAAAAAATATTTCTTAATTAATAAAGAAGTTTTTTATGTCCAAAGATGAGGCTAGTGAATGATTAATCCTGGATAATAAATTGTCATTTATTGGCGTCTTCTGCCTTCTCCTTTGTATTGTGTGTATGGACATGTCCGCATAGTTGTGTACAGTATGTTAGTGAAATTTTCCGTTTGGCTTGGTTGATATATAGAAGCCCTCATGTTTCTTTGCCTGCGGTCCAGTCTATTTGGATAATAAAAGTCAAAGGTTAAGCTGGACTACAGAATTGTGCAAACTGGATTAATGGTTATTTGGTGGTGTTCAGAAGTTTTTTTCCCTGCATCTTTCGTAAATTAAGTATCATAGGAAAAATCCTGAGTTGCTCACTTTTATCCATCAAGCTGAACATTGCCCAACTATATCTTTACAATGTCAATAGTAGGGCAGCTGTGATGGTAGGAGACTAATTGAGCATGCCATTTTGCATATAATTGTGTGATAATCGAAACTTTTCATCTCTGCATGAATTTATATGCTTGCATGATTGTGTTGCTCACTCTCTCCCCGCTCAAGTTGTATGCTTAATAAATTAGTAGTCAAGTATCATGGAGCAAATGGCTAGCTGTTAAGTGAAAGTGTAAAGTTGATCGTGACCTGTATGTAGTTAATTTGGAAAAGCAAACCTGGGGAGGAGGAAAAGGAAGGTGTTTATGGCTTTATAGGGTTCCATTTAATCAACATACATTAAAAGTGGACCTTGCAGATTTATAGGTAGCAGTAATTATAATTTCTATCTGCCAATAGTTTTCTCTCTCTGAGTATTTCCTCAAAAAAGCTTTTCACCACGGTTTCTTAGTTGCTGAAAATAATAGCTATGCACTCTGTTCTTCTCTGCTATGCCACATAATTGAACTATGTCCCATAGGATGATGTTTGGAACATGGACACTTTTGTCTAGGATTACGAAATGGGAACAATGCGACTTAGATGTATCAGGATAAAGGCCTTAAGGAAGAGAAATGACACGGGGTTGGCCTTGGTAATTGTTTGTAATTGATGGTTTTGGTCTGATAAATGAGACTGCGGGGCATTGTTTTTAGACACTTGGAGAGATGATTTTGCTAGTCTCATCTATTGAATCTGAAATGTCAAAGCAACAGACAATTTGGAGTTCCTGAACAGTTTAATTATGGTTGCTCAAGAATAATGCACCATCTAGAACCCATTATTTGGCTATATTTGATTTCCACTGTCTACTCAAAAGGAAAGTTTTACCATGAACCCTCTATAGTTTCTTTCCAACACTCACTTTTCTATATTGTGAAGACAGAAAATTGTAACCTCACCAAACCTGTCCTCAATTGCACCATCGGATTATTCCGCCAAAATATACCTTTATAATGTGTAAACATTTTTTATTGCAGTTTGCAGCTGATGATGTGCTATATTGCTATGTTGTTTTCATATTGTTTTACAGGCGCAAATGCGTGACTTGGAAGGTTTTGTTGAGACAAGACAACAATTGCTCACCTTGAAACCAAATCATCGCATGAATTGGATTGGATTCGCGGTTGCCCAGCATCTGAACTTCAAGTATGTTGTGACATTAGATATCAGTGTGTTTTCATTTAATGGTTCTGCTTCTGCAATTCCGTTGATTGCTGGAAGTTGGAGACAGATTCTTATGCCTTTTTTATTTCAGCTCTTTGACTCGTCCTGCCTTTTCTTTTCTGGTCCCATATAAATTGTCTGGTATGGTAAATCAGTGGAATTAGGATCTACCACATTGTATGGAAGATACACTATTTGGAGTCTCAGACGTATTTCAAGCCATTTCAGTTGATAGTTGTGAGCAATGTGTATTGAACAAAATATGCATCGCCAGTAGGGTATATTGATAACTTTTTGGTGTAGTCGTTTATGTGA
This sequence comes from Paulownia fortunei, assembly GCA_019321725.1. Lineage (NCBI taxonomy): Eukaryota > Viridiplantae > Streptophyta > Magnoliopsida > Lamiales > Paulowniaceae > Paulownia > Paulownia fortunei. The sequence goes on along the minus strand of CM033112.1, from coordinate 21,317,320 downwards.
ATTTTTGTTTTTTACGTGTCAAATATGTAGATAAAATTTTCCCAATTTTGAATGGCCTGTTGATGGAATTTGGTGTCTTCATTTCATAGTTTGTACTTACCTTTGTAATTTATCAGTGGATCAAAGGCAGTTGATATCCTTGAAGCATATGAAGGGACTCTTGAGGATGATTACCCTCCTGATAATGAACGATGTGAGCACGGAGAGATGCTTTTGTACAAGGTACCTAGCAGTATGGCAAATAATTATGTACCTCTAAATGCTTGAAATGTTTTGTGCTTCCCCCTTAGTTGTTAGATATAAAATATATTGTTGTCACATGATGACTTTATTGTACATTTCAGAGACTGCATCCGGTCAACCTTTGCTCATCTATTTTTTTTTTTTATCTAATTATGAATCTGTAGTTAGCCCATACTTTGTTTCATGTCTGTACTATGTTTTATCATCATTGTTGGTGCTGATTTAGCTACTGCTGATATTTTGGTTGTTGACATGTCATTTATTTTTCCATCCTCAACATATTCAGGACTTCATGTTCGTCTTACCATTTAGCTGCAGTTTCCTTACGGGGTTCTTGAATTAATATTTTACTAGATGGACTGAGCTGTGGGCAATGTCATCATCTGCATTAGAAGTGATTAACATATTAGTGATAATTAGGCATTTTTTTGAAGTCTGGTTGACTTCTAGTGCTATCTTTAATGCTTGAGCCAACAAACTTTGAGGGCATCAAATTCTTCTATAGTAACTAATGAGTACTCCTCTGACGTAATCACTTGATATATATATTGCTTTGTTATAAACTTCAGTGTGCCTGGAAGACAATGTTTGGATTTATGTAGAGCTGGAAATTTATTTGGCTTCTTCTATGATTGCTTAATTTCTATCATTTGTTGTTCTCTTGCTTGGTTAAAAACAGGAGTCATCTCACTAAGACCATCCAAATGATTTTGTTACCTTTTGTGTTGTAATTCATTTTTTTCAATATAATATTTGGTTTCAGATTTCTTTACTTGAAGAGTGTGGATTGGTTGAGAGAGCTCTTGAGGAGTTGCACAAGAAAGAATCCAAAATAGTGAGTGATAATTATAGCATTTGGTGCATCTAAGTATGAATTTTCAAATTATACTTGTAAACTTTTTTTGTTCTTTGTTACAGGTTGATAAACTAGCTTACAAGGAGCAGGAGGTTTCTCTGCTTGAAAAGCTTTGCCTCTTTGATGAAGGAGAAGAATTATACAAGAAACTACTTTCGATGAATACTGACAATTATAGGTATGTAGTTTAGTTATCATATCCAATTTAAAATTTCCTTGCCATTTTTGTAGCACATCAAATGTTATTGTATTGTAATTACTTCATCATTTTTGTATTTCCAAAAATATTGGTTTTTAGAATATATATGAAATGCCTTAACAAATATGCATTAAATTTTCTTGGCTTATGTTAAGTAATTGTCTCCGTGGAGCAGATTCTTTGTTAACCACAGTTGTCTCCACACCCAAATATTTTGGGGAAAAAACAGAAGGGGAATGAGAAATCAGGAAAGAAGGATTAGCAAGAGAAAGGAACTAGACTATATAGTAGCATGCCTTCTCAGAGCATTAAAACAAAGGAAAATGGACTTTTGCTGGTCAATAGTTCCTCTTCCTCCACAAAAGATATTGCATTCAGAGCTCGTTGGTCTTAGAACTATTCTTTTTTAGACAATATTTTTTGTCAATGGGAGATTTATTATGTCTTAAGGGAGAACCTGGCAAACCAAAGATTTGTTGGTATATCTAATGGAACCTATGTTTTTGATGGGCCTCACAGCTTTGATCCTAAGCATTCCAAAAACTATGTAGTGAAACTTTGTAAAAGTTGAAATGAGAAATTGTAATTTATCCTTGAGTTATGTGATCCTTAGATAAAGAAATTAATTAAGCAATAAATAATTTGGAAAAACAGATAATATATTTGTAATTGCTTTGTGCTGCAAGAGTTGGAAGTCACCATGCAGAGATGGGGTAAGACTAAACTAGATTATCACCTGTGGCTCTGACTTAAGAGAGGCATAGTAATATATTGGAATGAGGATCTTTTTTTGGTGAAGGACTTGTGTTCTTGACAGTGATTTTAAAAGCCTCATATTTCTACCATGAAGGGGAGTAAAATTACATGCATGAAGTCCTTGCTTTCCTCGGATGTTGTTTCTAGATATCCACATGTATCACCTCCTTCCCTCCCACTGTCTCTCAGTTTGTGCGTAAGCGTGCCTCCATGAGACTCTGTTTGTCCATCTGTTATGTTCTTTGTAGGAGACAAGATAGGATTGAGACTGCTATCAGGCAATTGTAAGGTGGATAGAAAATTAGGGTGTCAAACTTCAATACATATATATGCTTAATCCTCTGACATCTCTCTTCAAGCTTGATGGGATTTTTGCAGATTTGTATTTCAGGCATACTAATTATGCATTCTTGATTCAAATGTTCTCTAGGAGAGGCAGATTTAAAATTTGGTTTTGTACCTGAATCTCATAAATAAAGAGCTTTTAACTTCAAAGTACTAATGATATGGGTGTGCATTCTTTTTTATACTAATCTATAAAATTTGTTTGGTTATTTTTTATTTTCGAACCTCTTTTTTGTTCGATCTTAGTCTGACTTTGGAGAATTTGATTAAATAGTGCTTCATTTGAAAGATCAATTCTTTTTTTCCTACAAGTTTGATAGCTACTAATAAATTCTTATTGTACTTCTTAATCTTCTATAATGTTAGGTATTATGAAGGCTTACAAAGGTGTATGGGGCTGTATAAAGCAACTGGTCAGTATTCTTCTGATGAAATTGATCGACTGGAAACCTTGTATGTATCACTTAGCAAGCAATATAGTAGGTCATCTGCCGTCAAGGTGACGCACACTTTTCCCTTGCCTCTCATCTTCTCCCTTGCAACTGGTCAGTAATGCGAGCATCTTCGTCTGAAGTGCCATGTGTATCTTTGTATTGCATAAAAATTAACATCTAGTTCAGTAAAGCTTTCTTTATCCATTTCTTGGTAGGCTTCAAGTCCCAGGGTGTTTTAGAAAACTGGGCTTTCATTCCTTCTTAGTTCTTCTTAAGCTGTGTTTCACATGAAACACAGCAAGTTTGGTCTGCCTGTGGAAATGAACTTCTTTTCATAATTAAAAGGGGAAAGATGGTTGCTCATTCTCATAATGGGTGTTTTGGACTTGTAGCTAACTTCTCTCATGGTAAAGCACATTGCATTTTCTCATTTGAGTAGTTTGAATTACAAAAATGTACAATAAAAATAACTATTCTAAAATGAACTTCTTGATCTTTTTCTTGCTTGGGTTCTGTAATTACGCAATAATTTTCTCATGTTAAACAGGAATCCTTGTTATGCATTGTATTGACAATTTTGTTTATAGAACATCTTATGTGTGCACATAACCAATTCATGCATCACTGTCCTAAGTGCACCTCTAATAATGTTATATTTTCCAACTTGAAAATTATTGCTCCAAAGAAATGAAGCCCATATTCTTTGTTAAAGTTTCTCAGTATGATACACCTTTAGATTATGCTTTAATTTTGTTTCTGAACTCATATTGGACAGAGAATCCCACTCGATTTTCTAAGTGCTGAAAAATTCCGTCTAGCAGCTGAAAATTATATTCGACCTTTTCTGACCAAGGTACCCATTCTCAACTGTGTTTTTTAATTTATACTTTTCCCAATCTTGGAGCATGACTTATGCTTTTATTTTGTGATGCATATCTAGGGCATTCCTTCTCTATTTTCCGATCTTTCTCCTCTCTATGATCACCCTGGAAAGGTTAGTGGGTTCCTGTTTAGAGATGGTGACTAATACCGTGGATATAAGGATTAAAAATATCCTGGATAGTGTATAGAGTGTCACTATACAATTCTTGTACAGGCAGATATTCTGGAGCAGTTAATTCTTGAGCTGGAGCACTCCATCAAGACAACTGGTGGATATCCTGGGAGGTAATTTAACTCATCTCTACCCTTATTTAAAGATTGCTGTGTTAGAATGTGTGCTTTAACAAGATTTTGTTGTTCTAGCCTCCCTTTTTTATTTTTTTCTCTCTTTTGCCTTTGTTTACTTGATATAGAATAGTTGTGGTTTGGGGATTTGGTCATATATTGTGGTATTGAACTTAGGCGTTGTTTCCTTTGAGGGTGTTGTTTCTGTTGACCTATATTGTTTTCCTGAGCGTGATTAATTGGGATTTTGTCTTCCAGTTTTTGTGTGATCAGTCTACGGTTGGAATGTTATAGCCACTTAAATATTATTCACAATTCCCACCACTTCTCTTTGAAAGGTCCCATTTTTAGTTTGTTCTCAAGGATTAACATATTTTTGACTAGTTGAGAATGGTACCGGCTGAACCCAGATGAGCTTAGAAAAAATGCCAATTCTCAATATGTTTGTCGACTTTATGCCTAAAGCTATTATGTGCCATGTAAATGTTTTCAAAAAGCCTCTTCTATGTATTCACCTGACTATGTATTCTAACTGTTTGGTTATTGCTTTTTGCTCGTGAATGTTAGCAAGTAATGCCTTGTTGGCCTTATTGTCTTTGGTTGGCTTAGTATCTGTTTTAATTGCTATTGTTCCAAGTGGGTGATATACATTAAATCAGATGGATGGGACATGATGTTTGAGTAGGAAGTCTGATTTTGTCTCCAATTATTTCTTTCCATCTTCTGCATGTTGCCCCGCTTATATATATATTATATTTGGCTGTCTTCAGGGTGGATAAGGAGCCTCCTTCAACACTTATGTGGACTTTGTTTTATTTAGCTCAGGTTTGTACTTATCCATATTCTTCTGCTTGCTAGTTCTGCTTACATTTGTCCTTGTGTTAATAAGCTTTCTTGTGTTTTGCTAAGAAGCTTCCTTTTTTACAGCATTATGACAGACGGGGTCAGTATGATGTTGCCCTCAGAAAAATTGATGAGGCCATAGAACACACTCCGACAGTCATTGATTTGTACTCAGTGAAGGTAATTAAAAATCGTTCACAATGTCTTGTTTATAGTATTGGTCATCTGCAGTACATAATTTCTGGAAAAAAGAAATTTCTGATGATAACCTCCTTGAACCCCTTGTTCCCTTCTCAAAATCCTTTTTGAAGAATCAGTTCCAAAGCTGATTTATGTGTTCGCAATTAAGTGTATATTTTGTCTAAGGAATTCAGCTTATCCAGCGGTTGTTTGTCTAGCATTATTTCTTTATCACATTGTAGATAAAGCATTTCATTTTATGTTCCTATGAAATTCTCTTCCAGAATCATGTTAATGTGAAGTGTAATTACCAGAGAAACCATGCTATAGTGTGTTCAACTCTCTCCGAATGTAAAGTATATATAAAAAAATGTCTAATGTTGTGGTTATTTGAAGTGTGTTTACCAATAGGAACTGTGTTAAAATATAGTGTGTACACCTCTCTCCGAATGTATAGTATATATAAAAAATGTCTAATGTTGTAGTTATTTGAAGTGTGTTTACCAATAGGAACCGTGTTAAAATAAGTACAGAGTTTGATGAATAGTGTAATTTGCATGACAGTTCTGGCATATCTTCTGGGTTTGGGTTAATGTAAAGCAAGACTGCCAGCAGGAACTGTCATAAAAGAAGAGAAATTTCCAATTAAATGAACAAAGAGGAAAAAAAAGGGGGTCTTTCACAAGTACATTTTGCTTGATACATTGTAATATCTCCTTTGGAGTAGGATTTTCTCCTTGGAATCAGCCAGTATTGGAGAAAATATTAACCCCCCATCCGCATCACTGGTCCTCTCTTTCTCTAATTTTTTAATTTATTGCTTTCTTTAACTTTTCCCCCCTTTTGAGGCTTTGTGGAATAGAGTGAACCATACATCTATCCAATGAAGATTAGACTTGCACAACTGAACTAATGTTTCTGTGATTGGTCAAGATATAGCAGAGTGTTGAAGCAGAGGTTCTGAAGTGGTAATTAACTAAGATTCTTGTCATTGTTTTCTGATAGCTGGATGTAGGATGAGTTGCAAGAAATAATGACATTATGGTTGGTGCATAGTAAAATTTAATGCGAGAAGGTTGAAATGATGATTCATCAGCACATATGTATATGCTCTTGAATCTGTATTCCAAATTTTCCTTGGACTAACTAACCAACACAACAAGGGACATGGGTAGTGATTGGTTTGACCACACTGGATATAGTAATATGCCGATTCAACGCCATTTTACTTTTTGCCCAATCCCCCTCCTTAAAATTGCAGAGGCACTTGATGTGAGTCATGTGACTCCTTGATATTTCAGTAGTGTCCCATCTATTACATCTCCCATCTGTTACATCTGCACTTGATATGACCCCCTTGTGAGTATCTCAGTCGTGACCTATCTCTGTCTCTCTCATCAACATTCACACATCCACATGCAAGTACAATCGTATGCTTCCATAGTATTTAAGCTTCATTTTTTGCAAGTTTTCTAGCTTGAGTAGTAGTGTGGAAATATTTTTCATCTTTTTTTATTTCTTCTTGTCACTTGGCTTAAGGTTTATCTTTGAGCTGTTATTTATCATGTTAACTTCTTTCATTCCCATATCGGTCCCATAATGTGTGGATGTCACTCAGTTGTCCTAAGAGAACATATCAACAGTTATTTGCACACTAATCTAGTTGCAATAGTTAAAGCATATTTATGTGGTACTTGCTCACCACAGAGCCGGATATTAAAGCATGCTGGTGACCCAGTAGCAGCTGCTGCTTTGGCTGATGAAGCTAGATGTATGGATCTTGCTGATCGCTACGTGAATAGTGAATGCGTCAAACGTATGCTGCAAGCCGATCAGGTTTGATGTTATTATATTTTTTCCCTATAATATTAGTGTCTTACTAAAACCAGGCTTCTTCATGTCCAGTTTTCTTCCCTTTGATTATGCACTTATGTTTGATAATTTCACTCTAGGTTGCGTTGGCAGAAAAGACAGCCGTTTTATTCACGAAAGACGGAGAGCAGCACAATAATCTTCACGATATGCAGTGCATGTGGTGCATATTTTTTCCTTAAGTTACTGAATCAATAAGTTATTCAAAACATAGGCATGTTTTGTTGAATCAATTTTACTATAAATGGTTCTAAGGTATGAACTAGCCTCTGGAGAAAGTTATCTGCGCCAAGGTGACCTTGGACGGGCTTTGAAGAAATTCTTGGCTGTGGAAAAGCATTATGCAGACATTACTGAGGACCAATTTGACTTCCACTCCTACTGCTTAAGAAAAATGACTCTTCGAACTTATGTCGAAATGCTGAAATTTCAAGATCGCCTTCATTCACATTCTTATTTCCACAAAGCAGCTGCTGGGGCCATAAAGTATTGATCTCTATTTTTGCTTTACTGATGAGATTTTTGGCATATTAGACTCAGTTCTGATGCCATCTGCTCAACAAATTTGGTTGTTGTAACTTGGGATCATATGGGATGTAGTACTAATTTGCTAAGACTGTTGGTTTCTTCTTTTCCTCTCTATTGCATTCATGACATATTATCTGATATACAGATGCTACTTGAAGTTGTATGATTCTCCTTCAAAGTCATCTACAGAAGAAGATGAAGAGATGTCAAAGCTGCCTCCTTCTCAGAAAAAGAAATTGAGGCAAAAGCAGAGGAAAGCTGAAGCCCGAGCTAAGAAAGTAACCAACATTGCTGCCAGCTTCTTTCAAAGAATTTATTTCAAATAGTTTTGCACTAAATGGTTGCATTTATGCAGGAAGCGGAAGTGAAGGAAGAATCAATTGCTACTGCTGTTTCAAGATCTGGAAAACGCCAAGTAAAGCCAGTAGATTTGGATCCACATGGAGAGAAGTTATTGCGGGTATTTTGCAATATTTTCCATGGAATAGTTGGTTATTTATATTTCACCTGATAATCCTGTTTTGTGAGGATTTCTCTTTCTACTCCATTTAGATTTGATTCTAGTTCATCTTTTTGAAGCCATCTTCGATATATACTATGACACATGAAGAATATTCACTTCACAAAAATGTGATACAACTACATTTGACACTGTAGTATTTACTTGTAGGTTGAAGATCCTTTGGTGGAAGCTACAAAGTACTTGAAGCTACTTCAGAAGCACTCTTCTGATTCCTTAGAGACTCACTTACTTTCTTTTGAAGTTAATATGAGAAAGCAGAAAATCTTACTTGCATTGCAGGTGATTTCTTATGCTACTGAGAGCTGAAGGAAACTCATTTTTCTTCTATTGTCCTGCATTTTGCTCCAGTGAGCCAGCATTACATATTTTCATCATTTCAACTGGAAGTGATAGTAGTTGGCTAACTAAAATACTTGAACTGAAGCAATGACTTCTCTTTGGCTAAGAAATTTTCTGAAGAATAGGTAGAAAGTACGAAGTATAGAAATGAATATTCTTTCGTGGAAGGTCTACTTGATGACAATTGATGTTTTCTCCTATTCTTTTGGCATACCTTTGTAGCATCTCACCTGCGACTTTAGTCCGTGGATTTTGTTAGCTAGAAACTTGGTATCTCTTAATTTGTGTACACAATGAAGATCCTCTTGTTGTTTATTGCAGGCGGTTAAGCATCTGCTCCGGTTGGATGCTGATAACCCAGACACACACCGTTGCTTGGTATGGTAGATTAGTAATGTATCATATTTATCTCACCAATGTAATGTATAAGTGGAGGCACATTCCTATTTTTGTGTGCTTTGTGTATAGTTTCTAGATTTTTAGTATTTGATTTTCATCATAGTCCTAAAGGACACCATTTACTGTTTGCTAGAAACAAAATTCCCTTCTTGCAGATAAAGTTCTTTCATAAAGTGGGATCCATGCCTGCTCCAGTAAGTGATACTGAAAAACTCATCTGGGGTGTCTTAGAAGCTGAGCGTCCTACATTTAGGTACTTTTGGATCTTTGATCTTTTCCTTATTCTTCTTCTTTTCATTTACCCTTTGTTTCTTGGGGAGTCTCTTTCTTATCTGGTTAATATAGCATTAGATTTTCTACCTATGGTTAGTGCTCTGATTGTTTCATATATATATATATATCTTGTGCTTATTTTACTTCCTTTGCTTTGTAGTCAGTTGCATGGGAAATCTCTCATTGAGGCAAACACTCTTTTCCTAGAGAAACATAGAGGTTATAATCTTGCTGGCTTCATGCATGTGTTGATTTGCTCATCCTTGTCCATATTATTATTTGTTTTTTGTTTTTTCTTGCCAGATTCATTGAGTCATAGAGCTGCTGTAGCAGAAATGATATTTGTTATGGAACCAAGCAAGAAGAAAGAGGCTATCAACTTGATAGAAGAATCATCTAGCAACCTGGTTTCACCGTATGCTACTTGATAAAATTTTATCAGTTTCCATAGTTATGACACATTTTCTTGTGGCATTGAATTTTTATGTTTTTTCCTTTCAGAGATGGAGCACTGGGACCAGTCAGAAAATGGAGGCTTAAGGATTGCATTGCAGTCCACAAACTCCTAGGGACAATTTTGGATGACCAAAATGCTGCATCAAGTAAGTCTTTTCCTTTCCTTGTGCTTTTATTTTGCTCTTGTTAGTTTGCTAATCTGAGAGATCATTAGAGTTCGCTTCTCCTCATTTTTGTTAATTTTGTTGCTATTGCAGCATTTTTTTGCATCTTCACATGTGCCTGTGTCTAGAGCCAAAAATCGTGTGGAATGATTATTCACATGAATCTAGAAGTACAATGGATGCTGATGCAGCTCATGCGTTTCTTGTTATTTATCTTCAAGTTACCCCCACTTAGTGGATTTAGCATTAGAAACATTTCCCAACAGCCTATGTGGCTAGTCACTGCAGCTGGGCCGGGAAGTAGGCCTCACAACCTTAAAATTTGCTGTGTGAAATGGGCAACATAGTAGGATTTCAGAAAACCTACCGTCTTTATAGAAAAACATTTTAACCCCCAAAAAAGTGGAAAGCGAGATGATTTTTTTTTTTGGAGTGGGGAATGAGATTGTGGACAGGTGTGAGGTGACTCTCCCCGGTCCTTGATCTTAAAACTAATTTGATCTTGTAGACTTGCCTTTAGGTTGAAAATTGAACCTGGTTCTTTTTATTTAAATCAGTACGGTATCTCTAAATTTAGAATACTGTTATCTTGGATTTCTTGAACCTTTTAAATTGGTATGGTATCCTTAAATTTAGATTACTGATAGCTTTCAGTTCTTGCCTTTCTCTTCCCCTCTTTTTTCTTTTCTGTCTGTTTCTGGTTTAGCTGCTTTATGTTTTCAATGTCCCTTTGTGTTTCTTTTATTTTGTATTCCCTAGTTGGAAAGTTGCTCGTTAGTTTTGATTCAAAATGATGCCACACACACAAGTATTTTTGGTTATTGGGTACATGCTTCCAATCTCATAGTCTAACTTGAATCACTTGAAAGATGAGGCCTTGAATCATGAGCTAGATATGGTCAAGTAACATGGCAATGATAAGAAAAAGGAACATGTTATATTTGTGAGATAAACAAGATTTAAGTCGTGCGTCTATGGTTCATTAGCCTGAATATGTTATTCACGTGCAGGATGGAAGGTTCGGTGTGCTGAGTACTTTCCTTACTCAACGTACTTTGAGGGCAGCCGCAGCTCTGCTGTCCCAAAGCAAATTCACAAACTACCTGAAAATGGAAGCCGTAACAGCTCATTTGCTGATCAGAGTGCAGTCTCTTTGTCATCCAATGGAAATGTAGAGAAGTTGGAGGCACTCAAGGATCTAGTCATCCAATAGTCAATGTGGGTCTTACACATGGCTAACTTTTCTCAAAGAGATCACCATATCCAGATGATTGAGTGAGAAGTCAGTTTTGCAACGAGACAAAAGGAGAAACTATTGTGCTGGAAATGGATTTCAAGTTTCATAAAATTGCTGGAAGATCAGTAACGTGTTAATCTGAGATTGATTTTTCTTTTTGCCCCGAGGCCAACCTCCACCTTACTGGTATGCATAATATTGCAAATGTGTATGCTTTTCACCCGCCTTGTTTTGACAGTTGGATTTTGTACTTTCTTGCTTTCTGCTCTGGTGCTGGACAAGAGGTTCTTTTGGTTCTCACACCGAATCCCTAAAAGAAATATTGCCCTCTGAAGCAAGATTTTCAAGAACTGATCCTACAGCCTCTCAACATAAGAACCACCACACCAAGAGTTATCCAACCTCAAGAGCATGTTGTATTTCTTATTTAATTGACCCAATTAGTTGTGATGTATAAATGCTATTTTATGTGGAATTTTGTCTGGACATCGATACAAATAAATTTGTTCGAGTAATACATTAAGGGTTTTTTGTTACTGCAAAGATGCCTAATTTCTACAGTGATCCAAAACCAGTTTGAATCAGCTATGGAGCTTGAGAGGTCCAGCATCTTGACAGGAGATCAGCCAAGGTGGTGCCTATGGACTTTTTCAGTTTTGCCCATTGGACTCAAGACCCAAGGATTGTTATTAGTTTTTGAATGATCAAATCATTCATTATATACAATAAAGGTAAGCTCCAAATCTAATTTAATAATACTTCTTGAAGAAAAAAACTAATACTAAGTAGACAAATAATTGGTACATGGTGAAAGAGATGTTATATCTGCTAGTGTGTATAAGTGTATATTTTATTATAAATTTTATAAATATGTATGTATGTGTGAGTGTATAAATGTATATTTTATTATATATTTTAAAAATATGTATGCATGTGTGAGTGTATGTAAATGTATAATGAGTTGTATATGGATAATATATATATATATACATATTTATATATATGAGTGTAAATATATGGTGAAATATATATTTAATATAAACTATTGCTCTAGTATTTACCAGATCTTTTAAGATATAAAGATTTGATCTTAAGATCTCTTACAATAGAGTTAATATCTCTTACATAGAGTTACGTCCAAAAAAGTATTATAGGACAACCCATACATTACTATTGAAACTTTTTGTCATTATTTGGTATTAGTTGCAAGTTCTATAATAAGAGATCAATAGGTAAAATATCTCATTTGATCTTTTCACCGACTATTAAGTATGTAATATAACCTTTTTAGGACTTGCTTAATTTTTCAATCAATTTATGAGATTATAGAAAGAGTAATTAGTCCTGTGCATAACTTTTGTTGATATAAATTCTGCAAATTTTATCTTCAAATAGAAAATTTGTTTATTGTTTAGATAAGTTGATTATTAAACTTGTAAAAGTTTTGAGTGAATAAAATTTAGAAAACTCTAGTCTGATGGAGCTAGTAGAAGTTCAATAATATATTCGCATGTTCGATTTTCAAGGGACCTGATCGAAAGACCGGTCACTACGCCACCGAACTAATGGGATTGAGAAATTAATAGAAATTAATGTATCTTACTTGAAATTAATTTATGCTAAATTTTACAAACTTCAAAAAAATCAAATTTTGTTTGCAAACTAATGTAATGCTGTTATATATAATTAACAATCAAATTAGTTTTAAGTATCATGTTAATTATTGTAATCAAAATTTTATTTTTGAATAATGTGAAAAACTTTTATGAAATTAAATTGAGATTAAATATATACATAAAATAACTGTAAATTTGTGCCATATCATATCGATATTAAAAGGTTGATTTAAATTTTGTGAACCGCAATATTTGATATGATATAAATTTTATGGAAAAAATCCAAAAATCGATTCGAATAATAACATGCCAAAAAAAAAAAAAAAACTTTCACAGCTTTCTGCTTCTGCAAAAACTGTGCAGCTTTTTTCTGCTTTTGCCATTTGTATGTAATTTCTTGTCAGCCATTAATGTGAACTTGGGTGTATGTCAAAATTTACTCATTCCCAAACAAACACAGAAAATTTAGAATGGTGTTCATTATGTGTCTATTCTACTACTCATTTTGAATACAGAGAAGAGAGGGGAGACAGAGAACCCAAGCGAAGAGAAAATAAAAAAAACAAGAAAATGAAGAACAGAAGAAGGTTACCCAAAGTGAAGAGGAAAAGAGGGAGTCCCAAAAAGACCAAGCGAGTGGAAAAAGAAGAAGAGTTAGAAAGCAGCAGCTGTGATGGTGATGGTGATAGTATGTTTCAATTTCTGACCCTTTTCACCCATCATCTTCCACCACATCTAGTGTGTGTGATCTTGGGCGGGCCAGTTTTTTTTATCCGTTATTTTTAGGTGTATATTAAAAGATTGTTCCTTTTTTCTTTTGGGTTTTTCTTTTGTATGTGGAGCTTTTTTTTTTTTTTGGGTTGGGGGAGGGGTATGTGTATAAATATGAGTTGTATGTGTTAGAAGAAGTGAATATCGACTCTTAGAATATTTTGTGAAGATTGTCTTAGGGAGAGGCACCATTTCCTTTTTCACTTTATAATCATCAACATCAAAAAATGAATTCTATCTAACTTAATTATTTTCAGGTTATATTATCATTCTTCTGAAAATAATGAGGATATATCAGAAATTGAGAATTCATTTGTTGATGTTGGGGGTACATAGTGAATAATGAGTATATATCAGAAATTGATGTTGGTGGGTACATAGTAAAAAAGGAAATGGAGGCGAAATGGTGCCTCCGTAAGGCCATCCATCTTCACAAAGTAACGGGACATTGCTAAGGAAAGCACATTTTCAGTGGAATCACTTTCATGCCTTCTAGAGTTGGTTTGTAGCATTTCCAAGAGGTTGGAAGCTTCAAAATTTATGCAGTTGACGACACCTTTGGAGCTCCAATGTCCAATCCATGCTTGGTCAAATTGGAGACCTTGACCTTGTGAAGGTGGATGGCTTCATAAAAGGCTCAATCATATATCCCAGGCCAGGCCAGGATGTAGAAGCAGGGACCAAAATAGTAAACGATGAAAAAGCAGAAACCAGTGAAAACCTATGAAAAAGTGTTGCAAACTTGCATGGCTGCTGTGGAGAAGTTTGCACCTATGTTGCTAAGTGAAAGTTGGGTGACAGAGAACCTATGTTTGCACCAATTGTTGCAACTAGCATTTTTGTGTTTTTTGATTGGTCCCAAAGAAATATTGGGAGTTAATATTGACACTCTAAAAATTGTTATAAGTATAATATTTATTTCTTATTATTTTTAAACGATGATTAATGCATTTTGAAGCACGTATATATTTCCGAGCATCGATAATAATTCTCATGAATAATAACTGATAAAGGTATATATTAACAGAATTCTCAATTACTATGAAATTCATAAAATTCTTAATCAGTCATTTTTCTTGCAATTTGTGTTCTTTGTGGAACATGAGGTGAAAAAAAATGGTTAGCCTAAGTGGATTTTATACTCTTTTTATCCCAATTTTATTTTCATAATTATTTTGGGACATCCTAAGATAAACTTTCATTCCTAAATTAGATTACTTTTTAAAACTATTCTCTTACCTACTAAAATCATAAAATCAGAGGGACAATATATTTTATTTTCTGTACCCAATCTTTTATTTATTTGTCACTTCTAAGTGAAAAATTATTTATATAACAAAAAGTACGTGACAACATAAATGATATGAGAACTATATCAAAAGATTAATCCTTGAGAAATATTATGATATTCGCATGATGTTAAGAGGGTCAAGATATTCAATCACACTAATATTTCCAGCATTTATCTGCAAAAATGACGCTGCTTCCCTTGTTCTGTTAGCTTACTGGTGCTGGTTTTTTAAACGGAAAAGTTTTTACTTCACTATAATCAACTGTAAATTTGTATTAAATTACAGCTATAACAAAAATTCAGAGAAAAAAGAAAGCATAAAATAAGTACTAATAAAACGCGCATCCTCTTCCTAATGGAGACCCCTTTTGCTTTGCTTGACTTTTCACAGAATCTTGTGGAGTCGTCTCTTTCAAGCAAAATGGCAAGTAGTAATGGTTGGTGTACGAACAAAATGAAGCAAAACTGAATTTGTCAATTGTTTTTTATTCCTTTTTCTCATTTTTTTTTTCTGTTTTTGTTTTTCTGAAGCCATAATAGAATATGAAGCTCTGCAAATGTTAGGAGGAAAATAATCTTCCAAGGGTAGGTGAGAAAAGGCCAAATCTTTAAACGTGTTCTTCCAGTAGAATAATGCTTTTTATTTAGTATGTAATTACAATTTGTGGGTTTCTAAGAAAGAGAGAAAAAGTAAGAGAAAAATGGGTTCTTATGGGATGCTTGCAAGAAGGGCTGTGCATACTGATACCCCTGTTATGGTTCAGGTATTTAACTTTTTGTATTAAAAATGGGATCCCTTTTTTCTTGTTCAGTTTTCCGTGCTTTTGGTTTATTGGTTTAATTTATAGACATATTTATGCCACAGCATATCTTCATTTATTTTCTAGTCTGATTGATAGTGATGTTGCTTTAATGTTGTGGAAAGGTAGTATCTTTACTTTACGTGAAATGTCTAAATTTTTATGTTTCCAAGTTTCAGATACAAGAGCTGATCCGAGGTGTGAAAGATTGTGTTTCTCTGGCTCAGGTTTGTTTGCTTTTCTCATTGTCTCATTTTATGCAGCTTCCTAAAGTACCAGTATAATTATCCGAGTTTGGATTCCGAGAAATTGAGAGACGTGAATGGCTTTGTCTGTCCCTTTTTGGTTGAAGTGTAAAGCCTGTAATGTCTAGCTCTTGGGAAGAGTGGATTTTCTTGAACTTGACATGTTCTAGAATTGCTGAAAGTTATTTTAAAGTAAGATGCTTTTGAAACTTTCACAGTTTGACTCATCTTAAATTTGTTGTTACCGATATCAATCCAGCTTGCTTATAAAATTCTTGAATTTCTTGATCACATTGGTAGACTAAAGCATCTGCACTTTTAAATTGTTATCATTGAACATGATTTTCCTATTCAAAACTGCATTTCCATTCCTGGATGATTAGGGACGTCAAATTATTCACTTTATCACTTAGCTACAGGGTGATGGCTTAAACTGTAAGCAAACAGGAGAAAAGTCTCGAGTTGGTGACCCAGGACTCCTTTTATGGACCTGGATTACAAAGTGAACTATATGTTCTTGCTTTATATTCTTAATCCTGCTTATTTTTCTGGATTCCTTTTAAATTGGCTTGGGATGGTCAAGCCTTCGACTTGGTTGCTATTCCAATTTCAACTACTATTTTAATTACTGGGTATATGGAGGAGACTTGGACTAGTAGTTATCCTGCTACTATTCATTGTTGTGTACAGTCTTTGTACATTTAATAGTACGAGATCTATCATGTTCCGACTCAGATGACTTTAACATAGCATTTCATCAAGTTCTGAATAAGCATTGCTAAAGGGTTATTTCTTGGCTGTTCGGTACATTTCATCCTTCTCATGTTATATTTGCAGGGTGTAGTGTACTGGCAACCACCCAAGCAGGCACTAGAAAAGGTGCAAGAACTTGTATGGGAACCTTCGGTTAGTCGCTATGGTGCCGATGAAGGTCTTCCTGAGCTGAGGGAGGCATTAATGAAAAAGGTAAAATTGTTTCTCCTAGAGTTCATTTGGTGCTTAAAGAATCATGCCTCATGCAAATTAGTGTGTCTGATTTAGCATACTTATTCAAGTATTTGTCCTCAAAATTCCTGTTATTGTTTATGAATACCCAAAAATTTGATGGACATTGTGGAGTTATTGTAGTGGCTTGTGAATCAACACTATAACTAGTAACCAATATAACTGGTTGATTTTTAACACACTGTCCCAGTCAGGTTCATTAGATGTAACCCCTATTATTTGTCATCCACTAACCAACATTTTCTTCTGATTGCCCAAGCTAATTGTTATACTTCTATTCTTTTCCAGTTGCGTGATGAAAATAAATTACATAAATCCTCAGTGATGGTGACTGCTGGGGCAAATCAGGTGGGCAGTTTCACTCTAACTGTAACACTTTTTGGTGAGAGAGAACAGATCACAGAGTTGTTCATTAAAAAGTTTTATTAAGGGCTCTGGAATTTGAATTGGCAAGTAGCAATGCATGAGCTAGCTTCTTCCATTCACTTCTTTCTGTTATTATATCAATGTTTTTGATAGGGATGCCTGTTAACTCTATGTGGTCCTTCCTGTACTGTTCTATTTCTTTATTTTGTGTGAAACAGTTATCCATTAAGCATTTGAACCTCATCCTTTGGATCTTCTGACAGATAGTGTGGCTGATTCATGGACTTGCAACTATTTCAATAAGAACAGTATGAATTAGTTTTAGTCTTGCATCTTATGACATATTCTCATTGAATGGTATGCTTTTCCGACCCACTTTATCTCCAATAAGGTTCTTCTAGGGTTTGAACTCTGTAGACGAGAAACTTAAATGCTGTGAACAAAATTAATTTCCACATGATTAAAATTTGATGCACATGAAAACTCCTATTAGATTGCTTATTATGTAGTTTCACATTGTTATTCAAGATGTCTTTTTAAACAACAGTAGTATTTTTTTTACAATCATAGTGTCACCAGTAAATCTGTCGAACTGCAAGTAAAATCCTTGCCAAATTGTTGCAGGCTTTTGTGAATATTGTTCTTACACTATGTGATGCTGGAGATTCTATTGTCATGTTTGCTCCATACTACTTCAATTCATATGTCATTCCAGATGACTGGAGTGACTCACATTTTGGTGGGTCCTGGTGATCCAAAGACACTTCATCCAGATGCAGGTTAATATCTAATAAGTTGCTTATTTCTTTAAATTATGAATAATTGATCTGAAATGATTTCCTGAAGTACTTGTGTGCAAAACATGCTTTTTATTTTAGGTGGTAAGTCTTTCCTATGATAAACAATAAACTTAGCCATAAGTTCCTATAATTTAGTGTGGTGTTGAAAATATCAGAAATGGCATCTGATAAATGTAATAATAATATGAACCATTTTGTTAATTTTGGTATTCATTGAATTTTTCCAAGTGTAATATCTCTACAGTAATTAGTAGTTATGTAGCTTGTTGAAGTATCTCCATTATTATGCAATTTTTATTAACTGCAATGTCTGTTACTAATTTGTGGCTATGAGGATGAGGGTGGAGCAATCCAACTTTAATTGCCCGTTGGGTAGTCTGAAATAAAATGACTTATAATTGGTTAATAATTTAAACAGGGTTGGTCTATATCTGTTTTATGTAGCAGGTCGAAAATTAAGATGCTTGCATTTTTGTTGGAACATGAAATTTCAAATTTCAAATTTCAAGTTTCAGAATTGACGAAGAACCATATGAGAATATTTCTTGTCTGACTATGCTTTTTCATAAGTTCCTATATATTGGCACTAAATTTGTCCTGTCATGCACCACCTTATTCTTTGGCATCTATTTTGATGAACTTGATTTTTCTGCATTTGTATGTTAAATTCTGTTTACGAATTTTTGAATTCATAAAGTTGATTTGTTAAAAGATAGAATTTCCCCCATGCCCTTCATCAAGTAAAAAGGTAGAACACTGAGTGAATAATTTTTCCCTCTGAACATGCATTAATGCACATGGTGTTGATTAATACATATGCTTTATGATATTAAATTACTAGTTTATATTATTGAAATTCTCTTTGTTTTCAGACTGGCTAGAGAGGACTTTACTGCATACAAAACCAACTCCGAAGCTTGTAACGGTTGTAAATCCTGGCAATCCATCAGGAACTCACATCCCTGAACGTCTTCTTCAGGTTTCTCTTTCCTTCACTGTCTATCTATCCCTGCTTTATCTACTCTGACAATTACAGAACTCTGTATGCTCATTAATAGGGATGAAGTTAGTTTTGTAGCTTTACTTGCTGTGGATAAAATGTTGATTGTAAATGTTTCTTTTCTCTTCATTCCCTTTATCCTCATTGCATTGAGTATATTAACTGTTTTTAAGCAGAGGATATCGGAACTTTGCAAAAATGCTGGATGTTGGCTTATTGTAGACAATACGTACGAGTAAGTAAATTTCTTCTTTATATAATGCTTATATTTGCATTGCTTGCTATTCTACCGAAGACCGTATAAAACAAATGGCCACCAAATAAAAAAATAATAAGATTGGATATAAACGTAAGGCTGTGTCAGTAAGTAGTTTGCTGCTTGTAAGGATTGTTGGCTATTAGCTAATGCAGATTAGACTTTTCAAATACTGTTTAATGAGATTGAGAATTCATGTTATGCTGTAATTATAGGCATCTTTATCATGTTTCATCATGACATTCGAAATTGGAGACCTGCTGTAGGTACTAAACTTTTGTCTAACGAAGTAATGGAATTCATTTATCTCGATTTAACCAGTAATCTCTCTATTGCTTCAATATTATACTTTCATCACACAACTGATTAAGAGTAGTTCAAATTATCTTCCCCTCAACGCGTTGTGCATCACTAAGATATCTATAATGAATGTTTGATGAGTCTGTTTGGGTGGCTGTTTGGTCTGCATAAGGATATGGAAGGTCTGAAGAGAGAATTGTATAATATGCACAGATGTGCTCATTTTGGTTGTATTTTAAGCGTTCGTCTTGAAATATATTACTGTATAATAGTAACAAGTCTCTGTGCAGGTACTTCATGTATGATGGTCGGAAGCATGTGTGTATAGAGGACAATCACATAGTTAACATATTTTCTTTTTCTAAAGCTTATGGGATGATGGGATGGCGAGTTGGATATGTAAGTGTTGCTTTACATTCTTTGCGCCAGTTCACTTAACAAGGTTGAGATTGGACGAAGTGTAGCATAGTTGCAATTTTTGATGACATTTCATTTCATTTTCCTGCTACTTCATTTCTGTTCTCTTTTGTTTATCCTCTTTGTTGCCTATCTGTTCCCTTTCATCTGTATATGACACCTAAGCTATATACATATATGTTTGGTCACCATCTGATTCTTTTTTCCTTTTTTTTTTGTCTATGAATCTCTTTTGCAGAGATTTTTAAATAGTTGAAACATCAAATTACATGTTTATATTTACTTTCTGTAAAATGTACTGTTCAAATCTGAGTTGTCGGTGTTATGAGCATGGGAATGGTCTGCAGTGTGGTGCAGAGGTTCAAACTGCACTTTCAGTTTTGAGTTATGATCAATATTTAGTACCTTTCACTTAATGAACTTATTTTTGCATATCAAGAAATCTAACATATGCTAGGTTTGAACATCTTTCCCGACACAGATTGCATACCCTTCAGAAGTGGAAGGTTTAGCAGCTCAACTCCTTAAAGTCCAAGACAACATACCTATCTGTGCTTCTATAATCAGCCAACGGCTAGCTCTTCACTCCTTGGAAATGGGACCTGAGTGGGTCACTGATCAAGTCAAAAACCTCATCAAGAACAGAGAACAACTTCTGGATGCACTGTCTCCTCTGGGAAAGGATGCTGTCAAAGGAGGAGAAGGCGCAATATATTTGTGGGCTAAACTCCCAGATGAATACCATGATGACTTTGAGGTGGTTCGATGGCTGGCCCGGAAGCATGGAGTGGTCTTAATCCCTGGATTTTCCAGTGGATGTCCCGGGTACGTTAGGATCTCGTTTGGGGGTTTGGTCGAGGACCAGTGTCGTATAGCGTCAGAGAGGCTCAAGAGAGGGCTAGAACAACTGGTTAATGAAGGAATGTTGCCATGATCTCCAATTCAGTATTTCTGGCCATTCCCTGCAATTGAAGACACTGTGCAACTCATTTTTGAGGCATAGAACAGTTATTTCTGAACCCTGATAATTATATATAGAGTAAAATAGTTCACCAATAATGTCAAGGAGTTCTTACAGATGGCCAATGTTCCCAATTCTTAGGCATAGAACATGAGTTGCTCTTCTTCCACTCCTACGGATTTGTACATTCTTAAAAATGTAGAATGTAGATGCTACTACGGGTCAATATGAATTTAAAGATACAATTCGTGTCATCTACCTCTACTACGTATGGTTGAATATGCATTGAGTGCAACATCTATAAAACTTGTATGATTCAGTAAGGAAATAACTTGATTATTCACTTGGTGTTTATACATTAGATTGCTTGACGAGAGGATAAGTTGGATGCTTTCATTTCATACTTACGCTCAAGTAATCCATCAACATCTAATTATTATGTGGAAAAAAGAATTAATTTGCAAGTTCTTAAAAGATGTTCATTTGTTAGACACTCTTGAAAACTCTATTGGGCTTGGGAGGTGGTTTAAATTTATGATGTAATGGACCAATGGCCCATCCTCCGGCAAGGTTCTATTTCTCCTCCATCTGTCAGTTGAATCCGCGAATCGAATAATATCTGTATCCATGGACTAGTTTGATCCACATAGCCAAGCTCACATCCACAACGAAAATATCCATGTCCAAATCAATGATCAGATGAAGATTAAGATTTTATCTTTTGCCCAGGAGGAACATGGACATGAGCATTATGGGCCCAAGCCCATATCATGTGGGCCCATAAATTTGGCCATGCACAGAAATAGAAGCAAGCAAGGTGTACCAGCACTTCACACGTACATGATAAATATATATTAAATATTTTTAAAAATATACATCCAACGTGAATCAAATACGGGTGAAGTGAGTACAATAACAAATAGATCAAAAGATTAGAAACGATAACTTTTTTGACATATATGAAAGTATAATGGCTTTTCGAGTGCTATTGGGGGTCGTGATCACCTTTCCATTATTATTATTATTATTATTATTATTAATCATGAATAATTATTCATGATGATTCATAATTAAAAGAAGATAAAGATAAGAACTGAAAGCAACAACCTGGTTTTCTTGTCATTGTCTCTAGTGGAAAATGGAATATATAGATTGGCCAAGTTACTACTTCAGTTCAGCTTATATATTCTATCCTATCCACAATTCTATTTCATGATGTTTCTCTATCAGAATTTTAATACCAAAAAACTGAACTGAAAAAGGGACCTCATTGTTAGGAATAACTATAGTATTGGATATGGGTAAATAGTTCATACATAACTTTTTTTTTTTTTTTAATTTAAGGTGTTTTTTCCATGGAAAGGATTGAGGAGGAGAGAAAATAGATACATGCATTTTATTTTTTTAAATGGTAAGTTATCTTATATCATGCGTAGCGTGTGAGAAAAATAAACGCAATATTTTGTAAATTCTTTGGAGCCACTAAGAATTCTAAGGTAATAAGATCTTCATGTACTATGGAAAATAAAGTAAAATTTGGAAGCAAAATCTAGGACGAAGATAAAATTGAGTTTAAGAGAAATAAATAAACCTAGGAAGGAATAAAGATTATTAATTGTTGAAATAAGTTTTTAGATTATGTAAGTTATATAATATTCTTAGTACCATAATAGGATATTATTATGCAACTATCTCTTCATATAAAACAATATTCTTCATACCTAATTAATATCCTATTTATTTTTCGCACATTTTCTTTTATTTGGGAGTTGAATTTATTGCCACTATCACTTCATGAGTTTTGTTCTTTTATTTATTTATATATGCTTCATTAATACTCATTAACATCACCATTTTTCACTGATCAATATATATATGATAGAATCAAAAGATTATCATTATGCAAAAAATTATAATTATTAGCAGAGACATAATTTTATTTTCTCAAATTCTTGGTAGCGCAAAATATCGTATTAAACGACAATTGGGCATGAGGCAGCTGCGCCCCTATAAACGGCGTGGGTTGAATTGGTTAGTAAAGGATGATTCTGAAAAAATATAAATGCTAAAAAATATACTCAACGTCTAACATATGTAATAAAACCCAAAATTTTCTCATATCAATGATAGCCATCCATGCATATATGTATAGAATCAAGAACTGAAATGAAAAAACATAGAATTGCAAAAATTCTGTCTGTGTGCACATATGAAAAGATCCTCTTATAATTAGTCCTAAGTTTCAAAGTAAGTAGGGGAAGATTTGAAGAATGGACCTCATTAATGTAATTTCCTCTCATTTTCATCAACATTCTACAAGCCATTTATCTGTACATTATGCAAATTAATGATAAACATGCATTGAAAAGACTTCTCTGAGTTCCCCGTTGCAGCCTTGTGCTCGAAATGAATGGGAATTCAGGGCAAAGGGTTCACGTTCACGTGAAGGTAGGGGCCAACTTGAAAAATCAGAATTGTCAATGGGAACCATCCATTGCATCCATGAATTTAATTTGATTCTTTCACACTTCCAGTTAAGACCCTCGTGGAACCTACTTCTTTTTTTCCTTTTTTCTTTTTTGGTGAATAAAAATAGGAAAAAACCGACAAGTGTAATAAGTAACAATTCTTGTGTCCTTGATCATAGAGAGTTTGTAATTGTCCTCAAGTATCCTCTCTGAACCATTATTATTACCCAATATGCCATTCCGAAATGTCAGTCAAACTAAAATCCCTTTTAAAATGAAGAAGATGAATTCTCATTATTGCAAGCAAATTTGAACTTGGCATTTCATTGAAGAAAGTTATTAATCAAACCACTTGAATTACCACACTGATACATTTTAAATTCTTATATCGGTAGTGATTTTTTGGCGTTTTTGGCCTTGTGCAAGGTCTTTAAGCCTTTAACTTAACTCTATTTAAGCTCGATATTAATAATTTATTTTCAAACTAAACTTAAAATCACTAGTCGAACTTTAAGTGACTCGAGCTTAATATTCAACAAACGAGTCCAAACTTAAGCTCAAACCTAAATTCTGAACTTGTTTAGTGTATGGTTAAGCTAGTTCAACTTACATGCACTTTCAAACAATAGATTATAGCTTATGATATAATAAGCTAAAATATTTCAAGAATCATACCACATGTAGTTATTCCCAGCATTAATGATTAATTATTAATGGAGACGTGAATTCTCAATATTCTTGTCTCAAAGTGAAAACAATCCAAGTTCAAGACTCGAGTGCACATAGGAATATATACTTATATGTGGCCTTCATGTCCATGCTTTGAAGGGTTCAGCCCACAATCTTCAACAACCATAAGCAAACAATTAGGGTTTGTTTGGACTTCAAAATGGTTGTATGATTTGGTAAAGATAATTAGATTCTTTGGGCATATCTTTTTATGTGGGTATTGTTGTCTAAATGTCATCAACCAAACACACCAGTATCCCATAATGTGCCGGAGACAACTCCCATCACGTGTGCCCTATTTGCATATGTACACTTAATTCACTTGTCTAAGGTAAGGAAACATATGCTCGGTTGGGGAGAGACACTAACTTCTATTTCTAAGAAAATTTTATAGAGCTAAGTATAATTTTTTTTGAAAATAAATATTTTGCGCGTGGCTCGTCATGTTCGATTGAAAAATTTGTGGTACAAAGTATTGAAATTGAATTTGATAAATTGTAAAACTTATAAATTGAGAAGTTGTGGCTCGTCACGTTATTTAATTACATGTGCAAATATTTAAGAGGGCGTTTGACTAAGTTTATTTGAAATATTTATTAGTTATTATGTCTAATAGTAATATGTTTTTGAAGATTGTAATTTAGATGCTAGTTTTTATTTAAAAAATAAGTTTTTTAAAGTGTTTGGTAAGAACTAATAGAGCTTATAGAATATTAGTAACGAGTAATGATACATTCGGTAATTTATTATAAGATTAAATTATAGAAATTTGTTAAAATTTTATAAATATTTTTTGGACTTTATACTTTTTTCTAAACAGAACTTATACAGCTCAGCAAAGCACTGTCTTAGATTATTCTCAAATATACTTTTCAATCCTTTACTCATTATCTCTAAATTGCATTATCTTAGGTCATATAGCCAAAGATAATTTTGCAATTGGCTCTTTTTGAAAAATCATTAGGCTTAGCCAAAGTGCCACATTTTGTTTTAGTACATCTTTAGGAATATTAATGATGCCTTGAAGCTAGTACAATCATCCTCCATAACAATGCAATTAGTCAAATAAACAACCTTAGACATGGATTAATTGGATGAGATTATTGATATAAATCATTAAAGCCAAAATTGCCAATAAAACAAGAAGTTTTATCTCACCATATTCTCGTTTCATCAACCTAAACTTTGCTATTAATATTTAAAATTTGATTAAGTTGTAGTTTAATAAAGCATTTTTTTTAAATAGCAATTGAAAATATTCTACGTGTTAATTAGTTCCTATCTTTAGGTTGATGTGTTTATGCTTGGACCATTTAATTACCAATGGAGGCCTCGATGAATAAGGGAGCATGTGCAAAGTTCTTATTGCCTCTTACAGTAATCTATTACATAATATTGTTAGTTAGTGCTAACATTTAGTTAATCTATTTAAAATTGGACCACATCAACTGATATTCTTTATATATACTCAGATTCGTCTCTACCATTATAAAAATTTATCAAAAAAAAAAAAAAGATTGATTCAATAATAAATCAAATATATAAAAAGCCTAATTCAATAGATTTCAGAGTAAAAAAGGTTCAATCAATGTATGCATTTTATCACACTAGAACATGATTTTTTATAAATACTTATAAATACCTCATTCTTATTTGTTTTCAAAAAGGTTCATATATTCTATAATTTTCATTTATCTTTTAAAATATTCTCTTACTTTAATATCTGATTTAACCGTTGAAGTATTATCGTAAAAATATCCAAACATCTTAATATTGTGTTCATATTGCAAGTAAATAACCGCCACTCAATCATGTATTTTTGAAGGAGTTAACATTTTCAGACACGAAGGTCAGTATACATTTCACATTATACGAAAATATTGCCAACTTTGCCCTGGTAAAGGTTAGCTACTTCACAGAAAAATATTAACTAATAAGGAATACACCAAACTTAAAATTTTGATAAACAAGAATATCAACATTAGATCCTTACATTGAAGAGGATGCTGAGTGATTGACAAATAAGGCAACAAAAAAGAAACAAATAAAATCATGTCACTTGATTACTAGTATATCGTAGTAAGAATGTACTCCACATGCTATCGGGATTGAATAATCCCATAGTTGGGAATAAAAAAAACTGAATCTTTTGTTTGTAAAAA
Source organism: Paulownia fortunei (assembly GCA_019321725.1). Taxonomy (NCBI): domain Eukaryota; kingdom Viridiplantae; phylum Streptophyta; class Magnoliopsida; order Lamiales; family Paulowniaceae; genus Paulownia; species Paulownia fortunei. The sequence continues at coordinate 21,291,319 of CM033112.1, read as the reverse complement.
ATGAATTGAACGATTAAATTAATCAACAAATTCAATCATTTGTTGGGGGGTGTCAACAAATGTTAATTAATATAGATCAAATATTGTAAGCCATGTGCTAATTATAGATCAATTATGAAAATGCGGAGTTTATAAAGCTTTCATGATCATATTTCTTCAAGTCTTAAACAATAAGTAGAATCATGAAGTAGAGGATTTGAGGATATATTGTGGTTACAGTTTCAATTTCTCAACTGTCATACTTGAGATTCTTTTCTGCAACTGCTATATCCTGTTTGTCTGAATATTTCAAGATTATGGATGCTTTTGATCCTTTGAAAAAAAAAAAAAAATACCTTGTCGGAAGCAAATAATAACAGCAAACCCCCAACCCCCACCCCACTTATTTTTATATTACTTTCATATATATATATATATATGTGTGTGTGTGTGTGTATTGCTTATTTTTATATATTACTTCTACTTATTTTTAAATCAAATTTCTTAATATAGGTCAGAAATGATTGCAGAAAACAAATGAAGTCGTTATGATATAGCATATCTCACGGGGCGTCTTTAAATTTATAAAAAAAGGCTGTGTGTGTGGTAGTAGTCAATCAATTCCGACTACTTCCGTCAAATACACAATACAATATGTGGCACGCCGATTGTTGCGTCACAATCACACCCAAAATTATTTATCGAGGTACAATAAATTAAAAATAAAACTTATTTTCATTTGTAATTAAAAGCAAATTATGTGGAATAGAATGTAATAAATTGTTAAAAATAATTACTAATGGTCGCACAGTATATTATGTTGCATCCAATAAAAAACTGATGGTAATCAAGGAAAAGGGCACGTTATTTGCATGTAAAGTGCTAATATGGAAGGTGCTCGGCAGTAATCGCATTAGCTTTGGGCTGCTAAACTGTACATACGGCTGCTCAAACATGAATTTCATTACATTTATGTTAAAGGAGTAATTCTTGAAACAATTCTCATACCATATAATACTTTAAAATCAATTATTTTTTTATGCACTTTTGCAAATTCCCATCACTCTTTTTTGGCACAAAACTTACAGAAGATCCACGTGTGATACACCTTTTGATGCCATGTTTTTCACCCTGTGGGGATTATATGTGTTATTATTGCATGAACCTAGTACAGTTAAGATTGTTCAAGGAAATGACAACATAAATGACTGTATTGAGGTTGAGCCCCTGGTACAACTGTATTTGCCACTTGACTTCAACGCGTAAAACTAAATACAGTTCTGAAAGTCCATTGGGGGAATCTTAAGATGGTGCAAACTGGCCACTGGACCCAGTCCACTTTTGTTCCTCGTAGCTGAGACAACCAAGTGAACAAATTCAGTCATTTTGAGTTGACTGCATCCAGCCTCCAACCAGCTGCCACAACATCAAACTCCATTTTTTTTTTTAATTTGCTTTTTCTTTTTGCGTGATTGTAATTAGTTGAATGTGTATTGAAAAAATTTTCAGCTAAATTCTAACATATTTAAAGCTTTTAAGGAGGTTTGTTTCGACATTTTTGACATCCATTGACTATACTTAAAAAGATTATACATACATTAATCAAGGTACTTAGTTTTCATATTTAAACTTTTTGTCGATATCGGTATGGAAAGAATTGCATTCTTAAATAAATCACGGTTGAAACATTGGTGCTTCTATCGTTGTGAAGAAGCCACTTTGCAATGAATTTTAGATTTTGACACAACGTCAAGTTGCTCGATTTCTACAATTTTTTCTTGAATATTAAATTCAATTTGATGAATAACAAAATTGATCTTGTATTTTATTAGGGTTCCAATTGGTAAATCAAACACAATTTGATCCCTTTCTCAAAAGTGAACCTTCTTTCTCAAAAATAAAAGAAAAGTAACTAAATAAAACTTTCTTGTTTCCTCATAATTACAATCTGCATGCATGGCTAAAAATGGAGAAAATTAACACAAATGTGCTTAGCAATAAATTATAGTACCCACTAGAAAATAATAATTTTTTTACTATTTATTTTGTCAACCAACCTCAATCAAGCACATCACATGCAATGTCCCCATGAAGCACATCCGACGGCCACGATCGAAACCCTCCATGCCATCCCAAATCAAGAACCCTCCGATCTGCCCATATCTAACTTTAATCTTGCCGGCCCATTCTAGTGTTTTAGGCAGCATACACTTCCCCACCATTGTTTCTCATGTGACCGACCAATAACCTTGCTTGAACTGGCGTTGCTTTCTCTTCTATACATGTATAAAAACCACCTGTTTATTTTGATCAAATTAACAAAAACTCTGCAAAAGAAAGAAAAAGAGTAACAAACCCTTCAATTATATTCATCTGAAAATGGAGAAAAATGGCTTAGGACTCGAAACCGAGCTAAGGCTGGGGCTTCCCGGCGGTGGCGGTGGTGGTGGTGAAGTGGAGAAGAATGAGAAGAAAAGGGTGTTTTCTGATATTTCTGGGGGTGAGGAGAAGGCGGCGGGGAACAAGAATCAGGTGGTGGGGTGGCCGCCGGTTTGCGCATACCGGAGGAGGAATAGCTTTAATGGGATAAAAATGTACGTGAAAGTTAGCATGGATGGTGCACCTTTTCTGCGCAAGATTGATTTGAGCAATCACAAGTGGTACTCTGATCTTGTCATGGCTCTTGAAGAACTCTTTGGCTGTTTTGGCATTGGTGAGTTAGTTCTCTCTTGTTCATCTCTTAATTTTCTTGTTTTTTGTTTTGTTTGTGTGAGAAGTATTATAGTCCTTGCCATGCAAAATTGCAACTGTATCGATATATTGGATCATGTTTCAATTTAAATTGCAACTTTATCTATATATTGGATCATTTGTTTCAATTTGTATTTCATCATACACGTCAAGTATTTGTGATTCACAACTAAGTGTCTATTTTAAGAAATATTTTATGCCTTAACTTATTTATGATGTAAAATAGAAGATAAAATATTAATTTGCAATAGAAGATCTAAATTGTATTATTTAAGCCATAATTGGGTTAAAGTTATTTTTGTTGGTCTTGAATGAACAAGGACATTGAATAAACAGTTATAGACGTATCTAATGGTTTCAAATAAAAAATAAAAAGAATTGTGGGGTTTTTTGTTTTGTGGGGTTTTTTTGTTTTGCACAATCTTAGTTTTAAGAATAATATATTTGGTGCAATTTATAGGATTTTCCTATACTTAATTTGTTGGTAAACTTCTACTTGTCACCATTTATAAGTGTAAATAGATTGCTAGGTTCATATTAGAATTGATCTCTACCCAGTTTGAAGTTGAGTTCCCAATCTAAAGTATAATAAAGCAACATAAAAATTAGCAAGTTTTGTTAGGTTAATTCCTTACATGTCGAGTCCAAATATGTCAATTCCATTCTCAACTTTTGGAAAGGATTTATTGGATGCCTAGGATTAATTCATGTACTTGCCACAATGAGGATGATAACGGATGGATTTAGGGCAAGTTGATCAAATTCCGAGTTGATCAAATTCCGAGATCCAATCTATCAAAATTTTTATGGATCCAAAATTTATTTTGATCGAATCTAATGGATTAGACCATTGGATTCGTTCTATAATTTTTAAAATATATTTTTTTTAAAAAAATATCCTCATAAATTTCAAAATATAATTACATATGCACAAGTTTTTACATACATACATTAATCTAACATCAATACATACATAAATTAATACATATATATGTAATATTTAATTGGATCATATTTAATCGAAAATACTAAAACTCAAAACCCTTTATAATTTTAAAACACGCTCAAATCGGAACGAATCCCAATTTGATCCATTACTATCCCTACTTGCCACTCACAGAAAAGATAGGTAGGCTGAGGTCTAATTTGTACCTAATTCAAACTGGCCAATTTTAGTTAAGTTAAACTAAGTTTGGGATTCGGTATAATTCAACTCAATACACCAATTGAAAAGGATTGAATCGGGTCTAGGGAGGTTAAGTCTATTTGTGTTGACACAAATAGTATTTCAAGTAAAAAATTCTACTTATTCAAATCTTCTTGACCTCATTGTGAGACCTAACTTCAACCCTAGTCCCTGTTTGGACCTATCATATGAATGATAGACTCATTTAAATAAAAACAAAAAGAAAAAGAAGATAAGAATTCCAGTGTGAAAGAAGGGCATAATTTCTCATCCCACGTTATGTCCTGCGTCTGAGGTGCAACATAGAATGCAAGTTGCGAAAGCAGGCGAAATTAAGTCTCATTTGAATTATTTCCCTAATATTGTCGGAGAAAGTAAATGCAAATTGTACACAAACTGTAGTTCACTGACAGGGATTGATAACTGCAGCTGAAAGTTTGGTTTTTTGGGTTCGGAAAATGCGATATTCTTCGAACCCAAATGCAAAGTCAGAATAGAAAATAAAGTTATTAAAATAGTTACTATTATTATTATTATTATTATTATTATTTATATGTAAGAATAAGAAATTGATGAAATTGTTGGGTTTGAAATGCGAACAGGGGAAGCATTGAAAGATGCAGACAACTGTGAGTACGTTCCCATCTATGAGGACAAAGATGGCGACTGGATGCTCGTTGGAGATGTCCCTTGGGAGTAAGTGTTCCCCCTCCCCCATTATTTCTCCTCGTTCGTATTTTTATGTATTTATTTTAATTTAATATGAAATTTTAGATGATAATTAAAAAAATAATATTTAATATATTTATAGTATTATTTTTAAATAATAGTAGTTGAGAGTCGATCTGAAGTTTTAGATTATATTTAAAAAAATATTTTTTTTAAATAATAATAGTTGTGAGATAGTGATATCATATTAAAAAATATATATTTTAAAAAATTAAACTTTATGTTGAGATATTTTAACATAAATAGCCAGTAAATTTAGTAATTATGAGAACTGCATTGCATCATTAATAAGAAGGAAAAAGAGAAATTCGTTATAATTTTGTACAACAAGGGTTTTTTGGTGAATTTACTTATGGCCGACAAACGCGAAATCTTCATCATAATCTTGAATTCACAGACAGGAAATGTCAGCAAGGACAATTCCAGGTCAAGCCATAGCTTATCACTTATGTAGAAAGTTTTTCCAGGGCCACGTTTTCCCCAGACAAACTGATTCCCACCAAACACAATTATGAAATTCCACGAAAAGATTTATCTTTTTCAATGCCTGTAAAACGTAATAATGTATTGTCTGAAGACCTTTGTACACGGTCAAGAAAACAACAATTATTTTTTTTCGCTCCTGGCATAATTAATTCTAATAATAAACAAAAATAAAAATATTCAAAATAACTAGTGATTTATTATATTTTAATTACACTCGAAGAAATAAGATAATTTATTGATAAATATTTTACACTTAATTAAAAAAGTTTTGCGGTCTTAAATTAATAAAAATAAAAATATTTATTTATTCATTATTTTTAAGAAGAAAAAATCAATTTTATGTTAAATTTTCTGACTCCGACCCTGTATAAGTATAAAAATCTTATTTAATATATGACATTTTATATTATATATGTCTTTTCTCATTCCAAATTTAAACACCTAATAAGTAGGTTACTATATGTAGGATGTTCATAGAGTCATGCAAAAGGCTGAGGATCATGAAGAGATCAGATGCGAAGGGTATTGGGCTTCAAGCAAAAGACCTTCTCAATGGACTTGCCAAGGAGGAAGTGAAGAATTAGGAAGGATATATCTGTCATTTTACCAACTTCTCTATGCACAAGGGCTGTTCCCAGCCCATTAATTAGTTGTGATATTCTTTGTAATCATCAAGTTCTTAAACTGGATTGATGCTAGGTGAGCTATAACTAATTACAGACTTCAGATTATAGAAGAGTTGCCTATATGTATTATGATAGTTAATTTATGTTGATTTCGAGGTATTTATTATGCTTAATTTATGGACTTTGAGAATTGAGTTTTATTATGGTCGTAACTTCACTATCTCGTTTTAAATGATAGTAAATGTTTAATTATGTTTATTTAAAATTACTACAGTTCATTTACATAATTCAAATTTTTTATTTTAATTTTGTATTCATCTCATACTTCACTCAAACAGATGCACCCACTAATTGTATATGACAATGTTTTAGGAATCGGATCGGATCGACCGGGCCGTTCATAAACCAACAATCGGTCCAATTCAATTAGTTTTAAATATGGTTCAATCAGTCAAAAATCGGTCAAATCGATTTTTTTATTTTTTCGAGGAAGTTTAAAGCCTTGAGTTTGGTATTTTAAATTTTGGACTTTGTTAGATATTTTTTTTAGTTGGTTATTTATCTTTAAATGTGTTACATAATAATTAATCTATAATATTACTATTTTATAAAATATAATTAATTTTTATTAGATTGATTGAACCGACAATTGAACAGCTGACCAGCAACAAGATTGGTTTCGTCATCAATTCGGTTATGAAAATACTGGTATATGATTCAAACTAAATGTATATTTGAAAATCCATTGGTATCCGTGAAGTGAAATATAATATGAAATAAAAAATTAAAACAGTATATTTAAATTGAATTTTAACTCCTAAGAAAAATAAAACACATCTATTTTATATAGTAAATAACTAAGTATACATCTTTAATTTGCCATTGCAGAGTGAATTAATTACAAAAATAGAAACGCAAAAACCATCAAATGAACTAATCAAATAAGCATTCGAGTTCAAATTCCTTCTTAATATTTTGTCGGTCGAGTCTGTCGTACCAAACTTGTTTAGTGCGGTTTACTTGGTTGGTATTGTTTGCATACAATTGCATCAGAATGAGGGTTTACCCATTACATATTCAAAGGGTAGTGGCTGCAGATTATCCATCATAAAAAGAAAAAAACAAAAAAAAAAGAAGCATAATTTGAGAGATTGTCTCAATCAAATTTAGCAATCTACTTTATTCTAGCTAGCTGGATTAAATCTGGTTGTTCGGTGCATGAATCACACACACACATATATATATATATATATATACAACTTTTATGATCAAAATTACATGTTATTTTTTACTTTTTAGGTCCTCTTATATTTTTCAAATTGTAGGTTTCCATGTTCACATATAAAATAAGCAAAGAATAAAAGAAACAAGGAAAAAGTTTGACCGTGCTGTCTGAAATAGATACTTTGAACCTTTTTATACATTGAATTGTCTCAGTTCATTGTATATCCTCCGTTATTTGTTTTCACCAAAACCCTTGATTTTGCTCTACTTGCAACATACAATTTATTGTTTATGCTAAGGTATGATTTTTTTTATTTTATTTTTTCATACTTTAAGTATGGTGATCAAATGATATTTGTAGAATTTTTGAAGATGATGTTTTAGTGTATATTTTATTACATCCTTTATTGTATTGAACTAATCGTCGCCCAATATATATTTTATAAATAAAATTTTATATGTAGTAAATAATAAATATAATGCAAAAGATGGTGTAATATAATTTGTATATGGAGAGAGGAACTTTACAGTCTTAAGTTTAACATCGAGCTATTATCGACCAACCCACTATTAGTATTTCTTAATTTCAAAAAAAAAAATGAATTATTTTTATTATTATTATTATTTTATAATATAACTTTGTTAATACTCTAAAGAAGCATGTAACAAAGGGCAAAAGTAGTTCGAGTTCGTTGAACTTGATTCTTAAAGTTAGTTAAACTTAGTTCTAGCGACATAAATTAAACCCGATATCACTTCTAAACTTCGAAAATCGTAAAGAATTAGCAAGTGATTAAGAATAAATTTTAAAAAATTAATGAAGTGATGTCCCCTTGTCATGTTTCCAGATTCTGTTAAGTTCATGCATGTCAGGCGGCAAAACCTGTTAATTTCACGGAATCATAGGATTAGTATGTCCAAACATGACTTTGTTAGGTACAGAATCTTGAATTGATACATAGATTAGTACTATATTTTAGTCTAAGCTGTCTAAAAATACGTCACATACATGTAATCACCATAGTTCGATTAATATTTATATTACAAGTTAAGACTAATATTAATGCACGTTGTCACGGCAAGATGATACTATTCAAAGTCAGTAAACTACTACTTTTTAAAATTCTTATTGCAGCTGATTTTTATAGATTTTTTTATTATTCAAGATTTTTTCTTGAGCAACTATGTTCTCGATTTGCGATTTCGATTTTTTTTTCTTAAACCTTTTTTTTTTTTTTTGGTTAATTCTATAAGACAATCAAAATTGTCATATTCTAGATTATTGCTACCAATTAATGGCAACTCAAGGTCTATAGGTCAAGCTTTAAAATAATATTTAAGTCAAGTTTTTGTAGAATAGATTTGAGTAAAATGATTTAAGTATATATCTGTATATCATTATATCAAAGCGTCAATCAATTACTAATTGAGTACAATAAAACTCATAACAGACGAGAAAGAAAATAATAATACTGAATTTGATAAATATCAATGTGTTTTTTACATAATTTAAACTCAAAAAATCCTAATTGAAGAGCATTTGGGACACATTTTAAATTTTTATACGAAAGCAATCAATTATAAGTTATTTATCAGATCAACATGTTAGTAATTAAGTACAATCATTAATTTTTTAACAAAATATTTATTATTATAAAAGTAAACAAATATCTACAGTTAGTGGGACTCGAACTCCAAATTTCTATAATTTTGGGACCTCATTTGCAAATTATATATTTCAGTGCTCCAAATTAGGCTATATTGAAAATTCAAGTTGATAATTCCCAAATATTTCAATAATTCCATTAAATTTATTGCTATCAATCTTTTTACTGGTCAATTTGCTTGCACTTTGATAGAAAAACATCATTAATTTTAATCTAATCTCATAATATGCCATGTCTAATCAAATTGGGAAAATGAAATCAAATAATGGTCCATACCTATCCTATGTGGCAAAATCACCACAATTGCATATTCTTTAGAAAGATTATGATAAATCAATTTTTCCACGACAGCTTTAACTCTATTAGGCTAACTAAAAAATGCATTAGGCCAAAATAAATATTCTCGTGCCAAATTTGAGGAATACATAGAGTAGATAATTTTTAATATTTCATGTCCAAACTAAGTAAAAAAGGGTATGAACTAATTAAATTCTCTACCAAGCACAACCCTACTTATAAATGTAGCAAATGCTTCAAGGCTAAAACTAGGTGTAAAGATGTGAAATTCAATGCATTCTTCCTAAATTTCAAAATTCATATTACACACAATGTATATATTTGGTGTAATAGATTTATATCCAGTATCCCATTTAATATCCAACGAGACATTTAACAGTAAATATATGTAATTAATACATACGCAACATGGAAACCTAGAAATTGAGGAATATTTACTTGTAAAAATAGTATGATGTTATTCTAATGCGCATAATTCTAATAGAATTCATGTTATGACTTAATTTTTTTAAATTTTAGTCTTTGTCACTTAAATTATATATTTCATATAACTCCAATTAAATTTTACTTATCTTCAAACGAAAAAGGGTTCTATGAATGTAGGTCTCATTATCAGTCCAATTAAATTTTACTTGTCTCGAATTATTTGGAAACAAAAAAAAAATCATAATATAATTCATTTTTCGCCTTAGATTGAATTTGATTTCAACTATGTATAATTATTTTTATTTTTATAACTTTTCCTAAAGTATAAATACATAATTAAATATATATTTTTGTCGTATAAATTCTATATTGCAATATTATTAATATATATATTGGTTCGGGTCAATTTAGTTAAATTAAATGCATTCGGATGAGAATTTTTATTTTTCGAACTCCTAGAGTGGCAAATTGACCCGCAACCTCCGGTCACGACTGATTTTTTCTTGCCAGTGACGGTTATGTTTTAAAGGCAATGGGCGTAGGACCTATTAGTAACAAGCACGTGTCAGTCGGAAAACTTCTGTCCAGAAAATTGAATAGTAAACCCGACAAAGCAACAGGGTCACATGGCAGTTGATTGGGCCCGCAGACCCGAATTCAAGTTTCCCTCATTCAATTCGCATCATCAAATGGTTGACCGCACCTTTAGAAACCCGACAGGTAGGCTCCACCCGTATTTGCTATCATTTGTTTGCCCTTTGTACACACGAGAGCACTTGCGACTTGCTTTTCTGTGGTTTCCATCTATTTTCTACGCTGCACCCTCATTTTCTTTCATTAGGAACTTTTTCTTTTTCTTCTTTCGTTTGCTTTTTTTTTTCTTTTTGACTTTTTTTCTATCAATCTCATTTAAATAATATATAAATTAGACAATATGAAATTTCATCTTTTCATTAATGTATAAATCCAACTAACAACACATATCAAAGCATAACAAATAACAACACACGTCCAAAATCTAATTCATATAAAGTAGGAGCAAGAACGCATTAAAATTTTAAAAAATTTAAAAATAGATGTAATTTAACGTGTACATTAAAAAATAAAAATTAAAACCATAACATTAGCATATCTTTACTAAATAAATGCGGCATGCCATATTATGTTGTGATGTTATTTGATCTAATAAGTCTATGTGAAAAAAAAAATAATTCCTTAAGTCTTGAAATAAATCACTAATGTGATTAATATTTTTGGATGAACTTTAAGATTATTTACGTCTATTAAATTATTAAAAATAATTTAAGTAGTCGACCTCATCGTTATTAATAATAGATTTTTCTGTGTAATTTATTCGTGAAAAGAAATGACAGTGTGAAATGCTAAAAACACTAATCACTATCATTCCACATTAAGTGGAGATATAAAAACAAAACAAATAAAAGACACAATGGGACTACTTGGGGCCCAAATGTTGAAAACCAATCACAAAAACTGACGATGCCCTTCGGGTCATATTTGGCGGGTCTCAAGATCCGAAGGTCTCCGTATCATTATCATGCATCACGTGGAACTTATTATGAGTTTCACCTATGTGTGGTGGTGATATCTCAGGGTCCATGGTCTTGGGCGCATCTAGAAATCGGCTTAAATAATATCAAAATCGTTCTGTTCAAGTCACGCGTCAAACGATTAGTGGTCCTTCAAAACGCTGCCGTCTCGTTCGCTCCTCTTTACATAAAAAAACGCGTTTCAGTTTTCATATATTACATTTCAATCTGAACACAAAGGCCGAGTCAAATCTTCCACTCTTCACTGCCAGCCTACCAACTTAGAAATCCCAACGAGGAGGAAAACAATGTCGCTAGAAAAAGGAAGTGATTTACCGGAGTCAGAATATTCCGGCAGCCTGAAAACGGAGCTCACCTTGGCTCTGCCCGGCGGCGGCGGAGGGGCGCAGACGCCGAAGCCTTGCCGGAAGCGCGGGGTTTCAGAGACGGTGGATTTGAATCTAGGCACCAGTTCTGGAGACGAAGCTAGTGTTATAACAGAATCTTCTCCTTCCAAGTATGTTTGTTGAAAATTTTTTACGTTGATTTCAATTGACTAACATCCATGCAAAGCGTTGTAGCTTACCACTAGCATGTTTGTTTAACTTTGGGTAGCTCAAATTAAGCAGGGACGAGCCAAGAATTTTAGGTTTGTTGGGCGATATTAATTTTTTTCTTAAAACAATAACAAAATGTATTTTCAATTATATTAAAGAGAATTTTATCATTTTATAGGGACAAAATTTTGAATTTATATGACATATTATAAATCGAAGTATATATATAATTGAATTTAAAATTATATGAAATTGATCCAGCCCGACTGCTCCTGCCAATATCCCGGGCTCCATCCTTGAATTTAAGCCTTCTAATTTCTTTTATAATAAATATGCATCGAAAACTTAGAATGAATTTTGTTAAGGTAATGCAAAATTGTTAAATATCAAGAGACATTTGTATAAATAATTAAACTACTTATTCATAATAAATAACAGGTGGTTGTCACAATAATAGCATGCTGCACTGTAAAATGACAGAGATCTTGGCGAAATTGGCAAAATTGTTACAGATTAAATTGATCATAATTTTGCAAAGAAATAGTCCACTTTTTTTCTCAAGAATAGATTGGAAACATGCTCAATATTTTATTTGATTGAACAGTTGATTCAGTTCTTTGTTGCTTGAAAAAACCTTCCGATTCAATTGGTATTTTTTCATGAGATAAAAAAATCCAGTATTTGATGAATAACGGTCCTGAATTCAAAGATATTGCTTATATTTCTCTTTAAAAATGGTTTAGTACTTAAGTATATATGTTACTAATTGTATGTGTCTAATTTTTCTATTGTAGGGCTCAGGTTGTGGGATGGCCACCAGTGAGATCATACAGAAAGAACATCATGAAAAGTTGCAAATTTGTGAAGGTGGCTGTGGATGGGGCTCCATATCTTAGAAAAGTTGATCTTGAAATTTACACTAGTTATCAGGAATTGTTGGCTGCATTTGAGGATATGTTTACATGCTTAACCATATGTAAGCATTTAATTTTAATCATCTTTGGATTATTGATAATGGGCTTTTCTTTTTTACACCTAAGTTTTGAGGATTAATTTTAGTTTTTGTTTTTCCAGGTGATGTTCTGAATGAGAGGAAGATCATGGACTCTGCAAATGGCACAGAATATGTGCCAACTTATGAGGACAAAGATGGGGATTGGATGTTGGTTGGAGATGTTCCTTGGAAGTAAGTTCCCTGTTTTGCCCTCAAGATTTCTTGGTGTTGTGATTATTTTTGCTTAGTTCAGGCTCGATTATTAGTCGAAATCCTAATCGTGTTTGTTCTATTTTTGGCAGAATGTTTGTTGAATCATGTAAGAGGATGAGGTTGATGAAAAGATCCGAGGCCGTCGGATTAGGTATAAATGTTATGCATATAAATAGATACTTGGAAATTAGACATTTTTTTTTTTTTTTGAAGAGTATTAATTTTTTCTTTTTTAATTTTTTCTCCTCATGCAGCTCCCAAGACCATGTCTTCAGAGGGCTCGAGCATCAACTAGATAAAGAAGTGGTTCTTAGCAATCCTTTGTTAAGATTTGCTTGTACAGAGGCACTAATTTCGGAGTTATACCTAAAATAGAGTTTTGGAATTTACTTATAATATGTAATAATTATTTGATGTACTTGATTTAATTGATGTATTAAGACTTTTTTTTTACTGTTATTTCTCTAGAATTCTCAACATATATTACACTTGTTTGCCAATAATTAGTATGCTGGTATGGATCATTGTTTGACATGTGAAGATTTGGAATTAAACATTTTCCAAGAAAAAAAAAATTACAATTCTGATTTCGATTTATATCCTCTCTGAGAACTCATTACATGTGAATATTAATTATATCCCAACTCTAATCTCATTAGTTAAATTGTGAGATTAAACTGAAGAAACATATTTCACATTGATTATTATGAGAAAAAGGATAACCTATCAAATTTATATGTGGCATCCATTTTAATTTCAAAACAAAAAGGAAAACAAATAGGCTTCAATCATCATTTCACATATGGAATTGCACTCTCGACAAACTCAATCTAACTAAAGGAATAGAGATGTCAGGTACACAATATTGTTTAAATTTATTTTATTTTATTTTATTAAATTTTAAAAATTATATTTGAACTTAGTTTGATTATTAAGCGGGTCGAACTTGAACAAACTTTAATTTAATCTAATATGAATCGGGTTCGAGTAACTTGATTTTTTTACACATATTTTTTTATTTTGTCAATAATAGAATCGAGCTCGAGTTTTATTTCAGATTTTAACGAATAAAAAAATATTTTTAAACTTGATTTATTAACTTAACGAAATGAGTTCAAACGAGATTTTAAATATTAATATCAAGTCGAGTATTCATTAAATTGAATTAATTTTCAGCTCTATCAAATAGTAATCAAGCCGCATATAGCCCAATCCAATCGACCCCAATCAGGCTCGCAAATGGGCCATCAAGTTTGTCAACCCGTTAAATGGCGGCCCAAGACATGTTATAATAACTGCTCGTAGATATCTATTTATTTGCCCCTTCATTCACCAAAAAAGGAATAAAAACAATAATAATAACTCATGGAAAGCATAAAAGAAAGTTAAAAGAAACCATGTTTAGCATCACATAAAATAATAACTTGCTTAATATTGTGAAAGTGCAATCATATAAGTAAATACTAATAGCACATTATCTTCATGATTTTAAATTCTTGGTAAAGGATTATTAGTAATTAATGATAATATAAATTTATAGTTGTGCGCAATTTTTAAAGAACGTAAAAATTAAAAAATAAATAGAAGAAACTAATCATTTTGCTAAAAAAGAGAACTCTAAAGAGAATTAATAATATAATCTGAGGCTTTATAGCTTGTTTGGGATAATAGTTGAGCTTTTAAAATCACATTTATGCATAAATCACTTTTAAAATATATTTATGTAATTAATAAAAAAGAAACAATTTTTCTACTGTAATTATTACAGTTGAGCTTTTAAAATCACATTTGTGCATAAACCAGTTTAAAAGGTATATTTATCGTTCCTATTGAAATTATTTTAAATTGTCCATTTAATAATTATTGTTTAAAACCTAAATTTGGATAAACAGTCCACCGAATCATGAAATCAAACGGCAATTCAAATACACAGGAAAAACACCTAAATTTACCGTTGTCAGCGCTAAATCTCCGCAACCCCTTTAACCCACCGACACGCCTTGTGGTGGGAAAACGCGCTCTCCATGAACTCCCTTCTCCCTCCATTATTGTACTCAAAAATCTGTGTTCCAAATCAATGCAAAGAAAATGGAAAAAGAAAATCCCTATACTCTTTTCTGTATAAAAATGCAATCTTGACTCATTTTATTCCACATCCAGTAAAATATATTCTCTTTTTGTTATTACCTTTCCCATCCCAGATCTACTAACTAGGTACACTTCACGTTCATGTAGTTAGTATTGTGAAAATGACATGATCTTGCTTATTTCTTGAATTAATTTTGTGGGTTCTTTTATTTTTGCTGCAGGTTGGAAGTTCTTGACAGAAAATTATGTCGGGTGGCGCAGATTTGCATTGTTCAGACGGTGTTGAGGTAAATAATTCTGATCCCATTTCCAAGAGTTCGAGCAATGGCAATGAAAGTCGCCAAAATGGGAATGTAAAGTCATTCAAGATTTTCATAGGCTATGATCCGCGGGAAGATCTTGCTTATGAGGTCTGCTGCTATTCTTTATTGAAGAGAGCTTCAATCCCAATTGAGATTTTCCCCATTAAACAATGTGAATTGCGCCAGAAGGGTGTTTATTGGCGTGAGAGGGGGAAACTAGAGAGCACTGAGTTCTCGTTCTCTCGTTTTTTGACCCCGTATTTGGCGAATTATGAGGGCTGGGCCATGTTTGTGGATTGTGATTTCTTGTACTTAGATGATATTAAGAAATTAGTTGATTTGAGTGATGATAAATACGCGATAATGTGCGTGCAGCACGATTATACACCCAAAGAGACCACGAAAATGGACGGTGCTGTGCAAACTGTATACCCGAGGAAGAATTGGTCTTCCATGGTTTTGTACAATTGTGGGCACCCCAAGAATAAGATTTTAACTCCTGAGGTGGTGAATAAGGAGACAGGTGCCTTTCTGCATAGGTTTCAGTGGTTGAATGATGATGAGATTGGGGAGATACCATTTGTGTGGAATTTCCTTGTGGGGCACAATAAGGTTGTTGAGGGTGATCAGGGCACATTTCTGAAGGCAATACATTATACGCTTGGAGGACCATGGTTCGAGCAGTGGAAGGATTGTGAGTTTGGGGACTTGTGGTTGAATGAGTTGGAGGAGTACCAGAAGGCTGCTGCGAAGAAGGAAGACTAGGTAGATGAATGTGCCGTATTTGATATTTGTTACATTTACAGATGAGGTTGACCCGCTACCATTTGTTCACTTATTTTTTTCTAAATGCTTTTTAGATGATTCGAACTGGTGGAGGTGGTGTTCTTTGTTTGTTATATATGGTTCCAGATGTATCCATATTATATTGTAGTGTTCATATCGATTGTTTGTCTCAGTTCTTTATTGTACAATAACCAAGAATTCTTGAGATCAGATAATAATATTATATTTCTGATGACTATTACTTGGAGGAAGAGAATAGTAGAATGTTTGAGATGTGATTGTGAATTTGTAGTATGATACTTGTAATGTTTATTGAAAGTTGTTCCATGGATGAGTTAAAGTTGGTCTCACTGTATTTCGATTTGTGTATTGTGCTTTTCCTGGAGCAATTTTATTCTAAGCAAGCTGTTGGTCTCAAACTTACTTCAGTTGGATGCCCAAGTTAACTTCTATGATTTTGTGCAGTGCTCATTATGTAATGGTAGAGTTCATCATCTCTATCTTTAATGTTTCTTGAAGATCCTACAAGGAAGGATTGGCATCATCTTTTCCTCATCTGCTTCATGCTGCAAGTATTTTGAGTGTGCATTTAAACTTTGTGCTTCACCAATTCTACAATGTGTCTCCTAAAATGTCAAAGATGTCAGGCCTCTATGCCCCCTTCCTGTCTGTTTCTTGACAAGTTCTTTGTGGGGAAAATGTCAAAGGGCATACTAAATCTCAACTAGAAATCTCCATTTCTGCAGAACTATAGCTTAAGATGCAACTTTTCTTGCGAGATTTGCCATACTATTCCATAATCTAGACATTCTTATGCCTTACTGGATTATTTTCTGCTCTGGCTCCTATCTTGATGAATTAGTTTAGTGTTTTTATCTTGTTTGGACACAGCGGAAGGTCCAACTCTCTTTTATATGCTGTATCCCTGTGTTTATTCGTCCATTTAGTCAAGAATGATGGTCGAAGTTATAACCTTGGTGACATGCTCTCTGGTTTTGCTTAAAACTTCAAGTTTTTTGTCAAAAAATTTCCATCAATCATTTGGCCCCCCTTTTTTTGGTTTTGAATTTCTATATTTTGTGATGCTCACAAGCTTGTTTCCGACATCTGCGGCATAAAATGACTAATGGATAGCCTTTTGGTTCATGTGTGCACATGGATGCTAGTCCATGAAATATGAAAAGTTTCTGTGGAATTATCATAGATTTCAACCAGATTCCTATAGCTTCTGCTACCTGCTTTTGCATGGAGTACATATCAATCACCTGCCCTTCAGTTTTTCATCAGGGTAACTTTTTCTCTAGTTTTTGGTGAATGCATAACTAATAGATATGTTCTCCTTTGTTCTCTGTGTGTGTGTGTGTTCAAGTACCTGGGTAGCATTATCAGGGGTCAGGTTGTAGAACAGCCATTGGCCCACTGAATACAAACAGCAGCACCTTGTTTGGAGGATAAAGATTGCTGCATCAAGGCAAGGCGGTCGTTGGTAGCTTAATTAATTTGAGTTGTGACCCACCCCTTATATCATTTTAGCAGGTTTGACCTGGGGCGGAATTGAATCCGACTTAGAATCTGTCCACGGTGAACGGCTTGAAACTCGTTGGCCACGGGTTCAATCTGTAATCACCCCTTGGGATTAGGACCGGTTACGGCATCTGTGGACCCGATGGCTTGTAATTAAAGTTAATTAAATAGCTAATTAGTTTGCAATAAAATTATATTAATTAAAATTTCATTAAGTGTTAAAAAATAATTAATTAAGAATTAATAAAAGGTTATTTTATATTATTTTTATTTTATTTGTAAAATAATTAATAAAATAATTCAAGTTGATGCATTTTTTTTATTTTTTAAGTTTATTATAATTAAAATATTAGATAATTTAAATTTTAATTAACATTATTTTTTTCAAATTTAACTTCAAAAATTTTCATTTAAATTTAAATTTAAAATTTCAAACTCTTTTTTTTATTTTTAAAAAATTTTAATTTTATAGAATTAAATTTTAGTTAATAAATAATAAATTTTCAAAACATAACTTAAAATTTATAAAAAAAAAAAAAAATTAAGATCGGAATCGGCCGTTAACCGGGCCTACAATCGAAACCAGCGACGTCAAAGATATAGGGAGTCACACGGCTTATCAATTAGGAAATTGAGCCATTTTGATTAGTGGTTTGAATCACCATCTAATCCCCCTCAACGAGGCACTAATCTGACAGCTTTTTGCTCAAACAAATGTCTTGCTTAGGCTAGTAGAACATGAATAAAACCATTTATATTCTAATGTAGTATTTCATCCCATATTTTCGTTTCGTTTCAACCTTGGTTTCAACCAATAGCCTAATTAATGTGAGAGGTGCCACTTTCTCAACTGTTGAATTGATGAAAAGGCTACTCTTGGTAGAGCTGCTAACCAACACACTATGCATTAAATACGATAAGATAAGATAATCACACATCCTAGACCAAGGGACAAGAACATTTTCTTGCCTTCATCAAATTTTCAGAACTCAGAAGAATTTGAAGCAGAAAAAAGAAGAGAAGACAATGCAGGCAGCACCAGCATATCAAGGCATGTCTTACTCGGATCATATCCAAAAACGTCGTGAAGAGAAAGGATGTCTCTATGCTTGGTTTGTGTCCCTTTTTTTTTTTTTTTCTCTTGATCCCTCCACAATTATAAATTTTATTTTCTTGCTTCCTTTTTCTGTTCAAGAAGTGATTTTATTCTTATTTCTTCGGTCAAACTTTAGAGGTAGGTTAAACTGTGGATCAAGATCCACCAAAAAATTGGGACTTGAAATTCACAAATTTAAAGAAGGGTAAATATGTAAATAGGGATAATGTTTATTACTTATTTTGTTATTAAATCTTAAGCCTGTGTTTTGTGTTGTTTTGGGGAGAAATATTATGGGTAAATGCATTTTGGGGTGGGATTGAGGAATATTCGGGGAAACGAAATGTATTTGGATGGATTGATGGAAAATAACGACAAGTAATATATGTGGAAAACACATTTCTTAAACTATTTTTTATTTTATTTTGACTAGTTAGTGATATTGCATTAAGTTTTTATAGTATTTTAAGTTGTTATTGTATTAAAGTAATAATTAAAAAATATAAATTTATATTAACATAATTATTAGAAGATATAAACATGTATATAATTCATTCGGAATATATATATTAGTATCGCTGAATTGATATAACGATTAAAAAATATACAAAAATACATTTACCGATATTTTGCGGAATAAAAATATCATTGTCCTAAAAATACACTTAACAAATGCGTTTTTATTTCCAAGAAATGAAAAAATATTTTCGAAAATAAAACCAAACATAGTGAAAAATTCTGAACTTGAAATATTTTTGTTTCTTCTTCTTGCTTTGATATTTCCTTTCTTCAACATATCTCTCTCTATATATAAATGTGTATTTTTATGTTTGAATTATAAATAGAATTACTTAGCAGCCCATGTTTGTTTTGGCACAGCTTGTTTGCAATGTGTTGCTGTTGGTGCTGTGCAGAGACTTGTGAATGCTGTTTGGACAGTCTTTGCTGTTGCTGCATTTAAAAAGAAAAACAGGGATATGTTACTGTCAGAAGTACTAATCTTTCACAATCCCAATGTATGTGTTTATTCTGTCTACTGAAATTAATCTTAATTAATTTGAATAAAGCTGCTTCTTCACGTCAGCAATCAGATACATTCTCAATAATATATATCTTTTTTTTTTTTTTTAACACAAAATGATTTATTTATTTTTAGTACAGAACTTAATCATGCTTAGGTAATGTCCACACATTATTGGATGTTCTTGCACCTTCTAGCTTCATACTTTCTTTCAGTAATATTACCAGTTTTAAAAGCATTTTGTTGACCGATTCCATTCTAGTAAAAATTTGCCATGTCAAATTTATGGCAATTAAAATGTATTGTTAATAAAGGAAATATTTGTAGTGTGCAAGAGATGAAATTTGTAATAATATCAGCAATTATAATTGGATGTTACATCGTATTATCACAGATTATGATATAATTTTAACGTGATAAAATTTTCAGCAAAAAATAAAAAATAAAATGGATGTGGTGAGACCTTCTTAAATATTTTGAAGCATAAATTTTGCCAATAATATTTAACTGTGCTGGAATTTTAGAAATAGGCTCACCAAATTCAAACAAGATTTTCTATTTGCATCATCTTTTGTATTGTATTAATTATACGTTACGTGTAAAATTTTATCTATAAAATTTATACGTGACGATAATTAATTTAATGTAATAAATAATGCAATAAAATTTACTACAAAATGTTGTACGCCCCCAAATCTTCCAAGAAAGGGCCTTAAAAGGAAGAAGGAAATAAATTGTTAATATTTGTTCCATTAAAAAAAAAAAGAAAATTGTTAATATCTGCAAGAGATGTTATCTCATTTTCTGGAACTGGAGTGTAATTTAAATTTGCTATATCTCCAACTGGTCAACCCCACAAAATCAGAAACAAATAATCAGAGATAGAGACATTCTTCCTGACAAAAATTGAATCAAATTAAATAAGATGAGCATGATATCATTTGCCATATACCAGAGAATTCTTAGGCTAGAAGCAAACATATCAGTTCAAGCTCTATATAAACCAAAACAGCAATGGCTAATGCATCCTCATCTCAATCAACAAAGAGAGACTAAAAGGACACATCAAACCAGAGACCATGGATGCCCCAGGATACCAAGAAATGTCATACGCCGACCATGTTAAAAGACGGCATGAGGACAAAGGATGCCTCTATGCATGGTGATTACTGCTATACGAATTTACTGATGCAATTCATTGTGTTTTTTTTTTAAATAAATTTTTCTGAAGGTAATTTTCGACGTATTTGATGCAGTTTGTTCGCGTTGTGCTGCTGTTTTTGTTGTTTTGAGACTTGTGAATGCTGTTTGGACATTTGCTGCTGCAACTGTGATTAAATTCTTCCCATGGGTGATGAAGAGGTGCAGCTGCAAGAATCTTGATTCCTGGGAAGTTGCTGGTTTGATAGTATTTTCTACTGTGTTTGCTGAGAGAATAATGGCCCTAAATTTAACTTTGATTTATGAGATATAACAATTATCTTTTTTGTTAATTTGAAGTGCCTAATATTGATGTTGGAACTTTTTCAATAGTTTCTCAGTTTAACTCTTTTATTATGAATGTTGTGTGAAATATGAACAATCATTCTCTGCCAAGAAGGGCAAGCCTCTGAACCACCTGAAGGAGGGAAAAAAGGCCATCAAGATGGACTAATCAAGTGTCCAATTCACAGTTGAAAATTTACTAGAAACTCACTTGAAGCTTTTGTTAAGAAAATGCTAATTACAACTCCGGAGTCCCGACGTTTGGTTTATTTAAAGAAATTATTGTCTAAGTTTACGAATTACAAATATCCCTTAAGATTTATCTCTATTTTATAAATATAGCATCTCAATAGGTATACTTTATAAAATAAACACAAATATCATTTATAATTTATAAACTTATAAGAGTAATTTTTGAAAATAGACCATTTGTAATTAACCCTTAAGAAAAAAGAAAACATCAGATGTGGAAGAATTTGTATAGTATCACTAGGTAAATAGTCTCATTCTTTGGTCTTCATCAGTTGTTCAATGCAACCAGAGGGATTATGATACTTTCATTTCAGCAAAGATGACATGAGAATTTCACAACAGGTATACTCTATTTCTCTTGAATCATCAAAATTTTGACATTATGATAACTGTTTTAATGGGAAAATAAGTCAGAATTAATTTACATACAAAAAAGAAAATTGGCCTTCGCTACAACCTGAAAGGCCCTCGCCTAATTGCCAAGGATGGGGTTTCTGCCCTCATCAATTTCGACCACAAGTAAATGCTTTGGATCCGAACCATTTGGTCCTTCAGCATAGAGGGTAGGAAGATATGCTTTGTATGCAGGCAAGTATCTTGAAACGAAATCCAAAACCTGCAATTACAATACCAATAGAGGAAATAGTTCGATATCTTTAATTGCAAGTTGCAAGTATCAAATCGTTTTAATTGAGAATAATAGTTACACTTCAAAACTACCTCCTCATCAGACATTCCAGGTTTTCCATCAGCCCTCATAGCAATCTCCGCCTGAAGATACCCCACGGAACTAGTCAGAGGACTACGGCCTGAAATAATATTTTTTTCTTGTAAGATAAGAAGAGAAGGATGCATAGCACAACTTACCTGCAATCGCCACTGATAGACACAACTGGGGTCCTGAATCTTGATTACTATCCATGATTTAATGAACTGGTCCCATGCATCATAATAAGCTTCTAAGTTTTTATTGACAATCTCCAGCTGCAAAATTATGTTTAAAAGTGAGCTTACAGGCAGGTTGGACTAACATAATAATAAGATAGCAAGGTGGAAGAAAGGAAGAAATTTATGCATCCCAGTTCTCAAACCTGCGGATCTACTGCTTTCACAACTTCAACTGGGACGGGCTTAAAACCAAGCATCCAACCCTCAAACAGAACAGCCTACGGACAAATTATGATAATGTTAACCATTATCTCAAGTCCCACCTAATAGGACATGCAATATAACTGAAAACTCAGTTTGAACCCAGAAGAAAAACAATATGAAATCAATTTTAGGCATCAAACCTAGCAAATTGATCAACATAACCATGACATTGGGTAGCATGCATGTATTTCATCTTTTTGAGTACTACCATTAGCAAGGTTTGCCTTATTAAGCTGGAGTCCACAGGAACTCACGAAGTTTTTATGGCATGCAATTAAATCTGTTATGTACTCATTGACCACTAGGTTTACTGAAAAACACCTACCGTCAGAGGGCCCTCCACTTCTGGCCATGTTGAAGGGTCAGCTCTGTCACCTCGACCTTTATATGCAGACTGCAAGATAAAATATATTACTAATGACTTCACATCCCAAACATTGTGAGAGCAAGATTTGGTCTTGTGTGCTTACCTTGTCATATCGAGGAAGCTTCATTTTTGTGCCTGAATTTTGACAATAAAATACATAATATGCCACTTTAACATGATCAAAACAATGAAGATGGAAAACATCTATGGTAGATCTCACCTTCTTTAGTCAATTTGTTTATGGCTGTCAGCGTCTCAATGGATAAGGACAGATCATGGCTTCCAGCATTTCCACGAAACTGAAGGTGAAAGATGGATGTTTTAATAATCAAACAACGGTTCTCAGAAAAAAATACAATTTCAGAGAGAAGTTGTTCAAAACTACCTCTAGAAGTGCATTCCCAGGATTGCTCTCTCTCAGTTTGGCCTTAAATGGATATTACAAATTTAAATTCATCAGAAAGGAAAACTGCTCAGGTGTAATGAGTGACATTACGAAAAGATTTACCTGACCCTCTGCTGTCAGATAAAAATCATCAATGGATATAGTTGCAGTATTCCTGAAATTAAGTTGTCAGTTTTTACCATCTTTTGGTTAGTCCTTAATGTCTTACTTTCAACCAATATTACCATTGCATAATCTACCTCCCAGTGATTCGGAAAAGGAAATCCAGGGCAAAGACGAGTGTTGTTTTGCCACAACCTTGTGGTGCACTGAAACCAATCTGCATCAAGAGTAAAGAAAATTAAAAAATTGCAGCCTCAACAGTTATTATACCATTCTAGATCTGAAAAACACAGTTTACTTCTTAGCAGTTTACAAGGGTTAACTAGGATTGTTTAAGAATTAAAGCAATCATTTGAACATTAAAAATGTACCACTAAAGGGGGATATCATCTTCATCTTTGAACTTAGAACTATGATGAGATATTTCCTGTTCACACCACAAGAACACTGGCACATAGTAATGGTAGATCCGAACTTTTTGAGGCTCCGTGAGATACAGTTCATTTAGCTGGAACAATCTGCAGAGCTGTGATCCACATAACACCCACTTGTCAATGGATTCAGCCACCTTGTCTGGGGTCAGGCCTACTTTGTCCATAAGAGGACCTGAGCATATAAATTCAAAGAGGTCCTTCACAGAAGAAACTTGTGCTGGTGTTGTAGGAAACACCGAATGCAATGGACCTTCATTCCTTCCATGACCAGCAATTTTATCGTGAATGGAAGACTTGTTTTTCATCCATGAACATCCACTGCCTGCATGAAAAATAATGATTACTAGGAAAAGAGCAAGACAATGACACCAACCACCTCCTTGTGAAAAAGAAGAGTAGCATTTATGAATTATGATGCAAAGAAGTAACTCAACAGCAGCATAGGTCCTATGTCATCGGAGGGCTATACGGTCTAATTCAGGTCTCCCGACAGAACTCTTGGGAGTCATCATCACACGATTTTCCTTTTGTAATTTGACATTTTGATGCACGCAGCATGCTTTAAACATAATTAATGAGCCCCTACAGGAGAACACTCACAAGATCCCCTGCAGCAGGATAAAGTGAAAATCACCTTGTCGAAAAATTATTAAACCACCTTAGAGAAACTTGTGCTATGCAAATTAAATTTTTGGACCAATATCTCCAATGCTAAGTATCATGAATTTATAAAAGAAAGGGACAGAAGCTAATTGACTATGAAAAGAATAATATTGAACAAGAATCATCTATTTCTTTAAGCAAACCAACGATCCTCGTGTGATTATGGAGATGACCATATATAGACTGTAAATAGGCCTCAAAGCTGCTCCAGTAAGACTCTGCTTTCTCCTTTTATCTTTTAACAAATAGCTACCAGGAACTATTTTTATGGTTCAGAGTGTACAATCTTTCTTTTTCTTATCAGAGTGCTTACCAATTTCAAAGTTGATCTACAGATACACGCATAACTGCATAGAAGTAACAAAGGTCTCTATGACACTCTTGTTGTAGACCCTTTCTCTCTACTCTTAGGAAGAACCAAGAACCATGAATTCGTAGAAGCTCAACACACAAATAACACAAATGCACTAGAATTTGCTGAATATAAATAGTATAACAAACGATTAAGAACTTAACAAAGCCATAGGTTTAGCATAAACCGTAAAAACCATATTCTAAACCTAGCAATTAGGTACTTCACAGAGTATACTCTTGAGTCTATTTGTAATATTTTCATTTTTCTCTCATCTTCTTCTATCTCTTCAAAGTACTACAAATCGCGTTAATTTTGAAAAAAAACAAAAAAACAGAAACCCTTTACCAGGAATGAAGTATAGTTGTTTCTAAACTACAAATTGGAACAAAAAAATCATCTCTCAAGGAATTAAAATTTAACACGCAATTTCAAACATCTTGCATAATAATCCATAATTCAAGAAACATCCATACAAAAAAAAGCACCAAATAAAAAAATCTGACAGTCTCACTAAATTACCTGATGAATTTGAGGAACTGGGCATCATCTGGGAGGGCATCCAATATAGCTTAGATTTAGCTCTTTCTGTTTTTTGCTTAGAAACTGCTGAAATTGTACAAAAGGGACTCCACTTGGAAATATTTTTATGCAAACAATGCCTATTTGTACTGTCATTATTAAAATAATAGGAAATGGAAAGTGAGGAGGAGGATGACGTAAGCAATGAAGGCTTGGTTGGCGGGGATAATACATTCAACGCCGCCATTGTTATCTCCTCTGGAATTGCGGGAGAATCCAAACTATATTTTTATGATAACTGATAAAAAAACCGATCAGTTTGGGATGGCTCAGAAAGAATTCCAGCTTTTGCCACGTTGTATGCATTGCAATTACTCAATTACCCTCATCGTTAATGGTGAGTCGGTGAAGCTTCTCTTTCCCAACACACACATTTGAATGTACCAAGTTCAAAATTTAAATTATGGGAAAACCTCAACATGGGTCCTATAGCAGTTATTTTTTGTTTTTAATTGAATTGATAATATATTTAAATGAATTCTGAATACATTATATTTTTTTGTTTTTAATTGAATTGATAATATAGTTAAATAAATTCTGAATACATTATATTTAGATATCGCATAATAAGAATGTATATAAATTCTATTATTTTACAACAAATTAATCTTAAATTGAGTAACGAGTTAAAAATTAATATCAGCTTAAATCCAACACCTTATATTTATTTAAGATATAACCTCAACATGGGTCCTATAGCTTTTAACTTTTTTTTTTTAATTTAATTGACAATATATTTAAATGAATTCGGAATACATTATTATTAGAGATCGGATAATAAAAATGTACATAAATTCGATTATTTTATAATAAGTCAATCTTAAATCGAGTATCAAGTTTAAAAAATAATATCTGCCTAAATTCAACTTGCTATATTTATTTAAGATGTAACCTCAACACGAGTCCTATAGCTATTAATTTTCATTTTTAATTGAATTGATAATATATTTAAATGAATTATGAAGACATTATTAGAGATCGGATAATAAAAATGTAATAAATTCGATTATTTTATAACAAGTCAATCTTAAATCGAGTAACGAGTTTAAAAAATATATCGGCCTAAATCCAACCTGCTATATTTATTTAAGATGTTTTTCTCACGTATAATTAATAAGTGCAGTAATATGATTATCTCCATAACATAATTCGGCTTAAAATAGGTCACCTCATTACCAGAATTAACATTAAACAGAAGACTTTATTGATTTCGCATATATATTGTATGTGCTTAACCTGTATATTTGGACTTATTGATTAAATAAAAGTGCTTTTATAAGTAAAAAAATTAAATAACTTATCAAAATAGTAATAAACATAGAAAAATTTAAACCCTGTATGTAATTCAGTCCTCATGTGTGCAAGTAGAGTAACAAAAGTTTTTGAATTTTTTAAAATAATTCAAATAAAATACGATATTTGTTTTTAAACGTTGGAATCCCGTATATATATTTTTCAAAACAGTAATGTGACAAAAGTTTTCGAATCTTTTATTAATATAATAATTTATTCTCAAATTTTTTATTCTTATTTTAACAATATTACATCATATTAAGTCATTCTTATATTTTTTAGTACATATATATGAATTTAATAGAAAATATAATTTCTATTGACAATATGGATTCATAAATGCTTTATTTTATAAAATAATTAAAAAAATTATATCGATATATTTTTGAATTAATTATATATTTTAATGATGAATTTTGTTATATAGACTATTTTTATTTATTTATTTTAAATAATACCCAATTTACAAATTTTAAAAGTTAACGAATAATTTTCAAATTTTAAATATGTTACTATGAGTGTGCAATAACAATATATATTTTGACATTTGGCAAATACGAAGACTATGGATTCGTTCAGCCCGACCCTAGCCCTGTTAAGGTTGGACTTTGACTTAGAATTATAGATCCGACTCAAATTGAACTGGATTTTAGGTTCTCCCAAATCTCTTACTATATGCTAATACGAGTCCGGGTCCAACCCGTTTCGTACTTGGAACTACTTTCATGAGTAAGAATAATGGGTAGCAAATTGGTGGGTCAGGCAGTGTTGGTTTGGGTTCGGTCCAAAATGGGTGAAGTCTGAATTGGGTCGGTTATATATAGATGGGTTCAATGTTAAAAAAAAAAAAATTCATTTTGATTAATCAAAATATTTAGTTTAGTAGATAATAGTAATACTACATAAACCTTTTTAAACTGTACATTCAAAATTGTAAAATTTCAAATCCAAATAAAATAAAAATTTAGGTAATAATTAATATATTTTAATTATTTTTAATGTTCATATGTTATTTCTGTTATTTCAAAATATATTAGTGTTGCAGTAATTTTACTTACCCACATGTCACTTTGATCATTTGAGAAATTTTTTTATAACTTTTCATGATTATGTAATTTTTTAGCTTCTTATTTTGACCATTTTCAGGTGTTTAATTCATTTTACATGCCCATATGCCATTTAGACTCTTTTGAGATATTTTGGTGGTTTTTTTATTTTTATTCGTTTATTTTTACTCATTTAAACGCATAATCTTATTTTATTTATGATCCTCTACTGGGTGTTTTAGTCATTTTATATATTTATATTTATTATTATCATTTAAGAATGTTTTAACAATTTTCCACGCTTATTCGTATTTTTTTTAACTTTTAAGTATTTTTTAATCATTGCTCACTTGATATAATTAAAGATGTGAAAGGTTGTATTAGAATTTTTAAAAGTAGAAGAAAAATATATGATTTTTTTTATGTTTTTATTAAATTTTAGTTATTCTAGATTGGATCCACAATCCAAGAAGATCACATAAACCCAAATCCCTTAATTAATTTACTTAATTGTATATAATTGGAGATGTGGCGTATTAGAATTTTGCAAAAACTAGAAGAAAATTATAAGATTGATTTTTTTAAGATTATTATTATTTTTGACCAATTTTAGACATATAACCCAAAAAAACCACCTCAATTCAATTCAATGTAAGGATCTTAATACCCAATTCAACCCAAAAATGAATTGGGTTAGATTGGACCCATGGGTTTGAACCCATATTGCCAGCCGCAGTAATGATTGGTTCAAGGGTGGGTTTGAGTCGCATCATCCTTTTTTATTTCATATAATACCTAAAATATGGACAATCAAAACAAAAGTAGAGCTGATAACACTAAAATTGTTAAGATTCAAACCACTTCTTTAGATGTCACTTTGTCTTTAAATCATTTACCATTTTTTTTTTCATGATATCATATCTCAATTCTAGTAAATAGTTATACTATTAGTATCATGATTAGGATGAGAATAGAAGAATTTGTAAAATTTTGAGATTCATTCGAGTTTAGGTTAGATCATTTTATAATTTTAAAAATATTAAAAATATATATTTTTATAATAATATCAGAAAATTTTGCTAAAAGTACTATATAAATACATATAAATAAAAATAAAAATAAAAATTAATAAAATATTAAACAAGATATTTTTGGAGTAGTACGGATTTGAAAATAAAAAATAAAATCCTACCCTAAACTCATTTATACTTTACAACCCAATTTAAAATAAATTTAATTTTAAATTCGTCCCATTATTATTTTTAACGATGATACTCAAATAAAATAAACTACAACAATAAAATCAAAATTCTATAAGAATACTCGTTTATAAAGGAATGTGTTGCATTTTTGTTATTTTTCTAACCAAACTAAGAAATTCGAATGTGGTTTTTCCCAACATTCAAAAATCAAACTATCATGAGAATGGCTTCAAAAAAGCGCTGAGAAAAGAATTTGATGTGTTGCTTTTTTTTCCTTAATTTTTCTTTTCCTCTTTTTTTCTTTAAAAAAAATATTCATATCTACTTTACTTTTTCTTTGAGAAGGCAAAGTGTGCACACGAGCTTTGTGCACCACTTACTTGGGACAAATTTGGATTATTTAATATTAGAATTGGGCCCACTTAATGAATGATAATGGGCTCCATTTTCTCAAAACTTGTATTCTTCTTCCCAACATCTAAAAATTATAATAGAGTAAATTTGGGATGAGTTTAATAAAATGTGAGATTCCTCCCTTAGGACCCTTAGGATTTTTATGGATTCAATTTCAAATCTACTCAAAACGTGGATTTAATGATTGAATTTTTTAAATCAATTAAATCAATTTTATAATTTTAGAAAATACTTTTGAAATATAAAAATATCATATTTATAATTATATTTTATATGTGAATACATATTTTTTATAAATAAATATATAATAAAAAAATATATGTATAAAATCTTAATGAGATGGTTCGACTCGAGTAGTTTAAAAATTAAAACCTTAGACCCGACTCAAACTTTTTTATAGTTTTCAAAATCATTTTCATATTAATAGTCTTAGTCTAAATTTAACAATGTATACTTGTGTTAGTTAATTGCTACTATTGATATAAATTAATTTCTTGTTAAGTATTTGAAAATGCAGATTATTATTGTTAATTTTTGAATTCAAGTTTGACTATAGTTTTAAATACTTGTAATTAAGAGCAGAGAATAATATTCTCATCATTACTTATTGAAAACTTTTTGATATAACTAACAACATAAGGAAAATTTTATTTCAAATTTGAAGTTAAAACGAAAGTTTCAAAAATGCAGTGGAATCATTTAAAAAGTTGCACACTGTTGGACTACACTTCCATGTTTGAATTGTTTAATGTTTTTACCTTCTTATTACTATCATAATTAGATCTAGTGTTGCACTTTTAGCATTATTATAACTTAGTAATAATGCGCTTTTTTACTTTACTATGAAAGAAATCCGTTTTTGGTAAATCAATAGCTCTAAATGCAATCTGTCGTTACATATGAACAAAAAAATAAAAATAAAAATGAAATGCAGATATTATTCTCAATTCTATAACAAAGTAATGAGATATGTTTTTTTTTTATTTAAAAAAACACATTTTGTAAAATATAAGAAGTATAAATATCCAGTAAATTTAATTCGCAAAATAGAGGTTCAATATTTAAAAAAAAAGATATTAAAAGATAAAATTAGTTTTGGGAAACAAAAAGGTGGATTATAATTTTAAAATTATTTTTGTAAAAACAACTAATTAATTAAATGAAAAATCCCATAGCGTAAATTCTGCTAAATCCAAGGGCGGAAGTGTAATTGTATTCTTCTCAGTCGACCGTTTAAACGTCGCCGTCTTCCCCCAATTTCTGTGGCTTCAACTCCACCACCAACTTCAAATTCTACAGCATTTCCTTGTTTCTGTTGCATTTCATTTCATCAATCGTTAGCTCTTCTTCTTCTTCATCTTCTTCTTCCCCTTCTCTTCTTATTGTTCTTCGAGCTTTGCTTTCGTAATTTCAGTTCGTTTGGAAACCCTAATTCGAGCAAAGCCTGTTGAATTCGTGTTATATACATACAGAGGGAGTGTATGTATATACAAACAATGGTGGGCGCTTCGCTGGCTGGCTTGCAAGATCATCTGAAGTTAGCAAGAGAGTACGCAGTCGAAGGACTCTACGACACTTCTATTATCTTCTTCGATGGTGCCATTGCTCAGATCAACAAGTAATTTTCTTTGATCTTTTTATTTTGTCAATTTGCCCCTGCCCCATTTTGTTTTTGTGATTATGTGTTGTATCCTTTGAGGATTTGAAGCTAATGGGGAGCTTAATTAATCTTTTTGGATCTTTAGTTTGAACTTTTTTACTGTCTAATTAAGGAAGGAGTGGAAGAAAAAAGGAAGTGAGAAAAATTGAGAAAAGGCAGATTGGGGGGAATCTTTACTTGAGTTTAGAATTTATTAATTTTTTTTCGATTTTGTGCTCTTTGTGTTTGTTTTGTGGGAGAATTGTTTGATAAATTAGTTTATACAGCTTGTTATGCTGAAATTCGTGTCCTATCAATTTTTTATAGGCATTTGAATACGGTTGATGACCCTTTGCTTCGTACGAAATGGATGAATGTAAAGAAAGCAATTTCAGACGAAACAGAGGTCGTGAAGCAGTTGGATGCCGAGAAAAGGTCGTTCAAGGAGGTTCCTCTTGGTAGACGTCCTATCTCTCCTCCAATTTCGACCAAATCATCTTTTGTATTTCAGCCATTGGACGAATACCCTACATCTTCTGGTGCCCCAATGGACGACCCTGATGTGTGGAGGCCGCCTAGTCGAGATCCTACGGGGAGGAGACCTACAAGAACTGGTCAAGTGGGCATGAGGAAGTCACCACAAGATGGAACTTGGGCTCGTGGGGGTTCCACAAGAACAACTGGACGTGGAGGAAGGACAGGTGGTGCCAATAAGGCCAACACTGGAGTTCGAGCATCAACTACTGGAAAGAAAGGCTCTGGGAAATCCACCTCAGGGAAAGCAGATTCTGTTGTAAGTTATAATGCTAGAAGCTGTAGTTGTTATTTTGGCCTTTGTTGCTTGTTAGAACACTTGGATTGGATGAATATATTCTGTAGACGCTTTTGTTTCAATATACTAGGTTATTTAATTGATCAACTAATTATAGCAAGAAATAAGTTTGACCTTGACCAACTAGCTTCTCTTTTCTGTTTGAATGCTCTGATATGATTCTGTTTTATACTTCCTACTGATTTGAGTATTACCGTGATTATTAAATTGGAAACTGAGTTGCATATTTTCTAGTTGGATAGCAAATGAAATATTCCAATGCTCATGTCAGAAAGAGTCAGAGATTTTTTATCAACAGAGGTGTCCGTCTCTTTTTTCATGTTTCTCTTCTGATAATAATGATAATATATTTCCTTTTCTTTGCACTTTCAGTAAGTGGTATGACTATAACGTTAGAAGAAAGTGAGAGATCATGAACATGCACTCATGCTCTTTGTTTTGAAAATCTTGACATGCTTTACTTTACATCAAATTCATTCATTGACTATCGTATATTTATTTGAGGAATATCATTTATTCAGTTTGATCATACAGTTCTCTTCATAAGTTCTAAGAAAATGATAGTTCAGGTCAATAACCTTGGAGTTCTCTGCCTTCAAAATATCTTATACCATCATTCTGTCCAAATCACTTGCTAAGCTTTGGCCAGGTGCATATGCCCCTATTCATTTCTCTAACTGACCTTTGATATCTAACTTTTCTGCTATCTGCATAAGATTTAACTTGCATAATACTCCACACAATGAGTGAACTGTTATCTATCCTTTGCTTTGTCACATGCCACTACCTGTTTGATGATTGAAGTATCCAGGTTCCATAACGATTGATAAAGTGATTTAGTCGTAGGACCTTTTTGTTTGAGTTCCATGTTTAACAACGACCTGGAAGAACCTTGAAAGTCTCATAACGACGACCTTGAAGAACTTTGAAAGTCTCATCAATAGGAATTTGGCTTTTGAACTCACAGTTTCCTGTGACTTGCTCTTTGTGAAAAATATTTTGGCTGTTCCAAAGATTTGTATAATGTGTTCTTGTAATGGAATGACTCTTTTTTTTTGTCTAATCTGGAGCTCCCAGATGAATAAATACATATATGGTTCAGTTCCAACTTACACATTTTATTTGTGGCCAGCGTCCTTATTTGCAAAACTTTCTCTTGAGAAATTTCCAGCCGGAGTCCATATTTGCAAAACGTTGTCTTGAACAATTTTTTGTTTTCAATTTCAATTTTTTTTTCTAAAGTTTTATCTGCTTATAAAAATGTGTCTGCTGGAATTGCTGCTTTCATTCCTACTTTTGATTTTCCTTTCCTCTCTTGAATGCCCTAAATTGAATGTATATTTGAAAAATTTAATCAATTCAACATCCATGGCAATGCTTAATATTGTCCTAGAAGGCATTATTTTTATTCTCACAAGGGGAGTTTAAAAATGTTTAATCCATAGTACTTGCAGAGGGCGTTATAAACAGTGCTTACTTCATGATTTTGACTTTTTGTCGATGATCTGGAATTGGTTCTGCTTCAGTGTTCATTCATATCTTGTTCTTCTTAAGTTTCTTATTGATTTTGTTGCAATTTTCAGAATGGGGATCTTGAGGATGGAAAACCCAAAAGAGTGCAATATGAAGGGCCTGATGCGGACTTAGCAGCTATGCTTGAAAGAGATGTCTTGGACTCCAGTCCTGGCGTTAGATGGGATGATGTTGCTGGGCTGAGTGAAGCAAAAAGACTTTTAGAGGAAGCTGTGGTTCTTCCACTGTGGATGCCTGAATATTTCCAGGTATCAGATATTTGTTGAAGATGAATGATTCTACTATATTAAGTTCTGTAACTTTCCTAAATTAATTAAGATATTCTTCATGCTTAGTAGTCTCACAAGTATATGTTGTTGGTCTGTTGAAAATGCATGTCTAATGTCAGCTGGAGCCTAGGGTAGATCTTAATTGTAATCTTCTCACTTTACTGCTAATCTCTGCTTGCAGTCAGTAAAGGATGGCATTTGTTAGCACTTAGCACTATTCTTTCTTATTCTTCACATGTGGAGAGAAATTAACTTGGCATAGAATTGAATTTCAATGTGCAGAGAGCAGTTCTGTTGTGTTTTCAGATAGAAGGATAAAACTAGAAATGTCTCTGTGCTTTAATATTCACGACTCAAAACATCTGTGCTTGTAGGGAATTCGGAGGCCGTGGAAAGGTGTTCTCATGTTTGGCCCTCCAGGTACTGGGAAGACTCTTCTTGCTAAAGCAGTTGCGACTGAGTGTGGGACAACATTTTTTAATGTTTCTTCTGCGACCTTGGCTTCAAAATGGCGTGGAGAAAGTGAAAGAATGGTCCGGTGCTTATTTGATCTTGCACGAGCTCATGCTCCCAGTACGATATTCATAGATGAGATTGATTCTCTTTGCAATGCTCGCGGGTAAGAAATTCATTACTTGTGTACTAACAAATTTGCCTTTTGCCAAGTGATAATTAGAGGCATGCTTAATCTATTAATCAATTATTTTAGCATTTTGTGAGTTGGTGTGCAAGAATGCATGTCATATATTTGCAAACATCTAGTCAATAACCACAAAATTGTTTAGTCCCTGATTCTCTGCATCTGCATAGCCTGTGTGTGTAAATTAAACCCTGTCACTGCCAATGTGCTTGGTAATGGTATTGGGGACAAGTCAAATGCCTCTTCTAATTGTGGTTCCCATATAAGAGAAGAATGCCTTTACTGCCTAATATTCAGCTAAGAGTTCATTATGGCATTGTCTTTACTGCAATGGTTTAAGCTAAGAGTTCACTGTGGTATGCATCTATCTGATAATTGGTTCTTATGCATTATTTAGTTTGAGCCCCTTGATGTATGAGCTATTTCCATTTTTTAGGGCTTCTGGAGAACATGAATCATCCAGAAGGGTGAAGTCTGAACTTCTAGTTCAGGTAGATGGTGTCAATGCTTCTTCCACCAATGAAGATGGTACACGCAAGATTGTGATGGTTTTAGCAGCTACAAATTTTCCTTGGGATATAGATGAGGCATTGAGGTTGGGCATTGTTCTATTTTCTTTCTTCTAGTGTTGTTTTCTTTCTTCAAATTCTAGCTTGGGTGATCCCTTCATCTGATTTATTCATGATGAATGCAGGAGGCGGCTGGAGAAAAGAATATATATCCCATTACCAAATTTTGAGAGTCGTAAGGAGCTTATACGGATAAATTTGAAAACTGTGGAGGTAACTACTTACTGCTCTTCCTTGCCCGAAGAAAAATTAAACCTTACCCAAAAACCAACTTATTGCTCTTTGGGCACGGGGGTTGTTCATTTTACAATCAGTTTATTTACCTGGGAGGAAGTTCACTTCGGATGCTACATTGTTCCACCAGACACTGGCCTTAACTCAATTTCCCCATTGACCAATAATTTACATGTCCCTTTGGTTTAAGGCTTTGTTGCCTCTGAGCATCATCATGTGTCATACCTAACTAGATTCATTAACTATGGATTTTGTTGCTTGGCAAAGAAAAATATATAATTTATCACAATGGAGATGTTGATCATCCAAAGCAGGTATATGTCACATTGATACTTCTAAGCTGTTCACATTCATTATCCTCTTTCCTTGGGATCTAATGTTTGTATACACGTTATCAGTTTTTAGTGGCAGGATTGAATCTTGTAAAGTTTATTGCTTTTGTATCTTGATGTGCATGGGTTTCTTGGATATTATAAATGTCTCCTGGAGAAAAATGTTTGACATTTGAGAAATATTTAACATATGATTCCTAGATCACATACAAAATCACAAGGGAGAATAAACGTATAGGTTTTGGTCCCGACATGTTGATTTTTTCCTATTAATTTCTTATGCTGACAATATTTGAACTTGTAGATGCAAACAAAGTGATTATCATGATTTTGGAACTCGTGTAGATTTCTTGTGCTTTATTTTCTTAGACTATCCTTGGTTCCTACTATCCTATGCACATAACTCACACCAAACCATTATGAATGAGATGAAACTCTAAGAAACTTATGCTTAAATAAACTTATTTTGGTTTGTAAATATGTTAAACATGTCTCTTTAGTCGTGGATCTGGGGCAAATATCATGTCTTTTATCATGGGAAGGTCCTGAGGCCTTTAGCATACACAATTTTCAGAAGTATCTTATTATATTCACTCTCATCATTGTCTGATATATACTCGTTCACTTTGTTATGTGCGGACATATGCAACATATCTTTTTAGGATTTTGTAATGTTATAATCCTCAATTGATAGTGGGATTGATTGTCATGTTATTTACTTTTTAAAATTTATGCATTTGTCTGTACAATCAGGTAGCTCCAGATGTGGATATTGATGATGTTGCCCGTCGTACAGAGGGATACAGTGGAGATGATCTAACAAATGTTTGTCGCGACGCTTCATTAAATGGCATGAGGCGCAAGATAGCAGGAAAGACACGTGATGAGATTAAGAACATGTCGAAGGATGAGATTTCAAATGATCCTGTTGCAATGTGCGACTTTTTGGAAGCCATCGCTAAGGTTCAACCAAGTGTTTCAGCAGCTGATATTGAAAAGCATGAAAAGTGGTTTTCTGAATTTGGATCAGCATAGCACAAGCTACTATGGTTTCCCATTTCTCTCTCCTGTACTCACTTTGATCCCTTTTCTTGGTTTGGGTGCTTCCTGTATCTGATTTCGGCTACTACTCAAGCTAGTTTCCATTTTCTCTGTCCGAAAGAAACCGAACACCAGTCTTTTGTTTCCTTCACTAGCTATTTTAGCCGCTTGGTTGGTTGTTTCTGAAGGGTGAGAGGTCTCTTACATTGTTGTGTTCTACTAATGGTATTAGTAATTTGTATTCATTCCATCTACTAATGGTACAGATTTACTGTTTACCTCTTCCCGAACACGATTAATTTACCTTTGTATGTTTTCAGAGATCTTGATTCCCACCCTTCCTTTGTGGGGTAATGAGAACTGAAATTGTTGCACGGGGATTCAAATTGAACAGATGCAGTAGCTGTTCATGAATTAAGCGAGCTGGATGATCAATTTTTCTTTGTTTAGTACATTGTCTGAGAATTTCTGGAGGTGTGTGCGCTCATTTTTATCTCACTACTTTATATTCTTTTATTTTTTTTAAAAAAAATTTACTTTAGTTTTTAGTGAAGTTTTAATAATGTATTACGATTAGAATATAATCAAAAAATCTTAATCATATAGCAAGGTTCTAATCAATTAAATATGGGGGTGAATTACATTTTACTCCATGTGAAATGTGTAAAAATTTGGAAACACCTATGTGATAAATTGGTTGATTATCTTGCTGTTAAAATTAAAAGAAATGGCAAAAGAACAGTGAAAGTTTTTTCACAAGACTGCGGCCTTGTGATTGAAAAAAACTAGCAGATTGACTCATCCCTTCAAGGAAGTTAGGGCATGGTTCCCTTTTTGAGCCACAAAATGGAGATGTGTTTGGTGAAGATTTTTTTTGAGCGAATGATATTTTTATTCTAAAAAAAAATCTCCAAGAAAAATGATCTCTTTTTTTTTTCTTTCAAAATATTTTGAGAATACCTTACATAACTTTGTATAATTTTTAATATATATTTATATTTTTCAATCATTATCTTTCAATTATTAAGTTATTATATTTTATTTTTTCAATCATTATCTTTCAGTTATTAAGTTATTATATTTTATTTTTTCAATCATTATCCTTCAATTATTAAGTTTAAGTTTAAGTTTGATATAACACCACCAACTAAATAAAATATTATATGAAAAGATAAAAATGAAAGCAAACACATTTTGTTCTCTGAAATTAGATGATTATGGATGATAATGGGTTCGGATTGAATTCAGATCTGTCCCATTTGAAACGGGTTTATGAAGTTATAAATGGGTTCGAAGTGAGTTTTGATTTTTTATTTTCAAATCTGCCCCGTCTCAAACCCACCATGTTTAATTAATTAATTAATTTTAATATATATATATATGTTTATATAATATTATATTTTAAAAAATATATATATTTTTTAAAAAATAGTAGTGTTATTTAAAAAATATATATTTTTAATATTCTTAAAATTATGAAACGGATCTAACCCGGACTTGACGGGTTCAGGACGAGACCAATTTTGAATTTTGATAAATTCACCCCATCATTTCTATACATGACATCAATAATTTTCAAAATTCATTCAAATACATTCTCACTCCATAACATTTTCTGTTATCAACCCCCAAATTATATTTTTCTAAAATATTTCTCCCCAAAACAAATCAGTATAATTTAAAAAAGAGCCTAGATTCTTCTTTTTTCGATTCACAAGGGGGTAATGTGCTAATGTTTTTTTGTTTTTTTTTTTGGGTTGCATTTTCTTGGGAGTAAATTGCAATTCTCTCTAAGAATTTGTGTATGTAGAATTTAAATTTGAGATCTCTCTTACATCGGAGTGACTTTGAGGCTTGACCATTTGAAAAAAATAATTTTACGATAATAGATTCTTTGAATATATTTGTGTGTTTAGATTCAATTTTAAAAAATAATCTTTGAAAATAAAGAGCGAAAAAGTGATGAGAACAAACTCTTTAGCCGATTCTTCCAAATATCTACTTATTCACTTGTTTATTTATTGACGTTGAGCAATCTAAGCATTAAAGAGTAAAAAGCATTTAAAAAATAACATTACATTTCATATATAGTGGTTTTTAATAATTTTATTAAAGACAATCAAAAAATCAATTTGAATTTTTAATTGCAATTTTATATTATATCTTGTATTTTATATAACATATGTACGTTATATGTCAAATAAATAATTAAAATTATTATATATACATGATATATATATATATATATATGCCATACTCGACAAATTGTGTATCAAATGGAGATTTATCATTCATCCACACATATTCATATAAATGTTTGTTTTTGTATATGGATGAGCGATTGAATGCTGCAATCAAAAAGATATCAAACATAAAATGTAATACAAATAAAAAATTCAAACTAACAAAAAAGAAAAAAATTGATTTCGCGCTTGAATTTGTCATATTACATTGTGGGAAAAATCGACTCGTTCAATTGGTGTTGAACTTCTTGATTTATCATCCATTGTCCCATCGCTTTCTCCGCCCATTAATCATCTTTAATTAATCCACAATCATATGGTACTTCACCTATTTCCTTATTCGTTACGAGAAAATCTACGTAGTTTTCTATGTTAACTTACCTCCTAATTGTCTTACCATTATTTTTATTTATTTATTTATTTTTGTGATATGTCTGATTATGATATTAGTCTATATTAGTTGTTTTTTTTTTTTTTTGAGTTGGAAGAATGGTAATTAATTAAAAATGGCAGATTTTGTGCTTGGTTTACTACGTATAAATAAGATAAATTAGTTTAAGTTAGAGAGTAAATGTATATATTTTTTAATTTTCTGAATTATGTATAGGAATCTCAGATGGTTATATAAGCACATTTTAGAGTGATATTAAGACAAAAATATAGTATTTGTGAAATATTTGCGTTGATTATGTTTGATTTTTCTTGATCCTGATCATCGGCTGTAATAAAGGGAATTATATCATCAAATCTAACACAAATATTTTGTTTCTTCGTAGTTATGATCAAGGTAGCACTAATCCGAAGATTTATGAAAATTACACATAACTATAATCGAACAACATAATTTTGGCAACATGATCACATCAATAATTTGCTACTTAAATACTTCATTTTTTATTTTATGACGGGATTAATACTTCATATTGAATTAATTAAACTCTTGAGGTGTCCAAAACCAGGCAAAAAATTTACAAATTACTTTTGGAACTGTCTGCAAAATGGTCCTCAATGAGGCACATACATATAATCTTTTTGACAATAACTACAATGCAATAAAACGAAAGCATAGATTGTGTGGTATATAAATATGTTCTTTTGAGTGTCTTTCTCCACTACAACAAAAAGATATGGGAGGCCACAACTTGAGTTTTACTCTTACTCCTTTCCTTCTTTCTCTCTTCTTCGTCTTCCTTCTTCATGTTCCCGTTCGCGCACAAGGTACTAGGGTTCTTGATTTTGATCACTTTTCATTTGTATGCATACATTAAAAAGTTTGATCCGACATCATCTGGTTGAAGTACTTATACGTTGTTGATTGATTAACGTGGAATTTGAGTTTGATTTATGATTCAATACTGACCAAGAATGTTTGTATACAGATGATGTTTGTACAAATGTGGATTGTGCGAGGGGAACATGTGTACCTAATCAAGGTTCTATTTTAGGGTTTGATTGTGTGTGCGATTCCGGGTGGAAAAAAGTTCAATTAGGTCCATTGACCTTCCCTACTTGTACCGTTCCAAATTGTAAGTCTACATCTCTTTAATTATTCGATTCATAGTGTCACACATATATACAAAAAAAAAAAAAAAAGTTGATGTTGAAACGTAAGATGAATATGCACATATATATGTAGATGTCTACATATAATGTGCTTATTATTTTTCATGTATTTTCTAATTTATTATATGTAAGAAATTAAATAAATATTTGTATATTTGGTAAGACTCGAACTGAAGATGAAGACGTCAGAGTTGGAACATTTTGCCATTTGAAAAAGATCTTATTAGCTGAACAATCTTATTCTTTCTTGTTAATTAGAAAATATATTAATATTGTTTCATACCAAAATCTTAACATTAAATAAAAGATTGATTCTACTAGAAATATGCACACGATTAAGTTAAATAAACTAATAATTAGTCCATACAACATGAAATTATTGGTTCACCCAAAAATTCTTGTTGCATTATTTGTTTAATGATTCGATATTGAAAAAAATTAGTTGCACGGAAAGTATTGAGGCCAAGAATTTTATTTCCATTTCACACACACACACACACACACACACACATATATATATATATATATATGTAGAAGTTGGGAATACCTTACTTCATGTTATTGAGAGAACTTTATATCCAATATAAAGGTAAAAAAGATTCTGATAATCGTTACAATCCTTTTCATGAAAAAGCAATACAAAAAGTTAGTGCCAAGGGACCTGAGAAAGAAAGAAGAATAATTTTTAGCAGGCCAGTAGCACATCACAAAAAATTAAATATTTTCTTAATATTTCAGAAAAATGATTTTTTTTTTAAAACTAGATCTTTCTATATTTCTCAATAAAACATTAATTTATTCCAATTTTCTTAATAATTGGAATATGAGAATATTCATAACCTAATTGGCGACAATGAATTGTTTGCAGGCACTCTAGACTTTCAATGTGGGAATGGCGCGCCACCACCTCCGCCGTCTAAGCTGCCACCGTTCAATCTTTTAAACCGTAAAAAAAATAAAATAATATACATATATATATATATACATATATATATTTGTGAATTATAACTTACAATAAATAATTAAAAATTAAAAAAAATACTTGTTTTTTCACAGCTTGTAATCTTGTGTGGTGCGGTGATGGAACCTGCGTTGCAAATGTAGCGGGGCATTATTGTCAATGCAATGAAGGATCTGCCAATTTATTCAATCTCACTGCCTTGGCTTGCTTCAAGCAATGTAAGATTCTTTGTTTGTCCCCATTTATATATCATTAAAATTCTTTTGTCCGAATCTAAGTACACCCTGATCAAGGTATATATTAATTTAAAAAAATCATTCTACTTATCTACGTATTATTTAAGCTTTGAATTTATAAATTATTAAATGTGTATGTAATGATAATATTAGATAAGATAATGACGTCATTATGTATAACTTTTTTTAACGTAAATAATTTTTTTTTTTTTGTATATTCCACAGCTCACAATTCCAATAGAATAGAAGATTCAAAGTGTCCTAATTATTTTTTTATTGCAAAATGTATCTAAAAGGGACCTTTTTGGAAAAGTGCAAGAAAGTTACCTTCTCTCCCTCCATTTTATTGTTTTTTCTTTAGTATTGTCTATTTATATTGCAACTATATTTAAATTCACATACATTTTTACTTGTAATAATTTATTTAAGTTGTAATTATAAATAAATTAAGCGATGTGGAAATATAATTTAAATTTGCCAAGGCTAAATAAATTGAACCCAACCAACCTAAATTATCGGTTTGTAAAGATAATTGTGTAATAGTGGGTTACTTTTGTGAATCCATAAATATTGGGTCGAGTTGAAATTCTTCAATAAAACCACCCAAATCCAACTGCATACATCACCAAAATAAGTATATATATTTTTGCTCTCTATTCAACAGAGCGTTTTTGGGCCAATCTAAACACGATTTATCTAGTCTGGAAAATAATAATTAATGAGGTAAAGAGTTGGCCATGACTCAAATTTATTTAATTTTTAATTAATTTAATTTTTTATTACAAATCTCATTATATTATTATATTAATTAATATAATAAAATTTATAATAGAAAATCTTATATACTGTAATTAGGCCTTAGCCTCAAAGAGAGGTAGTAGAAATAGAACGCAACAATGAACCCTATTTCTTTGTTTGACAGGTTCCTTTGGAGCAGATTGTAATGGACTTGGGCTTGGTCCGCATGTACCACCACCACCAAATGGTATGTTAGCACCACCACCACCACCACTACAGCCACCGTCGCCACCAGATGGTAGGTGGCTTTGGGGGTTATCCTTGTTTTTTTTTTACACAATTAAAATTTCCAAACAAATTTAAAATCTTTGGAAAATTCGCACTTTTTATCAATCCCATTTCTTATTAGCAACAAACTACTTAATTCTTGCAAAACATATATATTATGAGGTCAAGTTAGGTAAAGTGTTATAAGCACTATTTTTTCTGTGTGAAATTTCTTTTAAATTTTGGGCAATATTTTCGAAATATTATGATCTTGAATAGTTGCATGAAAATATTTTATTAACAATTATTTATTTATTTATTTATTTTTGTCTTGGAAGGATCGGATGAAATATCCAAGAGCTGGAGGAGTTGTGATGGTTTCAATATGATTTTGTTGTCTGCAATCATTTTGGTGTCAGTCCTGTAATGCAACACCATTTTATGTTTCATTGAGATAGTTGACAAAACAATCCATATATATAATATATATATATATATATATATTCAACAATATATACCATTATTCAAGCCTTGAAATAGTGTAAAAACAACTGAATTCATCAATGTTTCAGCTAGTTTTCTGAATACATGATTTTGGGCAGTGACCAGTGCTCTAGAAAAATTAGAAATACTCATTCAGGCTTTGCTCTGTGTATGTATGTGTGTATTTATTGAATAATAAAATGATACTGACTCGAAACACCCTTCACTATTTTTTACAATGTTATTCGGTGGACAATATATTGAGTATGTAAATCATGAATAAATATTTTATTTATTATAAAATATCACACATGTCCATTATCTAAATATCCGGCGGACAATACACTAGATATAACTGGCTGTAATTTGACTTTAAATCAATTCATATCCTTTATTGCAATTGTTATTTTATTTTTTATTATAATAATATCATTACACGCTAAATATATAATATGATATTATCAATATACACATTTAATAATAATTTTGACTATGAATCATACCCCACCCACAAAAAAAATAAAAATAAAAATAAAAAAATAATAAAATAAAATGAAAAGATAAAGTAGTGCTAAAACATTAAGCTTTGCAACCATTAGATGTAGAACCGAACGTACAAACAACTTGGGCCTATTTATGGCCCAAATAAATGCAGGCTGCCAAAATTAGGGTCCAGGACAACGATGCGCTCACACTTCTAAATTAATGTTGAATTTTTTTATTTTTTATGTTTTTCAGGATAACTTTCTTTAAGTTTACTTTTTCGAAATATAAATGAAAAAAATATATTTTCTCATGCATTGTACATAATAATTCATAAAAGTTAGAGAAATTGTTAGAATCAAGACATGCAAATTGCAAAATAAAATCGAATAGATTATTATGTCCATAACGTGGCTCCCAGTGCCAATCAATAACAGGCCCATCTTCCAAGTTATTAAAAAAGTCTTGACTCTAATTGAAATTGAAGCTATTTTTTCAATAAATCGTTTGGTTCTGTCATATTATACATCACATGAAATGCAAATCATGGAGTCCTTTTGTTTGTGCAACATGTGACTCTTATCCAACTGTTTTCTGCCAGCTGCGGGATATACTTCCATGCGTTCAGGCAGACCGAATATATATCAAATTTTATAGATGCTGTATTTAGTGCAGATATACTATATATATATATATATATATAAGTTGTCTCAAGTATTACGTCTAACAAAAAAAGAAAATATTTGTCATAACATTCAGTACACCCAATGTATAGCATGGATTCAAACGTCAACAGACGTAGATGCCCTTGATTGTTGCTGGTTATTTTCAGATTTATGAATTTGAAGTTAACAATTTTAAATTTATAATAACATATTAATTGAATTTGTTTGGATAAATTTATGTTACGTATTTCAAATCCTTAACTCCTATTTGAACTAGTTTTTGAGATATTGTGGTGGATTTGAAATCCACCTAATATAAAATCATTCAAAATTATTCTTTTAAATCATATCTTTAAATCTAAAAACTTCCATCCAAATATAATTTTATTATTTTTTAATTTAAAT
The DNA here is from genome assembly GCA_019321725.1 of Paulownia fortunei. Classification (NCBI taxonomy): domain Eukaryota; kingdom Viridiplantae; phylum Streptophyta; class Magnoliopsida; order Lamiales; family Paulowniaceae; genus Paulownia; species Paulownia fortunei. The sequence continues at coordinate 21,246,934 of CM033112.1, read as the reverse complement.
TTCTAAGCTCTAGATTATTTATTAAGTTCTTCATGCTTTGAATTGGGGTTTCATGACCAACCAACTCAATGTGATCGGCACCATATTAGTTGGTTGTTGACAGTTTTGATTATTATTTTGTTTGTTAAATGAATCGAACTGAATTTATTAACTTCATAAGGTTTCTAATGTCATTATGTTTGTTTCAACTTTGCCCCCTCAAGTGTATCTTTATTACATTATGAGCGCAAACCCATAGAATCCAACAGATACAACAAATGTTTTGATACCTTCTAATATAAGAAGGTCCTAATATAAGAGGAGTACTGGCGTGATAAGACACAGGTGCACATATGTATGTACGTATGTATATATATACTTGCATATGCATGTATATTTGGAGTAGAACTAATAGAGTTTTGATGTTCGGACTCCACAGGTTTGAGGGTGAGATACGGTTTTGATCAACCGATATGAAAACCACCTTGTATATATACATAATATTAGGTAAAGAAAAATACAAATACATATATAGTAATTACATCTATGTGTGTCTACACATAATAAGGATGTACATCATATGTATGTTACGCATACAATCACATATATACCATAAATTAAAAAAGAATGAAAAATAAGTAAAACGTCGTACACTTTCAATGCGTACATATATATGAAAGGATACCAATTAATTCAAGTCTAATATAAGACAAGATTCAATTTAATAGGCCCAAACCCAATGAGGCAACAAATCTTAAAGACACAATACGTGTATCTGTCAAATACAAATATAGTCCCATTATAAATAATTATAAATACACTCTTCGAATACATTTTAAGGTACGCTTCATTTATTTTGCTATTAACTATTTTATTAATTCCTTATTATATTCTTGACTTGGGGACAACTCGGGGAGCGTTGGAGGATTATTTTGTTTGTGTCGTAAATAAAAATCCAATGTTCAAATCAACCTTTAGAAAGAGTTGATTCTCCTAATTACAGGAAGTGTATCAATTTACATACCACGTCATATCTAAAAGTTTAAATTTAAAATGAAAAATGTAATAAATACTACTTTGATAGGTATATAAATTTACCATGATTTGAAGGTTATAAAGATAATTTTTCACAATTTTGATCTCTTCATTCTTTTTTATACAAAATTGATCTAGTAAATTTACTCTGACCCATCAAAAGTGAGAATGGTGGGTGTCGATTAAGTAGGACTGTCCATGCTTCTTCCAATAGTTGGCGGGGTTTAACTTTGATCATACCTCCTTCATTATCATCTTTAATGAGATAGATCGATTGAAATTATAAATAAATAAATAAAAATTAAGCTAATACTCATTGATGATTTTATCAATTTAATTCCTAACATGAGCAGATTCATTTGCACTGTCACATGCATTAAATGTTGGGTTTTCCCATGTGAAACATATATTACTTAATATAATTGTGTAGGTTGAAGGCTTAATAACTTAAATTTTTATATTTTATCAATTGTGATTGGTCGTGATAACCTAACTTCTACATGGCAAAATTGTCTGCAACCATCTTCTTGCGTTTTTTGTATATGCATACGCAATTACAAAGTAGGCGTAGAATGAACGAGTTTGAGCTTTGAGTTTTTAGTGTGATAATATATGGCTGTGTTATGTTTTTTTAATAGTATATAGTAAAAAAAAAAAATTAAATAAAATAAAATTTTTTTTTTAATTTTTTATAGTAAAGTGTGGATTCTATCTACGCTTTCACATTTTTTTTTTCTTTTTTCTCTCATAAACAAACAACATGACTTTTAATTTTTTTTTTCTTCAAAAAATTGGTCCATGCTTTCATGTTTTTATATATTATGGCTATAAGCGTTAATGGCATTAATGCTTTTAATTTTATTTAAAAATAAAATATTAAACTCACTTTACCCCTTTCTATTATTATTGAATAACCAAATTATCATTATCTATTATTTTTAGTAAAATTATTTTAAAATAGGTTGATATTAATATATTTGTATGTATGTTCAAATAATTTTTCAATTTGATCAATTAATATTTAATATTAATTTATTTAAAATTTTATCACACTTAAATTTTAATAAATATTTTATAATATAACATAATTTCTATTAATTATTCAACAATATGTCTTAAAGTAATGTTACTATTAGTAATAGGTAAGAATAATTTAATTATTTTTAAAAAAAAATATATAGTGGTAAAGTCAAACAAAGAGAGTGCAAGAGGGTAAAATAAGACGTAATGAGAATACAAGATAAAATGAGATAATTAAGAGTATAAACAAATAAAATTATACTTAATAAAAATAAAATAGGATAAAATGAGATTAACCTAACAAAAATTGACTATGCTAGTGACTTGACAAAATTACTAGTACAATCAACGATTTTATCATTGTTTTTTCTTTTTTTCTTTTGAAGTAAAAATGAGGAGTTGAAGGGTTAAAAGAGGGGAGCTAGCAGCTCCCTTCTCTTCTCAAGTCCCCTTCCTTTCCGTCTTCTTTTATTCATTCTTCTCTTTTAAAATTCTTTTACTAGATTATGTTTTTTTATTTTTTTCTCAGTGGCCAAGTAATTTTTGGATTAGCTATGCCTTATAAAGTACTATTCCATAATTTTCTTTCAAGCGTTTTAAAAGCCTAAACTAGTGAGATTTTGTTGTTAAAATTTCATCATATTTTTTATTTTAAATTTAATTTTTTTATCTAATAAAATTAATGTTGCTTGTTCAGTTCGTTGGAACATTACGCATTGATAAAAAAATTTAACATGAATATGGAGATATATACTTTAGTTTTATGCAGATGACTTGAATAATAATAAGAAGTGCCTTCCTCATGAAGTGAACAAGAAATATCCTAAATCTATTATTAAAATATTTTTTTAAATGTTTCATAATAAAGTTTCATTTCTTAAACTGGAATTTTGTTTTCAAATATTAATATGATGTTAATAACTTGCAACCATTATTTTTAATAATATTAGTGTAAAAAATACAAAACTTTCATTTATTCAATCATGATTTAAAACTTTATGTCAAATCCAAGAGTAACAGCATAGCATATGGAGTTCAAGTTTACTTTGGCTCTATGGCTCTATACTATATCCATCACTCTATTTTGATAAGCACAATTTGCATCATCATGCCAGCTCTAATTCTTGATCTCTTTGGCAAATTTCAATGATTTGAAAATTTCATATTTTATCATTTACTTTTTGTTTCCTTTTAATCTCTTGGAAATGAGTTCAAGTAGAAACAAATTTGGCCAACGATAATCTAATTATTGTATCAGAGTTAGTTAACTCGTTAGCCTTATTTAACTTAAAACACTCATTGTAAATCTCTATATAAATATATATATATATATATATATATAAGCTAGTTAAACAAATAGTAGGTGGGGAAAATTAGGGGGCAATCATGATCGGTTCATATCAATCAAATGCAGTAATATCTTTGGCTCAGGACAAAGCAAGTGGCCAATGGAAAATCTTTCTTAATGATAGTCCAGATGCATGGATTTTGGATTAATGCCTTGATTTTTTACACAGTTGTTTCTTTATTTTTGTTTGATTTGTTTCTTGTGTTTTGTTTGATATGATAGAATTGCCTCCGCAGAGAGACTTGTCAGAGTTGATGTCTTCATTTTAAATGCAGCGTTTAGCAGGAAAATTTTCAGATGGCCAAACAAGTACCAAAATGGCAGTTTAATTTCAGATGAAGTTTTAATATATTTAAAGGTTTCAAACTGATATCAAGATCCATCCAAATCTTTTATATTTTATAGTAAACTGAAGTTTAAATACTACATTTCAAATTCCATGGAAGTCATGTAGTTTAATAAATTTATAGGCAAGTGTTATTGCTTTGTTTCTATTTCTCAAACTTAGTTAGAGTTGGCATCCTTTCACCTGTTAATACATTCACCTCGTTAAATAGATTGTGGAGATTAAAAACATCTAATATTAGGGAAAAATTCTCTAAAATTCTCTGAGAATGTTTCAAATATATATAACTAAATATTAATAAAATATGAAAGGTCTTTTCTAGAAATTCCCTTATTTATTATTATTATTTTCCATAGCTATCTAGACTTTTTTTAATTTTTTATTTATCAATTTCTATACCTTTTGATACTTTTCTAGAGCTTCTAGCAATGTACATCTTATTTTATCATCACAATACATAAAAAATAATAACAAAATAAATTATATTTTTGCTAGCAAATTATTCTTTTACTTTTATATTTTATCTGTACATGTATGGATCTCTATATGTTTTTATATTTTTTAATCATGAGATCGAAGCTAGTTAAATGCAAGATGAAAAAAAATCAGCGTTTTATTACGTATGGGCAATATTATAAATTTTTGTTAAAAAAGTTTTGGAAAAAAAATTGATCAAAAAATATGAAAATGAGTAATATAAGAATTCATAGATATACAAGCAAATAATAATGTAAAAGAATTATTCGATAGTAAAAATATAGCTTATTTTGTTATTATTATTATATGAATTGTGTTTATACTTATTTTTAAATTATACGAAAAATATTTTATATGTATATCCATATTATTTAACTTATATATTATAACATAACTTAAAGAACTATTTAATAATTATTAGTTTATTCATAAGTTATTAGAATTTTTATTTTTTTATTTATAAGTTGTTCCATTAATACTTATAAATATTTTTAAAATTATAATAAGATATTTTAAATATTTAAGTATTATTCATGGAGTATTATACTAAATAAGTGTAATACGTATTGTAAATGTTTTATATCAAAAATACAGAGTATTATGCAGCAGTTTAAAATATGTATAAAAAATAAAAATATTTTTTAATTATTTATACATATATATATTATACGAATATAATATGAGTTTTAATTAATAGAATTGGTGAGTAATCAATTTTGAACTGAAATTATTGAATATTAAATTTATGTGATCGGTTCTCATTTTAATTGATTGAATCGGAAGATCCGTTTCTATTTTCAAAACATTGGTGACCCTTGGTGGACCTCAAGGCTCAAGGTCTGCTGAAGAGAAGTAACTCTTCGTTTTCCCTTTGGGATTGCTAAGCCTAACAAGTTAAAACCTAGACATACGTGTACTCCACAAAACCAAAAAAGAAAATTAAATATAAAACCATACGTATACTTATAAAACTCCGAGTGACCCAAAAGTCAAATCTTGGCTTATTATTTGTTTTTGTTTTTTTTTTTTTTTTTTCTAACTTTTGTTGCTACATTAATGTTGAGTACTGACCTATTTTGTTCCCAAGTAAAAATTTCTTAGTGGCCAATCGCAATGCAATAAATATGATCTCTTCACCTCATGCTAATGGAGTAATGTCTTTGCTTCAGGACAAAGCTATTGGCCAAAGGAAATCTTTCTTAATGCATTTGTTTTGGATTACTGCCTTTATTTTCACACACTTGTTGTTTCTATTGTTTTGTCTGATCATGGTTATTCCTATCAACTCGTAGTGAATTTAAGATCCTGAAAGAATTGGACAGCCTATCATAAGGCTGTCTGGCTAGCCAGTTGCTATTTTAGCATCAAAGGGTTGATGTCTGCGTTTTAAATGCAGCCTTTAGCAGCAAACATTTCACCTTATACCTGTTATAGAAAATGTAAAAGGCCAAACAAGTAGCAAAGAGACAGTCTCATTTCAGCTGTAGTTTAATAAATTTAGAGGTTCCTGGTTGTCTTGTGAAAAGCTAGGTAACTGAAATGATGACCAATCTCTGAATCTTTTAAAATTTTCATAGTAAACCATAGTCCATTTACTACATCTTAAAATTCTATGGGACTCAATAACCATATATGTTTAGACCAACAAGTGTACACTCAAATACTACATGTTGCTTTTGCCAAGAGGTTTAGGTGATGATTATCAACATATATCTATGGACAAAATTAAGGCAGCAATCAAAGTAGAGTCGAAATATAAAAATGATAGTGCTTCTTTTGTTTGACTATAAGGAATGGACAGTAGTGGTACCCCTTGGTGGACCTCAAGTTCTTCTGCCACAGGGAAGACAACAGTAACCCTTCGTTTTCCCTTTGGGATCCCCTAAAGCCTAACAAGTTAAAACCTAGGCGTACTTGTACCCACACTAAATGATAAAAAAAATACAAAAGAAAAAACAATTAAAACTCCAAGGGAGGCAAAAGTCAAAATTTGGCCTATTATTGTCATGTTCGTTTATTTATTTATTATTTTTTAATTTTTTTTTTTTTTACTTTTGTTGGTAGACAGAATTTATGTCTCGAAACCGTAGACTGATGATCTGTTTTGTTCCAAGCACTTTCCTTCCTCTCTAGGAATGCCTTATTATTGGTATTCCCAACATCTGATTCCTGGAAACTGGAAAAACCATAGGCCACAGGTTCATATTGTAATATGAGAAATTTCCAGTGGCCAATCACAGTGCAATGAATAGACAAATGAGCTGGTGTGCGCCTGTCGATATAACTATGGAATTTAACTTTATAATGTATTCACTTGAGGCTATTGTGGGTACACTTGGATAAATTATATTCTTATATATAATATTTTTTTATAAAAATATCATAGTTTGAAGGTTTTATGATAATCTTTTCAAAAACTCCTGATATTTTTGTGTAACAACATGGGTTTTGCACCGTTGAGCACGTAGAGTTGGATATGAGGTTTATATGTGTGTGACCTATATCATTAATTCATATGGAGTTAACACAATGTTGTTTGAAGTTATGCACAAGATTATATGACATACATTTGGATGTTTATTTGTGGTTTTAAGTCGAAAGAAGATTTGAATTTATATTCGAAAATTCAACGCACAAAGTTAATTTTCTTAATACATATTTCGTTTTTGCACGGTGTTACAAAATTGTAGATGTCTATCTATCAAGATACAATATTTCATCACAAGATTAGTACAACACCATACTAATCTTATCAAACGAATGAAAATTTGATTTGTATACTTCTTCTAGAAGAAAAATGAACAAAAATGAGCAGACCTTAAAAAATAATCAAAGTTTAATTTTGTAAGTGCTTGAAGAAGAAAGAGAGAGTAATCAATTAACTTGAATTGATTTTTAGTGTTTTGGAATGAAACGACCTATTTAAAGATTTTTTAGTGTCACAAAATTAATTGTTTTCCTTGGTTCAAATGGTTCAGATCAATTTGAACCGTCAGATTGTATTCTTTAAGATTCAATCTATTGGTTCAGATCGCATCCCTTCCGAAGGTCCACAACCCCTTTACTACGTACCACTTTTAATCACAGTGTCACACCATGCAGATGCCACTTAGACGAATTCGCCATATTACTATCATATCGAGTTACTATGCAACATCACCGAGCAATGGCCAAAACACTCCACCACAAGCACCCAATATGATATGTGTCCGCATGGGGGGCGGGGAGGGGGGGGGGGGGGAACTCGACCATTCCACCACAAACGCCCAACACGATGTGTGTGCGCATGGGGTGTGGGCTCGAGTGGTGCAAACTCCTTAAATTAACTAAAACTAGTCAAAAGTCTACTAGATCCACTAAAGTACACTTTAAAAATAGCTACGTTTTTACTCTCTTCTTGAGTTGAAAATCTATTTATACAAGTTAAACTTATTTCATTTTTTTAGTAAGATGCACCCCATACTAAAGGACACACATTTTAAAATTTAAAAATTCTTTCCATTCATACTAAACTTTCAATGTGGGATACTCCACGTTCCAACAATTATTTCCAACCGATTAATATATATTTCCTCTTAAATGCAAGTCATACCAGTTTTATGGTGTAAGTAACACAATGTCTATTATTAAACCTTTGCATTAGCTTGGTATCGCTATCTAGTTATAACCAATTGAATTCTGGTTCAGGACGAATATCAAATTTGATCATATTTACTTTATTGTCATTTCTATTTAGCAATAAGAGAGCACGATGTGCCAATATGCAATGTTTTGTCAAAATGAACAATTTATGGTGATTAATAACAAATATATAATCATCCGTTATAGGTACCAACCATTTTTAAATGACCTTATGTTACACCCTCTATAAATTCTTGATTTTTATTCTAGTATTATGTAATTAGTAGACGAGGATCATTTATATGCTTATGAATAAATTATGTGATTGATTAGATTGTTTATCAAATAATTGTTGAAGGGGTCATGTGTGTCTACTCTCTAGTAGTATTGTATTAATCATATCCTAGTAAGTTGGATTTTTTGTCTTTGAAATGCCACAGTGATTGATTACTATGACGTTTATAGAGCTTTGTGGACATTGTTGTCGCTTGGTTTATATCCATAGGCGAATATTGTTGCTTGCAAAAGGAGTGGTTCAAATAGGACATAATACGGATGCGGGTCATGCTTGACCCGATTTTAACCCAGTAAAAGTCATAATTATAAACCGTTGATAATGGCCATGGTAGATTTCAACACGTGTCAAGTTGTCATTTCCTGAAGTACTTGAATAAAAAAAGTTACATATTCATTATTTTGTACTCTAAATTTGAGACCCACTTTGAGGGTGATTGTTTATCATTTCGTTTTGTTTATGAGATATTATTATTAGAAAAAAAAAGTGTGATAAAATTATTTTAGAGAATGAATAACAATTTTTAAAAGTATATTATGATTATAATTAATGTGATATATATATTTAAAATATGTTTGATAATGAATTTATTTTAAAAGGATAGTAGTAGATGAGAAATAAAAATATAATAATTGTACTTGATGTGATGTATCTTTTTTATGAAATTATATTTAGATATAGATGTATTTTTAAAAAGTAAAAAAAATATATTATAAAAATCTTTTTGAGAGAAACTCACAAACAAATACACTAATGTGTAAAAACAATATGTCTTGAGATGTATTTATTATCTCATATCTTATCCGAGGATCGAAAGGTTAAATAGCCATACTAACATTACATCTGTGGAACCTCGTGGACTAATCAAAATTGAATCCGACCACTTGGATCACACTCTTTCAATGTGATCGAACCTAGTTCTAAAATTATTTGTTTATAAAGTCCCAAAAAATCACTTATCAATCTGTCGGCATAATTAATTTGACTATTAAATAATCCATATAAACAAGCTCAAACATCAAGGAAAATATTGACTACTCACCAAATTCTAAAATAAAAAAATTTACTAAGTTTGTTTCGTTACATTACATCAAGATTTTAGGTATGTACTATATTTGTTGATTTAGGTATTTACTAGGGTGGTTCAATTTGATCATGACATTGGCCATGATATATCAGTAATTGTTTTAGTGGCTTGCACTCACATAGAGTAACAAATCAAGTGTTCAACTTTTTATTGTCTGCCTCCAATATTTTACTGTTGTGAAAACGAAACTACATACTCTCACCCACAATTTTTAATGTCTCACCCACCATTTTTAATGTCTCATTGACTTGGTACTTATTTTTAAATGAGTATTGAAAAAGAAAAAGTTCGAAATATTTTTGTAATTTTAATTAGGGGTGTTTATTTAATATTATCGTACCGAACTAAACTAAAATTTCGATGAATCGAAATTTTGGTATATCAAAATATCATACTCGAATATCGAACCAAATTAATCAGTTTGATTCGATTATTACTATTTTTTTTCTTGGTATTTTGGGTAGGACAAAAATCTTTTTAAAGAATAAGAAAATTTTAAAATATTAAATATTAAAATTAAAATTATATTTTTTGGAATTTATTTTTATTTTTGGCAATGAAGAATATATACATAAAAATAAAATATAAAAATATATAAAAGTAATACTTCGGTAATCAGTACGGTTCGATGAACCAAAAGCAAAAATCAAAATCGGACTGAATACAGAATTTTGATAAAAATCAAAATCGAATATCGAATCAAAATTTTAAATTATGTTTTTATATATACTGAATTTTCAATTTCGACTCTGTCGGTTCACCAAACTGTAAACATCCTAATTTTAATCGTAGAAATAGTTGTCAATAATTTATAACGTTTCAATGCTATTTTAAGTGAAACAATACTTTTCAAAAAATATTTCAATGAGATATAATTTATGTTGCTAGATATTCCTTTATATCTTGAATTCAAATGAAAGTGGATTACTTCAATTGATTTTCCCTAATTCAAATTTCTAATAATTACTTTATTTGTTATTTTTTACCTTTATATACCCAATTCGCACTATTTGTTCCAATTTGAAATTTTATCTCGTATTATATATTTTAAATACATATTGAATATATAAAATATATTTTTTTAAATATATTATTGGTATTAATTATATACATATAGCATAAATATATAACATGAAATATAAAATATAATCCAAAATTAGAATAAAAAAATCCAAATATTGTATCCTTTCGATAAAGCATCGCATCCCAAAACCATATCCAATGCAACTTTTCCTTTCTGTGCCGACATTAAAAAACGAATTAGTAAAAGCTTTTGGATACTTTTTGTCTGAGTGACTATTATTACATTAGAATTATTCATCATTAAAAATCAATTAACAATCAATAATAACAAGTATCAAGAGTTTAAATTATCTAATTAATTACTAATAAAATAAATAATACTCTGACATAATTAGTGGGATTCACACCCGAGATCTCTTAGCTGTAGGATTTTGATCAGCAGAGAATACAATAATATTTAAAATTTTGATATTGAAAGAATAATTTTTTTATATATGTTTGGATTTCACCTAAAAAATCAAGTTTAAAAATAAATAAATCATAAAAAAATAACAATTACCCAAATTGAATTTGTAACTAATTTGAGCAGCAATCCTTTTTTTCAGTATTTAATGACAACCCAAATATCAATATTAGGGGTGTAAATGAGTCGAATCGAACCGAATATATTATTGTTTAATTTTATTTGATTTTTTATCGAATTTCAAATATTATGTTAGAGGTTGGTTTGATTATTGATCAAGTCAAATTTGAACAAGTTTTAATCGATTCGAAAATAAATTGAGTTCGAGTATTTTATTTTATTTTTATATTTTTTATTTTTTACTAATTGAATTGAGTTTAAACTAAATATTAATTATGTTCAAATTTAATTTATCAAATTAATGAATCGAGTTCAAACGATTAATATCATGTTAAGTGTTGATTAACTTGATTTATTTTTCAATTCTAATACCCAAGGTATTTTAAAATAAGTTTTGATATCTTAAAAAATTAATGTCACTACACGGCTTTAAACTTTTTTTCAAGGAAAAAATGATATTTAATGACTTTAATCACGGCTTAAACTCTAAAAGGAGACCAAGGTAACTGGAGTGATAAATCTAGAAACCAATCATTACAATGATTAATTGGGGTTTGGTATTGTTCTCCACATCAATAGCAAAGTTGTATAAACAAAGTCAAAAGTTTGTTTAATTGTACTATCTGGTTATAATATCTAATTATTAACTTCTCACTTTTCCTCTTTTCTGGGTTCTGCCGACAACCATTGACCAATACTAGTTAGTCAGCCAGTAGACACCTAATTTTCCAAAGTTTTATTACAAGTATATATACAAATTGTTACCATTTTTACAGGGAAAAAAAAAAAACATGTACAAAATTTTGCAACAATTAATATCACTCTCTTTGTTTTTGTTTTTTTTTTTTTGGTGGAGGGTTGATTTTCTTGAAAAGAAATAAAGTAATTAAAAATTAAAAATTATATTTTTATCGAGTAAAACCATTTTTTTTCCTACTCAATTATTTTTAATATTCGATATTCCATGAACAAGAGAGCTTTCATGTTCGTTCTTTTTCGTGTTAAACTTTTTTACTCATAGTGAATGAATGTGATGTAACATGTAAATATTTTTTTTAAAAATAGGAAATAATTTAAAAATATATAAATGTTGTATTTATAGTGAATTTTGAAAGTTGACACAGGCATCCTCCATTTTCTTGGGCATTAAAAATTATTATTATTATTATTATTATTATTATTATTATCTTTAATAAATGAAAAGTTGAAAATAGTGAAAAGTTCCAAATTTAGATAATTCTTGGGGCCCTTCCATACTTTACCTGAAATAACGGTCAAATTAGGGAATAATATTTCCATATTTTCCTTTTCAATAGATAGACTTCTCATAGTTCAATCACAAGTGCATATGATATATATCAAGGAAATTTAAATTCTTTCATGATGTTAAAAATAGTTTTTCTAAGTTACGTCAATATAATTATTTCAAGAGAATTAAGGAATAATTATCTATAAAAATTATTCCCAAATCATTTAGCAAAAAGTATAATATAATTTCGAATAGTTTATCTTAGGTCAAGCTTGTCTACGCTCAACTAATTATAAGAGAAAAGAATCTCTCATCTCATAGACAGTGAGAAACTAATTACAAAATAAATTGTAGTGTTATTTTTCTAAGAGTTAAAATTACATTATATAAAGGGACGGAGCTAAGGGTTGGGGCAGCGCCCCGCCAACTTCATAAATTTTTAAAATTAGTATAAATTTTATATGTAAAATTATTAAATTTTGAAATTATATTTTTAAAAAATTAAAAATATTTTTTATCTACTATTTAAAAAAAATAAAAAATCTTGTCCTTCCTCGCTGTTGTTAATTTTCTGACTCTGTCTCTGATTATATAGACTTTATATATGTGTGTCAATATATAAAAGAATCTTTTAAACTTACAAAAACTTAAAATACTTAAATAAGAAATAGTTAAAATGTAGATGAAGCAAGTGCAAATTAAGACAGATATATTTAAAATACTACCAATAAAATTACTTTTTTTTTTAAAAAAAAGAAAAAACCTTAACCACGTTAGTGCCACGTGAAGAGCATATGCATTCAGAATGATAAATATGCATGTGTATGTGTCCTCGGGAGCACATGCCCATGTATGGTATGTGCTTGGCATGCCAAAATGTGACATGGGTTGCTTTGTTCCCATTCTATTGTGGTCACCATTACCACCGCATAAAAAAGTGAAAACAAACAAAAAGGAATTTGGTGATGAAATTAATCCAAAAAGCCTTATCTTTTTTGTATGTGGAGATAACTAGAAGAGGCAATGGGTAGTGGGTAATGGATTCCTATTTTTCCAAATCCAAGATCAAAAATGAGGACCCAAATATGTGATGGATGTTCAAAATGCTTGGATTAATAAAGTTGATGATTAGGGTGCCCACTTGGTCCATAGGGACAAAACCCACAAATCTAACCCCAAGAAACCAAAAGTGACTTGTCTACTTATCACCTAATATAGATAATTGACCAAAATAACTAAAAAAAAAAAACTACTAGAGCACTCATTTTGTGTCTAGAGGACAACAATGCCCTCCCCCATATGTATGTATATGTTTTTGAAAAATGTCATCTTTCAATAGTCACAAAGCTTGGGCATGGTATATGGAAGCTAAATAAAGAACGCCAAAAATTGTTCGTGTTTTAATGAAAAAAAGAAATTTAGGACGAGAGTTTAGCAATAGTAACAAGAAGAAGAAAAAGGTATATACGATGTAAGCTCATTCCATTTCCTAAATCTCTATTCGTTGTAGCTAGTCACATTCCATTTGATGATAAAAAAGCATGCAAGTCTTAACAAGGTTGTGAGTCTCCTAGCCGTATCCTAGATTCAAGAGAAGTTTCATCAACTCCGAAAGGGCAAGGATAAATTGGTCTTTTCAACACAAATGGGGAGGAAGGGAATGGATGGGTGCTGTCTGTTAGTGAAGGAGGGATTAGGACCAAAGTAGGGAAGAGGTGATGCAGATGTTTTTCTACTTGAGGACAAGACAAAGGCACATGGAGAGGGATAGGGCCCTTCTCCTCACATAGAACCCCTCCTTGGTTTTGTGAGGTTGAGATGCCTTTCTTTCCTCATCTACACACAGAGGACAAGATGGTCCTTTCCAATCTTGTATTTTCTCTTGTCCAATATATATACATATATAAAATATGTATATCACATCTACCTTCATTTCTTGTCACCTTACATCATCCCCCTAAAGCCCCCCACTAAAATTTTACTCCACTAAACCCCAAAGATAAACCAATCAAACTCTACCTCTCCTAACACACACACAAAATTCAAAATCCACACCCAATTGAGTAGTCACCATCCCCTCCATTTCTATATAAACACAATAGACACCCCCTCATTCCCTTACAACACATTTTCCTCCAAGTTTTTCCACTACAAACCTAGCCCTACTACTACATCTATAACTAGTACGAGGACTCAAGAAACCAAAAGTGTTCACACTCACTTTCTTTCTTTCTTCTATAATCAATACAAAAACATTCCTCTTCACAAATTTCCACTCAAAACGCCATGCCTTCAAGAGTACTCTCTGATGCCTTTATAGCCCATCCAGTCAATCTTCACCATAAATTTTTGGACCTAAACTCAGTAAAAGAATTACCCGACACCCATGCATGGACGTCGCAACTCGACGACTACCCCTTCTCCGGTGGTGGCGATGTCAGTGGCAATTGTAATCCCGAAACTGTCCCTATCATCGATCTAAATAACGAGAATGCCACCCAACTTATAGGCCATGCATGCAAGACTTGGGGCGTGTTCCAAGTCATTAGCCACAATATTTCCAAGAATTTGCTTCATGAAGTTGAGTTGGCGGGAAATAGGCTCTTTTCCCTTCCCATGCACCAGAAGCTCAAGGCGGCGCGCCCAGCCGATGGTGTGTCGGGATATGGGGTGGCGCGTATTTCTTCTTTCTTTGACAAGCTCATGTGGTCGGAAGGGTTCACCATTGCCGGTTCGCCGCTTGAACATGCCCGCAAACTTTGGTCCCATGACTACCATAAATTCTGGTATGCTCTCATGCCCAACACATAGTGATCAATAGTCTCGGTGTCTTTTTCCTTGTCTACTCATTTATATAGCTTATGGCTCTCAAGCACATTGTACTTTATACTGAGAGAGATAGAGAGAAATAAAGTGATAAACAAAAGTTGGATCTTTAGATGTTATGTAAATAGAACTATTATTTCCACCATCTAAGTGCAAGTCACCGAGTATTTTTTCTGATCAGTTCCTGAATAAGGAATTGAAGACTTTGTGCATGAAAACTGGAAGTGATAAATAGGAATTAAGTTGCCTTTTGAAACCAAAAACTAGAGAGATATCTGTTTTCTTCTTTGGTCAGTATCTGTTGTTGTCAAGAATCCTTTAATTTAGTTTCTTGGAAACAATTTGTAATAGTTTGTTGATTCACTTCCTTTTTTATTCTTTTCCTGCAGTGATACAATAGAAGATTACCAGAAAGCAATGAAAAAACTAGCCGAGCGGCTGATGTGGCTCATGCTCGGTTCATTAGGCATAACAACAGAGGACGTAAAATGGGCTACCCCAGAAGGAGAACTCGAAGGAGGATGTGCAGCTCTACAACTGAATTCTTACCCTGCCTGTCCAGACCCGGACCGAGCCATGGGCCTAGCGGCGCACACGGATTCCACCATCCTCACCATTCTCCACCAAAGCAACATCAGTGGCTTGCAGGTGCTCCGAGAGGGAGGCAACAGGTGGATCACGGTGCCGCCCCACCCGGGAGCCCTTGTGATCCATGTAGGAGACCTCATGCACATATTGTCAAACGGGTTGTACCCGAGCGTGCTCCACAGAGCGGTGGTGAACCGGACGCGACACCGGTTGTCTATAGCCTACCTCTATGGGCCACCATCAAGTGTCAAAATCAGCCCACTTCCAAAACTAGTAGACCATTTCCATCCCCCACTCTACAGGCCAATCACTTGGAGTGAATATCTTGGCACTAAGGCCAAGCATTTCGACAAGGCACTCACATCAGTACGGCTATGTGCCCCTCGAAATGGATTTGTCGATACCAACGATCATAATAGTGTAAAAGTTGGATAGAAAAATTTATTAAGATGATAAATAATTAACCAAATATTAATTGCACCATTTTTTTTTTCAATTTCTATTTTATGAAATTAGTATCGTGTATTCTTCTTTTTTTTTTTTTTCATTTTCTCGTACATCTAATTTGGAATAGAAGATTCTTGGAGGGTTGTGAACAAGAAGGGAAAGAAAGAGTGGCGTTGATCAGTTTTGTATGGAGAAAAAAGGGCCTCAGGAAGATAAGTTTGTATCAAATCATAGAAAGTGGGGGGATTCAAACAAGGAGTCTCTGTTATGTGTTTGTCTTTGTGCAGAGAGAAAAAGAGAGGGAAAGAATTCCCGATTTAAATATCTCCAAGCAAACGACACAGAAACCGACATCTTTTATTCCCCGGATATAAAGGAAATCTTTCCTTGAAAGAATAAGACAGTGATGAGGATAAAAATGGTTAAATCATTGGGTCATGTATTGGAAAGATCATGGGGGACAAATATCACTGTGAATAAATATATATATATATCATGTTTATATAGCTTGCAAACTGATAACAAGTAAAACAACAGGTTCAATACCACAAATTAAAAAAAAATAATATTCATAACAAGTTGAGCAAAAGAGGCCATATATACTTTGGGTATTATTGTAAAGACAGGGTGACAGTCCTTGCAGTGTTCAGCAGAAAACTCACACTGAGTTTACATTTATTTCTTCCTGGAACCATGTGCTCCTTGACAAGGAGTAAATTATACTATAAACAAGAATGGTATTTTTAACATAATAATAATAATTTTTAATATAAAATAAAAGATGAAACAATAGTAATTTTTAATATAAAATAAAAGATGAAATACGAATTTGTAAAACTAAATACTTATATAGCTAATTCTTCTGCATCAATCATAGAGTAATTAGCGTCTTTCTTACCAACATCATTTGAAGTAACAACACAAGGGTCCAACATGAAAAAGCATGTGTGTGATCAAGTGCTTAAAAGTTGATAATCACAAAACCACAAAACACAATCCTTCATTACTATGTAAGACAAGACAAAGGTTATAGCTTTTTTTCCTTTTTTGAATTTTCGTCGGCCCGATTAGAGTGTTTTCATTAATGTCTTAATCCGTGTTTTTTTTTTTTCTTTCTTTTTTGGCCTTTCTGATACTTCTAGAAACAAAAAAATTTCGTCTAGTCTTTAGACATTTAGTAAAAAGCTTATGGCTTTTAGACAAAGTGCAGCTGTCACATTTCATAATCACTCAATGCATCAAGTCTATAATGAAAAATTAAAGGCAGAAATTATAGTGTAGTCTCCCCTATTTCCCCCTGTCTGATCTTCTTTGGCAATTCTACTTTTTATCTTCTTATCTAAATCAGTCTACTTCTGCAGCGCATTGAACTGCTTTAGAACTTCAAATCTGGCCCCTTGTAATAGTTCTAGGAGCACTCTATGTTTGTGGGATGGGATCGAAATGAGTAATAACAGAGAGAAATTAACAGGAGAAGGTGAAAATCTACAATAAGAAGCACGTTATCGATACTTGTCCATAAACAGCAAACTAAATTCTTTTTCAAACTACGCGATTCGTCGCTCTACAAGAGAACATGGTTTCAGAGGCTAAAAAATAATCTTTAATACTTGCAACAATTTACATCTAATCATTTCCATAAGAAGATGTTTATCGACAGGCTAATACTTGGCATTCATTCCATCACAGGATGCAAAAGTCTCAGCTAATGATGATTGCCATTTACAATGAGAAGCTCCCACTTTCCAATTTGCCAACCATTCTTATTAGAGATAATACCAGAAATTGCTGAGTGAAAGTCTATGTTTTGTCCCAATCTGAACAGTGGTACAACAATACTCCCACTGAGGAGACAATAGGGATTCAAGAATGGCACTTAAAGATAATCCACTCTGTGGGATTCCTTCTCTCTTAGAAAAAAAGAAAAAAAAAAAAAAAAACACGAGTTCCATCAGATTTTTCTTTCTTTTTTGGCGTTTACACTTTATCCCAAAAGAAGCTATCTGGTGCTTAAAATCAAGAATTCACTCAATCAAGGTCTCCAAATTCTTCCATAATTATTGAACACTATCATCCAATTTCTTCATGCTCCTACACAAGATGACAAAATACACCCACTTCTCACCCCAAAAAAAAGGTCTAGTGAAAAGGAAGAAACAGAAAAAGAAATGGCAACTTTCTCTTGCTTTTCTTGTCAACTACTAATAAAGTTCTGGAAAAAAACAACAACAATAACAACACAACAACAACCACGACAATTTATACATCTTAGGAAATACCGACACAAAAGAAAAAGCAGCAGGTATCTTCAAGAAAATCCACTTTCATTGATTTCAAATTTAATCATGATCATGGCATAATGAGAGAATTGTGATGTTAGTCCAAACAAGATTGTGTGCCGCTGTCCATCAACTTAGCACAATATCTTCTTTTTTTCAGCCAAGATCTATTGGATTCTTTTATATTATTGGGATACCATATGATCTTTTGTTCAAATTGATACTGGAAGGAGATAAAGTCATAGAATTTAAAAAGACATAGATAAACAAGATTATGTGGTTCAGACACTCGGGACATCCTCAATTAAATGGCAATGAAACTAGAACACTTTCGCTTATGTATCGAACTCATCCATTGTTACGATCACCTTTTTATACAGTTTCAATAAGTTAGTTATGCATAAGGGACTTCAAAGTTGTGTTGTGATATTTTAATTACGATTAATTATATTTACTTTATCGTTGAAATAGTTAAATTATCAATTCCTTCTAAACTTCCCGTTTAAGTTGGCCATGTTTACAAAACTTCCTCTATCGTTGGGGATTTGGAGGAAAAAATGATAACGAATGAACTTCCTACTTCTTTGCCCCTAACATAATTGTTCTTATATATTTTGCTAACCAAAATACTTGGTGAAATTTAAAATTTAGAGACATGTAAATGTATTAATTGTATACATAAAAGGGAGAAAATGTAATAAAATACTGATAAAAAATATAAGCTAAATAATTATTTGAGACAAAAAAATAGCTGTTGATGGTTTTTTTTTCATCATGGCGCTCCCAAATATTGTTGCATTTGTCATAGAAAAATGACTTCTTCAAGTAATTTTTCTACTGTGGTAGAACTCAAATATAAAAAGGATATGTGCTATCAAAACTAATTAGATTTAATTTTATGTAGAAAATGATTAAAAAATTTATCTTTGTATTTCTTTTCTTTTCCTCTTATTAACTTTTTGTTTTTTTTCCTGTTTTTTTTTTTTTTTTAATTCTTTTCCTTCCTTGAGCGTGTCACTGGATAAGACAAGGGAGTAGATAATGGTGGAAAGTAGGAAGAAATGGAGGAGGAGGTGGGTAGCAGAAATGAGAGACCGGAGAGCGTGATAGTTTGTTTAATATACGATGAGTTTTTTAATAAAATTTTTTTTAATTAATGATATTTAAATTATTGGAATGATAAATATGTTATGAATGGTTGTTAGATATGTTGTGGGGAGTTGTTGAATATTTGTGAATGGTTACGACAAACATGTTATTAATTTTTTATTTAAAATAATGTATAATGTGAATTTGTTGTTTAAAATATAGTAAAATGATCGAAATAAAAATATTATTTTTTTAAAAAAATTAATATTAACAATGAATTTTTAAAATTCTTCGCTAAGATTTTTTTTATTTTTTAAATATTTTATTAACTTAGCCACGAATTCTGGATGTTTGTTGCTAAGTTAACGATAAAACTTGCTAATTTTGTCGTTAAAGATAAAATTATCTGTTTAATATTTTAGCAACAAAATTCCTTATGAATTGTGGCGCTAAGTTATTCTTTAGCAACAAAATTTTTAATTTTAGTGACGAAAATTTCCATCGCTAAATTTTGTGATGTTCGCAAATATTTCGTCACTAAAATTTTTTATGACGATCTTATTGCGGTGACTTTAGTGACGGAATTTTTTCGTTGCCAATATATTTTTGCGGCGACTTTAGCGATAAAATTTTTTCGTCGCCAATATATTTTAGAGACGAAAAAGGCTTTGTTAGTAATAAAAAATTTGGTCGCTAAAATACAAATTTAGAGAAAGGTTGGGGAAGGTGCAGGGAAGAAAGGTCGGGCATCGGACAAACAGAGGGGAGAGTGGGCGAGAGAGAGGAGAAAGGCAATAGAGGGGAGGGAGAGAGGATACGTGAATGAAAAAGAAAGAGGATGCGACGAAAAAGAAGGAAAGAAAGACGCGGCGGGAGGGATAGATCGAGAGAGAAGGGGATGAGTGCTGGTGAAAGAATAGATACAGTCAGATTTATGCTTTCATATGGAAGGTTGAATATATTTAAATGGACTCAAAACAATAAAAATTAAAATTGGGTCTATTCTCAACTCAATTGCAAGATCTAAATATTTTTTATATAATTCGTCGGGTGGGTGGTAGAGAGGATCATATTTGCTTTTAGGATATTTTTAACAATTTGGGACAATAAAATTTAGTTATGAACAATTACAAAAACATTCCTTCAACTATATAACATTACAAATACATTGCTCTCAATATTATAAACATTATCAAGACAGCTAAGGGCAAAATGATTATTTAATAAATGAATAATTTAATTATTTTTTAAGTTTTAAAGTTTTAAGTCAACTGCAAATATGTCAATTTATAATTTCTGTTTGAATTTTCAAACGGAGCAAATTTAGAGGGAAGATTTATGTAATTATTAAAGATGGAGGAAAGGAATTGATAATTTAACTATTTTAAAGGAAAGATAAGTGCAATTAACCCTTTTAGTTATCAAAGTGATCGATATTTGATTATAATATTGGTCTCGAAATTTTATACCAAGGTTTTGATGCCATTTTGAATTATCTATTTCAATTTCGTATTTTTTTTATATTCTATATTATAAATGCACGTCAAATATATATTATTCATAATAATTTTATGTTTTAAAAAAAATAATATAATATACCAGTTGAAATACCAAATTAAAATTAAATATACGAACTATTTTATTGCTAGAATAACACTGAGTGATTAGTGATATTACACTTTAGTGCTTCGATTGTTAGTTATATGCCCATATAGCACACACTATAGACAAAAGAATAAATTGCATCAAGTAAAGATAATGGATGAAGGGATTGAAGAGGGCATTTGTGTGAGTTGGAAAGCTTTTTGTGAGGATAGAAATTCTTGAAGCCTGGAAAAAAAATAACAGGTTGGAAGGAAAGGTAGTTGATCACTAATGTGGTGGGGCATCTGTGATTTGATTTTATCAATCCAAACACACATTAGTGAAAGAAAGACAAAAATGATGACTATGGAGCACCATTGATGAAAGTTACAAGCAATGGCATTTTTACATATTGAAAATATGACTCACAAGGGCTAGGAGCATGTGAGTGAGGTCATCCTGAGGTGAACACAATCCAAAAACATCAATTTCTTATGAATTGTGGTCGGAAAATTACGGCTGAATTTATGCTAAATTCAATGTAAGTACACTGGGTGAATGACTTTAAATGTTAAATATTTCAATTGATGTTAAACGAGATAATAATTGACAATACATGTATGTGCTTAGTGCTTGTTGCACTGAGTGTAATATCTACAAGATCGAATATTATTCAAATTAAATTAAATTAAATAATTTTTTTGGGGAGAAATTACAAAGATATATATGACTTTGTTGGTAAAGGATGGCGAAGATAATCCGTGTGGAATAATTGTCAAAAAGTCTAGAGGATATGAATATACATGTTATTACAAAAAAATTGAAGGATTTATTTGTGGGACGAATTACCAAAATATTTGGAGGAATTGCTACAAATTAGAAAATCACTTAGTTTGGCATAAGTGAATGAATTATACCAAACACGACCTTTGTTGTGTAAAACATGATTTCTATTTGTATGTTGGAATTTAGTGAAAAAAAATAATTTTGAAGAAAAAAACGAATGTTAGTCATAATTATTAGATGACTTTATTTATTTATATCCTATTTTATTTTACGATACTTGTATAATAAAAAAAATAAATTTAAAATATATACTAATCTTAATTTCTATAAAAGGAAAGTGAGGGATTTTTTAGTTTTCTTTGCCTATTCCTTTTTCTTTTTTCTCGTACTAAAATCCTTTATCCAAAAATACTGCTAGCTTTTCATTGCATTTCATTTTCCTTTTCCGACTAAAATCCTTAGTTCATGCATAGTTTAAAATTATTTAGTTGTTAGTGCATTTATGGAGAAATGATAAAAAATGTTAAAGAAATGTAAAAAAAAAATCAATTTTAATAGCTTTGACAAAATACGAGTTTTTTTTTTTTTTATTAAACTCAATTTTTTATTAATTTTACTATGTGATAAAGGGTGGGCCTCAAATTGATCGGTTGTGTAGATGCAGGCCGCCTTTCCTTTTTCTGGGTCGGGAAAATGTCACTATAACTCAGGCATTTATATTGGGCCGAAGCACTGAATCGGCTTACACTATAAATGGGCCGAAAAAATGCCAAAATCTGGGTCTAAGAACCACTAATGGGCCATAATAAATCATTAAATTATCAAATTGATCCAGTGTTTTTAGAAACCGATTGGTCGAATCGGTTTAACTATTGATCATACTAATCTAATAAAAATTAATTATATTTTTTTATTATATTATATAAAATAATAATTTAATAGACTAATTTTAGTATAAGATAAATAACCAACTAAAAAAGATAAATAACAAAACTTAAAATTTAAATAACGACATATATGTAACCAAATATTAAATTTAAGATTTTTTAAAAAATAAAAAATAATTCTGATTGATCTGACTAGTTTTTTGACTGGCCGTATTAAACGAATTTTTTATTTTTTACCCATAGTCGGACCGAACCCGATCACCGATTCGTAGTAGAACTAATCGAATCGATCGATCCGATTCAATTTTAAAAATATTGATTGATATCAATATTTTATATTTTATATTTTTTAACATTAAACTTTAAACAATTTTAATATTATAAATCTTTCAGTTGTAAGTATGTTATGTGGTCCTGTTACGTAGATGTAGTCAAATTTCCAATCTTTGCTTCCAAAACTTGTTTATTTGATTAATTCTTTGCATTCGTGTGCCAGCATTCGTTTGTCACTTTCCCTATGTTTTAGCTTTTTTGAATTTTTAGATAAGTCGTTTAATCTTGAAATTTTTAATTTAATAACTATAAAGATTAATATTTGTTATGTTATTTAATAATAAAATAATTAGTTATTTAACAATTTCGATAATTAATTAATTAATTATTCAACAATTTCTCTAAACGCGCATTTTTGGACGCAGTTGCATCATTATTAGGCGGCAGGCATATTCGGCTCGGGGTCTTTGTTTTCGCACTATAGTTATAATTTGTGACTTTATGAGGATTTTATAATTGCATTTTTTTTATTAAAAAAAAAAGAGTTTTCCAATTGAATCATTATCACACCAAGGACCACAAAAGCACCATTTTTTTTTTCTTTTTTCTTGATTGAGAATTATTTTTTATTCAAAATCACTCACTCACTTTCATTTCCTTCTTTCATCTACTTCTTTTTCTTCTTTTTATTTTTTTTTAAGTGAAAATTTATCGAAATGATTAAATGAGATTCCAATCATTCACTAATTGTATATTTTCTTTTGAACTATTCAGGTTTTTATATTTTATTATTTAATTAAAAAAATGTAACACTTAACTTTTTGTACTCAGTAAAATTTATACTGTCCCATCTGTAAATGAATTTCAACATATTTCTTCATGTGCATGATACACTTTATTGTAAAGTACAAAAGCATCAAATCAAGTTCAATTAATTATATTTTTATGTTTAAATTTTGTGCATTTTTCCGCTTTGCCCTAACTTAAAAATTATCAAAAATTACGAAATTGCAGAACTATGTTATGAAGTTTTTGTTATAATACTTTGTAACTAGTATTATATGAAATTAAAATTTTTGCCAAATATATAGGTAATGTTTGAACTCATTTTTGAGTATGTTTTCTATATATATATATTTTTTTTGAAAAAATTTAGAACTTCTCTTCGATTTTTGTTCAATACAGTGTCTATGAATTAGTTTGTCATAAAATTCGATCATTTGAAGTACAAGTTCAAATGATATTTTAAAAAAGATATTTGATTTAATTGTTTTAGAAGTATTATAAAGAGCGTTTTTAAAAATAAAGTCTTGTTTTATGAAAATGGGACATATATTTTGAAAACACTATATATACTTTGAAATAAGTGGGGGTTTTCTGAAAATGTTCTAATAAAAATATCAAAAAAAGAAAAAATACATTACCTAAAGTTTAAACATAAAAATGCATTTAAATAATAAATTAATCTAAACTTTAGTAAATTTTAAAGGGACAAAACAATATTATGATTTTGACAATTGGTTGCTTTTATGTTGAAAAATTTATTAAAGCTCCATATCGATATAGGATTTGGCGATGTATGATTTTAATTATTTTAAATTTAAATTTGATGAATAAAATAAAATAATCTAGTTTAAAATTCAAAGGAATGAACGAAGTTGAAAAGGAAGAAAAAAAAAAAGTAATTTCAACACCAATTTTTTACTATTCAAATATGTAGTAGTATTAATTTAATATGATCTCTATTTCATATGATTTCAGGACATACTCCATAACTTCATATGATTTTTGATAATATTCTAATTGGGAGTGGTAAAGTGAAAAAATATGTAAAGTTTTCAAGACAAATTATGATTTACTTAGATATGATTTGATAATTTTATCCTTTAAAATCAAATGTGCAACGTATATGACGTAATTTCAACAGAATACTCCATCAAAATTTACTCACAAATGACATAATATAATTTTTCTTAATTTGAAGGATTAAATATTAAATTTTATTATTTAGATACCAAAGTGTAAACATAGTAGTAATACCTCAAATGACTAAGTATTTCTTTTTCCCTTATTATCAAATTGCATATAACAAAGCAATACATCATTTCAATTTATATGAAATTGGAGAAACAACTATGCATCGGCAGATTTCAAAATTTTAAATTGTCATATTTATAAAATATTGGAGCCTCAACTTTAATTAATAAAGTTTTGTAAAAGTGATAAAATTGATGTTCCAAAATTCTATCGATAAATTTTTTTAAGTTCAATATCCACCTTGTACGGGTACATATATATTTTAGTAGTAAATTTTTATTTAGATTTATACTTTCATTCATGATTATCAATTGCATTTAAATATCCATTGACATTTTAATATAATGAATGATATATCGACCATTTCTTCTTCTTTTTTTAAATAAAAAGGCCCCAATTTTCGCTATTTAAGTTAAGCCTCAATTAAAATCACTCCCTTTCTAATTATCGAAAAAAAAAAGAGTATGGTGACGTACTACAATCTCAATAATGATATCAATTATTGAGCAGTTTTTTTAGAGTATATATATATATACATACATACATCAAGAATATATTTCTTGATTTCATACGATCTTCTTATCAAATAAATAGATTATTTAATTAGTTGCTGTCCTTTTCCTTATCTTGGAGGACAAAGTTTTGGACAATTTTATATATAATTAAGGAATTTGATGTCAATCAAGGTTTAACATAATGGATGGTAGAGAATTAATGTCTAGTTGGCAAAAAAATCCTTCTTTAACGAGTATAAAATCCTATTGTAACATGTCCAAATTAAGTATGATTTGCTATTGAACAAATATAAAATAACCCTTCTTTAATGATATCAAGATTAATGATATGATTCTAACACAAAGTTTAATAGTAATTCTAAATATGATTTTTCAAAAAAAATAAAAAAATAGAAAGAATGACCTATTTTTAAATAGAAATCATATTGCAAATATTTAGCAAATTAAATAGCAGACATCTTATATTTTTTGATGTATTAGATCACAAATAATGCATCTTTTTGATTAAAAATATAAAAATATATTTAATTTTTTATTTATGCCTTTAATTTTGTCTTTGATAGAAAATGATATGAAAAAAGATTCCTTTTCTTTATTTGGTATGATAATAAAATTGGAGCAGCATATTTATTCTTTTAAATTCCACCAATTTGAGTCCATTGCTTCCTCCACCAACTTTTCCTTTCTACAAAAAACCCCAATTTCAACTTACCACGTATAAAACTTGTTCAAGATTTTCTCGTGGGGTAACAAACCATTTTGAAGAAATCCTTAATCTTATCAAATTTTGTAGATTTTTAAGCTAATAAGTAAGAATTTAGACTATTAGTACCATGCATGTAAATCAATTAAATACTTGTTAATAAGCAAGAAATTAAACTATTATTACCGTGTAAATCAATTAAATTAGACTATTAGGAAATTGTTAATTCTCTTGAGAAAAATATTGCGTGAGAGGAGAAGTAACCTTAAGCATTAAAATTTGTAATATGGCTTGCTTTTTCATTCCAAAATTGTTGTACTAGAAACTTACTAACGCCATTTACAGATATGATGTTTTCAATTTATCATTCTTAGTTCTCTTTTGAACGTCCCAAAAATAAGCTCAGTTTGTTAAAATGAATTTTTTTTATATCCAAAACTACAATCTCAATTATGTGAAATAGAGATGGTAATTGGACGGTTAAGCTCCGGACTCGCTTGCTTGGAGTGAATTTTTACTATTGTTAATCAATTTGGACGGGTCTTGAATTTTTTTTTTCAAACTCATTTTTTTAATTTTTTTAAATTTGTTATATATATATTTATGTGATTATTTTAAAATATATTTTAATTTTTTTTAATATATTATTTTTTAAAATATATATTTTTAAAATAATATAACGGGTCTAACCTGTCGGAGCTGGCCTGGGTCCTAAACACTCTTGGTGGGCGAGTGTCGGGCTTAGCTAAACCCGTTACTTTGACATTTCTAAAATAAAATCACTAACTCACATTCACTATTTTTAATGACAATAGTGTGAAAGAATACACGATTTACGTTCTTTATTTTAATTTGATATTTCATCTCATATTTTACATTACAAATAAATGTTAAGTATATATATATTTTTCTTAAATTATATTTATCGCAAATCATATATACTTATAATGTATATGAGAAGTGAAATAAGCAATGAAATATTAAATTAAAATAAAAGATACCAACTAGATAAACAAATATTTCATTGAATTGTTCTTTGCTAAATCAGAGACTAAAATTTTCAATACCTCTAATTCTCCTTCTCAGTTCTTAACAGGCTATAGAATTCACTGAAGTACACAATAAGAATCCTTTGCTCAATCATCGTGTAAAACCAAAAAAATTGAAAAAACAAAAAACAAAGCATGAGTACAACTTCTTTCAGACAGAACTCTACCATAGGAAGTTTAGAACTTTGATAGCTTAATTTCTATGATACATACATTCTTGTTAATACATAGAAATTGTAGTACCTAGTAAACCAGGATCATCAATCTTGAGTTACATAACATAGCATCTCATGCATGCATAAACACAACACACACACACACACCCCATATATTGATGCTAATTCACATATTGCTAAAAAATGACAAGAAGCAACAATTGTTAGAGTTTAGGCTCCACAATAAGCCTTCAGAGCGGCTGGGGAAGTCCGACCTGCTTCAGAGTAGTAAAAATCAAGAAACTCAACATGATCAAAGGGCTTGAAGAGTAAGGGGTGCTCTTCATCCACCATCTCTTCCGGGGCCTTAATTATGTATCCTGATTTCGGAATCGAAAATAATCCGATTGAGTACCTAGCTTCATCTCCTGTCATCATTACCCTGTGATAGGGAGAATGCAGCCGGCCATTCGTCCATGCCTGCAAATAAGTTGTCTAAGTATCATGAACTATTATAGTACTACAACAAATTGTAAGATGTCTTGTTTGAGGTCCAAATATGGTTGATTTAACTGATATTTTGGCATGACTTTAAATGGGAAAAAATGGGATTCTCTTCATCAATAAAGGGCCCAACTATAAATTTTTAGTATGAAAAGAAGGAAAAATAATAATTAAAACTTAAGATAGTAAAGGTGGAATTACATAGAAAGAGTCTCCAATCATGACAACGAAAGAATTTAGAGAGGGCTCAGCAGTGATCCACTGTCCATCTTTTGCCAGCACTTCCAATCCTCTGACCTCATTCTGGTACAATATGGTGACAATGTTCTTATCTGTGTGGGATGTCAATCCAAGCTTAGTCTCATGGCTTTGAGGCCCATCGTATTTCTGAACCCGAACAAGGTAATTTGTCGAATCCATATGCTCATCCATGTGCTTTTCCAGTCCAAGGCTCTCCAGAACCATCCTCCTCACAATCTTGTCCAATTCGGATAATTGCTCCGAGAAGGAATGTACACTCTTGCTGGTAAGAAGAAGATAAAAAAAAAAGGTTATTCTTAGGAGGTCCAGGACTCTTGAGTACGTCTCTTCATTGCAACTAATGTAATATCGTCTTTTTTCTCAAAATAAATAAATACAGAACGATACACTGTCACACTTAATGAATTAGCAGGAAAAAAGATAGTACCTAAAAGTGTGATTGCCTTCGGACCACAAGAGGTTGGTGAAGCTGTCGATTTTTCCAGGGGAGAGGGCATCCCCGATTCCCAAGCTTTCGTAGAGTGGAACCATCGCATGTTGTCCAACGTAGCCATGGTAGGGCTTATTAGACCTGTTACGTAATTTGTTCTGTAAAGGGAGATCAAAAAGTTGTTGTAATCCATCAACTACTGATTTTCGGAGATTAAGAGGGACTTGATCGAATATGGCCTCAAAGCAACCGTATTCTTCCAGGGCTTCCCGGACTTGGGTTTTCACGGATTCCCACGTAGGAGTTTCCTGTTTCAGGTTGGAGAAATCTATGACAGGGAGCTTGATGGTTTCAGAACCCATTTCTTGAACTTTCTCTAGTTGTTAGAAAATGAAGCAGCTAGATAATGCTGTGATGCCCTTTTCTTTTGTGGTTCCAATTTTCGAGTGTTTTTCAGGTATTTATAGTTACCAATTGTCTTTTGTTAGTTCTGTGTAAGCAGTGTTACCATTTCCCTGTCAAAGGACTTAGAATGAAGGGACTGGGGGGCTTATTTGGGAATTCCTATTTTCAATTTGATTATACCTGATTTTCGAAAATTTGTTTAAGAAAATACATCTTTGTAATTTGAGAAAGTTGATTTGTTAAAAATTTAGTTGTGTAATCATATTCAGGTTTAAGAATTAAAATTCTGACGAAAGAAAAACAGAAAAAGTGGAAAAAAATCAAGTAGGAGAAAAATCATACAAGAATGCTAGTTTTTGTACATTCACATTGCAAGTTGGGCAGGGCCAATTTCATTATAGGATGCTTGTAATGCAAATAGTTTGTGTGCTCGTGTCGCTTTGGGACTCGAGTCCAAGCTTAAGATGATAATTTTTTTTAGATGTGATGGACAATATATTAAATATGTGAATGATTGATAAGTATTTATTTATCGTTTAATATCAAATGAATAATACAATTATCATATTTTAATATTTGATGATTTTGTTAATAATGCGGACAAGATATTAGATCTAATTATTATTGAAACAATGGGCCTATCTATTACAATATAGAAAATAAAAAAAAATCAAAATTTTAACAATAGTATTTCATTTTCATGAGTGGAAAAGGATGAAGGCGACTTTTCAACAAATGTGACGTCTTTTATATTTAAACATTGATTATTTTTCAAACTAAAAACCAAATTATGCCTTAAGGAATTCGATTATTTTATTTTATTTCTAACCAATCATAATTAAGAATATACTATCAACCAAACTTTTGCCTACTAAAACAAATTTAAGAATTTAAATTGTACTCAAACCCCAGATAGAATATTACACGATTTTTGAAATTTATATATGCAGGGCCCCTAGTTTGACGTTTTTGGCCTTTTCCACAACAGTTTTAACAAAAAGATCCAATCCTGCTAGATAAACGTTGAAAGTTTGATAAGACGTTTTCTGACGATGCTATTTTCATTTTAATAGTCTACAGGAAAAATAAACTATAATACCTGAAGATTTCACGTAGCATCTCAACTACATACTCAAAAATATTGTCTGAATTATTGTGTTTAGGTATATATAAATGAGAACTGTTGAAGATTCGATTTGTGGATTGTGTCAAAGAGAAAGATCCAATCAGTCCTTGTGGAAATTGGAAAAGAACATTAATCACCAGTTAGTATCTTAATTGACAAAGATTTATCAAAATATATTAGACCCTTATCAAAATACCGTATGCTCATACTAACATTAAAAAACTAAATAAGTCGAAACTAACTTATATTGTCTTTCTTGATGAGATATAACTTTTTTAACGAGAACTAAGTCAAGCGATAGCATCTAATTTTATAAAATTAAAAAAAAAAGTATTTAGTTATGGAAGCAACATTGATATTTGTATAATTTATTATGGTGAGAAAAGATTTATGCACAATATAAAAAGCAGTTCCAAGATGACAACAATAATATAAAAAATATTCTCTTGACATTAATTACATCATGAGATTTTGAGTAACTTTGAGCGAATATAGAAAAAGATGTGGATTTTGAGTAATTTTGAGTGAATACAGAAAAAAAATACATCATTATATTTGATATGAATATTTTTGTCGCAATTGGAATTATATGCTACGAAACATGAGGAGTCCATCAATTCTGATTCAGTTTAATATACGTGTAGAATTTAATTTGACCCCAAAGGAAAAGTTGTCTTGTGGTCAACTTGCATAAGCATATTTAGTCATATTACTTTATTTATTCTTTCGATGTGGGATAAAAACTTATCCTGACGCGCAACAATCTCACCCCCTCGAATGAATCTTACACATTAAACATTGGGCTTTAACTCCTCCCTCAATCAACATATACACCATATGTTGCTCCCTACCAGTATTTTTCGTATTTAAAGGCTTTGTACATACCATTAACATGTCTAAACCCCATTGTTTTCCAGATTTGCTAAGACATATAGATGTGGACATCTCCAGAAGATGTGACCGATTTTTAATGGTATCTACAAATGTATATGAGAATATTCCGTCTCTATGCTAAGGATTAAGGAACATTATGTGGAAATATGAATAAATTAAGCTACGATTAGAGACAATAGGATGAGTCGAAACCCGAACCTACTCCACTTAGGAAGAGTTTTTAAAGTTATAAACTAATTTGGAACGAATTTTGATGTTTTTATTTTTAAACCCAATCGTCCCTAAGCCGTCCCGTTTAATTAATTAATTTATTTTTTATTTTAAGTTATATGTATTATGTAATATTATTTTTCAAAAAATATATTTTAAATTTTTTTTAGTGGTTTTATTTAAAAATATATATATTTTTATAATTTTTAAAATTATAAAAATGAGTCTAACAGATCCATTCATCTTTAGCTACAGTTTCCAAATAACACGGCTGGGGATTTTTGGTCGCCACGGATCATGATCAACACTGGGTATATAAAAGATTTTGGTCGCAAGAGTTTGCCACTGGGTATCAATGCGAACAATGGCGACAGCTGTTTTCTGTTAATCCATCCGCTACGCTTTTCTAATGCTGGTGCCCTTAATTTTTCAGCGAAGCTAGAAACAATTTTTGAAGTTTTCAATAACACGATGGAAGGATTTATCTTTTTGTTCTTTTTTTTTTTTTTCCAAAAGTAAAAAAATTAGGAGTATTTTCGCAACTTCTGATTTTCTTTATTTGCAATTTTCATATTTGCTAGGAGTATGAATGCAATTTCTAATTGTTTTTTGTTAGGTTGAATGATTAAAAACATTGTGTCACTAAGGATTTGTTTCAAGTTAAAGTTGAATAAAATTTGAGAACGGTTTCTCTTCCAAAATATTTCAGCCCGAATCAACGATTGATTTTATTGTGTTCTTCCTGTTCACGCTATCCGGCTGCATCAAGATCCCAGACAAGACAATGAAACACCCACGGTTTTCATTTATTACACCACTAAGAAGCAAATATCAACATGAGAATTCCCATAAATCACATATATGAAGACATAAACTACGCATACTTAGTATGCAACAATAATTAAAACTCAAAGTCCACAGTATGTCTGGATGGCTCCTTTCATCTTCGCCCCTCCTTCCTTGCAGTACTCAAGGAATTCCAAATTATTGAAAGATTTGAATTTCAATGGATTTTCGTCATCAACTAGCTCCTCTGGTACTTGCAGAACCCCACGGACAAAAGAGAAGACGCCTATAGAATACTTTTCTTTAGTTCCTCTTGCAATGACTTTGTGGAGGGGACAATATATTCTGCCATTGCTCCATGCCTGAACAATTCTCACATTTAGCCCATGTACATGGATATTCAATTTTATGATCATATTATCTCTCTTTATAATTTTTTTTTTAAATCCTTTTGTTAGGTTGAATTTTTCTTTTTTTTTTCAAATAAAATGTGTGTTGAAGTAATAAGTGATCTACAGCATGATAAAAAAAATGAAATCACATAATAAAAAATTTCAAGAAAAAAAAAATGAAAAACAAGTAATAATATTAAGGGAATGTGAACATCTCACCATGAGTGCTTCACCTACTATGACTATGAATTTTCCAGGAGATGGTTCAAAATCAATCCAATCGCCATCGCGAGTTTCTATCTGCAAACCTTTCACTTCATTTGTACCAATCACTGCCATAAAACTCTTGTCTCTATGAGGTACAATACCAATAAAGCTCTCGTTTTCGCCTGGTGGATGGTATTTCATGAGTCTTGTCATGTAAAACGACGACTGAATTAAAGGGTCGTAGTATTTTTCCAAATGGTAGCTGCTAGCCACCATTTTCATCACCGTGTGATCCAATTTCGATAACAGCTTACAGTATGAGTACATAGTCTCACTATAAGTGGAAACCAAGGGGAAAAAAAGACAAAATAGATATAGTGAGTGTTAACTCGCAAATATTGTAAAATTATGAGTGTATTTTCTGGGAAAAATGCATATTTAGTCTTGTCATTTGTGTTACTTTCACTTTTCATCTTTTAAGATGGGCGTTTAGCAATTTATATGCAGTAGCTTTTAATTTTTTGACACATTTAATCCAATTTTTGTTGAAAAATTCAAAATCAACTGGGAAAAGTTATGTACCAGGCGTATGATATTAAAATTTGGAAATTTTGTGGTTTTGGAAAGAAAATTGGCCAATTTTCCTCATGTGGCATACTAAGTGAACACTTTGGAAAGAAAATTTATATAATTTTTTATTTTCTCCTATTTTCTTTTTCTTTCTCTCTCGCTTTTTCCTACTTCTTTTCTCTTTCTCCCTATATTTCTCTCTTTCTTTTCTTGCCACAGCAACCTTTGGCCACCATTGCCACACCATGCCACCAGCAACTCTATTCAATATTTTAGCATTAAAATTATAAAATTAATAAACACTTCTGGTTGTTTACAGGTTTATAGGCTGAGAGGTTGAGGGTGGTGGTGGTGCTATGCTACAGGTGGCAACCTCACACAAAAAGGAAGAGAAAAATTTTAAGAGTCGGGGAATAAGAGACAAGAAAATAGAAGCAAAAAGGGAGAGAAAAAGAAAAGGAAAATAGGAGAAAAAACAAAAAAACAAAAAAGAAACATAAAGCAATAAAAAAAAACATATTTTAACTAATTCTTATTGAAGTGATTGAAAAAAGAGAGAAATTCTCTCTTCAAATGGTCCATTTGACATGACATAAGAGCAAGACTTCACAATTTTCCCTCCAAAATTACAAATTTCTAAATTTTGGAGTCACAACATGTGATCTTTATGGCTGATTTTGAATTTCTTGAATGGGCCAACAAATTGAAGTTACTATACCTAAATTACCACACTCCTATTTTAGAGAATAAAAAATGAAAGCAGGCCAAATTATTAAACCAAAAAATACAATTTTACCTATTTTCTTTTTTGAATTTTTTTGAAAAATATCAACTTATTTCAAGAAGATATATTAATCTTTTTTCAAATAATTCAAAATAAGTGCAGACAATATTAATAATAAAGTTTTTCAAATAGTTTGAAGATCGTATGTCCTAAAGCATCTACGATCGTTCAACAGTACAATGATTTTAAGACTATGACAAAATTACTGTGTTCGTGTCTATATAAAAAAAAACAGTTTTTATACATAGTATAACTATGTGAGATGTGAGAAGCAGTATACAATTACCAGAATTTTTCATGCCTGTCCGGCCACATGAGGCTGGTGAACTTTTTCGCAGCTTCAAGAGTTCCACCATCTTCAATCCCAAAGTATTCAAAGAGAGGCATGACAGAATAATTCCCACCATACCCAAACCCTGGAATTTCAGAAGTGTGTTTCCTTTTAGTTTCCAGGGGGAGACTAAACAACTTCCCCGACAGGCCGAACATCGCCTCGTACAGCTCCCAACTCATGTTCTCGTAGGCCACCACGAAACATCCGTACGATTCCAGGGCCTGTCGGACTGAATCCGAGGTCGATTTCCAGGAACTTGTTCCAGGAGTCAAGTTCTTTTCATTGAATTCTATTATGGGGAGCTTAGGTTGTGCATGAGAACCCATAGCGGTGATTGATTTCTTGGGGGTTTAAATTAATTTTGTTCCTCTCAATTTCTACACAAATTAATGCCATATTGAGTACATATATATATATATAACATAATTTCCGCAAAATTCTTTAGACCAAATTTTTGTTTGATAGTAAAGACATTGAGGGAACAATGATGCAAAATTCATTTTTTGATAACAATATTTTTTTTTTTATGTATCAATCAAGTTTTTTTTTTTAAAAGCAACTAGTTTAATTTTCAATAAATAAAACTGGATTGCAAAAATCCAGTTTTCAATGATGCCACAAGAGTCATCGCAAAAAAGAAAAAGTAATTACTAAAGTCGCCATCTTCCAACTAATTAAATTTGTGATGATACGAAAATGATGCTTAACCAATCAGAAGATGGTGTGATTAATCTCACTTAGGAATGCGATATATTTATGAAATAACAGAAATCAGCACATTTTTCAGTATTACAATGATTACTAAAGCATTTATATGGTTGTTTGGTTGAAACTCAAATAAAAGAAAATGTTGTTTTTAGTGTTTTCAATTTAAAGTACTATAAGTCCATACACCTGGTCTGTGCCTCCCTACAACAAAATACATGTATTAGGTCACTTATTTGGGACTTCTTTTTTCTAATTATGTGTCCCAAATATAATTTGCTGCGAATCCAATAGTTTAATTTAGTGAGATGTTTATTAAGATTTAAGATCATTATTCAAAATTGATAAAGGAAACACTTATTTGTGCCCTACGAAGTTATTAAAATGACATAAATAAGTGTTGCAAAAGAGCACAATATAGAGAAATTTTTAGACGTTTCAAATCTTTATATGACACTAATACTTCAAGCCTCGTAATATATTTCATAACGAAGCGATTTTTAATACCCAAAAAAAAATTATATTAAAGTGCTTGTTTGGTACAGCTATTGCAGCTCTCTAAATTAGTTTTGCACATGCAACGTGATTGGCAAAGACATTTGTATCATTTTGGCTGTCCAAACTCCAAATGCAATAATCAAAATATTCAATATCTTTCTAAAATAAATTTTCAAAAACTTTTATCAAACTCACGTTGAGTGAAATTAAATGCATGTCAAATATCAATTTAAAGAGTATTATTGCCTCTTATGATACCTCCTTGATTTTTTCAGCATATTCATAGAACTTGTAAGTGGAATTTTTCTTTTTCATCTCTTCTATTTCTTAGTTACATCTTTTTCTAGATTGTGCCACTTGGTAGTGAATGTCATTCCATTTTTTTTTTTTTTAATATTTACCTCTGGTTTGATAAGACTAAAATAAGTGGGATTAGAGTGGTATTAGGGTATTCCCACTTGAAAATTGAAAAGCAAAAACTTACTCCCATTCTACCATGAGTACTCCCTCCTCATTCACATTTTTTACAAGGGGTAAAATTCATTGAAAAATATAACAAATTTTTGGCCCACTGTGCGATTTGATTACCCATAATTAGTTAGCCTTTACATACAACTCAAACTCTCGGTTTGAAAATAAACTTGTATTAACAGCTCACTAACACCACATATTTCTACATTAATATGAAATTGTGCACCTTGAGCCAAAACCCTCATAGTTTTGCTATTGGAATTTTTCCAAAAAATTTAATACAAATAAAAATATTGTCTACAAACTCATAATCATTCTCATTTCTAACTAATATGAGACTTTTATTTGTGCGTCGAATTTATATGTTTGCAAGTCACACAGGCAAAGACAGATTACAGGAAAATTTCCAATCTCGTATTATTTCTTTTCTTATTGCCTATAAATGTATGCCCAAGAGCTGCACGTTTTTACATAATGTGTGGAGGATCAATGGGATTGAAATTTAAAGAAAGGCCTACCATCTCCACCCAGGTGCCTTTCCAGCTTTATTTTATGTGGGTAGTCATATAAAAAATTGGAAAAGACTATAGCATATCAGTACTGGTTCAGTAGATATTTTCACACAACACTTCAAGCTTTTTTTTTTTTATATAAATTACACAACATTTCATCAATTCATACATTCAGACACACACCTAACATAAAATAATGCAAATACATATTAAATATCAAACTCCACAATAAGCCTTAATAGGACACTTTGATCTCTTGCCCTCATCAGTATAATAGAAGTGAATATATTTGTAGTGGTCAAATGGCTTAAACTGCAATGGATGATCATCATCAACTAGCTCCTCTGGCACTTGTATTTTGACATCCTTAATAAATGAAAAGAGCCCAAGTGAGTATCTTTCTTCACTCCCCTGAATTATCACCCTATGAGTTGAGGGTTCTATTCTTCCATTAGTCCATGCCTACACAAAAAACAAAATCTCATAATAATTTAAATAAATTATAATCATTGAAGAGAGAAAATATGTACTCTATGGTTTCTGCAAGAGGGAAAATTCTTAAAAGGGTTTTAATCGTTTCGATTAGAATTCAGATGTCTGTTGACCAGTTAAGAATTAAATAAATAAAAGTGTGTAGAGAAAATTAAAAAGAAAATTTAAAGTCTTGCAAGAAATGTGTTGGGAATAGGATATATACCATACAAGCATCGCCCGCCATGACGATGAAAGACGAGGGTGAGGGATCGACAAGTATCCAATCACCATTCTTTGTCTTAATTTCCAGGCCCTTTACTTGGCGTTGGTGAAGAATGGACATGAAGCTCTTGTCCGTGTGAGGAACAATCCCCAGACTAGTTTCATCCTCCTCAGGAATTCGGTATTTTATTAGTCGAAGAAGGTAAGAGGTTGTTCCAAGCAAGGATTGATAGCTACTCTCCACGCCATAACTCTCAGACACCATCCTCATCACCACTTGATCTAGTTCAGCCACAAGCTTCGAGTATTCTAAAGCAGTTTCACTAAGATAAACAAAGAAAGATTTTATTACCTGAATGAATTTAAGTCACACAAACTGTAATAGAGTAAAAAATTATAAAATACCCGAAACGGTCATTTCCAGATGGCCATAAGAGACTGGTAAACCTCTCCACTCCTTCAGGAGTCGTTGCGTTCTCAATCCCTAAACCTTCGTACAAAGGGATAACGGGCTCTAGCCCGACGTAACCATGAGATGGCGTGTCTGAAGTGTTTTGGATTTTGACATCCGTTGGGAGATCAAATAATTCCTCGGTAGCACGAAAAATTGCTTCGTGCATTTCCAGGGAGAATTTGCTGTAAATTGCAATGAAGCAACCATAGTCTTCGAGTGCACGGACCACATCTTTGCTTGTGGACAACCAAGAAAGCGAACCAGGATCTAAGTTTTTCTCAGAAAAGTCTATTATGGGAAGTGTGGGATTTGCAAAAGAACCCATGATGGACTTAGTCTTCTTTTCTTTTCTTTTTTTTCTTTTTCTATTTTTTCAGCTTGGTAGTTGAATGAAGGTTGAGATAGGAACTGATATAGC
This sequence comes from Paulownia fortunei, assembly GCA_019321725.1. Taxonomy (NCBI): domain Eukaryota; kingdom Viridiplantae; phylum Streptophyta; class Magnoliopsida; order Lamiales; family Paulowniaceae; genus Paulownia; species Paulownia fortunei. Next base: position 21,208,996 of record CM033112.1, on the reverse strand, counting down.
AAAGATAGATCCTTAATTTTAAAATTCCATGGATAGCAGTTTGAATACTGGATCTAAGTTCGACAAATTAATGGGTTGGGACCATTATTATTATTATTATTATTATTTTGAATAGGATACAAAACATGATGTAATTAGCACAATTATTTTTGGATACGGAATCCAATCTTGGAAAGTTGTAAGATCTGGTTGAGTGTATATGTCCAAGGGAAGACATAATCGAGTTAAGAATAAAATAAACATGATTAGTGACAAATTTGGTAATAATGATGTATGTTCAACTTTTACTCATTGGCAATTATGGGGAAAAAAATACTATTAGTGTGTGTAATTAGTCAGTGAAAACATGTATCATACTTGTATACTACAAATAAGCATGATTGATTCAAAAATACTTCGCCTTCTCATAACACTTTCTGAATTTAATGAAGGTTGTGTTTGAATTAAAAGATTTGGTAGCTAGAATTTCAAAATTTATACTAATAAATTCATCGAACTTGTTTAAATAATTTCATGTTACAATATATTTGAGATATTTTATATACTCATTTTGAGCTATTTTTTCAATTATTATATTAAGTTTCATATTTACCTTATATTTGAATTCTATAATACATGGAATACGTGTATTTTGGATTATGCTTTAGTAATGGAAGTCCCTTTGATAAGAACTTTTAATTTGTATCATTTATTTAACAACTAATTTCTGTTGTATGACTACATAATTTTCAAATGTTGACAAACGTCATGTAATTAATTAAAAATACAAGTCTAATAATTGATTAAAGTGTCACTTTTTATTAAACAACTATGTCAACATCATGTGTTAATTAAGAATCAGATGATGAAATTATATACGCAAAAAGTTTTAGAATTATTTAAAATACTGTACAGAAAGTCAGTATCTTTGTCTTGATAAAATTGGTTTAAATTTTTAATTGCTCATACAATGTCCGTTTGTTCTTGATTGCATGTTATTTTGGAATATTTCTACTTTAATTTTAAAATATTTTCATAATATATTCGTGAGCACCGAATTGTTAATATTATTATATTGTGTATTAACAAAACCATCATTCAATCCGTGACCATTAGGCAATACAAGACAGATTTATTGGCAATAATTTCGATTTAATCAATTCTATGAGCCTTTGGAGAAACAATTAATTTAGTGGGTTTGAGTCTTCCATTATGAAAATATTGAAACAAGGATTCCTGTGGAGCTCTTGAGATGAGACATAATGGACACAATACACAGACTTTTCCTTTATCTTTTTCTTTTAATTTCTCTTTTCGCCACTAATTGAAACATATATTGCCAGATTATCAACATTTTGTTTGGTATAAAATTAATTCCCATATCCTAATTGGTATATAGTGAAAAAAATAAATAAAAATTATCAAGGCATATAATTAATCCAAGATTATTCTTGTAGAAAAAATAGATTAACAGGTCTCTTATAAGGAATAACTTGCCTTAAATATTTTGAAATAGTATTTTGGATGGAGTAGATTTTTTGTTGGAAAAAACTACGCCAAAACTTCATCATCCTTCTCCCGTTTAAAAAGAAATTGTAATTGCTGAAAAAGGTATGAAAAAAAAAACAGAAAAGGGCTGAAAAATGAAATTTTCGTGTGAAAATAGTGGCCTAACTTGAGGAGGATTGTGATAGGATTTTGATAATTTGTAACATTAAAAAAGGTAGAAAATGTTAATGAATCACCTAGTAATAATCCTATGTGTGAACTTGATTTTTATCCAAAAAAAAATAATCATGAAATTCATATTTATTTACCATCAATTCATTCTATTAGGCAGATAGTTGGAATGGGATTTGAAGATTGAGAGGTTAGTGCCATGTATGAAATATGAAGAAAATTTTGAGTGATATTAAACAATTATTTATATATATTATGTTTTAAGACATGTAATGACACATATTTGATTTAGATTAAGGTGCTCGATAATAATTTTACTACATCCGATGTATTATTTATAAGATATTTGAATAATGAATAAATAAATTATATTTATCAACCACATGCCTAATATATTATCTATGTAACATTTCAAAGAATTATCCTAAATTTAGATTATTTGGGAGATACTCTTCTATTCTAATCAAATATGGACAAAGATTTGAGAGGCATCTATTTGTACTGCAGGTTTCCTTTCACCATCAATGCCAATTATCTAGTACGGCTTCATTGGTCCTCCAACTTTAATTAACCACAAATAAATTTGGCGACATGGAGAGAACGTACAAAAATAATATAAATCAATTTTGAATGACGTTGAATGAAGATACGCATTGTGTTTTATTAGGTCAGTAGGATTCACATCAAGATTAGTTCGGCCCCATTTTGACGATAATAAAAAGATTGATTCAAATTTTCATTGAGCTCAACAATGCAAGTCTCCATCAAATTTTATTTAAAATTTTATTTATTAATTCTCAATCAAAGAATAAAAAATCATAATCGTGACGAAAATCAAATCATAGAGGAGCGGGATTTAGTCTTAATCATGTGGATTCTGACAAGATCAGAAACATTCAAAGTGTTTCCCATAGGCATGATAATACAAAAACTTATTATGTTAAATGTCTAATTGCTAACTGCTCAATTTGTTTGCTACCATTTCAATTCTTACATCATTATTATTTAAGGCTGAAAAAGTGTGAAAATAACAACACGATTATTCTATTGGGATTTGAAGATTGAAAAATTGAGGTGAAAACAAATATTTGATTGGACCAATGTTGTCGTTTAATATTTAAGATATACATATGATAGCACACTGATTTGAGAGGTTTTCATGTTTTACTTTTGTTATATATGTTCAAACATCTAGCATAATTAAGTTAAAGAATTAAATAAAAAAAAATCCTATCAATATTTGGTCCCCATCAATTATAACACTTTTAAAAATAAATAAATCTCTATTCATATTTGGTCCCCTTCAATTATAACACTTTTTGGTCCCCCATGTAAATAAAATAAACTCGATTTTGTATCGGTAGTAAATGAATCGTTTCGTTATATGGGTGTTTTTTCTTGGCGAATTATGACAAAAATTTCTTTTAAATCAAATTATTATCTAATATTAGACTGTCTTTCGAAATATCTATCAATCAAAAATAAATATATTTATACATTGAAATGTATAAATTAAAGTGAGACGTGATATGTTAGTACTTTTAATACTACTTTAATTGAATATATTTCTAAAAAAAACCATTTTTGCTTATCAATAATGTTGGTCGCCTTTCAATTGTTACTCCTTTTGGTCCCCTCTTAATCATACACAATTATTGACGAGGAAAATAATATTTATACTAATAAAGTGAAAACGAGTTAGTTAAGCACTATGCATCGAGCTAGCTAATTGTCCCTATTGGAATTTCCGTTCATGACAATTGCATCTGCTTCTAGAAGTAATCAACAAGTAGTGCTTTTGTGAAAATTTTTGAATTAACAAAAAAAAGGTATATCCCTTTGGAATATGAAATTTTATATTTTATTTGATTTTAGTATTTTAAAAAAATAAAGTTAAACATTCAAATACTGAATACTCCAATAAAATATTTTCATTCCTTCCTAAAATATTATAAAAAATTCTAATTATTATTATTATATATATCTTTATATATATATATATTCAAATTATTTTATTAACAAAAAATATATACTTACATCATTCAATTATTATATTCATTTAAAAAAAATATATAATAATATAAAATAATATTGTGACACTATTAACCTCACACAATTTTACAAGTCATAATATTTATAATAGAAACTGTGTCATTAAAATTAAAACTAAATATACCTTACAATTTCTCTGTATATTCACACAATAAATGTTCCCAATTATTTTTTTGCAGAAACACTGAATATTACAACGAACTAATACCAAACAAACCTTAAATTCCCACTAGTTTTTCCTTTTTCATTTTCTTTTTTGGTTGGGCATGGGGCGGGGTTGGTATTTTTATTTTTATTTTTATTTTTTTTTGGTTGGATTTTCTTGCAAATACAATTAATTAAGATAGCATACGGCCAAATTAGGATAACGGCTTTAATATGTATATTATTATTTGTTTTGGACGTACCTTTGGATGAACCTGTACTAATTTTATATTGTAATTACAGAAAGTCCATAGAACTCTTTCAATCTGTGGATATACATTGATGTGCTATTCATGCACGGCCATAATTTATGTTTTTTAATGTTTATGATCTCTGGCTGATTTTGGTGTGTCATATTAGTGGTCACATATTCAAGATGCATTATATAAATTTGGGTAAGTAGAAAACATATTTTTGTGATAATTATTTTAATTAATTTTGTTATCCCACAAAAGAAAATAATTTTAATGATAAAATGTGAAGTGATAATGCCAAAATGGTCACTTATGATATATAATAAGTGATAATAATTTTATTTTATTATAGTAATAAATATCACAAATAGTGACAAGAATTATGTTAAATTTATAGCAATTGATAATTAATGACACATATATAATTACATGTTGATAGCAACACAAGCTTTATCAGAAAGTTAGTGATAATTTTTTACGTCAGTGGATTGTCATGGTAGATGTCTTAAAAATTGTCAATATCACTAACAACTTTTACATATATTATTTTTATTAATTTTTAGCAGTGATAATTTATAAAATTTGTTATTACTATTAAATTTGTGAAAATTATTATTTCGACAAATAAAAAATTCTAACCACTAAATATATATGATAAAAAAAATAAATTATCACTTAATATTTTGTCCTTAACATTCTTTTTTCTTATAGTGTAGCTTAATTCTTTTGTTAATCAAATAATTTGGGTATGTAAATTTGTTTTTAGGATTAGTAATTAACAGTTTTCTCCTTATGTATCTTTTATTTTCTTTTTTAACGTTAATGTATATTTTAAATTGTGTGAGGGAGGAAGATAAAAATATAATGGAATGAGATGGAGTAAATTATTTTTTTTTAAAAAAACTTACAATATGCCCCTAATTAAAGTGTTAAGAATAAAGAAACTAATATCTCTAAATATTTTCCAAAAATAAAGCTGCTCTAAGAGCAAATGATTAAATTCTTTGAGAACACTAAAAAAGTGGGCTTTTTCACCTATGCCTTCTCAAATTATGGAACTTGAACGTAGAATACTTCAATAATTATTCAACACATAATTAAACTTTATTCCAAATTTCAAGTTAGATAGACATCAACTTTGCAAAATATATATTTAAAAATTGGATAAACAAACGAAAAAAAATAGAAAAGTAAGGATAATAAACTAAAAACATCTCAATTTTGACACCGCCGTGGATCTCAAAAATAATTCTACGTGCATATATTATCTTATGACCTACTCTAAAAGTTATATTCATTTTAAATTCTGTCACAAAATTATATTTATATAGTTTTTGGTTAGATCTGTTTTTATGCCATTACCAACTTTACTTGTTAATTAGATTCAATTGTTATACAATTTGTTGTAATAAGTAAATGACAGTAAATTAAAATGACACACAAAATTTTTGCGTACGTTAAGTACAAATGTACTCTACATACACGAGGTTACCACCTGCAATAAATAATTCACTAATTCAGATTACAATTACAATAATAAAATTTATTCAAAATATAAAAACTCTTTCTTTACTAATGACGCCGTTTTTGAATAAATCAATTAATGAAGTTTCAATAAGATCCCATCGACTTTTAAGTTTGTACTATTAAACTCCCTTCAATTTTGAAATTTTTTCAGGCGGTAAACCGATCTTCTCCCGAAGATTTTCAAATTCTTCTGCCGAAAAATTGCGACTATCTCCCCTACAATTTTTACTAAACATGAAGCACATAACTGTCCCACAAATTAAGTTACAAGCTTTAGGGAAGAATCATTATTGAGGTAACTATACCTTATCATTTATATATACCATTCAGAAGTAGGCTTTTGTTTTTTATAGAACTCAATATGTCAAATTTTATGGTATATAACAAGTTCTAAATACCCTAATTTAACTCTTATCATTGTTTATTTTTTACTTTCAAAGCCATGCTGGAATACAATAAATCTACCTTTGTTATGGATATTGCACTCCAAATCTTCTATTGTAATATGTTTCATCTCTTATTGGAGTACAATTAATATACGTAAAATATATTGAATGACATCATTAATATATATTAGATATATAATCATAGTATTACGATAGGAGATGAAATAATAATCATAATAAGTGATCCAAACAGGGATATTTGTGTGCCGTTGCAAATTTTTTGCATAAGGTGCTAAAATAATGAAAGATTTGTGAAATATCATTTTTTTCGTGATGATTTAATGTTGAGCTTCCACGATAGGAATGACTGTATTTATATAGGCCAGTTCACTAAAGAGTACACAATTAATCTAGATAGAAAATTGAATCATTTAATTATTTGATGAGCAAGGGTTCATAATGAATATGGAAAACAACCATTTTTATGAAAATATAAATTGTAAACCCATTAAGTGTAGAGTACATGATATCCGTTGTTGAAAAAAAAAAATTAATTTCGACATTATATAACTTTTGATAATTAGAATCAAATTCTAACTTATAATAACTTATAATTATTTGATCTAAAGTCTTGCATTTACTTCTACCTCATATTGCCTATCTCATATTGTATAACATCATATTATGTCACACGTGAGTATATCAAGAGCAAAATATATTTTTTCATAGTATTTTGTTAATAATGAATTTTGGTGAACAATCATTTTTTAACAAAACAGAAATTATAAACCCGTTAAGTTTAGAACACATGGATATAAATTGTTGAAAAATAATAATTTCAACATAGTATAACTTTTGATAATTTAAATCAAATTCAAAATTATAACAATTTATAATTCTTTTGGATCTAAAATCATGCATCTACGCCTATCTCATATTATACAAACTCGTGCCATGTCATATACGAACATATTAAAAATAAGATACATCTATACGTAGTATTTTAGAAAGTTCACGCTATACCCCACAACTAGTGGTAATATTTCAAGAAAATTCTAAACTAGCCACTAAAATTTCATTGGTGCGCAAGAACAACAAATAGTCACACACTACCTTGCTATTATTTTATTTTTGTTCTTTTAAGAGCTTTTTTCCATCACTATATGTAATTTTCAAAGTTAATGAGCCAAACCAGGAATTTTATGTACATTTATTATGTTTCAGTATTTAATTTTTCTGAATATTTATTTATGATTTGGTTCTTCATATATATATATATATATATATATTTCTAGTGTTGAGTTCTTTTATATTTCTTCGAAGTGGGTTTTTTGGAAGAACCAGTGTCACTACCCCTTTAAAATTTAGAAGTAATGAACTGAAATTGTATTGATTGTTCTTAAATCCATAGGTGCAAATAATAAAATGTATACAAGAAGTGGACACGAACATCTTTAAAAACACACAATAATCACTTATTCACAAACTACGAAACACCCACAACGTCTATTGTTACAAAAGACTTACATTTATTCCAAAGTTCGACGAAAGACAAATTAAAACTTAACATTTTCAGCCCCTCCACAACCATATAATAATCAACATTTAAGTACAAATTAATTCAAACACCACAGAAATCCTTGAGTATATTTTGGGATCTTCGGCCGTAATCTGTATCATAAAACTTTAGCAAATCAACATGAACAAATGGCTTGAATTGCAGGGGATGTTCATCATCAACAAGCTCCTCTGGTACTTCCACCATCTTGCTGAGGAAAGAAAATAGGGCAATTGTGTATCTGGTTTCTTTTCCATTCTTGTCCATGGTGACTTTGTGGTTGGGAGAAAGCACCTTGTCATTACTCCATGCCTAAATTAGCAAGCATCATCATTCTGTTAATAATTAGTTCTACGTATTATTGCTTAAATACTAAATATTTACTAAACATATTCGTCCTTATTGACTGACTTCGTTAGCTAGGGATGAGTCGTGCAGAAATATTTTTTTGAAACTAATTGAATATAATAAATGGTACTATATCAAGATAGGATCATGCATAACCTATATACCCAATATTTTTATAAAAAAAAAAAAATGAATTGATTTTGGTTTTCATGATAAGCTTTAAATTGATCAATCTAATCTTCCTAACGTTTTAGCTCGTCATCATGCACATATCCAATTTCCTGCTTTTTTTTATAAAAAGAAAAAAAAGGTTTGCCATACTATATAATCCATCAAAATTATCTTCTTAGTTAATTTTAACCAAATTTACTCTCTACAATCATTTGATAGAAGAAATTTATTGATTTTTTTATCAATCAGAAATTTAACAACAAAAATGATGAACTGTGCTACATTTTTTATATAATCACCTTGCATGCATCGCCAGCCATGACGACAAAAGACGATGGTGGGAACGTGACATTAATCCATTCGCCGTCTCTTGCCCTAATTTCCAGGCCAGAAATGTGATTCTGATAAAGTATAGTGATGAAGCTCTTGTCTGTGTGGGAGGGAAAAGCCATGGTAGTCTCTCCCACTTCGGGCGACCGATATTTCAAGAATCGAAGAAGATACGTCGTTGCTTCGATGTGCGACTCGACGTGTTTCTGCACACCATAGCTCTCAAATAGCATCCTGATCACAAGTTTTTCTAGTTCTGCAACAGTCTTGGCAAAGGACATTGAGCTCTCACTAAAAAAAAAAAAATAGTATTTAATGACTATCTTATCTAAAAATTTATAATAGTAAAAAATATACATATTCAAATTTTTTTGGATAAATCAAAAGTAGTAGTGTCATCCATACCAGAAAGAATCATTTCCATTGGCCCACATGAGATTGGTAAAACTTTGAGCTCCTTCAACGGTGGTTGCATAGTCAATGCCTAAGCCTTCATGGAGGGGCACAATGGGCATTTGACCCACATAGCCATGGTAGGGCTTTTCATTTATGTTTTGTACTTTAACTTCAGTGGGAAGATCAAACAAGTCATCAGCTGCTTGGAAGATGGATTTGTGAAGTTGGGGTGAGATTTTGTCATACAATGCTACAAAACAGCCATGGTTTTCAAGGGCCTTTCTTATGTCTTTGCATGCAGATGACCAAGAGCTTGAGCCTGGCTTCATCATCTCCTCCTTGGTGAAGTCTACTACTACAAGCTCAGGGAGAACTAGGGAACCCATGATTCCTTCTGGTTTTCCTTTTTTTTTTTTTTTTTTTTTTTTTGGCCCTTCTGTTTTTGGAGAATTTTGGCTGAGGAAGAAGGTCAAATTGGGATAACTAGCACTTTTGTGTGGTCTTTTATAGTGTTTTTTAGTGGAAAATGTAGGATTAATTTTGGATTGTAATTATATAGATTTATTTGACCTATTTGATGTTATTTGATCAATGAAATTTAGGTTTTGTTTGCTAATTTGACTATTACATATTAGGTTAATTAGTATCCAATTTTGATATATCAATTTTTTTAAATTATAACTAGTACGCAAGGAGATTTCTTGTCGTGCAACTTTTTTTTTTTGTTTTTCAAGAAAGCGATGTATTAAATTATTCATTGCATTAATATAATAAAAGCTAATTAGAACAACTAACAATTCTTTAGCACGGCAGATTACATACACTTATTTGTATTTAGAATGTCAAACTCTGGAGAGGTTTCTGTAGAAGAAATTACTATCAAAGTAATTACTAGACTCGAACTCAAAATCTTTTAAAGGATGTATGACTGAGTTTATAAACTCTTTAAAATATATTATAAAATATTTGAGAGTTAAGTTTTCTAAAATATTTGATAATTTTTTTAGAAAAAGAACTTATAAACTCCTAAAATAAGATGTTAGTATTTAAAAAAATAAGAAGATCTTAATTTATTTTTATAATATTATCTTATTTTAAAAATCTTGACATACATCTTTAATTTTGATAATTTTAATTATAAAGTTATCATTATTAATATCTTATAAAATTAATGATCTTATTTTATTCAAATACTTTAATAATTTATTGTTAAAATAAGATCAAACATATTATAAGATGCAGTAGTTTATAAGATCTTTTAAATGAGTTTAGTCAAACACCCTCTCTTAGTAATAGAGTTTTGGAACTTTTTCTTCACCATTTGCGTAATAAACGGTCCAATTCGATTTTAGAAGTTATTAAGTTAATTTTTTTATTTAAATAGACGGAAAAATCCAAAACAAATGAGGCTCATCTGACATATAAATAGAGTTTGTCTACAGATGAAGAAAGAAACGTAATACCATAATTATATGTGACTGATTTAAATTAATTTAATTTACCCTTTTTATTATTGTGTGCTTCAATAATTCAGGCTTGTGCAATTAATTTTAAATTCTAAAGGCCATACAGACAGGAAGTATCATAACAGGATCATTCAAAAGGCTAAACCTTAATTATTAGAAGATTAAGTCCTTGTCAAAATATTAAATACAAAATAATAATTGAGGATTTTATGCTCTCGTAATCGGGTGGACCAGATAATTACTTCTTGTCCTCAAAAATTTTAAATGAAAATTTCGTGAGGTTGACGTAGGAAATTTGTATAAATTGACAATAAGATCGAGCCAGCTGGTGTGCGTGCACATGCACAATTAATTGATAATAAGGTCGAGCTAGCTGGTGTGCGTGCACACGCACAAGATCAGATGAATCTATTGTCCTTTTTGCCAACATTTTATGTTGTAATCAGATCAGACCGTGCTAAAGTAGCGACAAATATTTAGACTCAAAAATTAAATAAATATGAGGTATTGATTACGAATTTTGCATTTGTCTTTTTCATATTATTATACTTCTATTTAAATGATATATTTTGATACATGGTTGTCGTTTATATTTTATTAAGTATTGATCGATATCATCTTATATGTTTAATTATTCGAAATAATTTTCTGAAAGAAACTCAAGAAAATAATCTCATAATTTCCAAATGATAGATACGTTTTACCAAAAAAAAAAGAAAAAAAATGATGTATAAGTATATCTATGATGTTATTCTAATAACCAATCATCTATTTGATTCATAAATTCCTTTAATTAATCATGTTTTGGGTTCAATCAATGGAAAAATCTAAATCAAATACGGTTTCAATAGTACTATATAAAATAGTTTTGTCCATATATGAGTAAAATGATGCTATAAAACTCCATTTCAAATCAATTTTGTGGGAAATTTGTGAATTATATATATGCAACCATTATAGAGAGCTCTTAATTTATATATTTATTTAATATGTTTAATTAATGTCATTGTCCAACTTTTAATAAGTTACTCAAGTGACAAAATTGTAATAAGCCATTACTCAAGTGACAAAATTGTAATTTGAACTCATGTCTTTCAATATATTTTTAATTGATAAATATGAGCTTAAGGATAAGGTGATGTTTTTTATTCTGTATATATATATATATATATATATGAAGATCATAATTTTATTATTTCTCAATTATATATATATATATATTTATGTATATAGTTATAACTTGGCAAGTACTAGCACTTAACTTGTTCAATTTTTTTATTTCATTCTTGTATTTGTTTTATTATATCAGACGATAGATTCAGCTACAACAGAAGAGCATGTCCGCCTGTAATGTGAGAGTACCAATATCTTTAGTTATTAAGCAATATTGTAATTAAAGGAAGTTGAGAGCAAGAAACAAAAGGGGTACAACTTTTGACATGTAACAGACTATAAATCTACTAATGGCTAAAGACTAAGGACCAAAATCATTTTAGAAACAGAGTTTAGGGACTAAAGTGATAATATGAAAGCTATTTTATCCTTGTAGAATGATCAAAACATTCAAGGAGATCAATTTTATTTGTCTGTAATTTGATAAATTGTTGTCTCTACAGCAATAATTGTGGCCTTAGAATTTAGTCGATTTATTTCAAGTAGGATGCGGAACTAATAATTACCTAGTTTGCTATTATGATATATTTTCTATATCGATTTTTTTTTTTTTTTAAATGAAGTTACATGATGAAATGTAATTTTTCGTTGTTGTTAAAGCAATGACAAAGTAGCTTATTTATTTATATTTTTTTCAATTTAATTGTGGTCTTACAGTTTATCTCAACCAAACTAAGTTTTGTAAAATTTCTTTAATTTAAAGATAATTTTTCTTGAATTAAAACAAATTGTATAGAACTGAATCTGATGTTCCTAAATCCAAATCAAATAGTACTATAACTTTGTCAATGATAACAAACATGTTCATTCCCCTTACATGAGTACAAACACTTGTAATTTATTTATTTATTTATTTTAATGTTTTTTTTTTTTTTAACCACCAAGACTGAAAACCAATACAATCTCAATACTACACACAAAACATCAACAATATATCCATGCAAAAGCACACAAAGGAAAATAACTCATATCAGACTACATCTGAAAAACAAATACATAACAAATTATTCTCAAACACCACAATAGGTTCTGATAGCACTCTCAAGTCTCCTGTTCTCTTCTTTGCTGTAAAAATCAAGAAATTTGAGGTGATCAAACGGCTTATATTGCAGGGGATGCTCGTCGTCGACTAGTTCTCCTGGTGTTTGCACCATTTCCTCCATGAATGAGAACTGTGCAATGGAGTATCTTGCTTCTTTTCCTTCCATAGTCACTTTGTGATGAGGGGATTTTATTCTGTTATTGCTCCATGCCTAGTCCAACCAAAGTATATCTTAAAATTTTTAGCAAAATCACTTCTTAATATATATATATATAAAAAGAAAAGAAATTAGAAGTAATAAATTCAAGAAAAGTCGCACATTTTAACTTTTTAATATATGTAAAATGATCAAACTCCTACAATTTCAAGGACGTGCGAACAAAGCATTAAATCCCTTGAATGAAATTTTGCAAAAAAGCGTAATATTTATTTATAAATAAATCTTCAATTGTCTTATATTCTAAAAAGTGGTTTGTCTTCACATTTAGTTTCAAAAAAAAAAATATATATATATATATATATATAGACCGAATATATATGATTAGAAGCTAATGCTCCCTATATCATGTTAATGATCTGCCTAAAAATGCATGTTCTTACTCGAATATAAAGCAAAATATTTAAAACACGAAACGAATTGTATAAGACAAATTATTTAAAAATATTATGCATATGAAAATAAAACTCACCATAATTGCATCGCCAGCCATAACGACGACGGATGAAGGAGAAAGCTCATGAACACCAAACCACTCACCATCTTTGGCTTTAATCTCCAGACCATCTACTTGATTTTGATGGATTGTGGACATAAAGCTCTTGTCTGTATGAGACACAAATCCCATTTTATTTTCATTAATCTTAGGTTCCCTGTATTTCATGACCCTGCAGAGATAGTTGGCTGAACTTATGTGGGATTCGTAGTACTTTCCCACTCCATAGCTCTCAAACACCATTTGTACAACTATTGTTTCCAGTTCTGCTGCTAACTTTGTGTACAAAATAAGATTTTCACTGAAAATAAATAAGAAGTACAAAGGAGAAAAGGATATTAGAACAAGAACATAGATATTACAATGTAGTAAAACATTTTTATTGTATCCTAGATTTCTAAACAAAGGACAAGGAAAACTAATGAAATGAATTCCCTTACTTTTCATGTACTCGAATTGAACTAAGTTGTAATATTTTCAAACATAGGCCAGTTGTAGAATTTCTTGATTACGTCGTATAAAAACAAAAGCACGTATTTTTCTCATTAAAACTCAAAATATAAACGAAAAACATTTTTTTTTCTTTTTTGAAGAGTTGAAGAGGAAGAAAATGTACCTGAACCCATCATTTCCAGTTGGCCACATGACTTTAGAGAAATTCTGAATTCCTTCAAGGGTATTGGCATTATCAATACCCATACTTTCATAGAGAGGAATTAGTGGGATTTGGCCCACATAGCCATACAAGGGCTTGGTGGACTTGTTCTGGACTTTGGTATGAGTTGGGAGATCAAACAATTCTTCCAGGGCTTGAAAAACTCCAGTGTGTATTTCTTGGGTGATTTTATCATACAATGCCACAAAACAACCATATTCTTCCAGAGCAGAAATCACTTCATTGCATGACTTGGACCATGATTCTGTCCCAGGTTTCAAGTTTTTGTTTGTGAATTCAATGACAGGAAGTTTGTGTGGTGTGAGCGAACCCATGAATGTGTGTGTGTGTGAGTTTTCCTGAATCTCAAGAAATAGTTATGGGAGATAAGCAACTATTTGCTTATGCATTCATGTTTTGCCTGCTTTATAACTAGACAATACTGTTAATATTTTACATCATTACTTGTAAATGATAATAAATTGTCCAGGTTAAATTACAATTTTGTCTGAAAGTTTCATAAATGAGTAGGGCTGATATCTGAATTATGATTCTGATATTATATTAAATGACTATTTTATTTAAGAAAATTTATTTTTTATAGATGAAGATATTTAATATTTAAATTTCTCTAAATGTTCACAAGTTTTTATTTTGAAATTTCATAAGCTCAAAGTTTAATTAATATGCAGATTAATTTGTCGAAACTAAATGAAAAATTATATAGTAGGAATGATTTGGTAAGCATTATTTATGTTTAATATACATTATGTAAATAATTTTCTCAATACATTACAGTTGTTATGAAAAATTAAAAGATATAAGAACAATTGATATATATTTATATATATACACCTATATGTTTGCGAACGTGTGCACAATATAGATGTTATTGAAATTTTATAATTGAAAGTATCACTTCTTCAAAGCTATATTTGTTATGCAAATATATAACAAGAACTAGCAATTTTGTATAACGAAATTAGCATCTTTTACATATTCATAGATTTACATATAGTAATAATTATAGCACAACTTTAACATGAAATACCATGTTACTGAATATTTCACGAGTTATTACATAAAATTTATCTGTTATAGTTTTAGTTAGATGTACAATCACATACGTCATTTGTCATTTATATATTAATTTTTAAATTGTTTATAAAGTTATAAAAATAATGATATGATTTAATTAATCTTATATAATCACATTATATATGTTTGTCTACTTGTACTTTAACTAATCTTATAGAGTGGAATAAAACTACAGACCAAGCACATAGTATTGGTCTAACAAAACAAATGATAGGTTTTAAGTCTTAATCAGCTTGGTAAAGTACAAACTTTGAAGATAAGTTCCTACTAGCAAAATTGATGGGTACAATAATAGACAAAAAAATTGGTTATTAAGTCGGTATCAGGTAAATACAAAAAATCTATATCATATCAAATCTAGATATCAAAGTTGGATTTTGTACATTTTTTGTTTGAGAAGAGAATCGTCTTTTTCCCTAAATTTCTGAAGTTTATTTTATGTTTCCAATCACGTGTGATAGATTTTTTTTTTCCATAATATTACTGCAAATTCATTGATATGTTGTTTTCATAATGGGTTACAACAAAATCAACACTTTGATTATCGAAATCAGGTACGGAGTTAGGGGCTGGCAGAAGTAGCTAGCGCCCCAGCTCCATTAAACTTTTAAATTAGTAAAAATATTATATATAAAATTATTAATTAATTTTGCCTCCTTTCTAAAAATTAAAAATACTTGTTTTATTTATTATTTTTAAGAAGAAAAAAAATCACATCCGTCAATTTCCATGTTATGGCTCTAATCAAAATGAATAAGAATTCTCATTCAAAACGAAACCACTAATCTTTATATTTTTTTTTTATATCCAATTATCCAACACTTGTACTCCGATTAAATCCTAGAGAGAATACCTATCCCTAAGAATACGCTTTAAGTAAATTTGGTTGTCTGATATCCACAGTGTACTCACAACTTGTCCTGTTTTCTACAGGAACATCAATATATATAGATCGATATTTCTCTGTAACTTTATTAGATTTTTCAGAAATTCGAATCATCGACACTTATATTTGTACCCCAGGTGTTTTGCACTGTGCCATTTATTACTCAATTAGTATCTTAGTATTAGTGGGTAAAGGAAAGGTAATTAAGACCCATACGTAAGAACTCAAGGAATAACATGCAATATTTTTCTTAATTTAAAATATTCCCTATTATGAATCAAACGTAATAATTAAAAAATACAAAATAAAGGTTAAATTAGGCTACATCCACACATGGGGAGAAAAAATAATTTTCAAAACGATCAAGATATAAAGAGAGTGTAAAGTCTTCATAGCAACCCTAACCCCTAGTATGCTTCTTTTATACCATACCATAATCTCTCATACATGAAATAGTTGTTACAACTCTTGTAAATTCAAGAAAAAGCCACTTGATTGTTGGATTAGGAATTCAATACAGATATTAAACATTGTCATTGTGCATTCCAATTTTGTCGTTAAGTGACAATAATTAGTATTTAAATTATCATTAGTGATACATATATAATTATATATAATATTTAAATTATCATTATTAACAATTAGTGACACATATATAGTAATAATATTTTATCGTAAGTATACATTTAATACAATTGTCAATTTGAACTCAATTCCTGTTAGCGGTGTAAATAAGTCAAACACGTTATTATTCAAACTTGTTTGAATTTTATCGAGTTTCAAAAATTGTGTTTGAACTTGATTTTTGATTGTTAATTGAGTCGAGTTTGAACAAACTTTAATCAAATTGAACACGAATCAAAATTGAGTAGTTTGATCTTTTTATACATTTTTTTATATTTTTTTTCACTAATCGAATCGAATTCGAGTCAAACTTCAAATTTTATGAAACGAAAAAATATATTAGAATTTGATTGTTAAATTAATAAATTGAGCTCAAATCAATTTTTAATAATTGATCTTGAATCGAATAATTTGATTTGTTTTTCAATCCTAGTTCTTGTCACTCTCAATATTGTTGCAAAAAAATTTATTATGACAAAACAACAATTTTTATCACTTATTATATGGATTTACAACTTTCACATAATCTTTTGTCACTAATTTGTGTCTTTGTCTAATCCCAACTCAATTGGTCAATAGATTAGTATAATTAAATTTGTTTAATCATATCCAAACCATCTGCGATACATACATTTAAATCATAGTAAAATAGAAGATCCGATTAATCAAGATTATGACCTCGAAGGAGGCGGAATTTATGGTCCCCTTCTATAATGCAGTATTATACAATATCTTCTCAACTCTAAATAAAGCGCAAAAATCCATAATTTTTTTTTTTTTTTTCACTTGATGCAAAAAAAGTATGGATGTTTATTTTTAAATGTAATTAGTTGAATTAAATCCCTAATCAGCATATTTTTGTCCCATTTAACTTAGTAAAAGAAAATTTTAATAGCAATATTAATAATTGAAACGTCGCTATATAAGAGGCATAAGATTAATAAAATGTTTACTTAGTTTTGTGACATAAATCCTTGTTTAACACCAATCTCAATTTAGCCAACTCATTGGCTGAGTGGTCCTTCCTACTAATAGTTTTATAGTTTACATTGAAAAAGATATTAATCGATCTTTTTAAATTCAAAGAATCTTATTAAGCTATATACTGTCATAAATATATATGTGAAAAAATATTTTAATTTATTTGAATACTATGGTCCGTTCTTTATTATAGTATAAATTTAAAATATTTTAATTTTTTTACTGGGATTGTAATTTTTTTTTAAATACTAGTAATTATTATGTTGATAATCGTTATTTTTCAATTATATATAAATTGACTTAACTAAATTGTTCACATTTTTCATTTACTTATTTTTATTTACATAGTTACTTAGAGGTCTTATTATTTGGTAGACCTAAGTGAAACTTTTTTGCTAATGGACCGACTAATCTTCGCTTGGTCTTTGTGTTCGAAAATGCGCCCAGTGACAGAGGTCCGTTATTTCCCAGTGGGCCCATTTATGAAATTGGGCTATTAAATAAGGCCCAAAGGAACGCCTCATTATTTCATTGCTGGGCCTTTGTGTAGTTCATTGGTGAATTGAATGGTAGTCCGCATGCCCTTATATAAGGAAATTTTCCAAGAATTATAAAGCAATTAAAAAAATTAAATATAAGTTTCAAATTCGATATATTAAGAATATCTAATAAAAATAAGACATTATTTTTGGAAAATATTTAGGACCGTGGATTAAATTACTACAATATGCACATAATTCTCATTAGGCCTAAGTGTGAGTCCATGATTGAATAATTTTTTTGGTAGTTAAACAATTGTGAATGAGAAATTGTTAGATTTAATGTAGATTACAATAGATTTTTTGGAGTTCTATTTTTGGGGTATATGTTTTTTTTTATTTTTCCATTTTTTTTGGGGGTGTGGTTTGCAAAACAATATATTTTGAATCAATATATAAAAGCATGAATGACTATTTAAATACAATAAATTTTCAATGACTATTGAATTAATAATGCCAACTATATATAACTCGTCTACAAAACGAATACAAAATTTGATTTTCTTTTTTTTTTTTTGGGATTTAATTCAAAATCTCAAAATTTTAGAATCTTAAAAACTCAACTTTAGCACTTGAAGTAGATTTTATTGGTCTATAGTGTGCGAGTATAATTGATTGCTTGAGATTTTATGCCTAAAAAATTATATTTTTGAGCAAAATAATGAGATAAAGTAGTTTTAGAAAGAGGAGAATGATTTTGAAGGATGTGTTTGGATGAAAGATATTAATAAATATAGTTGATGTGATTTTTCCTTTTTTTTTTTTCCTAAAAGGTGTTTAAATGTGAATCTATTTTTACATAAATTTATAAAAGTATAATAATTATAATTATTGTAACATGTCTTTCTTATGAAAATATATATATTTGGATGTGGATATATTGTATTTTGAAGGATTTTTGAAGATAAACTCAGATCTAAATATATTTTTGTGGAAAAAACATGTCTTGAAATGATTTTTTGAAAAATTATCTCATAGGCAAGTTATGGCCTAAATCTATTAGAGTCATTTGACCTTGATTGTAATAATTGAGTTTTATCTTTTAATTTTGTATGGGCTCAAGCCCACGGGCTTATTATGTCGAAATTGTTGGACTTGTTGAAGAATATTGCTAATTTGTGGTATAATTGAGGTATTCGCAATTTTATCTAGTTTAGAAGGGCTTCATATTGGTTGAAAAGATTCGAATTGATGAGCTCAACTCATGCCCAACAAAAGACGTGGAAACTAATCCTATTCTTAGAAAGAGTCCTAGTCTTAGTATGTTAAGTGTCTTACTTTTATTCAAGCTCCTTGAGTTACCTATAATTCGTTTAATAAAATCTTATTTGTATTCAATTATCTTATTATTTTCTTGTTGTATAAGATCTTTATCATCTTGAAGGTACGACATGCTATTACATTCTAGTATTATTTTTCGTCCTTTTTGATTCTTTATTGATTTAACCATCAAAGAATTTTGGATAAACAACTTCCGACTCTTATTTTGTAGGCATTTCAAACGAGGGTTAAGAGATCAAATTATTAAGATTGTGGTTCTTGATTCGTGCTAATTTTGATACACATCAACAACATAAATAATTGCTTTTTAATTGGATAAAAAAAAAAAAAACACATTTAAATGCAATTGCATAGGCATCATCCAATCAATTCAATTACCATTCACCATTTCTCTAGAGCTGACAAAATTGATTGGACAATTAAATGCTTAGACAACCCTAACTTTCTACCAAATTTTCCATCAAGGTAAAGTTAAAATGGTAGGGGTTCATGCTAACCTCCACCTTAAAAAAAAAAAAAAAAAAGCTTAAAATTAAATATGAGGGCTTGGGCTACACTTTTTAGGAGGACCAAAATGCTATTAAAAAATCAGAAAACAATTTATTGTGAAAGAAACCTTTTTTCTTTGTGTGTTGGGCCTATGTAGAGATTAATTAATTGGGAGAGGACCACATTCATGTAATTGCATAGACAACTTTCATAGCTAAGTGAAATAAAAAACTTGTGTCAACTAAGTTCCAACATTGCAGTTTGTATTTATATGTGCTGTCCAAAAGATTTTACTGCCATTAAGCCTAAATTGTCCTGAATTAACATAATTCTGCTACCCTTTAAAGATTTGTAAAGCTGCTACCCATTAAAAAAAAAAATGGGAGCAAGCATGTAAAAAGTTTCATCTTGATAGTAACGGCAACAACGACTTGGTTTAAATTCAAATTTAGTTAATTGGGCCGAGTGTTTACTATTATAAATAGGTTCAATGTGAATTTTGAATTTTTATTTTCAAATATATCTTGTCTCAAATCCATTCCTTTCATTTTTTTTTTAAATTTGTTATATATGTTTATGTAATATTTTATTAAAAATATTTATTTTTATGAAAATTTAGTGTATTATTTTTAATATATATATATATTAATATTTTAATATTTTAAAATAATAAAACAGGTTTAACCCGACGGATACTAAATATTTTTGATGGGATGAGTCTCCAATTTGGCCCGTCGTATTTTCATTTTACATTTGGATTGATATTATAAAAAAAATATGGCACAACTAAAGCAAAATTGAATATTTGACAAAAAAAATTAAATCTCTAAAGGCTATTTTAAGTAGAAGTTATATCAAACTCACCAGAGCCTCCTCTCTCTTCGTCGCTTCTCGCCTCGACCAGTCCTCCATCACTGCTCTCTAATTTTTAAATGTGAAAGTTTATGCATGATTTAAATATTATTTAATTTTAAGATAAGTAATAAAATATAAAAAATGAATAATATAGGATATATAAATATTAGCTTAAATTAAATCTAAGAAACTTATTTTTAAGTGAAACAATTTTAAATCATATTTACATTTCAATTCTATTGAAAATCAATTTATGGGAAGAAAGAAATATATAAAAATCTAACTACTATCTAAATTCATTTACTTTTTGTTTGAATTTAAGATAAGTTAAAAAATGGAAGCCAAAGAAGATAATTGTTTGTGAACAAAGTAAACTTATATTTCTAGCGAAATTACATATAGCCCCTTCTAGATTTAGGTTTATTACCATCTAACTTGAAGGGACAATCAACAATGGGCAATTGTCTAAATTAATTTGCAAACAATAGCGTGGACAAAATATAAAGTTTTTTCTTATCATTTCAGTAGCAAAAGTTTTAGGGAATAGTTAAAGCTGAAAGGGTGAAAAGTTAGATTTTTGGCCATCATTTTCCGACTACCCGAATTACTAATGATAGAGGTAAGAACAACATTGTCACAAATCCAACTCAATATTTTACATCGATATATTGTACTCTCTCGACTAGCTTCGTGGCCCAGTACTAAGTAGGCTATGTTAAGGTATTACTAGGTCTATTAATTGAGATTAATCATTTTTTTCGCATGTGTTGACATTCCCCTATTTAAAGGGAATTGGATGTAATTATCCCTTATATAATTTCATCCATTTTGAAAAATCATACATTGATTTTCATTAAATATTATTTAAGTAAAGTAGATATCTATCGAAATTCACGAATATCATCAATATCTACAACAGAAATAGTAATTACTAAACCAATTTAATATCATATGTATCAAGATTGCAAAGATGTCGGAGGCGAGAAGAAAACATAAAATTTAATCAATTCTTAAATTATTTCTCAAATCCTTGGCGTGCATGATACAAAATACAAAATATAATATAAAATTATAATAAAAAATTCAAACTAAATTAAGTTTTTCATTCATATTGAATAACCAATTCCATGTAAATAGAACACACAATGTTCCATCTACTGTAAAACTATGACTCAAAACATGAGCTTCAACTTTGAACATTTTTGTGGAAGTAGCTTGTCATAAACATATCATCGCCTTTGGAAATTGAGTACCCTGATGGCAAAGGCAAATGTGAAAATGAAAAGAACAGTGAATGCAACAATCACCCCTGCAACGACTCCAAGAAAATCGTGCCTGAAACCAAAGTAACTTCTCATGAACTCTTTCACTGTTTGCTCCGGGTTCATATAGTCCTCTACATCTCCAAGTTGAGATGTACCTAAACCGTAAAGGGTCCAAGAAACGGGACATGCCCAATAATACCATCTCCACCACACAGGTATTCTCTGGTGTTGGCAACAGAGAAAAAAAAAAGAGTTAGAAACAGTTCAATTTTTTGTGTTTATGCAAGTGTATTGTTGTCGTAGGAGAATGGATCCATTTGAACTTACAGGGCGTGGAATGATGAACCCTGAGAAGAGGTTCCATAACGCGATAAAGAAAGTACAGATTATGGAGGCAATGTGGTGATTTGGTGCCATGGCCAATGACATCATGCCGTAGAAGGTGAAGTACAATAGTGTGAAGTACATGAAGAATATAAACCAGAAGAACTTTGCTGCTGTCCATTCAAATCCGACCATTGCATAAACGATGATGCCGTAGACTGCAGCTTGTGCAAATATATATGGAAATTCAATTGCAACCTGCAAGAGGGAGAGGTGTGAAATTTAATGAGTTTGTGATGAACAAGACTAAGAGTTTACAGTTAAGTAGATTATTACCTGTGCAATGGCATATGGCATGGATGAATACATTCCTGCTGCTTTTTCTCTGTAGAAAACTGTTCTCTCAACAGCAACGACTGGCTGTACTGACATAGCATTTTGGACGCCTAAGAAGAGGACAGATGCATACATAGAACCCATGACATTGAATATGTCTTGTAAATTACTCCTGCTCATTTCGAATCCCATGAAAGTTAGCATTTTTTATAATGTTTGATGGGCTCAAAAATGGCGTTCACTTATCTGTGTGTTGTGTTCTGTTTCGTAGTTACCTCTTAGAGCCAAGGTCCCAGAACATGCTTCCGAAGAGCAGTGCTAAGAAGGTTGTGAATAGAAATCTAACGGCAGTGTAAGGTGGATTTCGCCAGTACGACCAGTATTGTTTCCATAGGCAAGACATGCATTGGATGTGGAAGGGTTGAGAATACTGAGTAGGAAAAGATAGCTCTGTCGTCCCGGGGCGTGGTGTACTTAGTTCTCTAATGAGAGCTTTGGTCCTCCTGAAAGATTTCATACGTAAATGCAGCTTTTGATAGCAAATTGTTTGTAACATTTGGACCAAAGAAAAACAACGATGAAATCACATTATGAAACTATTCAATTGAAGAGGTAACCTGTATAGTTCGGAATTTTTATACATCTCAGCGAAATCAATTCCTAAGGCCATTTCCTGTGCTGAAGCAGTAACTTCCAGCATCCAAGTTGCTGGATTATAACCATCTTTGATTTTACTAACTCCTTGAATACCCTTTATAGGAAAGGAAATAATCCTCTTAAGACTGACTTCATAGAAATCTATTATTCTCATTCTTTTGTCTTTTCTCTTTGGCAAACTCACCTCAAAGTACTTGATCAGGTGGCTAGAATGGCGTCCCAATGGCCCAACATATATCTCTTCTCCTCCTCGTTTCAGTAGTAACAGCTGGTAAAGTAACTTTTAGTCAAAGAAAACACAAAGAAAATCAATAACAGTTACCATTTGCTTCACCTATTAAGTTGTTTCACCTCATCAAAAGCTTCAAAGATGTCAATGCTAGGCTGATGTATGGTGCACACAACAGTTCTTCCAGTGTCTACAGTGTTCCTGACTGTTCTCATCACAATTGCAGCAGCTCTTGCATCGAGCCCCGAGGTAGGCTCATCCATGAATATTATTGAGGGGTTTGCAACCAGCTCAACTGCAATTGTTAGCCTCTTTCGCTGCTCAGTTGAGAGACCGTCGACCCCTGGCAAACCAACTAGGGCGCCTCTTAATGGTGTAAGTTCTACAAGCTCCATGACTTCTTCAACGAACATCTGCAAACGTTTAATGACCATTTTCAACAAAATCAGTGGTACTGTAGTACAGTTATTCTGCTACAGTGTAACAGGTAAAAAATATTTGCATTATCTAATAAGTAATAACCAATTCAAATCTTTCTTGAACTCTCTCATGCTGTAACTTTTTTGTAGCTCCTCGGCTGTTACAAATGAGTTTAGCACTATTATACACTTGGTATTTGAACTTTTTTAACAAGATTGTCTCTGTCGTGGTTAACTACGTCTCTTCTATGCTTTAAAAAAATTCACTTGGAAAATTATGCAGATAAAAGATAATATAGATACTGATAAAACTGTGAAGAGATCAAAACAAGGATAAGAAAGGTTTAAGCTTGGGATTGGGTGTAACTTCCTACAAAGAGCTGATTTTTCTGCATCCACAGCTTGTGAAACTTGAATAAAGGGATGGATTGTCTAGGCAGATAAACTAACCTTTCTGGTTTTAACATCAACATCTGGAGCCAAACGAAGCCAAGCTGAAAAAATCAAGGATTCATGTACAGTAACATGAGGAGAATGGATATCATTCTGCTCGCAATATCCTGAAATTCGAGCAAATGTTTCTTGCTTTTTGGGGTACCCTGAAATTGTAATGTTCCCATTAATATATCCTCCTGTTTTCCGACCAGCCAGCACATCCATAAGAGTTGTTTTACCAGCCCCACTAACTCCCATCAAAGCTGTTAGAATACCCGGCCTGAAAGCTCCACTCACACCCTTCAGAAGCACCAGTTTATCCTCAAGAAAACCCCCGTCTTTCATTTCCTGAAAACCATTTAACAAAATTTGCAATGACTTTAGACTATATTCCTTTTCAATAAATGCACAGATCCAAGAAATCCATGAAAATTTTGAAATAATGACCTAAAATTTCTAAGTTACCTGTGGCATGTCAACAGAATATACGATTTCATCAAAGGTGATGGAATGTGGTTCAAATGGAAGAACCATTCCCCTTTTCCTCTTCTGATCAGCCTCTGTAGTGGCCCCAACCTGACTACTTACTCTAATCTCATCATCATTCTGATTGTTTTCACTTTCTTCTGGTAATACAGCTTGACCCTTTCCAAAAGCTACAGAATACTAGATTACTAATGCTACATGAATTTCTGAACAACTTGTAAAAGCAGAATTACAGAC
Source organism: Paulownia fortunei (assembly GCA_019321725.1). Lineage (NCBI taxonomy): Eukaryota > Viridiplantae > Streptophyta > Magnoliopsida > Lamiales > Paulowniaceae > Paulownia > Paulownia fortunei. The sequence continues at coordinate 21,183,981 of CM033112.1, read as the reverse complement.
ACTTACGATTCAGATAAGTAAGAGCTACCATGAAACATATGTTGAATAGGATTGTGAATCCAAATAATGCCCCTACTCCTATCCAGTACATGCCTGCTTCTGGTAAAAATCCTCGTGCCTTTAGAACTGCAACTCCTAATGTTTCATTTGTCTTTGCAACAACCTTAGGATAGAAACTTAATCAAGAATCAGCTATTTTCTTCAAAGAAAAAGTATGACTGCGGAAACACAAATAAATACTGAAATTTGGACTTACATGTTTCCAATTGTTCCCCCTAAATTCATTCACTACAATTGCATTCTGTGCATACATTAATGGGGAGGACCAATAAGCCCAAATCCACCATTTTTTTACGTCCACTGCAGCATCAACCAAAAGGGAGAGACAATTGAATAAATTACATGAGATCAAATCAAATGAGTATATGAATTTGATCTTTTGGTTTCTTCTATACCTCTCGACATGATAACGCCGCCCAATGTAAAAAGTAGGAACAACACAAATGAACCAAACACATTTGCAATAATCATGTTCCTTCCAATTGCTCCAATCAGTCGTAACAATCCACCAGCCATCTGGTTTAGAGCTAAAAGTAGCAGGTATTGTTTGAAAAATCTGTAGTAAATATAATTGATTAACGATCATTTCATGTCAATATAGTAACATATATCTTACTTCGTACTCATGTATGCATATCTGCAAAGAAATATACATGTAAATATGTGTGTGTGTGTGTGTGTGAGAGAGAGAGAGAGAGAGATGCATGCACTCTCAGTTGTTGCATTATAGAATTGTTTTACCTTCCAGCATTTGGGTCAAATCCTATCACATAGTAAGTGAGAAAAACCCAGGCCCCTACTTCAACAAATGAAATAGGTATCTTGAGTATCCATGAGGGAAGAGCGTAGACCCATGGCGGAAAAAAGAGAGAGTCTCTATGTTTGTAAAAGACAGGAAGTTTGTAAATTGTCATGGAAATCTCTGCCATTCCATTGAACATTATCAAGGTCGTCGCGAAAAACAGAGCTCCAAGATATATAAATCCATCGTCTAAAGTACGCCGGTGCATGTTAGTTCGGAGGAAGATTGTCATAGATACAAGTGCCATTATAACAACCTGAGAAACAACATAAGAATTGACAAATAATTAACTGATTTCTAATGAAAGATCAGGGAGAAAACAGGATACATAACCAACCTGCAAAATTTTGAAGAAATACACAAATGAGTTTCTCTTCATCAGCAACATTTCTCTTGAGGAGCATGCTTTCAATAAGTCTTTCGTTCTAGTGCGATATTTTCTGGTTGTTAAAGCAGCAGGGTGGCTTTTGCTCTTGTCGAATGGAGATGCAAGATTACCCTTCAGTGTCTGACCAACATGGAAAGATTGAAATGCCTCAACAAATTCACTCACTGTCACAAATCTGTAAGGCTCATCAACTCGCATCCAATATTGCTGCTGATCTTTCTTCGATGTTACCTGTAACAAAAGTAAGTCCTCATTGTGACTGAGTAAGAGACTCATACCGATAATCAGTTCTAATTATTATATACATACCTCTTGCAAGAAATCAGCCACTCCTTTCCTCTCAGGACATTTAAAACCCACAGATTCGAAAAATTCAAGGACGTTATCTCGAGGGCCTTGATAGACAATTTTTCCATCAGACAACAGCATGATATCATCAAATAGTTCATAAGTTTCAGGTGCCGGCTGCAGGAGTGATATAAGAGCAGTTCCATTGAGAATGTGTACATAGTGTCTTAGTGAATTCACAATTTGGAATGTTGTAGAACTGTCCAACCCTGTCGATATCTCATCCATGAAAAGAGCATTTGTTGGTCCAACCAGCATCTCACCTGTGATTTTAGTTTTAATATAAATACCCATTTTAGAATATATGTAGAACAATTCTTTTATTTGTTTATTTGCTTTTTATTTTCTCACAAACGCAGTTATTCTACCTGTTGTAACTCGTTTCCTCTGTCCACCAGATATTCCCCTTACTAGTTCATCTCCAACCATGGTATCTGCACAAACCTCCAGGCCCAAAATCTGCAAAGAAAGATGAGAATCATTTTCTTTTTATGATGGGGTACTTTTTCAAGAATTGGAAACTTTCAGGTTATTATACCTTAAGAACATAATCTGTGATTACGCTTGCTTCTTGTCCTTCTGTAGCAACAGCCTACGTGTGAAATTAATTGAGATTGACACCACATAATGAAATCATAGAAAAATTTCATATATCATTGAGAATCACAGATATGTTAAACATGGTTTAGACTTTAACTTCCTTAGATTGCCAGCTACAGTCACTTCTCTTTAAATTCGTTAAATTCTTGAATTCTTACCTTCATGAAGATATCAACATCCGGATCAGGCTTAATTTGCGCATTCTTTTCTCTTCTTGACAATTCTGACAACATCTCTGCAAATGTGACCACAAGATTGATTTGTGACCTTATTTTTCCATTGAACATATGGTAGATAACTGAGATAAAAATGAAAAGAAAACCATTTTGTTCTCTTACTAACCATAGCGAGATCCAATTCCCTGGCATCTTGCAGAGAATTCAAGAGTTTCTCTCACAGTCAGTTCTCCAATATGAACGTCATGTTGGCTAATGTACGCAGCAGTTGTTTGGGGTACAAACTCATTCATTGCATGCCCATTATAAGTCACACTTCCAGAAAACTGGTGTTGTGAAATCAAGAGTATTACGTTATTCATTTCTATGTCAAAAATGAAATTTCAATCAAATAGTAAATGTTTTAGTGATTGAACCTTCAAAGAAGTATCCAACTTTCCGGCCAAAGCCAACAACAGTGTTGTCTTTCCTGAGCTTGGAGGACCTAGCAGCAATGTCATTCTTCAAAAGGTACATGAAAAATTAGAAACAGAAGATTTTTCGAGAAATTGAAGTTATTAGTGATGAAGTAGTCTAAATGTAAATGCAGCTCATCAATTGCGTCTCCCACCTGCAAGGTCTGATGATTCCACTGACGTCTTGCAGAATAGAAATATGTTTCTTCTTGCTTGGAAGTATATGTAGATAGTTCAGAAATCCCTGTGGGGAAAAAGACGAGCTAGATTTAAGCTCTCTCCCAGTAAGAATATAGATAGAATCTAGTAATTTTCAAGAGCAAAACTTGATGACTTTTTACCTGCAATATGTTAAAAGTGAAGTTAAAAAAGGTAGGCAATGATCTGCTTCCTACGTAGGCTTCTGCACCAACAGTTAGATTCTCAAATCTGACTTCTATTGTTGGCAACTGAATACCAACTCTGAAAAACCACACACAATAAACACAAGGGGTATCACTCTTGGAAATCAGAAGGCATAGATTATGGGCGTAAAAAAAATTGTTTCATAGAATATGCAAAAATGAAACACATGTTTTGCTCATTTGAGGTCACCTGTCAATCCGGTCCCTAAGCTTCAGCAGAAACTTTTCGTTGTCTTCATCAGCACCCTTTAGCAGCCTCTCGAGCAAATCTTTTCGTTCTTGAAATCCAAGATTTCTTATATCAACTTCACTGGTAGCACCCCTTGATCCTACTAGAAGACCTTTTGTCAAACGATCATAAGTAGGAAGTTTTTCAAGTGCAGCCCACTTTAGTGCTTCTTCATCATCTTCGTGTCGTGTTGGATGTGAGAAAACTTCCAAGCCATCATTCCTCCAGAATGAGGAACTGTTTGCTCTCAAGCTACTACTTGCTTTATAAATATCACCCTGATCCATTAAAACCAAGACAGCAAAATGAAAACGCAACACTATCCCAATAACCTATAAAACTCTTTCCCGGATATTAGGCCAATCAATCTCTGATACAGTTCACATGAAGCACTGTAACTAATTCTCTGAAGTATGATTTTGTTTGATCAAAAAGGAGATGTTTAAATTTGCAATGCTCTGTGGAAGGCAGTTTTATAAGGCCTTGGAAGGAAATTGATCAGTGAAAAGACAATTGTCATATTTATCTGCCAGAAAAGTTGCAGCTGACCTGGTTTGGAGGGTACATATTTTTCCAGGAACACATGTTCTTTTATACATCTATTTAAACTGAAAGGCTAATTAAAAATCTAAATGTTGCTAAAAAATTTAGGATTCAATAGGGGTGGTTGGGAACTAATGACCTCAACTAAAATTTCCTTTAAAATTGAAGCATTGGTACAATCAAATAAAGCAGAAATAATTGCATCCTCCTCTTACAAAATGAATTTGAAGTAAAACTTTTCCGAAAATGATTTTTCGTATCATGTAAAATCAGTGGGAAGAAAAAGTCTTGAATCTAATGTTCTGCAGTCCGTGTGCATTTAAATTCCAGGCTTGCTTTTCTGTTGGGACCAAGCATGAAAAATTTGAAGAGGAAATTTTAGTGAGCATGGCCGGCCTGGATATAACAAAAAAAAAAAGTTTGTAAATCATATTGTATCCTCTGTCGCATTGAATCTATTGTCACAAGCAACAGCTACACGCTGCTTCTGCAGCTGTTTTAAGTTATTTGCACTGGTAAAGATTGCATCAGGTTTCATTTGATCTTATCGAACAGAATCGAAATTTCGTTAAATGGAATATACAAAAAAAACACTATATCTAATATCGAAGAATTAATGGTTTTGGTTATTAGTGATATTGTTTTTTCGGTTTTTCGGGTCACTAATTTGGTTAACCGAAATTTTCTGAAAAAACAAAAATATTAAATATTAAATATTAATTTTATTTATTTATTAATTTTGGTGTGAGTAAAAAATTGTATAAAAATAACTACTAAATACAAAAATATCATATAAAACTTATATATAAATTTCAATTCGGTTTGATCAATTTGTGTACACACCCGTAGTCCGTGTTGTTACAAAATAATTTTTATTCTCACGAGTTGGAATCATAAGAAAATATAAACAGTCGAGATAATTGAAACTTAAATCGTTTGCAAGAACCATCATAAAACCAGACAAAACGTCGATACTCTTGCTGGAAATTGTAACCTTACAATAGTCTCATTATATTTTTTTCCAAAAGGATGACAGAAGAGGACTTGCCTTGAATGTTTTATGTGTCCTTTTTATTTTTATTTTTTTCTCAATTATCATTGTACAGCGATTCAAAACAGGAGTAGTTTTAGTGTGGAGTTAGTTCGGATTCCAGCTTCAATGTTTTCGATGAAAACAATGAAAAAAATTATTTTTTGAAAATATATTAAGATTGTGATGCATGTCTAATTTTAATTTCGAAAGAGAGTTCAATAAATGTCATGTCTATGTTTTGTCTAATTAACGATGACATCATTATTTTATATTATCATATATTATTTTTAGATTAATATAATATTTGAACGATGAAAAAATATATATTTTTTATTAATAAGAAGATTTGAATTGATACAAAATATATATATAAATATATATGTATATATATGTATGTATAATAATAATTAGAATTTTGTTATAATATTTGGAAATGATGAAAATAATTTTGAAGGATTCATTTGATTTTATTTTTTGAAAATACTGAAACTATTGAAACTGAAACCGAACCAGAAGCAAACAAAGCCTAAACTAGCTTCTAAATCATCCCAAATTGCAATAAAACAGCCTAGACACATGCAAGATTGATCATAAACTGGTTAAGAAACAAAGATGTCAAAATCATTAACCAAAAAACCAACTTTTGAACAACAAATTCTTGGAAAGGGCTGTCTTGCCTCTACAGGGGCATCAGCTTAACTAAGATCAAACAAATACTAGAATCATTTCCACATAAATCTCCCCGGAAAGAAAAAGATAATTTCCAGGGGGGAACAATTTTTATTTTTATTTTTTTCAAATTTCCAGCAAATAGACCTTTCATATTTTCCATCAAAAAATTTATAGCATATGGGTTTCCTCCACTACACAGCAATTCATCCATATCTAAAGAATGTAGAAAAAGGACCAAAGGATAATCTGCAACTGACGCAACAAACTGAAAAAATAGCTAACTTACGGTACAGCACAAGCTGCAACTATATTTGTTTTGTCAACAAACTGTAGCATAGCATTGAATACTGATCCATTAAATAGATACATGAATGGGTGTTCTAGAATCCTGACTAATGGCACAAAGTGCAGCATAGATTAGGACATTAGGACTGCTGACAAAAAGTAGCTAATTTAAAGAGCCCTCAACTGGGGGTGGGACTTCATAATTGTCACAGCATGGAAGGCATCTCATTAAGTACACTCTTTAAATTCGACGGCATTCCCCTAATTCATGCTTCTAGATGGGAAGAGAATTTTGGACTCTTAAGTCTCTGTAAAACATTATTGCAGAAAGCAAAACATCGAAAACCAACCTTTCCCGTATTGCAGAAAGCAAAACATCGACAACCAACTTTACCCGAAAAAGAAAACGACAGGAGAAGAGGAGGGTCAGAGAGAGAGGAACATACAATATCACTAAACTCAAGACGGTACATATGAAGAAGGACCCTTCAATGCTGAATTCCATGAATATAGGCATCCGGCGAACATACACACACATAAGGAAACTTATGTGTGTGTATTCTGGTAATCAGCATAAGTTGTTTACGGTTTAATCATCAACAGTATATTCTGTTTACATTTTGTAAAAGCAAATTTTTGGGCTTTCTTAAGATTGTCTTCTAGAGCATATCTTGTATTGTTCAATCCATCTTTCTAAAGAAAGATGAATTGACACAGAGGCAGTCAGCCATCATTAACAGAAAATCCATAAACCCAATCAAATATCCAAACTAAATGCATAGTACTCAGAGACAAAACAGGGTAAAAAGGGAAATAGAATTTTTTGACCAGGGGAGCAAGCAACTTAAACCTATTTCATCTAGCTGTTACTGGTCTTATAGGCAGTTTTCTAAGTAATGATCCAAAAGCACAAAAGTTTTTCAACTCATTTCCTTTCTTTATAATACTCCACTTTTTGAAATTCCAATCAGAGAAACGACACAAGAGCGGATAGGCTTCAAGCGTTACACCATGGATCTTTTATGATCATATAGGACAGAGAAAATGAAAATGAAGTCAAGATGAAATAATGCTGAGAGAAGTAGGTCATAATAAAACCAAGTGATAAATAATAAACAGTAATCCGTCAAAATAGTTCTCTCATACAAAAATACCACACTCTTGGATTGTGGCAGCAATCATGGACTGTTTACTGAGGAGCATACGCTCACACTGGATATCTGAATGGTGCTATCAACAGAGGCTGCAAGTTTCCACAATCAGAAGTCTTCTCCCTGCTAAAACTAGATGTAGAGAACAAATGGTATTCAAATATTTTTCACCAGACAGCAATATGAGTTTTATACAGAGAGCACTCCTATACACAATATGTGTCTTACAGATGGTTAGACAACTTACACCTTTATAAATCCATCTCATAAATAGCAGTAAGGGCAACCTTGTGATGCAATACGCATAAAACACGGCATATTGGTACCTCAATTGATCATCTTATGGTAGGAATAAAGGCACAGAGAATGTTGTTTACAAGAAAATACTCAATTATTTCAAGGCAATTTATCATCAAAAAAATAGTTAAAAACGTCTTAAAGTAGTAGTTTTTGTAAGAGGCTAATTGTTGTTCTTGACTGCTTTAGCTATATGATGTGCTGCGATTTCTAATATGATCTGGAGCCTCCCTCCCACCTTCCATCCCTATTCCTCTCTGTCTCGCAAACACGGACACATGCACATAAACTTTTGACACAATATAGACATGCACACAAACGAGCACACACGCTTACACATAAACATACACAAACTTCCCTAGTACATAAATCCCTCCCTCCCGCCTCTCTCCCACAGACACACACATTTTGACACACATATACACGCATATATCTATGCACGTGCGCTTGCGCTGAGATCATAGACTCCCATAAATATGATACATTTTACAAAGATGAAGAACGCATCAGAAATGTTTGCCTAGTACATGAATCATTATCATTTGTGGAGGGGGATCAGGGACTGAGTTCCCCTACCCAGGAAAACTTAAATTAGTTGTACGATTGTTTAGCTATTCCACACATATATTTTCAAGAATCTTTGATGATTGTACTTGACATTCAGAATAATTCAGAAAACCTGTAAAGAATGCTACCAATATTCATGTGGAAGGTTTTTCTGTTGTTAACTCTTCATCTCAGCATTTTGGCCAGATAACTTCCAATAATTAGTGCACTTAGTTATGGAACAACACTGCCAATTTCAATACACAATGGTGTTGGAAACCAAAGAACGAATCCCTCTACCAGGAAAAAAAATGAACCTCAAAATGCTGTAACTGGGACTTGAATTTCATAAGAAGAGAGTCAGCACAAAAAATCACAGTTTCAATAGAAATGTCTGATTTCATTTCCTCCTACAAAGAAATGACTGATACTTGTCCAAGTCTACACAAAAGGAATATGATAGCAATTGACTTTCACTAAACTTTTCAACCGGAATGGTTAATTCAGTTCCAAATATATTTTTTTCCTCCCATGCAAGTGTTGGAAAAGGTTTGTCCCAAACTGAATAAATTAGATTGTTGTTATTTAATATAATATTTCAATCTCTTTAGTTGGAGAGGAACAATCCTTCACTTAGAGATTGTGGCTGTAACTATAAAGCAAAAAATATTGTACATTAGAGATTCCAATCCAAAAAGTCACTACCATATAAATAATGAAATAGGTATTTCAATAGGATCAAATGGCGAATATGAAACTTTCAGATGATACACGAAAACTCAGCATTACTAACATCACAAAATCTTAACTACAACCATTTTATAATTCATTTTTCTCTGTTATTGGAAAAAAACAACTATTAGCTATGTCAACAGATGAAATAATTTTGACTGAAAGCATTAAAGAGTATAGGAAGAAAGTGTTTCATTAAGAGAAAAATTTATACATTTTTCAAGCATATTGTTCTTTGATGGAAATATATCAAGATTTGAACGGAAACAACGTTAGTTCAGGGTATTCCTTCAAATTTCATCCACTGATCAGTGGCGAGCTACCCTAGTGTCAGATGAGTCATTATATCTGTGCAAGCAATTATAATTCTCATAACTATACTGGAACTCGTGCTGTCATAGGAATTCTAATGTAATTATCAGCAAGAACCAAACAATGATGACTCAGTGGATGAATTATAAAGCAAGTTAAGAGATAAGCCATAAGTACGCATCTTCAATTCATCTTTATCAGAGAAAATGAGAACAAAAACTAATGTGTTGTTAAGCTACATTGAATTGCATTGACGTCAAAAACTCACCCTGTCATAGGAGCAAGAGAATTAATTTTGATCATTCTGCATCATGCTCTTTCTCAAATGTAGAATTTCTGTTGACACCAGAAGCAAGCTCAGCTTCAAACGATACAGAGGGCAACCTCTCGTATATTTTGGAACCGAGAGGTAGAAGTTTTCTTTGGCCCAAAATAAGTGTTTGACTAAGCTTCTCATAATTCCATCTCTGCTGAATATAAACAGCAAGTGCTAGGAGAACAGCAATTGTTGGTATCGCAATGTCTCCAAACTTGGAATAAAAATCCATGAGAGGGTTCACAAATTCATATTCTTTGGAGAAGTAAGGATTTGGGATAGGTGATCTTATGTAATCATAAATGTGAGGAAGAAGCCGAACTGAAGTTATCCCAACATAATACAGTTTTCTAAGAGGTTTAACATGGATCCTCCATATTAAGTTTGCAAGTACTTGAGGAAGGAGAAAAAAATCCTGAACCAGACCCAGATACTCCTCCAGTTCAGTCTCCCATTCACGTATCGCGTGAGAGTATCCAGTAGAATCAATAAAATTTGCTGTTTGAAGAGGTCTATAACTTGTATTCACATAGTGGACAATAAGGACAAGGATATATCCAGCGATGTGTATAATCAAGGTAGTAAAAAGTACTTTCTTGTCACTTGGAACACGGTGTGGCTCGAGAGGGGTCCGTGTTAGCATTCTGATGCGGGATTTCCACACCTTCTGGCAAAGCCTCACAGTTACTGAAAATGCAACCAATACTAGAAACTTCACAGTATAGTCAATTACATGGATCCATTGACTGTTCTGTAGATCATAGGACTGGGTTTCACTAAATTCAGTTGCTGCTTTTTTTAAAAGAGCTTCTGCACCTGTAATCAGCGGAAGACTGTACCCAAGAGCTTGTACTCCCAGCATCACAAGAGATATATAGGGAACAGATTCCATGTTATCTCTAATGTAAAACAGCTGGCTCAAAATGCAAGCAATTGCAACTGAGAGTGTCAAAATCTTGAGGATCCCTTCCACACCTCTGCGGGAAAGAATGTCTTCACGTTGCTTCCTATACATAATGGGGACTGTTTGGAGCTTGATCAGAACAAAATAGAGTGGATCGTCTTCATTTCGTTGGCTAATTATGGAAATCCTACCTGTCGGATTGACCAACCAACGGGCCGTAGTTGGGGGATACGAAATCACCACTTCAACTAAACAATCCATCCCAGCTTCAAGGTCCATACTTTCATATAAGGTCTTCCATGAGGCTCGAACATCCCGGCAACCAATGAGATACATCTTTCCAACATGTGGGTCATAAATCCCCTCTACAGATAGTGAAGAGAAGTTGGTATACTGGTTTCCCACAAGATTAAGCTGACCAGACACATTAAGAAGGAGCTGTTTTTCTGTGTATTCGCCCACACCAGGGTAAGGATTTTCTTTCTGAAAGGTTGAAACATATTGTGTAGGCCAATAACGTCCAAACAAAGGGCCAATTGACAGAATTTCCATTTCCAAGTCAGTTTTTGTGAGAAAAGAATTAGGAAATGGATCAGGTACTACAGGTATGTGAAGGGTAAGATCTTCAGAGAGAAGAGAAAGACTATAAGGAAAATTTTCCATGTCCTCTATTTTTGGGAATTTCAAGAGTGATTTCTTAATTTCAGTCCCGATGTTAAAGGGCTCATCTTTCTCAAGGACCGCACTGGCAGCATCAATTTTAGAGTATTTGTAATACGGATGAGAAGCAGTGTACTGATCCCACAACTCAGCAGGGCGGACCAGCTTTTCAAATGCTAAAGGGAAATACAACTCGGTAGTCCGATCTATGCTTGACAAAGTACCCAAAAGTATGCTCCGCTGTTTAATTGAAAATGATAGAGGAACATACAAGCAGATGCGAGTATCACAGCTATTACCATCTGCATCAACAAATCCAGAGCAACCAACCATGCAAAGCTGTCCACTGGAAGACTTCCAGATTCCTTCAGCAGAAAGAGTCATATTACTAAGCCCAGTCCTCTGCGCTGCACTGAATTGATTCTCAGAAGGAGGAACAGCTCTAAACACTGACGACACTCTCGTTAAACCAGCATTGTCCTTTGAAGTCATATTCTCACAACGTACATCCTGAAGGACAAGCTTGACATTTTTGAAGCTCCCATCTGTAGCATTAATCTCCTTATCTGATACAAATGGACCCAACTTACTGCAAAAATCATCTGTGCCGTTGCACTTCCAGTTTGGCAGAATGGTTAATGCTTCTTGATGAGTAAATCTCTCGAGTATGACACAAAAGTCAAGCCCTTTATATATATCAGTTTCACCATTAATCAAGCTATCCTTGTATGGATACGGATCACAAGCCTTTGAAACAAGATTTTCAGAGGTAAATTGATAATTCGCAGAAGCGCTCAACCAAGAAGACATGCGAACTTCATCAAAGTACTTCAGGTTTGACTTTGGATTCAAACTTTTCATGCTTCCATGGATTGCTCTGCTTCTCAAGGTCAACATCCTGGGATAACGGAGCACAAGTATAATCTGATCATCTTGTGTGAGAAGTGGCTGGTTAGTGTAACCAAATTCCTTTACCCACCCCCAAGGATCACCTGAATCAGGCTGACGAGAAGGCAACACCGTACTCCCTAACAAACACATTACTCTCTCCCCATGATTTTTCTCTGATTCAGTGTAAATTCCTTGAAAATTAATAGAAAGCTGCGAATGACCCGGCCATATATCAAATCGTGGACTTCCTTCATATGGTGTTTCCGAGAGCAAACCTTCAAGAGTGATACCCATTTGTAAAATCCCGCTAACAAATATGGAGTTCTTGGAATGATGGCGGCGATCGACATCAGTAACCCAAAAGGAAACCAAGTTTAACGGGGATCGAAGATCAATTGAACTCCTTGAAAGTTCTCTATCATCAAATGGCATTAATGCAGCACCTGCCCCATTCAACTCCTGCCACCAATCTCCATTCAAGAAAGAAAGTTCCTCTTTGATGGTATACAATCTACTATCATCAGGTTTCAGTTCAGCAGCAGATTGTAACACAAAGGCACATTGTTTATTTACCTCACCGATCCTGTCATACTTGTAGCTCGCAGAATGCTTACTCCCACTAGCTTCAAATTTCCCATTATTTATATAGTACGAGTTTGCAGAATCAATGCATAGCATCATCAATAACCCAAACAGAGTCCAAGACGCAGCAAAAGAAGACATCATATTCGTGGCTACAAATCAGTTAACACCACAAAAAGGGGGAAAAACGATTCTTTTCAGGATTTCTCGACTGCCCACAGAATAAAAATGAAATATTGAACACCCCAGATAGAGATTTGACTATAGGATTAGTAAATTGGAGTTCACAAGACTTACCAAGAAATTATCAAGTAGTGGGTCTGGTAAATTTGAGCAATTGTTGAAAGAAAAAGGCAAGATCTTTTACATTGCTCGTTGCTGTAGAAGTGAACTCATGATCTTGGCGATGAGTTGAAGAGCTGTTTGAAGTTGGAGTTGGAGTTAGTGGGATCTTTGGAAGGGAGCAAAGGGTTTGAAGGACTGCTTGGGGATCAAGATTGAGAGGGAAGTGTGGAGTTCAAGTCAAGCAACGCAATGATGACAAAAATGGTGATAGTCAACCAGTTTTCAGTTTGATTCTTTTGCTTATTTTCCAACCAGTTTTTTTAACTTTTTTCTATGGGAAAGTGTTTTGTTCACTCATATCCACTGAAGTTCAGGCAAAGGCCAAAGGGCTTAAAAAAGAAATAAGAAAAAAAAAACGCTATATATCATAAATTAACTCTTCTTTCATTTTTCACTTGTTTTTCAAAAGAATTAATTGATTAAATTCTTCCAAGTGAACTTGTATTAGCTTCTTACTAAATTAAAAAAAAAAAATTGATATATAGCATTGCTAAAAAAATAAAAAAAAATTGTTGAAAATAGTTTCCCAGTGCACTTATAATAAATGTACACTTCTTCCAGTAAAATAAGCCTACTCTATATTGATATGGAGTTTTAAGTAAGTTAAAAAATTGAAGTTTAATATAGTTCAGAGTTAATTATGTCAAATCACTGGTTTTAGATGGGATAATAATATGAAAAAAATATTCATCTTTAAAAATAATAATTATTTTAAAGACGTCTCACAAAAATAGTATTAGTTTCATTATTTTATGTTTTTATTTTGAATATTTTGGTGGTCCGGAAGGGAGTATGTGATGTTTCAGTGCACTTCATGGGAGTTGAGCACTATTAGTCACACAAACTCTAGGAATTTCCAGAAAAAAATATAGAATAGAAAAAAGAAATGGCTGCTAATAAACTCTAATAAAACTTAGCACAAACGTTCTACAACAATAAAATAATATCTACAAATCAAAGTTATTAATATATATTGATGCACTAAATTGTTTATAAGCATATATATATATATATATATATTAAATATTTGTGAAATGAGTAAGGAATAATGCGATGTTTGAACTACACATCAAAAGGCATGTATATCGCCAAAGCCAATGACATGCAATGTAAATTTATTACTCCTTCTGCCCTTTTTTCATTTTTGAAAGTAATGAACCCCATGTTTATATTTTCAGAATCATTTTTGTTTTTTCAAGGGAAAATATTTTTATTAGATTTTCATGTAAAAATAAAAATGTGATTAGATTGGTTGTATAGAAGTGTTGATTTTATAGGGTTTTTATGTGTTTCCAAAAAAAAAAAGACGAGAGTTTTTGAAAATATATTTCGTTATGATGTTTCCAAAAGAATAATTTTTAAATATAAAAGTGATAATTTGTTTGTTTGTTTTTTTTTAATTATATTCCACCAATCAAATTATATCTGGTGAATAATAATTGTTTAATATAATCTGGTTCTATTATTTTCTTCACATTATATCAATATCATGTAAAAAGAAAGAGAAAATATTATTTAATTGGTTTGTGAATTTTAATTTTTATTTAAATTGATCAAACATCATATTAAATATTAATGATATGAATCTTATTTTAACAAGACAAGGATTATAGGTTTGAAAATGGCATTCATTTTCAATTTCTAACTATGAATGAAACCTTACAATGAAACAAAAAAAAAAAAAAAGAAGTGGTGTTTCTGTTGGAAAGTGAATATAACAAATACATCTTCCGATAAATGAAAAATATCTTTTGACCAAAGAATTTTTAGAAGTTGAGCACATGTTTCAGACCCTGAAAATATGGATCGTTGGACTTGATGAGGTTGCCAACATGTAAGTCTACCCTTGAAAAGATTGAAATTTTTTTTGATCCAATTTAGTAGTGTCTAGTCAATAATTATTTAGTTGCTTAATGAAATATATGGGCATGGCTAAATTAGGTTTGAGTTAGAATTTAATATATATATATATATATTGATAAAAAAAATTATTCTATATTTTACTTGAGCGAAAAATCCCAACTTTTTGTAATTTATCTATACTATACGTTAAAATCTGAATTTTACAAATATTTGTTTTTATTATAAAAAACAATCTATGCTCTTACTTAGTTAGTCTTACTTAATAACAAATAAGAATTAATTAGGGAAGAATAAACATAAGGAAACTATTGAGCAGAAAAAAAAAATAGAGTAAAAATTACTTTGGCACCCGTGTTTCATAATAAATGTCTAATAAATACATGATTTTTTATTAATATTCTAATAGATACCCAAATTATATCGTTAATATCAAATTGGTACTTAATTTTTCACAAGTGCTTTAATTGATACCCAAATTTTGACATATATGTCAAATGAAAAGATAATAAACCCTTTTAGACCCTAATTTAATTTCATCGTGTCCATTTTATTTTTCATGATATATTCATATGATTAAATAAATGCCATCATTATCATAACATAATATAAAAATTGAATGTCAATAAACAACCCTATAAGTATTATATATAAAATATTAAATAAATGTTATCATTATCATAACATAATATAAAAATTGAATGGCAATAAACAACCCTATAAGTATTATATATAAAATATCATAATCTAATAACAAAGTAAAAAATGAGCAAAGTTTGAAAAAAAAAATTAATTATTTTTTAAGAATAGATATTGAAGAAAAAAGTAGAGAATAAATTCTTTTGCTTTTATTGCATTTTGGTTATGTTATTCTCTCTACTAATTTTTCTTCCTAATTTTTTCATAAATTAAATTTAAAATTTCATCTCATAAATTTGTATTTTAAATTATTGCTCCCTAGTCCCTATCAAGTGTATTTTAATTTTTCGCTTTGTTATTAAATAAATATTTATACATTTTACTTATAGGTAGTTTGCTATTACTATACTAAAATTTTCTCATTATAATGATAGAATTTATTTGGTCATGTGAATATATCAAAAAAGATTAAAAGGATACTAGAAATTAAATTATGGTCTAAAAGGATATATTCTTTATTATAAAAAAAGTTCTAGACAGATAATTGAATAAAGGTCATCCACTATGTACTAATTTGATATTTATAGCAAAATTCAAGTATCAATTAGTTATTTGTAAAAACTCATTTTACTAATTTGATATTATGACAGAATCCGAGTATCAATTAAAATATTTTTCATGTATGAATTTGATATTAGTAAAACTATGGTACCAAAATAATTTTTACTTAGACAAAAATATTCAAATTCCTAAATTCTTTAAATTATTTAGACATAATTTAGACCAAACAATGTCCCAACTAAAATAAAAGAGCAAAAGAAAATAATATTTCGTTGCAATTTGGCCGTTCGAGTTGAAAGTTGATAGTTTTGATACTGAATTTTTTCCTCCAAACACAAATATATATACATATATATGTGTTATATATAACATATATATATACACGTACATATTCTCTTTGTCCAATGTAGTTAATATCAACATAAAAAAGTAGAAGAAAATTTTCAAGATATAGCAACCAAAAATTGGTGGTATGTTCGATTAATTTGATTATAAATAATTAAAAATTAGATAAAATCAATCAAAAACTTATTTGTACTTTTAAAAAAAAAAATTTAATTTAATATTTGATTATATATGTAGTTATTTGAATTTTAGACTTTGTCAGATATATTTTTAGTTGATTATTTATTTTCTTTCTGACTTAAAATTTTGTATCTTAAAATTAGTCTATTATATTCTCATTTTACATAATATAATAAAAAAATAATTAATTTTTAGGCCAGTCGGACTGATTGAATCGATAATAACATCGATTTAATCATTAATTCGATTATGAAAACACCATGTTAAATGAGATGATAGCAATAGAAAAATAAAAAATTCCATTTTAAGAAACCAAGTCTTATTTGGAATGTCTAAAAAACAGAAGAAGAAGAAGCAATAAATTTGAAATATATTAAATATCATATTTGTAGTGAGTTTATATTAACTGAAAATACTAGCTTTTATGCGATGTATAATTTAGATTTTAATGTTCTTTATATAAAAATAAGATTCAGAAATCATATTAAGAAACTTCAAGTTAGAAAAAATATTTAATACCTCAAATAACAATATTTTCGAAAAAATCTCTTGGAACAAATAGAATGAACATTATTTTAGTTTCTAAGTATATCATTAAAAGTAATATTAATGATTTAGGGGTATAATTGAGAAAATTAAGTTTATAAGGCTAAAAAACCTAACACTTATATTGCTAATTCACATTGTTTTTAAATGTCTAAATACTTTAGAAATTATATAAAAAAAAAACTAAAAACAACCTATGCAATAAAACTTTTTTCTAGCTTCCAAAAAAAGGTGGAATATGAAGATTGATGTATTTTCCGCCTCTTGAACTATATCATATATTGTACAACTTTAATTTTTTATAAATATATAACTTTTTTTGGAGGAATTTAAGAGACACCATAACCTTGCTTGCTTCTTTCTAAATTTGTCTCATTAGACACAGAGAAAAAAAATTAGTGACGAGATTATAAGAGGACCATCAAATGGCTAGGTCAATATATATAAAGGTATATTTAGAAAATGATGAGAAATAACAATGTTTGAATAATAACAAAAAAATAATTATTTATTTCGTATATCAATTGATATATACGCACATTAAACAAATACAAAAAATTAACATGCATGACTACTCTATAATTTGCTGCTAAAGTTCATGATAATAGATCACCATGATAAATACAAATTGCCTGGATAGATAAAAGAAAGAGATAAAGAAAAAAAGCAAAAAGTGGGTCGTTGGTTGGCTCTTGCTACATTGAAGGTAAAAATAAAGGTTATTAACGATAGAATTTGAATTTATCCTACATCATTAATATGTGGGGGTTGTTATTATATATATATATATATATATATATATGTGTGTGTGTGAATTAGACACATCTCCCCTTGAACTATCTACTGAGTATGAGTCTATTAATTATAGTATCATAGTACCAGATTTGTAGGTGATTGTGGATTTGGATCTTGACCCATTTGCATAACAGATTCGAGGACGGGTGTTAGAAGTTGAATTTGTCCCACATCACCAATTTATTGGGGTCTTATAGAGTATATATATGCGAATTTGACACTATATTCCCTTGACCTTGCTTTTGGGCTTAACATGTTAGGTGCATGTTAAAAGTTGAGCTTGCCCCATATTTTAATTTGCTGGGCTATGAGTCTACCTAAGCCTGTTTATCAAGTATTTTTTCAAAATATTTATAGTGTCCATGATATATACAGAAGGATAGTTGTGATGCAATCTAAAAGTAATTAAGTAATAGATAAAATAGAGGTTAAAAAGAAGAGAAGAAACAAAATAAAATGACATATAAATTTTTTAGGAGTTAAAATATTTTCTTTATATGTGTAAGATAATGTCATTCACGTACATCGCACGCTAAAAGCCTGTAACTGCTGGCCCTCATATTAATTAAACTGTCTGAAAGATACATACACATATTGAACACAAACAAGCAAGAAAAAAGTGCAAAACCTGTGGAAGAACAAGCAGAAACAGCAACTTGCCAAGTAGGGGATAATGTTTCATGGGCTATATCAGATTTCCCACAAGGAAACATAAGATACGGGTATTTTATGCACACCAGTAACTAAGACACAAACATATCTATCTCCTTTGGAAATTGAATGCCTTGATAGCAAATGCAAAAATCAAAGCAAAAACAACTCCAAATCCAGCAACCATAGCAGCAACCACACCGATAAAATCGTGTCTGAACCCAAAGTGACTTCTCAAGAAATCTTGAACGGATTGTTTTGTGTCTAGCTCATCTCTTACATCTCCAAACTGTGATGCAACTAAGCCATACAGGGTCCAGGCCACAGGATTTGCCCAATGGTACCATCTCCACCACACAGGTGTCCTCTGTGGTGAAACAGAAGATCTCCCATTAGTTCATTCATCTGTCTTTTACTATGTTCCTATGCATGCACCTAATTGCCAATCGAAATTCTTAGAACTTACCGGTCTTGGAATTATGAATCCTGAAAAGAGGTTCCACAGCGCATAAAACGAGTAGGATATAATGTTGGCGATATGATGATTAGGAGTCACAGCCACAGCCATCATGCCGTAGAATGTGAAGTATAATAGGGTAAAGAACATGAAAAATATATACCAGAAGTATTTAGCAGCTGTCCATTCAAAACCAATCATTGCATACACAATGGTTCCATATATGACACCCTGAGCAAAACCATATGGAATTTCAATGACAGCCTGCAATGTTGAAATAACCTAAGAATGTCATTTTCTGTATTTCTATGATATAACAGATTGTATTGTTTATCTAGTTGTTTAATCACCTGTCCAAATGCATATGGTAACGCGGAATACAATCCTGCAGCCCTTTCTCGGTAGAAGACCGTTCGTTCAACAGACACCACAGGCTGTACTGATGAGGCAATTTGGACCCCTAGAAAGAAAACAGAAGCATACATGGACCCCATAGCATTGAAAATGTCTTGCTGAGTATCCCTGAAATGTATGGCAGTTCATATAGAAAACTCAATTCAGCACTTTACTGACACAATGAGTATAAAATCTCCGAAAATGATCCCCAAAATAATTTGTTTTCCACTTACTTTTTGGAACCAAGATCCCAGAACATTGATCCAAACATGAGGGCTAGGAAGGCCGTATACAGAATTCTTACAGCAGAGTAAAGAGGATTGCGCCAGTACGACCAGTGTTGTTTCCATAGGCAAGCAATGCATTGAGTGAAAAAAGGCTGAGAATACTGAGTTTGGAAATGCAGGTCTCTCGTACCAGGACTTGGGGTACTTAGCTCATTAATGAGAGCTTTATTTCTCCTAAAATTCATTCCAATGTTATACTGTGTTATTTGTAGCATGATTAACTTATGCAACTCTGTCTCAGTTATTTGACGTTTCATAAACTACCAACATTAAATTTGTAAATGAACTGACCTATAAAGTTCCGAGTTTTTATAAAGTTCAGCAAAATCAACCCCCAAAAGCATTTCTTGGGCTGAAGATGTTACCTCCAGCATCCAGGTTGCTGGATTATAGCCATCCCTGATTTTTGTAACTCCTTGGATTCCCTGGATTTGAGATAAGATCGAAATTGACTTATTATTTACTAATCACTTCATGGTAAGAGTAAATTTGTTTTCTTATAATGTAATTCCTCTTGACTCACCTCAAAGTACTGGATCAAATTGCAGGAATGTCGACCCACTGGCCCTACGTATATCTCTTGTCCCCCTCGCTTCATCAAGAATAGCTGCAAATCCAGTAAACTAACAATATCAGGAAAGAATAAGAAGGAAAGCAGAAACAATGCTTTATTTTCTCTATAAAAGCATCTTGCCTCATCAAAAGCTTCAAATATGTCAATGCTAGGCTGATGGATGGTGCACACCACTGTCCTTCCAGTGTCTACTGTGTTCCTCACTGTTCTCATCACAATTGCAGCGGCTCTTGCATCTAGCCCTGAAGTTGGTTCATCCATGAATATTATGGAGGGATTTGCCACCAGCTCAACTGCTATAGTTAGCCTCTTGCGCTGCTCCGTTGACAGGCCATTGACCCCAGGTAACCCAACTAGTCCTCCTCTTAATGGAGTCAGTTCTACAAGTTCCATGACATTTTCAACGAACGCCTGAAACACAGACAGAACAAAGACAAATCTTACAAGCTTATTTTTCCTGGTTTGCAACTGATTCAGATACTGCTAATGATATAGTCAAGCCATGGAACTGAAAAATTCCAATCACATCTAGACATGGATAATCTAAACATATGCATGACTTTCAGTTTCAGCGAAAAGTGAGCCTGGCTGCATCTCAGAGACATCATAATCAGCAAGTGAAGTCTTTACTTTATTTCAGTACTTTCTTTCTTTCTTTCCTTTTTGTTTTTTTCAGTTTCAGTTTGAAACCGAAGGGCTGCTTAAGTAGAAAATGTCATAAAATGACAGACCTTTCTGGTTTCAGAATCTACTTCACGGGGCAAACGTAGCCACGCTGAGAAAAGCAGGGACTCATAAACTGTAACACAAGGAGAATGGATGTCGTTCTGTTCGCAGTATCCAGAAATACGAGCAAAGGTCTCTTGCTTCTTTGGGTAACCGGATATAGTAATATTTCCCTCAATATATCCACCAGTTTTTCGACCGGCCAGCACATCCATCAATGTAGTTTTACCAGCCCCACTAACACCCATTAGAGCAGTGAGAACACCTGGCCTGAAAGCTCCACTGACACCCTTCAGGAGTACCAATCTATCTTCAGTAGCACCCTGATTTTTCATTTCCTGCAATTCATTATTCCTCTAGTTTTAGGAAAGTGTCTATTGTATGGTTTTCTTTAAAACTTAACTTGTGCACCTTCTCAAGATTACCATATTATGATTTCAGTTACCTGCGGCATGTCAACAGAGTACTTGACCTCATCAAATGCTATGGAGTGTGGTTCGAAGGGAAGAACGACTTCCCTTTTCTTCTTCTGATCTTCTCTCTCTGGATTTTATTGAAATTTCAGAAATTCAAGAGTTCACCAGTAAGAAAAAGTTCGTATAAGATTTTATTCAAAACTCAAAAATGAAAATATTGTATTTCCTTTTTCTGTGATTATAACTCACCATTTTTTTCTATTGAAACCTCATTCTCATTTTCCGGTAGTACAGCTTGAGGTTTTCCCAGAGCTGCAATATGTAACATTGCATTACTGCATTGACTTCTAGCAAAGATGTTCTAAAAGCAAAGAAATTCAGCAGTACTCACGGTTAAGATAAGTCAGAGCCAGAATGCAACAGGAGTTGAATAGAATTGTCATGCCTAATAATGCTCCTACTCCTATCCAGTACCAGTTGGAGCCTGGAAAAAATCCTAGAGACTTTAAGACCTCGACTCCCAGTGATACATTTGCGTTTGAGGAAACCTTTGAGAATCAAGAATGAACTTTGAGTATCATTTCAACATGTCTCAGACAAAAACCAATATCATGATCCTGCAAGCTCACACCAGATATCTAAACTTACGTGTCTCCAACTGTGACCTCTGAATTCGTTCACCAGAATTGCATTTTCTCCATACATCATCGGTGAGATATAGTAACCCCATATCCACCACTTCTTTACATTCTCTAGAAAGCATTGACCAAAAGTGAAAAGAAAAAGAAAAAGTAATCCAATCTGTTTCAGCTTAAGCATTGAAATTTAAAACAATAATGCACATTCATACCTCGTGACAGGACAAAACCGCTCATTGCGAAAACTAGAAGCAATACAAAGAACCCAAATGTGTTGGCTACGATCATGTTCCTACCCAGTGCCCCAATCAAGCGAAACAATGAAGATGCCGCTTGAATTTGTATTAAGAGCAGCAAGTAGTATTTGACAAATCTGTGTGATAGATTCAAGATTAATATTCATATGGTAATGATATCCCACCAAAAGAGGCCAACAGTCAGTCAATGGGACATGTTATCATATACTTTACCTTCCAAAATTTGGATCATATCCAATTTCATAGTAAGTGAGTACCGTAAAGGCAGCTATTTCAACAACACTAACAGGGATGTTGACTGTCCATAGGGGAAGAGAATATGCCCATGAAGGGAAAAAGAAAAAATTCCTTTGCTTATAGAAGACTGGAAGCTTTTGAATAGTCATGGCTATCTCGGCCATTCCATTGAACGTGACTGTGGTGACAGCATAGAATAGAGAACCAGCAAATATCCTTCCATCTGTTAGGTTGTCTCGGTGCATTTTAGTACGGAGGAAGAGCGTCATTGCTATAATAGCCATTATACTAAGCTAAAGGCAGATTCAAGAAATCATTAGTAGCAACACATCACCAAATAAAACCAAGCAAGGCATAACAATGTAGTGATGCAAATACTGACCTGGAAGAGCTTGAATATATAGACAAAAGAGTTTCTCCTCATCAATAAGAGTTCTCTGGATGCGCAAGCTTTCAGCAGCTCCTTTTTGCTGACACCATACTCTTTAGTTGTCAAAGCAGCTGGGTGGCTTTTAGTCTTGTCAAATGGGATTGCAAGCTCAGCCATTAGTCTCTGCCCAACGTGAAATGACTTGAATGCTTCAGCAAATTCCCTGACTGTAATAAACCTGTAGGGCTTGTCATTGTCTGCCCAATACTGCTGCTGATCTTTCTTTGATGTTACCTGCATCCAATAAAATTTCCATTCGGAGTTAAACAAGTTTGAATAATGAAAGTCTTGCCCTTTATATATCAAATCAAATTTTACTATCATCAGCTTTATATTTTCAATGCCTACTTCTTGCAAGAAGTCAGCCACCCCTTTTCTCTCTGGGCATTTGAAACCCATAGATTGGAAGAACTCGAGCACGTTCTCACGAGGGCCCTGATAGACAATCTGTCCTTCAGACATCAGAATGATATCATCAAATAGATCATATGTCTCAGGTTCTGGCTGCAGGAGTGAAATAAGAACAGTCCCTTTCAGAATATGGACAGATTGTCTAATGGAATTCACAACTTGGAAAGTAGTAGAACTGTCCAATCCAGTTGATATCTCGTCCATGAAAAGTGCCTTTGCTGGTCCAACCAACATCTCACCTGTGTTTTGAGAGAATTTATAAGAAGAGCTTAAACCACCTATGAAGAAATGAGTTCAAACCACCTATAAGGAAGTCCTGTTCATGAAGAAATATTGCCATTTCACCTGTTGTAACACGTTTTCTCTGTCCACCAGAGATCCCTCTGATCATGGCATCTCCTACCAAAGTATCAGCACAAATGTCCAATCCCAATATCTGCAATGATAAATAAGTTAATTTGGATATATCATCTGCTTATTCTGTCTCACTAATATGAAAGATTTTGAGTGTAAATTACCTTGAGAATATAATCCGTGACAATACTTGCCTCTTGACCTTCTATAGCTGCTGCCTACATGATTAAAACGGTAATATAATTAACAATGAGAAGTACGACTTTCATATTTAAATTCCTAGTCTGTGAGTGGCAGAATCTTACTTTCATGTATATATCCACATCAGGATCAGGCTTTATATTTGCCTCCTTTTCTCTTCTTGACAACTCTGCCAGCATTTCTGCAGAAATTTTCACATGTACTATCAACAGCTATTTTCCACTTTTTTTAAGTTAGTTACTGAAAGACGAGTAGTTGCTGGCTAACCATGATTGCTTCCAACTCCTTGACATCTTGCAGAGAATGCCAAGGTTTCTCTTACAGTCATTTCTCCTATATGGACATCATGTTGGCTTATGTATGCAGCAGTTCTTTGAGGAATAAATTCGTTCATGCCATGTCCGTTATATGTCACAATTCCTGAAAACTGGTCATTGAGAACTTCAAATTTAAGCTCTTACTTTTTTCAATTGGGAAAAAATATCCTACTAACACTAAATTGATTGAGGTCAGAAATTTTGGTAGAAACTGAACAGTAGAATCTGTTTGGCAGCTTAACCTTCAAATCAGGATCAAGCATCCCAGCCAAAGCCAGCAAAAGTGTTGTCTTTCCACTACTTGGAGGGCCTAAAAGAAGTGTCATGCTGCCAAGACAAAAGACAACAGATAAAGAACATAGAAATTCGATTTCGCACATAAATAAAGATAGCCAACTTAGCCAGAATGAAATAAAAAGCAAATTTGCTAGTGGATTTTTACCGGCTAGGCTTTAAGATTCCACTGACATTGTTTAGGATTGATAATGGCTTCTTTCTGCTAGGAAGTATGTGAATATAGCTTGAGAATCCCTTAGAGAAGAACATCAGTTAGATTGAAGTTCCCATTAACAGAAAGAATATACAGATGATTGATGACAACTTTTACCTCCAAGATATTGGTAAAGAAGTTCATGAAAGAAGGCAAAGCTCTGCTGCCTACATAAGCTTCTGTTTCAACCTTTAGCTGCTCAAATCTGACTTCAATCGTCGGTAAATCTATTCCAACTCTGGAAAAAATATAAAAACATGCAACATATAGAACCGAAGGAAAATAAAACACTAATATCCAAAAATCAGAAATAGATCACAAGGGAAGAGCAAAACAAGTTGGAAGAAACTCCTGTTACCTATCCATTCGAGTCTTGAGCTTCAACAAAAACTTTTCATGGTCTTCTTCTGCAACATTAACCAGCCTCTCAAGCAAATTTTTCCTTTCTTGAAATCCAAGATCGTGTACATCAACCTCATTGGCAGCACCTCTCGATCCGAGCAAAAGACCTTTTCTCAAACGATCAAAAGTTGGAAGCTTTTCCAGGGCGGCCCATTTTAGAGCTTCTTCATCATCTTCTTCTCGTGATGAATTCGAAAACATTTCCAAACCATTGTTCCTCCAAGCTGAAGCATTTCTCCTGAAGCTATTACTGGCTCTGTAGACATTACTAACATCCATTTTTTAATCCCAACAGGAAGAGAAACCGAAGAGGATACTTCTTTCTTTATCCTGAGGACTAGACCCACTGAAACCTTAAATTTGCTAAAACAATTTATTGGAAAGTGAAATATTACAAAATATTCATCCAACTTTAGCTTCCTCTGACGAACTAGTAACGGGTTCAATTATATACAGTTTTGTAAATTTTCATGCATGCAAACACTTATCATTCATCATTTCTTCAGTTGGGAAAACACTGAAGAAATCATATAAATGAAGGCACACAATCTTAAATATCTTGCTTAGTCAGGGAGACTAGAGCAGAATGTAGCATTTTAATTACAATGGCCAGAGATATATCTAGAATCTAGACATTTCTCATTCAATGCCTAAAAAAAAAATCTGATTTCATATTTTTCACACTGTCCACCTTATATTCTTCAGCCATAGCCTACTGAAATAGCCCTTTTAACAGCTTGATACTTTTTAACTATAACAAAGTCTATGTTAGACTGGTACCGAAGTAAACCGTGTATTCTTTTAATTAGATGATAATAGACTAATGGAAAAAATAAAAGTGACACATGATTCGGCTAGTAATAAAGTTATATCGGGAAGAGCGATTCCACCGTAATAACAATAAAAGTATTTACAAACAATTTGAGAAATAAATACTTATGTAATTACTTTTTCTATATGTTTGAATATTATTTTTGTTATCAAGTTCTTGGTGTGAATCGTGAACTTTATAAGTTAAATTTTGAATCCCATTTGTTTTCGCTTGGGTACCAACAGTTGATAACATAAATATTGGCGTTTTGTGACCAACCTTTACTAGAACTTCGAATTTCTGATTACGTAAAAAGCTTTAATATTTAAGGATTTACTAATTACAGCTTCAAAGAAGACAAATGGTAACGAAGACTGAAAAAGAAATCCTAATTCATATCAGAATAATCGTTTCTGTGACGGCTATCCTGTGAAAATTAGAAAAGGATGATTTATAAAAAAAAATTAATTAATTTTCAAAATTATAAAAACTACGTAAAAACTAAAAACTACGAAGTTTGTAAAGTCTATTAAATTTAACTGATATTGTGAAAAGTCACTATTACCCTAATAGAATGTGAAAAAAGAGAAAAGAAAAATATTGAAAATTTAAAAAATCTAAAGGGACAATTTTACTCTCTAATCAAAATGAATATCAATCGTTTATCTCACTAATCATGATCCAACGATTCATATGTTTTTAATCAAAAAAATAAAAAATAAAAACACAAACAAAAGGAGAAGACAAAATACATTTATACATGTACTTATGGACACATATATACACATATATATGTATGTATATACAAGGGAAGGAAAGAGAAGGGTCGGGGCGGAGGGGAGCTGCGCCGCGGAGGAGGGGGGGATTGCGCTGGGTTGGTCGGGGAGCCGAGGACTTGTGCGCGTGGGTTGGGCACGGGGCTGGGGCTGGGGCTGGGTTTGGTTAGGGGGAAGGGGAGAAGTGAGCGGAGGAGATTCAATTGGGGGCGAGGGGGCTGGTGAAGTGGGGGGTGGGTGATTGGGTGGGGTGGGTTTAGGAAGAAGATGAACAATACCAGTTTCTTTTTTTTTTTTCTTTTTTTTTTAAATATTTTTTATGTTTTGTATATTTTGCAATTAAAAAATAATTTAGATATTCTAATTTTTTTTCTATTTTATTACCAAAACTATGTTTTGTAATTTACCCTTTTTAAAATTTTCTAATTTGTTTTTATATTTTACTAATTAAAAAATATTTTGACATATGTAATCTATTTTTTAACATTTTATTTATTTAAATTTTGAATTTAAATATATATTTTAATCTTTAAAAATAAAAAAATCATTAATATTTTTTATTTGGTTTATGATGTATAATATGAACTTTAAATATATTGTGCTAATTTATCTATTTAAATTTTGAATATTAACGTGTATGTTAGTGTGAAATCTATTAATATCTAAACATTATTTATTCTTACGAGAAGTAATTCAATTTACTAAAATTGTTATTACTTAAAATATAATAAACTGGTATATGTTTTGTGCAACAATTACATAATGTATCTACTTTTGTTAGTTTTACTATTTAAAATATTTTTATTTATTTAGAATTTCATTTTAAATACTTTTAATTATGAAGTTAATCGGTAAATATTTATTTGGTTTTATGCTAAGTAATTATTTTGTTTTTCTTGTGCGATGATTATTTATATTTTCAAATTTAATGAATTGTTTAAAATTTTGCAAAAATAAGAAAAGAAAATTTTATTTGAAATCCTTTACATTTTGTTTAAAATTAAGAAAAGTATAAACATATTTTGTAAAAATGGTAAATTTATAATTAAATTATTTTTAACCATTATAACATAAACATAAAATATGTAACTATTATATTCTTGAGTATTATAAAACATTATAAATAGCTCCAGATGTATTTGAAAATATGGTGAACACTATTATATGGCCAAATTTAAATTTTCATATCAATTTTTTTATGATGTCAATAATTCTCATTAAGTCAACTAACACAAGGTGCAAAATGTAAGATGGAGTCAAACTTAATGGTAATTTTTATAATTTTAAAAGTTAACTGATTTTTTTTTTATAATTAGATCAAATAACAACAATAGTTTTTATAATTCACCTAATTCAAAATGGAAAAGTGAATAGTTTTGGTTAAGAAATTCATTTGCATTCCCGTGACATCTTTTTGAACAAGTTGTCAAGAATTTAATTTTAAGTTGCACTCAATAAATTTGCAAGCAATTCTCCAAACCAATGGGCACAAATGATTTTAGAGTCGATTCTCTAGTCAAAATATTTGAGAGAACCACTTTTTGAACCCACAATAACGGCATGAGCCATGAGCCGCCTCTAGAGTCCAAAAACTTGATGACCTCTATAAACTCGGGTTTTTGGAGTCAATTCTCGAGCTCAATGGACTTTGATATCATAGCTCATCTTTAATCGGAATACACTTGGGAGCCCTTGCGACATCCGTCTCACATGCCTTAGGTAAAAAAAAAAAAAACATAAATACCGTACACGTGTATGCACTAAATTATTGGAAAAATAATAAATTGTTTGGAGCTCAATTTCATTAATTGTGGGAGCACTAAATTAATTTTGTTCGGGAAATTAAAAAAAAATCTGCCTTTATTATGTGTGAAAAATGATTTCATGTTTCATCATATATATATATATATATGTATGTATGTACAATCTCTTACCTCATTAGATCACTAAAATTGAATTAGTGAACAATACGAATTGTTTTAGTCCTGCCCTTCCCCATAAGGAAAGATTCTTCATCAATTGTGCTATAATCTCCATAAAACCTTTATCTTGAATAAAATTCTAACAATGCTCTTTCAACCTAGCTAGTTAAATACGATGAGAAAATTTTAATATTTAATATATACGAGTATATTATGAATTTTTATTAAAAGTTAAAGTGTAAAAATTAATAAAATACAAAAATTATTAATATGCATATTCATAGATGAACGGGTAAAATACAAATATTAAAGAATTGTTCGGAAGCAAAAAACATCTTATTCCAACATTATTTTCAAATGAATTATGTTTGTACTTATTTTTAAATTATACAAAAATTATTTTATAAGTATTTTTATACTATTTAATTAATAATTATGATATAACTTACATATAACTATTTAATAATAGACAGTAAATTCATAAATTATTAAAGTTCTTATTTTTATTTAAATGATGTTTCATTAATACATATAAATAACTTTTGAATAATTCTTAGTTTTTATTTAAATATTATGAATATTTATTAAAATAGAATATTATTCACCAAATATTATATAAATAAATATAATACGTATACTAAATATTTTACTTTAAAAGTACGGAGTATTATTTAACAGTTCAGAACGTGGATAGAAAATAAAAATATTTTTTAATTATTTATATATATATATATATATATATTATACGAATTTTAATTCGACTGTAAGTTTTCCACCTTTATCTCTTTTGCCATTTCTTTTCTTTCCCCACCCCACCCCACCCCCACCAATCCACCCTTGAATCTAGTTCTAAAACTTGCATTCATTTTGCAACTAATGACACAGTTAGAAAGAGCATAGAGCAACTAATTGCTACACAGATATCGGGACCATTCTTTCAGTTTGGCAATTAAAGCAGCTTCTACCTCTACATACAAACAATGTATTTAAACAAACCCCAAGACTTCTATTCCATTCCATTAATGGAAAGTTTTGACCATTTGGAGAATACACAGGTTGTCATTTTTTAGAATTTCCCAAAGTCGATGTGGCTGCAGCGGAAAGTTTGAGCATAGTTATACCTCGCCAACTCTTAAACTCAAAACTCTACCTATAAATTATAGTGCATATCTCTCAACTAGATACGGCATCGCTTCGAAGTTAAAAGGACAAGCAGAACTAACCTAGCTTAGCCCAAACACGTCCTTGCTGCTAGTTTCTGTGATCACAAGCGAATGGCAAAATTGTTTTTAATTTTTAGTGATTTGTATCTTCTACAGGTAGGGGCCATTATTTCTAGTCCCTAGCTTTATAAAATTATTAATTTAGTTTTTTATTTTTGAAAAATTTTAATTTTTGTCCCGAACTTTATTGTGATTTTGCCTAAAATGATATCTTGCCTATCGATCTATTTTACAATTGGAAGTGGCTTAAAAACGAAAACAAAATTTATGTACCACAGTTCCGCTAGTAACTATTTCGCTTTCGTTTTTATTTTACGAAAATAGTTAATCTAAATAGCTAAATAAGTTTATTATTCTTACTTATAAACTACTCTAAATATCTAGATATCACAATTTATTGATACTTTATTATGATATTTTAAAAGAACAACAAACTTTAGCATATGTGCTCACTTTTATAAATAATTGGATTCTCTAAGAAATATACGAGTATCTGCTAATTCTTTTGTTTTTCTTTTATTTTTTGGATAAGCAACGGAATGCTAGAAAAGTGGGTTTTAAAAAAGTTACTCACACTATGTTGGGTTTTGGAATTTTAATTTGTGAGAGTAAGACCGAGGAAAAGGATGTTTTCACTCCAAATGATATGATAAAAGTTTTATCTTTATTTTTCAAATCTTTTTTGTTTTCCTTTCACTCACTAAAGTTCAAGTTCAAACATAGAATAAGAGAAAATTAAATTGAAGAATAGAATACATATGAAATGTGAAAAGATTATCTAAGACATTATTATTAAGATAAAAAGAGTTTATATCATAATAGACTCTCATCTCGTATTGTAAATTATAAATGTATACTAAATTTATAAAATATTTTTTAAATATATACTTAGTATTATTTATATGCATTAATATGCAATATAAAATATAAAATGTAGTACAAAATTGAAATAAAGAATCCAAAATAATTTTCCATATACACAAGCATATTTACAACCTACAACCACTAGCCTCATAATGTCTAGTAAAGATTTTGTCCAAGTAACTAACATGCTAACGCTCTATAAGCATGCCGTCTTAAATTTAAGTCCTATTTGATGTGTAGGTATTTTGAAAAAAAAAAAAAACAAAGAACAAAAAGCCTCATAATCTACTTATTAACCTCAACCAATTTACAAAGATATCATTTAGATTCGACCCTTTCTCATCTCTTTGAAAAGTTGTCTTTATTAATCTTAGTCCACGAATGGTTCTTGTAATATTGGGGGCCTAGCTCTTGTTTCAGTTCATTGACTACTCTCATTGGGACCATAATGATATTCATCAATGAAACAATAAGGCAAAGATGATTCTAAGTTGGAGAAAAAACAACTTTCTAGATTGGTTTACTAGATAAACAAATCAAATGCATAAAAAAATCTACAAATTTGAGCAAAATAAAACACTAAGAAATAGAAAGGCATCAGATTTATGTAATTATATAGGTTTGAAGTCGAGTGTGGATTATGGATGTTGTTTGGTTCGATTCTTAATGGTTAAGTTGATATGCAATTAAGAAAACGTTAAACTCATTGGGGTGACACTCATTTAAAACTTTTCGATCCGATATTTAAGTCATGTCAGGTTCGAGAAAAGATAATAAGTCAAATACGACAAGTATAAGAGGAAGATTAAAAGTCATATTACTCATTTACTGTAGCAGACGAATGGTATTTATGATAATGATCACATAAGCAGCATGTAATCAAGTAGACATGTGTCTTCATCATATTGAGTTTTTTAGAAAATGTGTAATATTATCAATGGTCTTACAATTTGGGTTGCCCCATACCCTAATCGGGATCCGACCCTATGAATCCTAACCTGTTGAGTAATTACACCTTATTAACAAGTGCAGAATAGGCAGATTGTATCTATACACATTCGATTTGTATCTTGTATACTATGTACTTATCTTGAAAACGATTTTGAGTAGGATATACACGGTTTAAGATATTATTGTGACATAAAAACGAAATTGATTACCACGCATATATTTTTTGAATCTTCAAGAAACATAAAACGAAATTGTTTTTAAATATTAAATGAAGGCTCGGAATATTCATTACAGAAACTGGATTTCAAATAGTATAAACATTTAAAATTTGTTGATCAATAAACAACATGCACATTACAATTCACATCTGTATTTCAAATAGAAAGGAAAAAGAAGAATAAAAATAAAAATCAAAGAATGGTGTACTATTCAATAGTTTTAGAAAATTATTTTCTTTTCACTAAATATCAAGGCGTATGCAATTCATAATCACTATACTAGTATAATAGAAGAATATATAATTTATTAGTTTGTCAAGTTTGCCCATAGTGCTACCCCCCCCCCCCCCCCATCTAATAAAAAATAAAAAAAAGGGAATCTTCCCAAATTTTCAAACTTCATCCATATTGGCATTAAACTATGTCCATAAACACGATTTTTTATTATAAATTTTATTACATTGTATTAATTGTTATATTTAAACCTACACATTAATTAAGCTAAAGTTTTGGTATGCTCGTTTGTTGTACCATTTGGGAAGAAAACTTAACATTATTCATTTGTCATGATCATGCCGATAATTGGTGGATTTTGCCGTTGAAAACAGGATTTCGTAGCATTTATGGGTGGGGGTGGGGGTGGGGGTGGGGTGTATACGATAGGCAGAGGTAGAAACAATGTGCCCATGGGCTAGGGATTCGCATATTCAATGCTGTTGAACTTGTGGAGGGGCCATCCCCGTAGAGTTTGTACTTGAAGTTGGAGGGAGAAACCATTCAATTGGGATAGGAGAAGTCCTGGCGCCCTATCTAACTGCATGGAAATTTAAACTTTTATGCCCACTAGCAGTACTAGAGGGATAAATGCATAGGCGGGGTGGAGGTGGGGTGGGGGTAGGGGTACTCAAAATTCAAAGTATCGGCCAATATATGATGATGTTGGTCGATAGTATTTGAATTGAATTAAATTAAAAAAATAAAATAAAATTTAATATTCTTCGACTTTATAAGTACCAACGATAAATTTAATAATCTCAAATTGTTACATTGATGCTCTAACATTATCAATCAAGTGTCATATGATTGACAACATGTGATATCAAATTATCTTGACTCTTATATCTGGTAATAGAGTTTACTCTTCTTTAGAGTAGACATGCTTTGCAATCTTATTAAGTGGATGTTTATTAGTAAATTCGGTACTAGTAAACTCTTTTCTATTACAAATTAAGATTGAAAATAACGCCATATTTGACTTTAAATAATATTCGATGCAATAGATTTTTGTTTTTTGTGTGTGTAATAATTATAATTTCATCTTTTTTTAAAGAGTTTTTTGAGCATGTACTATTTTCTTTGGTATCTCCCCATGATATTCTGACAGATATGAAACGAAACCTACAATATCGTTCATACTACGACTTTGATCCATGAGTGTAGTTTAGGGGGGCTATGATTGGAAGAGAAAATCATAATATTCTTAGGATATGTTTGGCTAATCTTTAACATAGGTTAGATTCAAGTTTAATATTTTTTCCCTAGACAGGGAGGGACCAACATAGTATAGAAACTTGAAGATTTTATTAAAACAGGTTTTAGATCAATGCTTCCTAAGGAGAAAAGCAAGCTTCAAAAGATCAATTACTGAACATATGTAGACAACATCCAAGAAACAGGATTTATAAACCATAGATAAATAGAAGTAACACTAGTATGCATGCATCGAACTTATATACTTTTGAGTTTATGTAATGAAATACACGATGAATGCATTTTTAGATTCTGTTTTAATTTAATAGTTTCATCTCGTATTTTACTTCACGTATACACTCCAAATGTATATAATTGAGGCTAAATATATATTTAAAATAATATTTTATACACTTATCACTTATTATTTAGGATTAACGGGACTTAGGGTTAAGTAAAACTATGATGGATATTGTTGATGTTCCGACGGGTACATCCCGAGAAGCCCTTAAATGTCCTGTTCCAGGAATTAATCACTGTACTAGTAATTCACGGCATCCCAACAAACGATAAGACTTTTGTGGATTACAGTGAATTAATGGAGACTGTAGAAATCAACAGAATTGAATGAAAGATGGCAACGATTAACCAACAATTCAGAAGAATTAAGAAAGACATAATTGCGTAAGTGAAGTTTTGGTCTCAAAAACATTTTAAGGACATGTTTTCCCAATGACAAAATTGAATATTGGCAAATCAACTTCTCACTTCAAAGTTGTCATCTATCAAAATCCAGTACTGCCATGCCTTAGTCTATGGAAGCTGGACCTCAAGTTAGATTTCGGTACAACGGGCTATTCTAAAAAGTAATTCCTTGTACAAAAAATGGTTAACTAAAAAAACTCGTGAAATAAGTGTTCATCATTCAAGGCAAGTGGGATTGAAGAGTCTAATTATCTCTATATCTACTATATATATGTATATTATTATATAAAAATATGAATACATCAAAAAAGTTTCTTGAAATTTTTGATATGTTTATTTTATCCACAATTCATAATTATTAAATAGCGAAAAAATGAGAGCATAATTGGATTTCACCAGTTTCTAAGTGGTATAATTTGGATATGACACTAAATTTCTTTTTTTTTTTTTATGTCAAACTCTTCTTCAAAAGCTAGCAGTATAAATTCTTTCCATATGAAATTTTTGAACCTTTGAATATTTAAATAAAATCAATTTCACGTAAAACTAGACTTCAAGAACCTTCAAATCATATGTTGTTGGCTTATAGAGACTTCACATAAGAAAACTATGGTGGTTTAAAGTTGATCATTGTGCAAAAATGTGAATTTATGATATTTTCTGTATTTTTCTCACCAATTATGCTATTCTTATTATAGTTATATATTGAAAAGAAAGATGAAATTATAATAAAAACGAACAAAAAAGATGCTAAACAAAAAAAATTAATAACATACCAAAATAATTAAGATTTTACTAATAGTTAGATCATATGCTATGCAATGCAAGAAATGCCTATATATCAATATATATTAAAATTATACTTAGACTAATTTATAGTAAAGCTTTTTATAATTCTTACCTCGTTTTATTATGATCTTTTAATCACTTGTCTTTTTTAGTAGTTAGTTTGATGTTCATTCTTAGGATTAATTCAATGTCTACTAACTCATTTGAAATCTTTTTTAGGGAATAAATTAATCTTATTGTATAGTTAGTTTAGGTTATTTCTAGTTAATTCTAATGAATTAGTATAGTTGTCACTTTTAAATAATGAATTATTCAATTAAGTTAAAAAAAGTATAGTGACACTTTATTGTTATAAAAAATTTAAAACTACAAAAAGAGAATTTACAAATTCGAATTTTCACTAAAGCACATCTGAATAAGTGAAAAATATAGTGGACTTCTACACTTTTTGATTTATTTTATGTTTACAAATTAATCATACATGAAAAATAAATTTTCAAATTGGATATGAATATTTTTTATAAATACTAATAAATCTAAATCAATACAATTTCTTTTTTGAACAATCTTTTTAAAAGAAATAATTTAAACTAATTAGGCACCAACTAATAACTTAACAATTTAAAACTATATTAATGATTTTTAAAGTTAAAACAAAACCATTCTATATAAGATAGTTTAAGAGTAGTAAACATATATTTAAGGAATAACATATATATAATAGTTTTATTTCTTTTGAGTATAAAAAATAACCTATATTAAGCATATAGATTAAAGTTTAAAATCTTTTAAGGCAAATATATTTATAAGAGATGGTGTATTCTTTCAAATTATGAACCACACCCAAATAAATATTTGAAATACAAATCTCCTCAATCCATATGTATATAATCCCCCGAATTTTTACGCTTAAATTTAGGCAAAATTATTTTTATTCCTGTAACTTAGTCTATTTCTAATTTTACTCCTTAAAAATGTGGACTTGTTAAATAACATATAACATTTCTCAAATATTGACAAATTTAATCCAAATTTCAACAAAAAAATTAAATTTGGCAGGAAAAATTGAAATGCCCAGAACATGACACTTGAAATTGGTGATCTTTCATATTTAGAGGGAAAATTGAAATGCCCGGACTTATCTATTAGTTGTTTTTGGAGGGAAATTTTAAATCTTCGTCCAAATCAATTTTCACTCATTTTCCTCAAAAGCAATGAAAATAAGAAGAAATTGAGCTGAGAAAAATATATTTTACATTTTTCAATATAGTGTTAGTAAATGTACAACTTGTTTATCTCTATTATATTACGTTTAAAATCCTTAAGATACTTTATTAGATAATCTAAACATAGATTTAATTTTTCAAAATCAGTCGATACTATAGTAAATCATAATGATATATATATATATATATATTCAATTGTTTAAGTCTCAACAAGGACTTAAAAATTATTTTAATATTAAGATCATTTACCATAAATTAAATTAATTAATTATTTTATCAAAGTCCACTTAGATCTCAATTAGGAGATTAAATTATTCATCAATTACATATATTATTTATTGATTTTTTTTACCTCTACCATTTTCTTCTCATTTTTTGTGTTTAGAGAAAAATGTGTTGAAGTCGACTTAGAGAGAAATTCTTACATTTTTCTTATAAAAACAATCAATAGAGAAGCCCGTATCAGCAATTGTTCATCTACTTCTAAAAAAATCCCAAATTAAAGTATCATACATCATGTATATGCATATGATGAAATTTGAACTAAATGTGCCAAAATTTGAAAGATGCTATATCTAAATTGCTAATTCACATATCAAATGACCAAAGTTAAAGCAAGTTAAGTTACAGACTAAAAATTCATTTTTGTCTTTATACTTATATAACAATATTAAATTCAATAATATGTATGAACTCTTTTTGGGGTTATGAAAATCAACTAAAAAATTTACCGCAATTTGTATCTTGTAGCTTACAGTTGTTCAAAATATTTAAGAATATATGAGATTCATTGAACAAACGCTTCATTGTTGTTTCAATTTTACCTTCATGATATCAAAATTCTTAATTGATATTGATATATATTAAATTTATAAAATTAAATTACAATCTAAAGAATAGAAAAAATGGAAGAAAATACTTATTCTCTTTATTCATAATTTCATTCTATTGTAATAATTTGATTGATTAAAAAGAAGATAAAATGTCAAATCAACAACTAAACTTGAGCGAGGGAGAAGAGATAGTAAAAAATTTTAAAAAAAAAAGTGCAAAAAATTCTATAACACAAATAAAAATGAACATCTCGAATTATCAAGGCCAAATAAAAGAAGAACTCGAATTATTAAGGTCAAACAAAAGAAGAACCAATGTAACCAAGAATTTAAATAACTGTATTTCATAAAGTGAAAGTTATTTAGTTAAATTATTACTTAAAATTTGAATATAAAATAATTTTATTTATGTAAATACTTCATTCAATCATTTGTACTGGTCGATTTATTTTTTCATCCATTGCAGCCTTCAAATGTTTTAAATGTTTACTCACTTAAGTCTATATGTTGTCTAATGATTATAGCAAGGTCATATATTTTATTACCTATAATTTTTAAATAAATCGTTAATGTAAAATGATATTTATTTAAAATAAGTCTAGAGATTTGATAAAAAAAGTGCTTGGAATTTAAAAATCAAAACACAATAATAAAAAAATTAAATTAAAAATTAAAATTCATTTTTTATTATATTTTATTATTTAAAGTTTTCTATAGTGGTCATAGTCTTTTACGTGCAATGAATGCATTTTTTAGTGGTCCCATTAAAAGTGGAAAAACTCATTTCTCATTAAAAATAAGGAATGATTATTCCCACTTAAGCGGAATTAATTGGTCACTATCACAAAAAAAAAGTTCCCTCCATACTCCCAAAATCTATCCCAAAATCTTTTCTAACCATTCTCGTTAGATGAAAAGTAGCTACATTGTCCCGCTCCAGGCCAAAAATGCCTCCAAACCTGAAATTGGATTATGAATAACTTGTCTAAAAAGATTCAATTGATGCATATTAGTTTTTTTAGTCAAAACTTATAAAGTATCCATTTTTTCAGTTTTTCATTCATATGAGATGGGACGTCACAATTATTCCTCCAGACATCCTCGTTGCAACGTATTATAATTCATGATTGGTTGTTGGGTTTTGGTATTTTAGAGATGAATCCTATGGGTTTTAAAAGGTGACTCATGTTCTTGTAATATTTTGTTCCATAATATATTACTTAAGTTCATGATACTCAAGACGTGACATATTTCATGATTGATTATCATATATTAAAATTCTAAAATTTATAGAGGTAACTCCCCACATGTAGCATTTTATTGTATAGGCTCAAGATGCAAATCCCACACGCATAGCACTTCAAGTGTAAGGAGCACTAGAGATTGGATTGGGATTCAATTTTCAAGATGGAATAACTTGAAGAAAAAGAGAACAAAAGAAAGAATTACTGAGCGCAGTCCCTGATTACTCAAAAAATTGATTTTCAGGAGGACCAAGAAATAGGGATAACAGAAATTAAATTCATGGCTGCAAATTGGTGAACTACAAAAGAACAATTGTACTTCCAAGATTTCTCAACTGCCACTGAATAAAATTAAGAGAAATACTATATATCATCGTTAAATTTTACTTCTTTTTTTTTTTTTTTTGGCCATCTAAATTTAGTAAGTAGCTATTGTAATTAATTCACTCGAAATGATTTAATCAATCAATACTTTCCAAATTCATCAAAAAGGACGTCAAAAAAGAATGAAGCTGGTGATATATAGCATTTTTCTTAAGAATCTTCAACACCCCCACAATGTTTGAATGGCAAATTGCAAATTTTTACCTTAACAAAAAAAAAAAAAATTGTACTTTCCTACTTTAAGAAAGTAGGAGATTTTTCACATTAAACGTATACATGCAGATCTAACGTCTTTGGAAATTGAGTGCCCTGATGGAGAATGCAAATGTAAAAGCAAAAAAAACTGCAAATCCAACAACCACAGAAGCAACCACGCCAATAAATTCGTGTCTGAACCCAAAGTAACTCCTCACGAAATCTTGAACAGATTGTTTTGTGTCTAGCTCATCTCTTACATCTCCAAACTGAGAGGAAACTAAACCATATAAGGTCCAGGCCACAGGACACGCCCAATGGTACCATCTCCACCACACAGGTGTTCTCTGTTTCGAAACAACAAAAACAAATAATCGCATAAGTCAATTCAAGTGCCTTGTATATTCATATGAATTAATGCTGAACTCGAATGAGAACGTACTGGTCTTGGAATTACAAATCCAGAGAAGAGGTTCCAAAACGAGTAAACTGCAGTGGATATGATGCTGGCAATTTGTTGATTAGGAGTCATAGCCATTGTCATCATGCCATAGAAGGTGAAGTATAATAGCGTGAAGAACGTAAAGAACATATACCACATGAACTTTTTAGCTGTCCATTCAAATCCAATCATCGCATACACAATGGTTCCATATATGGCAGTCTGAGCAAAATTATAAGGAATTTCAATGACAACCTGCAAACATTGATGTAAAAATGAAATGTCCCTTCTATGAGAACACAAATCATAATTAACAGAAAGTAATTTGTCCATGTATAGGTTATATATTTAGTTTCCTAATCACCTGTCCAAAGGCAAAGGGCAAGGCAGAGTACATCCCAGCTGCCCTTTCTCTGTAAGAGACTGTTCGCTCAACAGCCACCACAGGCTGCACTGCTGTGGCACTTTGCTGCCCCAGAAAGAAGGCGGAAGCATACATAGAGCCCATAGCATTGAAAATATCTTGTTCTGAATCCCTGCACATTATGGCATTCCATGGAGAAGAATTAGCAATCATTCTGCTAAACGAGTACACAGATGTCTTTAACTAACATCCATAACCATTTATTTTCTGCTTACTTTTTAGAACCAAGATCCCAGAACATTGAACCAACAACGAAGGCTAGGAAGATTGTATACACGATTTTTACTGCAGAATAAGGAGGATTGCGCCAATATGACCGATATTGTTTCCACAGGCAAGCCAGGCATTGAGTGAATAAAGGCTGCGAATACTGAGTTGGGAAATGCAGGTCTCTCGCACCAGGTCGGGGGCTACTTAACTCATTGATGAGAGCTTTATTCCTCCTATACAGCTCTGAGTTTTTGTAAACTTGTGCAAAATCAATTCCCAACATCATTTCTTGTGCTGAAGATGTAACCTCCAGCATCCAGGTTGCTGGATTATAGCCATCCCTGATTTTTGTTACTCCCTCAATTCCCTAGATATGAGATAAGACAATTTGATCATTTGTGAACAAAGATACAGATTTTACCTTCTTTAATTGTTCTTGACTCACCTCAAAGTACTGGATTAAATGGCAAGAATGTCGACCCAGTGGTCCTACATATATCTCTTCTCCCCCTCGCTTCATCAAGAATAGCTGCAAATTCCAAACACAAGCAATCTTGTGAAAAAACACACACTACAGAAAGAGATAATAGTTATTAGTTTGTCTGTCAAAAGCATCTTGCCTCATCAAAAGCTTCAAAAATGTCAATGCTAGGCTGATGGATGGTGCACACCACAGTCCTGCCTGTGTCCACGGTGTTCCTGACTGCTCTCATAGCAATTGCAGCAGCTCTTGCATCTAGGCCTGAAGTTGGTTCATCCATGAATATTATGGATGGATTCGCCACGAGCTCAACTGCAATAGTTAGCCTCTTTCGCTGCTCTGCGGATAGACCACTGACCCCAGGTAACCCAACTAGTCCTCCTCTTAATGGAGTTAGTTCTATAAGCTCCATGACCTTCTCCACTAACATCTGCGATGTGGTCAAAGATATACTAATGTTACAAGCCAGATTTCTTGATTCCCAATTAACTGAGACTCTCCCAATGCATCAAATGGAAGATAAATTCTGAAGATGTCTTTTACTCATATCCATGAATTTAAATGGAAAAAATAACCGAGTTTTAATTTACATTACAAAGGAGCTCACTTCATAGGACTGAGCTTAGAAAGCAATCTAAGCTTTATGGGTTAAAGGCCAGCACAGGTTGGTGTGGATCCTATCAATTACTTTTTTCCGGTAGGAGTTTGACTCGACTTATTATTTTTTAACATTAAATAGGATTTCGACTTAATATTTTTTAACAAACATGCTCGAACTTGATATTTCTATCTATGCAAGCTAAGGAACATAAAGAATTTAATCACACAAAAAATAGTTTTTTCAGTCTTGACTAAAGATCAATGGACTGCAATTCTAGAATCAAGTATTTGATATCGTTAAAATGACTAACCCTTCTGGTTTTAGAATCAACATCTCGTGGCAAACGCAGCCAAGCTGAGAAGATCAGGGACTCATAAACTGTAACACAAGGAGAATGGATGTCGTTCTGTTCACAGTATCCAGAAATCCGAGCAAAGGTTTCTTGCCTTTTGGGATAACCAGAAACTGTAATATTACCCTCAATATATCCACCTGTTTTTCGACCAGCCAGCACATCCATAAGTGTAGTTTTGCCAGCCCCACTAACTCCCATCAGAGCTGTGAGAACCCCTGGCCTGAAAGCTCCACTGACACCCTTCAGAAGAACCAGTCTATCTTCAGTAGCACCACGATCTTTCATTTCCTGCAAGCCATTTTGAACAATTATTCCTTCACTTCCGAGAATGTTTCTAACGTTTGGTTCTGTCCAAGACATAGCTGCACACATCTCCTCAAAAATATAATTCCATGCTTTTAGATACCTGCGGCATGTCTACAGAGTACTTGACCTCATCAAATGTGATCGAGTGTTGTTCAAATGGAAGAATGATTCCCTTGTTTTTCTTTTGATCATTTCTCTCTGGATTTTATTCAAAATTCAGACACAATAGAGTAAGAAAAATGAAAAAAATAAATAATGCACAAGTTTATTGCCTTTGGATTTGAATTGAGTATCAAAGGTCCAAAAGCCAATCACTCAATAAAACTCACCATTCTCTTCAGTTGAACCATCAATCTCATTCTCATTCCTTGTGCCATCTTCTGGCAGAACAGATTGAGGCTTTCCCAATGCTGGAATATGTTGTGAAAATATGTTAATTCAAGAACTTCCAACAACCATAGATTTTTAAAGTGGAGAATTCATATACTCACGGTTAAGATAAGTGAGAGCCAGAATGTAACATGAGTTGTATAGAAGTACCATGCCAAATAATGCCCCTAATCCTATCCAGTACCAGTATGCGTCTGGGAAAAATCCTCGAGACTTTACAACCTCAACTCCCAGTGATACATTTGTTTTTGAGGAAACCTTTGAAAATCAAAGTGGAATATCAGCTTCACAATTTTGAACTCAAAAACAATATCAGGATCCAGCAAGCATACACGATATTTGAACTTACATGTCCCCAACTGTGCCCTGTAAATTCATTCACAAGAATTGCATTTTCCGCATACATCATTGGTGAGGACCAGTAACCCCATAACCACCACTTCTTTACATTCTCTGCAAAGCATTGATCAAAAGTGAAGAAAAAGAATGAAGAATCAAGTCTCTTTCAGTATGAGAAGTGTAATATGAATCTATAATATACATTCAATACCTCTTGACAGGACATAGCCACTCAATGATACACTTAGGAGCAATAAAAACAAGCCGTATGTGTTTGCAATAATCATGTTCCTACCGACTGCTGCAATCATCCGAAATAATGCAGATGCCGTTTGAATTTCAAATAAGAGCACGAAGTACTGTTTGAACAATCTGCAAGAAGAATTCTTGACTGATACTTATATCACAAGAAATAGTGAAATCTTAAAAGGACGTGTTAAAGTTGGATGCGTACCTTCCAACATTTGGATCATATCCAATTACATAGTAAGTGAGTGCCACAAAGGCAGCTATTTCAACAGCTTGAGCAGGGACTTTGATTATCCATGAGGGAAGACCATAAGCCCACGCAG
Source organism: Paulownia fortunei (assembly GCA_019321725.1). Taxonomy (NCBI): domain Eukaryota; kingdom Viridiplantae; phylum Streptophyta; class Magnoliopsida; order Lamiales; family Paulowniaceae; genus Paulownia; species Paulownia fortunei. Next base: position 21,141,349 of record CM033112.1, on the reverse strand, counting down.
GATAAAAGAAAAAATCCCTTTGCTTGTAGAAGACTGGAAGCTTCTGAATGGTCAAGGCTATATCTGCGGCTCCACCCAACATTATCGTGCTGACAGTGTAATAAAGAGCACCAACAAGCAAGCGTCCATCATTTAGGTCTCGATGGATTTGTGTACGAAAGAAGAGACTCATTGCAACGAATCCCATCACACTAAGCTACAGTGAAACTCAAACGGTCACTATGAGTAAACACATCATAAAACAAAACAAAGATATGAGGCATAAAATACATAAATGCTGACCCTAAGGATCCTGAAGATGTAAACAAATGAGTTTCTCTTCATAAGCAAGAGTTCTCGAGAGGCACAAGCTTTTAGTAGCTCCTTTTTGCTAACACCATACTTTTCAGTTGCCAAAGCAGCTGGATGGCTTTTACTCTTGTCAAATGGGATTGCTAACTCAGCAACTAGATTCCGCCCGGTTTCATATGACTTGAACACTTCTGCAAATTCCTTGACTGTAATATACCTGTAAGGCTTGTCATGGTGTGCCCAATACTGCTGCTGATCTTTCTTGGATGTTATCTGTATCAAAGAATTTGTTATTAGAACTAATGGAGATATAAAAAGTAAGACCTTCAATTTACATTGGAAATGAGATCTTTGAATGATAATTAAAGATCATCAGTTTTTATTGTCCTGATGCCTACTTCTTGCAAAAAGTCAGCCACCCCTTTTCTCTCAGGGCATTTGAAACCCATAGATTGGAAGAACTCAAGCACATCCTCCCGAGGTCCCTGATAAACAATCTGTCCTTCAGATATCAGAATTATATCATCAAATAGATCATATGTCTCAGGTTCTGGCTGCAGGAGTGAAATAAGAGCAGTGCCACTGAGAATATGGACAAATTGTCTAATTGAGTTAACAACTTGGAAAGTCGTAGAACTGTCTAAGCCGGTGGATATCTCATCCATGAAAAGTGCCTTCGCTGGTCCAACCAACATCTCGCCTGTAATATTTACAGACCAAAAGTTAAACAAATAGCTTATGCCCAATAATCAAATCCCTTTTTGCAGAAAGGTGACCTCTTCACCTGTCGTAACACGTTTTCTCTGACCTCCAGATATTCCCCTAATCATTTGATCTCCTACCATGGTGTCAGCACAAATTTCCAATCCCAAAATCTGCAAGATAGTTAAGTTAGTTGGATGTGATATATGTCCTTCTAAGGTCCTCCTATTATAAAATACTTAAGAGATTTATCCTACCTTAATAATATAATCTGTGACAACACTTGCTTCTTGTCCTTCCATAGCTGCTATCTATATGATTAGGAGAAGAGTTAGTTTTAATCTATAAATTCTAGGGATTAACTACTAGCTCTAGAAGTGACTATGTTGCTGAAACTCCAATGCCAAAGTATAAAATTTGATTTTTATATCAAGCATAACAAGCAAGCATTGTTATGTTCTGTGTTATTCATGATGGGCACAGCATGAAAACTGTCAAACAGAGGTTATGATGGATTAGAAGGATAAGAAGGACCGGAAAACTGAAAGGAGGGCTAGCGACACTTTGGTGTAATTATGTGAGCTGTGTCATTCTTACTTTCATGTACATATCCACATCAGGATCAGGCTTTATGTTTGCTTCTTTTTCTCTTCTTGACAACTCTGCCAGCATTTCTGCAGAATTTTCAACTTGTAAGATCAACAGGATAAGGATATTTCTTTTTTAATTTTATGAAAGATCAAAAGTTGCAGACAAACCATGACTGCTTCCAACTCCTTGACATCTTGCAGAGAATGCCAATGTTTCTCTTACAGTCATTTCTCCTATATGGACATCATGCTGGCTTATGTATGCAGCAGTTTTTTGTGGTACAAATTCTTTCATGCTATGTCCATTATATGTCACAGTTCCTGAAACCTGCCCATCCAGAATGGAAATCTTTTAGTTCCTCTTTATTCAATGAGTAAAAAAAAACGTAGCACAAATTGCCTAATGGTGAAAAGACTGGAAGAAATGAAACAGTACAAGCCGTGTGGCAACTCAACCTTCAAAGCAGGATCAAGCTTTCCAGCCAAAGCCAACAAAAGGGTTGTCTTTCCAGAACTAGGAGGGCCTAAAAGAAGGGCCATTCTGCCATGAAAAAAATGAACACGATAATCATATCTGGTGATTCGCTTAAAAAAAAGTGAAGTCATATACAAATAACGAGAGCCTAATTCACTAGAGGCTTTCTACCGGTCAGGCTTCAAGATTCCACTGACATCATGAAGGATCGAGAGATGCTTCTTTCTGCTTGGGATTATGTGAAGATAGGTTGCCAATCCCTTAGAAAGAAACATGAGTTAGATTAAAGATAGCCCTGCTAGAAAAAGAATCCACGGATGACTGATTATAGTTACCTCCAAGATATTAATAAAGAAGTTTTTGAAAGTTGGCAAAGCCCTGTTCTCTACGTGAACTTCTGTCTCAACATTTAGGTGCTCAAATCTGACTTCTATTGTTGGCAAAACTATTCCAACTCTGGAAAAAAAATAAAAAATCATGCAGATATCGAAAATGTCAGAAATAAACAACAAGGAAAGAGGGAAAACAAATTGGAAGAACTACTCCAGTTACCTATCAATTCGATTCTTAAGCTTCAACAGAAACTTTTCGTTATCTTCTTCCACAACCTTCACCAGCCTTTCAAGCAATTGTTTCCTTTCTTGAAACCCAAGGTCTTGCACATCAACCTCATTGACAACGCCTCTCGATCCGAGCAGAAGGCCTTTCCTCAGACGATCAAAAGTCGGAAGCTTTTCTAGGGCAGCCCATTGTAAAGCTTCATCATCATCTTCATGAACTCGTGACGAACTTGAAAATATTTCCAAAGCATCATTCCTGAAAGCTGCTGAAGCATTTCTCCTGAAGCTATTACTGGCTCTGTAGACATCATTCATGTCCATTTTAGCCAGGTACAGCAGAAGAAAATGAAGTCTCAAATTAACTAAATACAATCAAAGGACAGTGCTCAACAATTAGACAAAGTTTGGAAATTTATAGTCCTATAAGTTCATGCATGGAACCACCTCAAAACCAGTTTGTAAAATCCCTAAATTTCATATTTGATATGGTATTTCACGTGGTAAATGTATTAAGACAATAAATCATTGGTTTGGTAAGTATGGAGAAAATCATAAAATAAAGGCGCCCAACATTAAATGTCTTTGGCGGGGAGCCTAGAGCATAATGTAGCACGTTAATATGTGCTATTTAAACTAGGGACCAGGCATTTTTATAATGGAAATCTACAAATTTTTAAAGTTAATTTATTTGTCAATTTTATACAAGATAAAAATAAGGAAATAAACTAATTTAAAAGCATACGTGTATGACATAATGTTAATGAGAGAATACGATATGAATTGAGATATAAGTTTAATTACCACAACAAAAATAAACATTTTATAGAATGATAGAAATTCGATTTTTAGAAAAATTATGACAAAGCTCTATATGGGAAAATAACGTGAAAACATATGGACAACATTTTTCAATTTTTATTTTTATTCCATTAATTTCTTAATAAGATTATTCAAATCTAAGATTTCAACTAGTTTTTTTTTTTTTTTTTTTTTTTTGTAACTTTCGCTTGTTTATGCTTTTGCTTTGTAATATTATTTTTGAATTTCTTTTCACTAATAAACACATAGGGGTCCACGTCAAACCTCTCCTCTAGATACAAATTTTACCCAAAAAAAAATCAAAAACCTTCAATTATCAAAAGGATCATTGCTTATTTAAATGCACTTACATTTTCTTCCCTATAAGATGAAACTTAAGGACACGAACAAGCTAAACTAAAACTAGTTAACCTCTAGGATGACCCTTAAATTGATTTCGCGGCAAAAGATACGATTTTTCTTGATTTCAATTTGATCTTGCCGAATATGGGTCAAATCTGTAATTTTCGCATTTTTTATATAAATTTTTGAATAATTAATTTCATATTAAGGTCTTGGTGTCAATTTGCCACCTACACTAAAATAAAAATCTTCATTTACCTCACCAATGCTAAGATTCCATTAGTAAAATGAGGCAATCGTATGATCTAGAATAATTATTTAAAAATGATCAAAATAGAATAATTTGTCATCACGATATTTCAAAACTTTTGCATATGCAATACTCTCTTTATCCCAAAACTATTGTTCTTCAAACTCGTTAATTATTTAATTGATTTATCATATTAGCTTTTTTACATTTTAATATTACTATGTTTTCAAATTCAAATGTTTCTTATGTTGTTTTAATTAGTTTGTAAAAAATTATTTAAATTATTTATTATTGCAATTCAAAGATATTGAAATTAAGGTCCAACAGCACCATGGACTTATAATTTTGAGGCAGAGGCAGTATAATAAAAAAAAAATCAAATTATGGTTTACTAAAAATTCTTAGTAGTTATATTACTAGAAAAAAAAATTCTTATTTAGTACTGGTGGTCATCATTTGATCAATTGATCTTTTAGAACATTTTTCTTGTGTTATAAATTAAAAACTAATTCTCAGTAATTATCACTAGAATAACAAAAAATTTAAATCTTCTTAATATAGCATTTATTACAATTAAAAATATTAGGGTTCACATTTTCCCCCATGCAATATTTTGCCTTGGAAACCCTTTGCCCCAAGTTGTACTATAAAAATATTTGTCTACCCCCAAGACAATTCATATGAATTAATTCCGGCATTGAAATTACTAACAAAATATTTGCTTCAAGGCGTTAAATGAAGGTTTTTTTTTGCTTAATCAAACTTAAACACATTTTCTTATTTGATAAGATTTAAAGTTCGAGACAACTTATCTAGTAAAAAATAATAAAATATATTTAAAAAATTAAATTACTCAAGTTCGACTCAATTAAAATTCATTGAAACTTGATCCAAGTAACAACCAAAACTCAAACATAATTTTTGAAACTCAACAAAAATTCAAACAAGTTCGAGTAATAATGTCTTCAGCTTAACTTCATTCGTTTACATCTTTATTTCCTACAAAAATCTACTTACTCCTTTTTCAAATGTATATAGATATATTTCATAGGAAGTTTATGAAATAGGTTAGCTTGTTTGGGCGGCCCCTACAAAAGTCTACTAACTCTGAGAAATATGTGTCCTTAAATTCTACTATTGTGTATATAAAAGTTTATGACCCTAAATAATGTTTGATTTAAAGGGGAGAACTTGTAACTTTATTTAAATGAGCAAATATTATATTTATAACTCAAAGATTTTGCCTAAACAAATCTATATTAGGCCCTGAAGAGAGGAAATTGGTAGACTTGGGGAGGGAGATACATGAATACTTAATGCTTTCAACTTGTGGAGAGGCCAAACTAAATTTCATTTATTTTTGAAGGAAAAGTCCAACTACAGCCTTTATTTGGAAAGTTACATAGTTTTTGGTATGAATCTAAAATAATAATGGGAAAATAGTTGCAAGCCGTTTTGCAGTGCCACTTGTTTCTATCCACCAATATGTTGGCCTCAAAGGGAGATTTGAAAATCTATTCAAAATTCTGAGTTGAATTGAGCGAGATGTTAACCAAATTTCCTTAAAATAGATTTCAACCCTATACTGGTATTTGTAGGATCATAGACGTTTATTTTTTAAAATACAACATTTCTACATAAAATTAGTACAACATTATATTAATTTTATCAGATGAACAAAAGTCTTGATTATATTCTTCTTCAAAGAATAACAAGAAGCTCAAAAATAATAAAAAAAAAATAGGATAAGAGGAACGACTTGGGATGGAAAAAATGGAATGAGAAAGTTTATTTATAGACTTTTAGGTACCTACCATCAATATAGACCGTTGAATTACATCTGTTAAGATATAGTTGAAATCTAATGGTTCAAATTACATTTCTTCACAAAAGTTCGCAATCCTTAATATGCACCTCTTACACTCAAATGGATGTCTAAAGTCATTGTGCCCTATTAGAATTAGTGAACAATTACAATCATTCATATGCACCTCGTCAATACCTTTTTTGACTGATTATATTCACTTGGCACCTTTTCAAATTTAAGATTTTTTTCTATTAATTTGGAGACACTCAAACTTAAACATATTTTCATTAAATAAGAGACTTCTACAATTCACTCCATTATTTCCAACGCAATCCACATGACTAGGGTATGTGGAACATCCTTCAGGATGTAATGAAACCCTTTTTGCACTTAAAAACAAAAAAAATTAAAAAAATTACCCCACTACTTAAGCATAAATTAAAATGGCGCAGTGAATAATGGTTGGGGTACCAACGTAAAGGTTAGAAGTTTTATTTTCTCTAAAAGTTTAAAAAGACTAATTGAGAGGTGAGTTTGAATATGTTGTTGATCTAGTTAGTAGTCACATGCCGAATTTTCGATCCAAGTGTGTGTACATTATGGGTACTACACGGTCGAATTTATCCATTGGGTATCATTGAGGATGGGTATTCACTCCAAAAATTAGTTGGGACGTAAGTCTCGAATACATGGATATAAAAAAAAAAAAAAGACAAGATATTTAGTTTCTAAAGTTTTTTTTAATAGTTATAAAACAAGGGAGTTGATATTGGCACTTCATAAAATAATAAACACTGCTTTAACTTTGTCCTAATAAAATTGCCTAATAATTAATGAGAAAATATTGTTATACTTTATTTATGATCAATATACTCTTCAATTAGTGTGAAAATAGAAGATTTATTTTTCCATTTTAGTAAAATGTCCTTACCACTTTTTTTATTCCCTGAATACCTTAATTCAGTGTTTTCAAAATCGGACTGGACCGGCCGGTTCAACCGGAAACCGGAGGTCTATCCGGTTCGGTTTTGCTAAAAAACTGTTTTGACCGATTTGACCGGTCAAAACCGCCCAAAACCGGTCAAAATCGATTTTGACGGGTTTTTATGTTTTTTTTTTAATTTTAAATTTTAAATTTTTATAAAGGTTTAAATTTGATATTTTATTATATTTATGTAATTATTTGAATTTTATGTTTTGTTATATGTGTTTTTATGTAACTATTTATTTATTTTTACATTTAAAATGTAATATATAACAATTAATCTATTATATTATCATTTTATATAAAAAAATATAATTAACTTTTATTAAACCGGTCCGACCGCCGGTTGAATCGGTCCGACCGGTTGAACTACTAATTTCAACAAAATCGATTTAATCACTGGTCCGATTATGAAAACATTGCCTTAATTAATAATCTAAGATACTTTTTTATGTTTAATATTTGTTTTCTAATTTGTATATATGATGTAAAAATAATGATCGGGCGAATTGATAGTTTACAGTTTCCTTTTGGTTTCCCAACATTGAATAAGATAGTAAAATATATTAACATCAGAAGTTTTGAGTAAGTTTAGTTTTACCATATCACCAGTATTAGAATACAACGATCTACTCATTCACACACCTTGGATTTATCATGTTTTCCGTTGCTTGCCTTTGCATTTTAGGATTTTTTGACAGGGAGATAGAGATAATTTAAATTTATTATATTGATTTGTATTTGTGTATATACACAATCTACCTATTTTACCATTATTAACAAGGCCTACTTAGTTAGCACGTGAAGATCCGTGTACTATTTATCATAATTGGATTCCAATTCGAATATTAAAATTCGGAATAACCCGAACTCACCATTGATAACATTATACGTCTCTCAAGAAAATTGAAAACTCAATATGATGAAAACATATGTTCACCTGTGTGCTTCTTGTGTGATTATTGCCTATAAATACCCTCAATCTGCTATAGTAAACGGGTATGTGATTTTTGCTATATTTCTTATAATTGTTCGTATTTTTTGCTTATTATCTTTTTACAAACTCAATCTAATTTAAGTATTAAAAGATTTTAATTGGAGCACCCTATCGAGCCTAATATTTTCTTAAGTGTAAGTCAACTTGACTTCTAAAAATCTAATCGTTCCCATAATTCGAACATAACCTCGAGCCGAGCTATGTCAATATCCAATATGCTAATATGGTTTTCACTCTAAAAAATGAACAAATCATACTTTATCGTATATTTTCCTTAGCAAGGAATCTTCATTATTGATTTGATTTGCTATTCTTAAACTACACTTATTAGTAACGAATGAAGTCAGAAAAGATAATAATTGGACGAAGAAGAACGCGCGCGATCACACACAGACAATATTAAGGTGGTTCCACAGAAAAACAAAACAAAACTTTTTAAGGTTTGTTTTTTTCTTTTGCAAGCCAAAGTGCTCTCTATTACGGGGCCTTCTCATCACTAGTCATGAAGGCCAACAGAGGCGATATATACCCTCAGGTTATCAATAGTGACAACCTTAGCTAACATGTATGCTGGGTTCTTCGGTCCAAGAATTTAAGGGCAATTTAATTCAAAAATTATAAAATTTTAATATTATTAGTGTAAAAGTTCATGATTGGGCATTTTTTTAATGAAAAGTTAGTGGAATGGATTATTTGGAATTAATATAATATTTATATGCTTTTTTTGGATATAAAAATTTATTCTAGGGATTTTTTAGACTAAACTACCATTGAATAATTATCTTTTAAAATTAAGTCAGTCAACGGGGTGGAGAGCCCAAGTTCGTAATTGTCATTTGTAATATTTAGACTATAATGACGGGGGAACATTCTTATAAACAAAAACTAAAACTTAGAAAAATAGCAAACAACTATTATATAGCGAAGACCAAAAACTTGTAAATAAAAAATGACCAATATGTTCTATAAAATCTAAAAATGAGAGAGTATTTAACTCCATAATAAATGCAAATAAATAAGAATGGATACAATTTTTCAAAAAATAAATAAATAAGAAAGGGTGCAATTGAGAAATTGAGCCCCAGTTAATTTTTTTTTTAAAAAATCAGATTAGTGATTTTTGGGGTAGGCTCAAACCTATGCAGCTCAATAACTTTATAATAAATGCAAATAAATAAGAAAGGATACAAATATTTCAAGAAATAAATAAGAAAGGGCACAATTGAGCCCCATTTAATTTGTTCTTTTATAAAAAAAAAAAAAAATCTGGATTAAAGTGATTTTGGGTTGCGCTAATATCTATGCAGCTCAATAACTTCATAACAAATGCAAAAATAAAGGAAACAAAACAATTTTCTCATACAATTGAGCCGCAGTTAATTTTCAAAAAAAAAAAAAATCAGATTAAGGTGATTCAGGATCTAGGGTCAAATTTAGGGGTGTGCAAAGTTTGGTATATTTATCAAATTGGGTCGAAATTAAAATTTCGGTACAAATTGAAATTAAATCAAAATTTTAATTTGGTATTCAATATGTATTTTTTTAAAATTTTAATATTCAGTTCGGTATTGATATTTAAGTTCAGTATATCGTACCGAACCAAATACTAAATTTATGTTTATTTAAAAAAAAAATTAAATCTTGTTGATTACTTTTGACCTTCAAGTATTTTTTAGTATATTATTCATATGTTCAATTATTTAGTAATTAATTAATAAATATTTGATTGATGTTTATGGAGATGACTAAAATTTAACATGATAAAAATAATATATTTTTTAATTTTTAATAATTAAAAAAATATATTCTCTTATTTGATTAAATGTCTCACCAAAATGGTATTGAACACTCATTGCTTATGGATTGAACTAAATGTAATTGTATTCCGTAATTATTTCTTGTTAGTTACAAAAGAAATAAACATATAAGTATATTTTTATTTTCAAAAATTCATTTATTTACCAATGTCTAAATAATAATCATTTATGATTGAAGATAAACTCTAAAAAATAGTACAAATGATTGAATTATATTTTTTATGGGTTACGACTTCTTGATTTAATAATTGTTATATATAAATTTTTGAAAAAAAATAGAAAAAAATAAATAAATTTCAGTTCTACTCAAATCGTACCAAATTACAAAAAAATTTTGACAATTATCAAATTAAATTGATTGATAAATTATCGTACCAAAATTTCGATATACCAAAATTTCAGTTCAATTCGTATCACTGAATGCACAACTTTAGTCAAATCTATGCGGCTCAATAACTTCATAATAAATGTAAATAAATAAGAAACGATACACATTTCTCAAAAAAATAAATAAGAAAGGGTACAAGTAAGGCCCAGTTAATTTATTAAAAAAACATAGATTAAGGTGATTTTGGGTGTAGGCTCAAATCTATGCAGCTCAAAAACTTCATAATAAGTGCAAATATATATATATATATATATATATATATAAGAAAGGATACAATTGAGCCTCAAATAATTTTCCAAAAAAAAAAAAAACAGACTAAGGTGATTTTACGTGTAGGCTCAAATCTACGCAACTCAATAACTTCATAATAAATGCAAAATAATAATAATAATAATAATAATAATAATAATAATAAGGAAGGATACAAATTTTTCAAAAAAATAAATAAGAAAGGGTATAATTGAGCCCCAGTTACTTTTCAAAAAAAAAATCAATTTAAGAAGATTATGGGTCTAGGGTCAAATATATGCAGCTCAGTAACTTCATAATAAATGCAAATAAATAAGAAAGGATACAAAGTTTTCAAAAAAATAATTGACCCCACTTAATTTTCTACTTAAATTCAGATTAAGGTGATTTTGTGTGTGGGCTCAAATCTAGGCAGCTCAATAACTTCATAATAAATGCAAATAACTAACATAGGATACAAATTTTTGACATATTAGATACCATAATTTCTCATAATTAGTTAAATAAGGGATAGAAAAAATTCATCATTTAATATGTACTAGTATATTATGAATTTTTATTAAAAATTATGATAAAAAAAATTAGCAAAATATATGAAAATGATTAATATACGGATTCGTAGATAAACGAGTAAAATACATATATAAAAGAATTATTCAGAAGCAAAAATAAAGCTTACTCTGACATTAATTTTATATGATTTGTGTTTGTACATAATTTTAAATTAAACAATAATTAATTTATTAGTATTTTTATTTTATTTAATTTATAATTATGACATAACTTAAAGATAATTATTTAATAATTAATATTATATTAATTAATTATTAGAACTTTTAGTTTTTATTTATATAATATTTTATTAATACTTTTCAATAACTTTTGAATAATTTTTAGAATATAAATATTATTAATATTTATTAAAATAGAGTATTATTCGTATAAATACAATACGAGTACTAAACATTTCACTTCAAAAGTATGGAGTAGTATGAAATATTATTCAACAATTCAGAATGTACGCGAGAAATGAAAGTATTTTTTAATTATTCATACATATGTATACTTACGCAGATACATTGAAATACATATTTCTAAAATAATATTTTCTAAAAAAGTTAACAATTTATTCCACCATAAGCGATGCTGAATAAAACTACCCAAGAATGAATGTTCAACAAGAGCCCTTTCGGCATCGTTGAGCTAATATTTTGGTTTTTCAATGGGCAATCCATGTTACAGTAGATTATGTGATGGTAAACCATACATAATATGCAAACAAATTATATTTACGATTGCTATGAATAAAGTAAGATAATTAATAATATGAATTCAAAATCAACACAGTGATTTACGTGAGTCATTCAAATTGGACTATGTCTAGGAGTGAGCAGGAGAAAATTTAAATATCAAGATAGAGGTATAAAGAGAATCCAAAATTTTACGACTATCAAAATCTAGTGAAACTCTAGTCTTGAAAACAACTTAGGAGAAATTATAAAAATTATTCTTAAAATTTAGTTTAATTACAAAAAAAATCAATTTTCTTCTATAATTACAAATACCTTCTCAATATGTGCAATTTGTAAAATAAAAATAAATATCGAGAAGGTATTTGTAATTTACAAATTTAAATAATTTTTTTTGTAAATAACAAAAATCTTATAGATAGTTTTTGTAATTTACCAAATAACTTATGTATGTATACTGTCGATCTTGAAAATTAAACAGCCCTGTGAATCTTAGGAATTTATGACATATAACAAGCAACATTAATCTAATACATAAGCCCATTGATCGATCAGAATATTGTCCAACAGCTTTAGTACCACATTTTTCGAAAACTTAGTACTCCAATGCATGCAATTCTCAGGTCCATGTTAGCTTACCACTATATTTGGATTTTGAATTTTAATAAGAAAAAAGTAAAAATAAAAAATAAAAAAATTTAAATCACAATGTACAAAATTATGCGAAGAAATTCTTTTCTTCTTAATAATTTCTTTTTTTTAAATTTTTTTACTAAAATTGAAGATCTAAACATAGCGTAATAGAATTAACAGTTGCTTTTGAATTTCCAATTCCAATTTTTGGGGTGGAGAGGTGGGGGCGATTGAAATAACCATAAGGTTGACAAAAATCATTTCTGATATAGGGATTCATGCGAGTAAAATTTTCTTGATTGGAAATTCAATTCATTCAAATGTATCTTCTCTGAAAAAACTTGGAGTGTGATTGCTTGTATTTTTATTTTTGAGATATGTCATTTTAGAGAAGTAACGAGAAAAAGTAATTTTAGAAAAAAAAATAACTTTTTATTTATGAAAATATAATGATTACAATTAATATGATATATATTTTTTTAAGTGTAATGCTTTTGGGTGTTTAAAGCTAAACGTAGATATTCACTTGACTCTCTTTTGGGAATATCCTTGCTAAGAATCAAATCTCGAACATCATAATTTGTTATTCCTCAATGAATTGCTGAGTGCAATTATTGTTGCAAACCAACTCTCATGTAGGGATGATAACAAAATCAACGTCTTGACTTCATTATAGAACGTGGTATCCACAGAACTTAGTTGAGTTATAATCATGTTAAATTCATCGATGTGGTCTATAATTGATCCACCTTTTCCCATCCGTAGGTTGTATAATCGACGAATCAAATAAACCTTATTTGAGGCTGACAACTTCTCATACATATTTGATAACGTCTTTATCAAATCTGCTTTGGTTTTCTTGTTGATGATGTTAACACAAAATTCTGCATCAACATTAACCAAATCATTCCAAGGGCCTAACTATCTAGCAAAACCCTATCCTCTCCTTTCATCTTATTTTGCTTCACCCCAACATTCAACTTCTTTTGATATAGATAGTCCTTCAAACTTGTTGATCTTAACCTTCTCTTCTTCCATGCCATTGCTGCCACTTTTTCTACTAACGTTTGCTCTTGATACCAATTACTAGCAACGAATCAGATGAGATAAGGAAGAAATGAAGAATTGAAGATCGCACAAAGAAAAAAAAAATAGAGATTTACATGGTTCAGCCAAAAAAACTCTATTTTATAAATGATGACAATTATAAACAAAAATATGTTGAAGTAAGAATTGAAAAGGAGTGGTAAAATTGTATTATATAATCAAGTTATAATCTAAAGCACTTAAGATTGGAATATGCTTAACATAGACCTTCCAATACAAAACAAAATTATTTCGATACATATTTGGTTTAAACAAATTCTTAGTAATGAATAATAACCCATTAAATTTCAATAATTTTAGAATGTAATTTTGAATATATAAATAGATTTTCCAAATACAAGAAATGATAAAATTTGAAAAGTTTGCACATATTTCACCTATAAATATCTATTTTCACAATAAGTTATTTTTTCTAATTTTGCACTAATTTATTTTCGTGTTATACTTTCGAAATATCTTTAGATTCTATTAGGACTGCACATTATGAGTAGGAAAATAAATACTAGAAATACCTGATTTGAGGGGAGGGCTTAGTTTGTTAGATAAAATGCGCCTCATTATGTCGTTGTTGTTGTCTTCTTTTTCATTTTTTTAAGTGAAACCGCTATACACCATTAATTTTTTTAGGGGCGGGTATGTTAGGCAAATCTTATCATAGTTTACAATTATTATATACAAACGAGCTACTATCTAAGAAATTGTTGAATTCATACTATATTCAATATAGTAACAAGAATTCTATTGTCCGCGGGTACAACTCAACTGGTGGAACTATCAATTTGAATTCGCTTCCACCGTAGGGTGGAGTTTCGAATTCTGGTGGGAACCTGCGGTTGAATTTCGGTATGGAGCAATCATTGTGCTGTCATTGGGACCCTGCGGCCGAATTTTAGAATGATGCAATCACTGTGGATTGGGCTTTCTTTGCGCAAAAGTGTACAGTTTTTGTTGGAAACTCGGGAGTCAGTTGAAACATATCCCGCGATTTATCCCCTCCAAAATTCTAGGAGCAGGTATTTTAGAGGTTCAAAATTAGTTCGGTAAAGTTGGGATATCTGAATTATTAAAAAAAAAAAAAACCATTTGATAAAAAATGATATACTTATGACAAAGATGCTTTAGTGCATGTGCACTGGATATAGGTTCTACTGTTTTAATGCCTTTGGAAATTGAAATCCTTGATGGAGAATGCAAATATCAAAGTGAAAAGTACTGCAATCCAACAACCACAGCTGCACCCATGCCAATAAAATCGTGTCTGAACCCAAAGTAACTCCTCACGAAACTTTGAACTGTTTGTTTAGTGTCAAGATGATATTTTACGTCTCCAAATTGTGAGGCAGCTAAACCATGCAAGGTCCAAATGGACATGTCCAATGTTACCATCTCCACCACACACGCATCATCTGTAGCATAGACAAAATTATACTACCATTAGTTATTACAAGTGCCTCTTATGAATGAATCTTATTCAAGTAAAAATTGGAAAGAGAAGTTACCTGTCTTGGAATTACGAATCCTGGAAAGAGGTTCCATAACGAGTAAAACGCATGGGATACTGTGTTGGCAATGTGGCGATTAGGAGTGACGGCCACAGCCATCACGCTGTAGAAGGTGAAGTATAACAGAGTAAAGAACATGAAAAATATATACCAAAAGTATTTTGTAGTTTTCCATTCAAATCCGATCATTGCATACACAATGGTTCCATATACGATAGCCTGAGCAAAGATATATGAAATTTCAACGACAGTCTGTAATATTAAAGTTAAAAAGAACTAGTTATTTTTCAGAGATTACATAATGTGACATAATGATATTTATATTGAAACTAGTAAAAAGCACGTGCAACAACGTGATTCGTATAAATTTATAAAAATAATTATATTATTTAATAAATTAAAAATTAGAGGTATTTTTGTAAGTAAAGAAATATTACTTACATACTTAATCATTTAAAATAAAAACATTCAAAGGTACTTCTAAAAATTTTATTTTAAGTATCGATCGAAAGAAAAGAATGATTAAACAAAAATAATTAAAGAACTAAATTCTATGATAACTTAAAAAATAAATAGTAATATAACTAAATAAGTTCTTACATAAATTTATAATCATATTAGTTATTCTTTTGTTTGATTTTGATGGTTGTAGAAGTGTTACTTGATTTCACAAATTTTCTTTGCATTAGATGCTATATGAACAAATCGTAATTTTACATGCTAAAAAATTGATAAATAATTTTTTTAGCTATTATGAATAATATTTAATTTTCTAGTTAATGTAATATTCATAGTTAATCAAGATAAAATACTAAAAAAATAAACACAAATTGTCACATTTAATTAAAAACTTTTAAGTAAACTAAATTACTTTTTGGCAAAATCAAATACAACATAGTGATATTATTCATAATTACTAATTAATCCAAAAAATAAATAAAGATTAATCTTATCCATGTACTTACTTACTCCCTTGCTCACTTTATTTTCTCTCTTTGATTCCTTCCAATAAAGAAATATAACCAAAAATAATAATTACAATATAGAAGATCTATTAAAAGTTACATTTTATATTTATTTTTTTTTCATTAACAACCACATAAATATTTTTATCATAAAACTTAAAATTAGGGCCATTTGGATCAATTTCTCCCGAGGTTTAATTTAATAAATGGTTTAAGGAATACCCAAATAATGTTAAATCAATATGTATTAAATAAAGTTCTTTTATTTTTTTTTATAGTTGCTTACAATATATCTAGATTCTATCCAATTTTAGTTCTTATTTCAATCTTTCATATTATACTTTCCTGAGTTAAATTATTTTGTTACCTGAGTTTTGTCATAAATATAATATTGATGTCTAGACAATTTTTAAGATGTAATTTTTAAAGGGGTCTCACTTTTGACGTAAATATTAAATACATATTAAAAAAATTATTTTATTTTTTTTCAATTTTTGTTTTATAAAAACATGTATACCCCTTTTAATTCTATTTACTTTTAATTATCCTTTACTTTTTTATTTTGTTGTATTTCATTAAATTAAATTATCTCTATTAATTAACATTGATTTATGATTATCTAGTAGTATATCTCCATGTAAATAAGTAACAAAAAGACTATAATGAAACACAAGAGATTGAAATAATAGTATAATTTTGAAAGTAAATTTATGAGGTTCAATATAAAATACGATTTATGAAAACTATAAGAAATCCTTATTTGGAGTTTAATTTTTTTTTTTTTTAACTTTTTTGGACTTTTCACCTTATTGATTAGACCTAATTAAAATAAGGATGAGATGAAAACACAACAAAAATAAAATAAATATTTCTCTTATTATATCTACTTTTTTTCTTAAATCTCAATATTTAACAAATAAATTTACAATTTCTTCTACAGTTTTATTTGCAATCACGTGAATTAAACTTAAGATTATTTGAATCCACATCTCCTAAAGTTTGCAATTTTAGTAAAAACATCATTCTAGTCCCATTATGTCAAAAATTTCAAAAAAAAATATATTTACAGACAAAAAAAAAAACATAACCTAACATGTAAGGAAATAATCCCATCATTTTAATTAAAAATCATGTTTCAAAATAAAAATATAAAAAAAGTAATAAATTAACATTTAAATTTTGAAGCTCTCTTCGATTGTATACCAAATACCTTAATTTATAGAGCAAACTAAGGATATTTATCAAATGAATGTTCATGAATTGATGCAAGCATTAAGAAAAAAGAGAAAAAAGACTATGACAAATAATAAAAAATACTATTTACACTTTTGATTCTTATTATTATTGTATTTTGTATTTAATTGAAAGTATGTTTTTAACAAAGCTCTAGTAATATTTTCAATAAACTGTAAGTAATATATGTATTGCATGTGATTCATATGATTCTAGTAAATTAATTATATTATTTAATAATTTATTTGAATAAAATTAAGATATTATAAGTTATTTCATAAATAAAAATATTAATAAAAATATAATCAATAAAAAATGAAATATTCCAAAATATTTCGTACACTGATTATTGATCAATATGATACTGAAAAAAAAACAAAAAACTATCTTCCAACTCTTACATTGTAGGGACACATGTTCCATATTGAGATTATTGAGTCATGAAATAAATCGCATAAACATGTCACATAAACCCCCAAAAGAGCTCTGATACTGTTTGACCAAAATAAACTGTCGTTGGCCACAAATTTGAAGAATATAGCACTTTCAAACACAAGAAACTCATCTTATTGGATTTATATTGTTAAAAGTTGAATCATTTGTCCTTTAATCTAATTTTGGGATGAGTTTTACCCAAACTCATTTATCATGTTATCATATCATACCATCAAATCAGCAGGCGATGGTAAATTTGGATCTCATTCTATTTGCATAACACGTTAAGAGTGAGGACGAGTGTTATAAGTTGAATTTGTCGTCAAATTATTGGGTTAAGCATCATCTCTCCTTAATCTAATTTTTGGGAACGAGTTCTATTCAACCTCTTTATTAGATATATCTATTAGATTTTAAGGGGAAGCACAACCAAAATCATCTTCTTCAATTTTGTGTTTCCATATATGGGGCCTAATCCTCATGCTCATAGTACAACTGAGCCCCAGTTAATTTCCAAAAAATATCAGATTAAGGTGATTTTGGGTGTAGATTCAATTCATTAGATTGATGTATTCTTTTATTTCACATAATATAAATACAAAATTTCTTATAATGAACCATCAATCTTACATTGAAATACAAGGTACTAAAACAATCTATTCTAAAACAGTTGAACAAATTTTTAAATTTAAAATTACATAAAGATCAATCTGTAAAGAGGAAAACAAAGAATGGTGATAATGTTGAACTGTAGGATAGCTGAAATTTAGGGCAGTACTATGATGTGGAAAATCATCAGCAATCTTGAATATATATATGTTTGAAATCGGGTGAATAGTTGCTCTCTATACATGAGTTGTATGTTAATTCCACAATTTGACTTATGTAGAAAGAAATATATGTATTTCACTCATAACTACATAAGAATGATCGTTAAGAAGATGATTTTGGCAGCAAAAGTCATCGTTGTGCCGACATGTCTCTGGTGTTTTGTGGGCCTGGGACACGGAAAGTGAAATTGTTCACCTTAAATTTAAATTTGTGCCCGGAATCTCTTTTCATCTCTCTTTTTTTCCCTACTCAGAAGAATATTAAGCAAAAATCAAGAAAGATTTATAAAATGATTGTTTCTTATTGCCTCACATATTCTTTTTTTTAATAAAAAAGGATATTGGTTGATTTTCTAATTTTTTTCTAAGTGACTTGAATCCTCGAATCCATAACTTATTAGATTGTAAGTGCAAGATACTCAAAAATAAGCAGTCTCGTCTGGTCAATTCTGTGCAAGAACTGATGCTCAAAGGCCAATTCTGTGATCACCCAAGGTTTATTGGATAGACATTTTACATGAGATGAACTTTGAAAAGTGAAGTTGTGCTCTTTAAAAGGTACATCCATGACTTTATTGATTTATTTTTTTCAATTTTTACTTGGACACTAGTTTCTCAAGCTTGCTTCTGAACCTGGCTCCATTGACTGCTGTAATGACATAAATTTGTTCAGTAACTTTATCCAAAAATTGGAGGTAGGCTTCCCTCCAAGACTCATTCAGCAACAAAACAATCCAATGTACCCAAATTGCAGTAATAAATCCAATTCCCATACTGATGTAGAATGATGGGAGTTCAGAATGATCCTCATTTTGGAACTCAATATCCTGCTGGTTCTTGGCTTTACATTGAGGATCATCATGAAAGGGTTCTGAGCAGGCCCTTTCAAGAGGAATCCCACAAAGTTCTTCATTCTTTTTGAAAGATGATGGATCAAATGTTTGCATTTGAGTCCCTGCTGGAATTTTCCCCGACAAGTTGTTATACGACAAGTTAAGATATGACAGGAAAGAAAGATCAGATATCCCAGTTGGAATCGAGCAAGAAAGCTTATTCCGTGAAAGATCAAGCGCTTCCAAACTAGTAATAGCACCAATCTCAGAAGGAATTGCTCCTGTAAGATCATTATTTGACAGAGTCAAGAATACCAATCCAACAAGGCTTGTAAGTTCTCCAGGGATCTCTCCTGATAACTGATTCATTGAAAGATCAATTGCCATTAATCTCAAGTTGAGTTTATCTCTCTTGATCAATGTTTCTAGCAAATCTTTTCTGTAGGCCGTGTAGGGATCATAGATATAGGACCGCACTGCCTCAATCTTGGCCATGGTAAGAAAATTGTCAATGCACCTTGGTATAGTTCCTGAAAGTAAATTTGCACCGAGATCCAAGTATAATAGGTGCTTGAGTTGGCATAATTGAGATGGAATTTCTCCACTGAAGGAGTTGGATTGTAAACGTAGAATCATCAGATTTAGGAAGCTTTCCCCGATCCATGGAGGGATTTTTCCAGAGAGGTTATTGAAGCCAAGATCAATAACAAACAAATTAGTTAAGAACTTCAAAGATGAGGGCAGTTCTCCAGAAAAAGCATTCATATCAAGTCTCAGTGCCTTGAGATGAATTAGATGCCCAATTGAGGAGGGTATTTGGCCTGATAGAAGGTTCTTGGCTACGTTCAGGACAACTAGATTTTCTGCATATGTCCAGCAATCAGAAAGTGGCCCTGATAAGCTATTATAACTCAAGTCAAGGAAACTGAGGGAGTTGTTTGCAACCAGTGATCCACATATCGGTGTAATAGGTCCAGAGAAAGAATTGTTAGCCAAAATCAGTGACATCAAATTGGGAGAAACATGAGGTAACAAGCCACTGAACCGATTGGTGCTCATATCTAGTACTGAAAGACTGAACTTTGACGAAAAATCAGGGAGTTTGCCCCTTAACTGGTTGTAAGAAAGATTCATGCGCTTCACATTCACAGAGAGATTCCAGAACCAATCAGGTATTGTGCCTGAAATTCCAGCATTCGAGATATCAATGGATGAGAAATCTTTCTGTGTTTGAAGCCACCTTGGAAATTGAGGACCTAGTTGACAAGACTGGAGGTTTATGACATCAAGTTGGAAAGGAGGCAGCCAACTTGAGCTCATGTTGAATACAATATGGTTAGACGACAAATCCAACACACGCAAATCACCAAAATTCAGCAATTCTTCAGAAAATATATCCTCCAATAAATTTGAAGAAACATCCAGGACTACTAACTGGGAAAGCTGTGCAATACTTTTTGCAAACGATCCTTCAAGTTGATTATTAGAAAGATACAACTCTTTCAGGGAAGGTGGTCCCTTAAGCTTACCCAAGCTTGCGGGAAACACACCAATTAAGAAGTTTTCTGAAAGATCAAGAATTTTTAGAGATGCTAGTTTGCCAAATGCATTTGGTATGGAACCGACTAATTGACTACTCCTAAGATTAAGATGAACAAGATTTTGGCCAATGTTGAATAACCAATCGGGGATTGAAGAATTGAAGTGGTTATAGGAGAGGTTGAGAATTTCAAGTGAAGTGAAATTTACAGAAGGCAGTAATGCAGGCAAGAGGTTAATTCTACAAGCAAACAAGGACAAGGTTCTTAAGGAAGACAGCCTATTAATAGCATCCAACCAATTCTCCACATTACTAAGATCAACTCCACCCAAATCAAGTACCTGCAAAGTAGATATCCCAAGAAGCCAATCAAGACTGTTTGCTTTCAAAGAATAACCATTTTCACTGAGGTCAAGAGACTGCAGTTTTGAAAGATTTCCAAGTTGATCAGGAATCGTTCCCCTAAGATTGGCATTTGATAGGTTCAGATACTCTAGATTCTTGATAGAGCTAATGAATTTGGGAACTTGTTCTTGCTTAAAATCATTCAGGCTCAGGTCTAGGTGGGTTAAATATGGCAAACCAAGCAAAGAATCTCTTACCTCACCTTGCAAGTAATCAGTTGAATTCGGGCTCCCAAGATCGAGGGCATTGACATGCCCTGTCCTGTTGTTGCATGCCACGCCTTTCCATTTACAACAATCTTCTTCCACCATCCAAGAGGCGAAACGAGCAGAAGGATTGAAGCCTTGAATGAATTCTAGAAGAGCAGCCCTTTCGCTTTCAATGCAAAGAACAGGCAGGTTTTGATGGTCTGAACTGGATTCAGCGGTTCTCAGGGAAAATCCAACTAACAGAAATAAAAGGCTCAAAGTTAAGCTTGCCATGAATATCAAATGATGATCTACAATCAAGATTGGCAGCAGCAATTGGATGGGAGGGCTCAAGGACCAGTGCTTCTGTTGTCTTATGGTGGATGAGTTCATGAGTTCTTAACTCTTTCACCAGGATTTATAGTCAAGCTAATTCTGGTTTATGAAGAATCATAAAATTTAGAAAATATCACGATTGGAGCCCTGTTTGTTGGCTGGAGACTTTGACCGGACTTAACCAAATCAATGCAAATATATACATTATTTAGTCATCTGAAGAAAAGACCTCAGATGCTGAAAGGGAATTTATTCTGAGAGTAGCCGGCTTCTGGGGCCCTGGAAATGCTCAAGTCAATGTGTCAACAAACCGCTTCATTCACCAAGTGCAAACTGCAATCCACTAATCTTGTATCAGTCGCAAGTCCCATTGCCTAAAATTCCTCCATTTCGTTCCTTGTCTCTATTTCAATGCTGACAACCAGCTTCTTGCCTTCACTTTATCATTTAAGCACTCATATTCTTCCCACATCTTATGCGATCCACATAAGCGGCTGTATTATTTGCATTTGGAGAGGAAAAGAGAAACGGAAAAACTAACCAGAGCTAACTTGGGAAGTAATATATATCATTATTATCACTAGTGACAAAAACTTTTGGCAAATGTTTTGACAAAGAGGTCAATTCTTAGTTAGATGGTCTTGCTCAGAAAAATTATTTAATTTAATAGTATCACATAGTTTGTAAGATTTTGATTGACTGAAATGTAATACTGACTTGACGAATGTAATTAGTATTATAAAGAACATTACATATTACTACAAGACTAGGCAAGATTAATTCCAATGGAAATAAACCAACTACTTTGACCAATTCATTCCTCAACATTCAATACAATGATTCCCTCCACTTGTTTGAATTTCTACCTCTCACGAGCCTCGCCTTCATCTCCATCGGCGTTTTGAGCCCGACAGCAGCCTCACCAGCATCTCCTCCAACTTCTCCTATTTTGTTGGCCTTAAACACTGGAATTCCAAGCTTCTTCCAGCTGAAATATCCTTTCTTTTTCTCCAACAGCTTCTCAATCTGCCTTTCCATGTTCATGCACTGGCTCTCGAGCCTAAGAACATCCTCCTTTAACCTCTTGATCTCCATCTGTTGTGTGATCATTTCACGCTTGGATAGGCACCGGACCGGGACATCAAGCCCGATTCCCGGGCTGCGTGTGCCACCCAAGGATCCACTCCAATCAATGTGCTTGCTGAGTTTGGTTTGCTCTGAGAGGAGTACTTGGATCACGGCCCGAACTGGCAGCCTCTCATTTTTAGCCGCATGAAGGGATGCCTCTGCTGAAAGCTTTCTGCTGTCAATTAAATTACAGAGTCCCTTTTTCTCTTGCTTTGACAAACCTGGATGTGCCTACTCAATACAGAAATATGTTGTGGTAAAACGAAATGAGATGAAATCTGCTGAGTTTGAGGAACCAACTATAATTGTTAAAGATGAAACGAAAAGTGATACTATTAATCACACAAAGAGTATCTGATATTGCACATATGTATCGGTTCAGATCCTCTATTTCAATTTGGTGTTTAATCTCATCTACCACATCAAAAATGCATGATAAGCTTAAATATTCATAATAAATATTCTTCGGTGTGATAGTTCTGTATGCATGAATATAATACACCAATTTAATGGACAGCAGAAAAGCGAATTTCAGGCAATCTTGGTTTGTCAGGGTGAAAGGTATGTATCATATACATGACATTGCCTAGGAAAACCCATCTTCTTAACTCTTTAGCTGAAGAATCTTGTGCTAGTGACTATACAATAAATCTCCAATCCACATTTTGGTACTTTATAGGCCTTCAAGGTTCCACTTTATCCAAGTTTTGCCAAGAAAATGAGATTTCTGAAAAGCAAACTCTTTATATTCATAGATTTAGCATTAGGATGATCACTAAATTAGGGGCTGCAGATGGGGTCTTAATCCTTAATACATATTTTTGTCTGAGGACTCACAGTCTAGGGACCATCAGTGTTGAATTGTACTGACCATCGGCCGTCCAGCGGACCACATGTGATCCAACTACCGAAAGTCCCCTGAATATGGCGGTTCTATAACCATTCAAGAATTACTCATTTTTACTTAGTGGCCTAATTATATAGCCACCCTTAGTTATCACTTACATAATTAGCTAGTGGTGCATAGTAAAGAACAGATAGCAAGATATGACTTACTTTGAGGTATATATCAATGGCACGATAAAGTCCATCATCTGTAGAGCGTGCATGGCTTGGAAGGGCACTAGCAAGCGCAACAAATTCTGGCAATGCCAAATGAGAATCAACAGCTGCTTCAGCAAGGTAACAATCCACAAGCTTTGCCACCTTCATCAGGGCAGTTCCACTCCTAGCAGCTTCCTCCAAATTTACAAACCTTTTCACGAGGCGAAGAACGAGCTCCACATCGAGCAATGTCGTACAGGTGTGACTAAAAGATGGTATCATCAATTCCCTAAGTGAAGCCTGATCAAGCTGCCAAGAAACGCGCTTTTCAAGCTCAGCACGATAGGCAGCCTCTACACCGACCATGTTAGCAACACGTAGAACCCTTAACAGGAAGTTGCAGGGGATGGAATCCTTCTCAGGAGGAAGAATTCCTACTAGAGTCTCAATAAAGAACCTCTTCTTCATCCATGAAGCCGTTACACTTTCAGGGGAGTCTTCAAAACTGGCAGTGGCCCTGTCAGCCTCGTCTCCGGCTAGGTCAGGAAGCCATTTGGAAGCATAATGTGTGATGATTGAGCCAATCAGGTCAGGCCTAACTCCCTTCCCCTGGATTCCTGAGAGAGTCTTGACAAAATAATCCGTGTCTAAAACGCAGGCGTCATCGAAACAGCATTCAGCCGCAAATGGTGTTAACTTGCCGGATAATGTGACGGATTCTGGCGATGCCAGATTCTGCATTTTGGTAGAATAGATTTAGGAGTTGTCAGTGAGAGCTTTTCTCAAGTGCTAAATGTGAAATAGTTATGTGCACTCAATGTTACAACAGAACTCACTATAGTTGGATAAATAGTGGTACTGATAACAAGTAGCGAAAGATATGCAAAGTCACATTAAATTTACTGAGTTCTAAGTTAAGACAAGTATACACGTCACATGATGTTGGTAAATTCTCACATCAGGTCTGAGTGGTGCCAATCAAATCATAGGAATTTGTATTAGGCCTGACAAGAATGCCTTTAGAAAAATGTTTGGAAACCGATATGGTAAAATATGGAAATGTTGATTTTTGGCAGACATTTTCCTTACCGTTGGTCCGTGAACAATGAAGATGAGAGAAGAAGGATAAGATTGTAGAGAGAGAGAGATCCGTTTCAAGTCACTGTCATTTGTTGTGTGGTGTTGTAATGAGTTTTCTTCTTCATCTAACATAGAATAAGCCATGATGGGTCATTGGATGGAATATTTGCATTAAAACTCATTGTCCTCTTTCTCTCACTCATTTCCTACTCTACCCTGGATGAAACTGCAAGGCCCTTATATTTTTCATTTGCCATATTACATATTTGAGATGTAATATCTGCAAATTAACCTCAATCTTTCATTTGCCATATTACATATTTTAGATGTAAACTATGCAAATTAACCTCAAACTTAACACAAAGGTAACTACAAAGCCACTTCGAAATTTATGATCCAATTTGATATTTCATCTCATATTTTACTTCACAGATACACGTTAAGCGTGAATAATTCGGACTGTTGCAAAGTAGGCATGAATATCATATGAAACGTGAGTGTGCTGTATATCCACACCTGTTCTGAAAATTTTAGCCAATAGTATTTTATCTCATATTTCACTTCACATATACACGTCAAGTGTGAATAATTTGAACTGTTACAAAGCAGGCATGAATATCAAATGAAACATGAGTGTGCTGTATATCTGCACCTGTTCTGAAAATTTTACACAATGACGGAGAAACCTACATGTAATAAGTATTTTAGAAAAAATTAAGGTGGAAAAAAGGGATTTATGGATATGCACTTTTAATATAAGTCATCTTCAACAAATTGTACTGTATATGTTATTTTTTAACGGCCATTGGTAGATTTCGTCGCACAAGGACCATGTGGTGTACTGTCCCGAACCAAACTTTGTCTGCATTTGTTGTAGCAATTAATGAAAATTTGTCACACATTTGGACTTTGTATTTTCTGAAGAGTGCGCCCCAGGGTTCACCAGAGAAATCCTTGTACTCTAGTTAAAAGATTCAACTGAAAATTCACGGGGTCGATGCGAAACAATCGAAAGATCTGTCACTTGGAAGTTTAGAGATGAACTATCTTACCATTCTTTCCTTCAAGTGCAAGGCAGTTTGCCTTCTTGTTTCACTGTCGGAAGCAGTAAGAACAGAGGACTGATCAGAATGAAACAAAGGGAGACTGTTAAATGAACAACCATGAGTGCAAAACCTTGCATATTTACAGCCAGCTTGATTTGATTTAGTCAAGTTTCAGTCAAACCTAAATGTCACATAGGAAAAAGCAATATTCCATATTAGCAGACTTCAGGGCCTTGATATTTATACGAGTACCGTTAAGTCGTCTTACAACAGATGGAAAATCAGCAATATGGATCCTTTTTAACAAAGCAAGAAGAACAGAGTAATCAGCCACCGTCTCATGAAAGCCTCTCAACCCCAACAAGGTTCACTAGCTCGTTACTCAACATATGCAGCCACAACGGAACCGAAACCCAGCAAGAACCCATCCCTCTCTGAAGCAGCAGCCCGTATAACCAAGTGGTTGACATGACAGCACAATACACATTCATCCATGTTCTAATTTTACAGAATTACAGAACAGGTCTACAGAAATGTAACTAGATAAGACGACGAATCCAAGTTTAAGAGCTAAGATGAAACCTGAGTGTTTTGATAAAAGCGTTTCAAATTCTCTGCTTGGGCTTGCTATTACAAATGCAGAAAAAGGGTTCTCTCCGACGAATCTTAACTCTAGATTAAAGAAGAAGAAAAAAATAAATGTTTCAATAACGCATGTTATTCTACATCAAAGGACAGGGCCTTACCACAACAAACTGTAAGCATGCCTTGTAAATAGGATGCTAACTCTCAACTACAAAGGTAAAAGAAAATGAAAAACTAAATTAGGTAAACATTTTATATCTATCGAAGACAGGGGCTTAAGTCAAGACATGACTAACTGGCTCTGATAATTTCAGAAGCTAAAACAAAATCTTACAAGAATAAATTGTAAGAATTTCTGGATAGAATATCCTATATGATGACCCAATCTGGCATAAAGTCTTTGCTTATTCCTCCTGTTATGCAAGTAATGGAACAATATCATTACACACTTCGAGGAGACGAGGGTTCAGATGAAGCACTTGACGAGTCACCTCCTGTAGGATTTAGTGTCGACTCACCAGTAAGAGAGCCATTACCACTTTCATTTGAAGATACAACTGGAATCTTCACAGCAGCTCTTTCCATCTCCTTCTCAAGCTCTTCTTCTTGCCTCAATGCAGTGAATTGGCCATCTAAAGACTTGGCGGCTCCCAACCATGCAAGAACAATTACAAGAAGTATGCCTCCAAGATAGGGAGTTGAATTTGCAAGGGATCCAAAGGTTAAAATCATGAACTGCTGAATTAAAGCACCTCCAGACTTCCCCAAAGGATTGCAGACAACATCAATTGCTGCCTTCCCTTTAACCTGACACCAAAGTTTATTTAACTACCAACACAAGAACAAGAAAAAGGGAAGAATAATTTAAATTCAGTAAATTTACATTCAAGGCCATGCAACCTATCAAGTTCTTAACATGGAAATGTTTTACTCACATTCTAGTTCATCTAATAGGACTATAAAGAACTTAATATAAAAATCACCCTAGCAGCACTCCACATTCTCTGTTCAGTTATACTAGCAATTCTAAGTCTCAGTTTGAAGATAAGCATGATTAGCTCAATTTTGGTACATAATTTAGAACTTTGAAAGCAGTGAGTTGAAATTTGTAAAACAGTTAATAGTTAATTTAAGCGTCCAAACCTTGGTGTCCTCATCCAAAGGAATGTAAGCCATTTCCTTGCATGGATCAAATAAGCTGTACTTTGCACTCTTACTAAAAATGTTCTGCATTGCTCCCACATACACAGCTGCTAAAAGTGGAGTCATCCCAAACTTAGCAAGAGCCGGAGCAAGAGGGTCACCAAATAGAATTAGGGAGAAGAAGCCAACTCCAGTTAGAAGCAAGACAGTCGGTGTAATCTTTGCTGCCACTCCCCAACCATATTTGTTAAAGATCCACTGGCTCAACAGCATCATAGTGAAAGTTGCTATTCCAGTAGCAGTTGAGAAATCACCCATAAACGATGAATATTCATTTGGTGTTGGGAACTGTGCAATTTAGAGAGACAGAGAAATGAATAAATCAGAAATTAACATAAATGTTGACAGATGGTCCAGATGGCGAAGGCCTAGTTTTATTTTACCTGAGCTTTAAGCTTCGATTTCCATGTAACCTCAACAAGGTTGATGCTAATACCATATGCCACCACCAAAGTGGCAAGATCTCTTATATATCTTGAAGATACCAAAAACTTTAAGCTCTCCATTGTCCCCATTCTTGGCTTCTCCTGACATAGACAAAGCATACAGTTAAAAAGCAATTGAAAGCGGCAAACTTGACCTCCTAATAGTAGACAACTAAACCGACTCAAAATCCTAAGCATTGCTCTAATGTATTCTCCAAGAGTAGGGCATAAAATTGCCTGTGATGGCACAAAATTCTGAAAATATCTAATTATAGTGGGGGAAGTTTCCATTGCATGAACAAATAATTCCACAACACAATTAGAGTGATATATTAGCTAAAAAAATGTCCTTCAGAGCCAGTATTAAAAACAACTAAAAGAAATGAGCTAGATTGAAAAACTAAATCTTAAGCATAAAATCAAAAGAATGAAAAACAAAATCAACATAATCCTTGCTTCCAATTACCTTCTTCTTCTGACTACGGGTGGGAAGAGGAACATTATTATTCACCCACCAATAAAGGAAACAAATTGTAAACCCCATCACCACCACAATACTCATCATTGCCTTCAGGGAGACAGCCCAACCATCAACCCCAGGACCCAGGTTTTGCCTCATTTGAGAGAAGTATTTCACAGTTCGACCAGAGAAAACAAGGGCAACGTTTGCACCAAGTCCAAAAAGAGGATAGAATTTCTTTGCTTCCTCAACAGTAGTAATCTGCAAGACAATGCATTAAATGAGTGTTATATGATCCAGTATTGTGTCATCCAGATGATAGGAGTAATAGCAACAGACACTTGACATGAGAGCAAAAACATGATAAGCTTCCAATTCCATTAAAATGTTAAAACGATTATGGGAAAAGGTGGTGGAATGACATATTACCAGTGGAAAAAAGCACAATGACAGCAATCTCATCAAAAATTATGTTCGTTAGGAAAATTACCCATCATTAAAGAGGAAAACAATTTAGCACATTTTTTAGGGCAACATTTTGAAACCACGTCCTCTGAGATCCTATAGACTTTGTTCAGCTAGACATGAATCAGTGAATATCTGATCAGCTGAGCACCAGTCATGCACCTTAATTTCATGCAAAATCCCCAACTATAGAAGGGATATTTCAAACAGAAAAATTGACATACTTAAGGAAGAAGGAGGCCACTTCAGGAAATAACTAAAAGTGTCCTGATCCAGGCTTTGTCAACAATAACAAGACCCTGGAGATGATTAGTTCATATATTTTCTGGAAAAGAGGAACTTTTTGCTAATTCAAACAATAACCAAAACAACCATTTTAAAATTTTCATTTGACCAACTTCAGTCCAACTCCACATTAAAGACCACTGGTACATATCCCCCAGGAGTCTCAAACACAGGGGAAACAGGACTTCACGAAGAGGTCATTGAAAGTTGATCAAATCATTTGATTTTATCGAAACGAAGAATCTAGAATTGCTTACCCAAAGCAAAGTATAGATGGGAGATTTGAAAAACAATGCACGCACAAAATGTAATATTAAGATGAGACAATTACCTGATTAGCAAACCCCCAGAACAGAACTGAGATAACCACACTTCCCCAAAGTTCAGCCATGACATAGAACAAGCAGAAACTCCAGATCCTCATAATTGCAAGAGGCCCAAGAAACCTTGGACCCAAGATATTAAGAAGCTTATCAGCAAGAGCTGTGGGATGGAAATAATGGCTGAGAGGATACAACACAAACCCAAATGCCCCAAAAAAGGCTATGAATGGAAGAATAACAGTGTAGAAAAGAGCCTGCTTTGACAACACATTGGTCAATTTGGTGTACAAGAGCATGAACCCAACAGCCATAGGTAAATTCACCCATGTTTTCAAGAAAGGTATAATTTCAGCACTAGACCCTTTGGCAGTCACCACTAGAACATCCTTAGTGTCCCTGAGAATTGTGTAATTAAACAGAATACAGAAAAACATCATCCCAAGCGGTATTATTTTCTTGAAAGTCACCAGCTCAATACCCATAAACTTGGGTGATTCTTTTTCTCCATACAAAGGCTGCCCATCAGCTGAAGCTGCAGCAGCCTCAGCTCTACATATAGGATAACTTCTGTTCTTTTGGCCAACCAATTGAGGCTTTGTCACAAATCCTTGAAACTTTGAGAACCCATTAAGAGATAAAGAGGATCCATTAAGTATCCCTGATTTTAATAAGGGGTTTATAGGGTTGAGTCTATACCTTAAACCCTGTGACGGCTGTGGAATGAAAGCTCTGGTCCTGGGGTTTGAAGGTAATGAAAGAAGCCCTTTTGATTGTAAAACACCTTGCATTTCTCCAACCCCTCTCTTTCTCTTCTTATATCAACACAAATTTCCCTCAAGAAACTTACAAAGATTTGATTTTTATGCACTGAACATAAAAGAGAAAGAGAGATAGGGAGATGGAGATAAGGCTCGGGGACGGAATAGAAGATAATTTTGCTCGGAGAGGGTTTGAGAAAGTTAAACAAATATCTTTATATAGACCAGATAGAAATAAAACCCTTGTTGTGTGCAGACAAAATATGTATAAATAAAGAAATACAACTTTTTCCTGAATAGTAAGATAAAGGGCTAATTCTTGATGTCAGGGATTTGCAGTAAAATGTGATTTATTAGTCTAAATCAGCGTATCAACAATTCTTCCACTTGCAGTTTTTGCAATAAAGAATTTTTATTTTTTTTTAATTCTGTGAACTTACTTCTGGTAAAGAAAGTAAGACAATAAAGAATGATTTTTTTTTCTGTGAACTTACCTCTAGTAAAGAAAGTAAGATAATTATCTTGGACCAGAAAAAAATAAAAATAGAAAAAAGAGGCATGCAGAAAAAAAGGGTAGGAATCAAGAGAGGATCTTAGTAGGATCCAACTAAAAGTGCAAGGGAATCATGTGACGGAAGAAGTGCAATGGTGCCAACTGTCAAGGATGAGGCCTATGGATATTTTCTCATGGAAATTGGCTGTTGGATTCTAGCAAAGGGCTTTTTTTCATGTTTCTTTTATTTTTCTTATTATCAGTCACAATTCTAGTTTTTGGCATTACAACCAAGAAGACTAATTTAATTGACATGTTTACCACGAATACAATAAAATAAACATACTATATCACAAAATTGCATGTAAAATAGAATAAAAATGTGTTATGTATGAAATTCAACAATGAGAAAGGAAAACAGAAGAAGAAAACTCTATTCGAAAAATTTTCAATGACTAAAGCATTGTAGTTAGGAATCTTCGTATCTTTAAAAATCGTACTATACACTGCATAACAAATTATATTTAAGTATAATTTTATTTTTTAAAAATACAAATTTGCATATAAGACAAAAAAATATACCGAATATTTTGATATAATATAAATTTTATAAATACATATTAGTCCAATAAGATATCTAGCCAATAATAAGGTACAATACAATTGTTTGGAAACTGATTACCCTAAATTCCAAGCAAATGTTATAGGGGTTATCAGTTGAGTTAAATTGAGCGAGAAACTTTATTTTATTGTAATGGCAACAGACATCTAAATTTAAAGTAAGAATGTAATGAATATATTATTATATCGGTATGTTATTGTATTAAATTCAACTCTTAAGCAAGTATATAATTCCTTTATGATCGTACATGTGTGTTCTTGTGTTTAAGAATAAATTTTATTTTCACCAATATTTTAAAAAGTTGATCGGATTGGTCGATTCGACCGACCCAACCGTGAACTTGTGGTTAGTGATTTTAGGTGTAAAAAAATCAAAAATTTAATCAAATCGATCAAAAACCAATCGAAAAATCGATCAAACCATCCAACAATTCTTTTTTATTTTTTTGTTATATTTTTTTAGTTTTTATTTTTAACTATTTTCTTTAAACTCAGTATTTGATTAAATGTATATAATTATTTAGATATTGTGTTTTGTTAAATATATTATACTTGTTTATTTATCCTTTTTACTTTGAATATAATAATTAATTTATTATATTACTATTTTATAAATTAAAAAATATAATTAATTTTTATTAGATCAACTAACAGATAACAAGATCAATTTAGTTATCAATCCAATTATAAAAATATTAATTTTCACCGTATTTTTTTATAAGGAGTGCATAATTGTAGTACTAGTAGATTTCCTTGATTCATTAACTATATATCAAGACAATGATACAATGGGAACTTTGTAGTTTAAATTGTGAGATGTCACTGTCTTCTTCAATTAACAATTTTCTGTTGTTTGGAACATGTACTGAAATGTTACTATAAATTGACTAACATGATTGAATGGCTTGCCTGCCTGCCTGCTCCTTACTTCTACTTTCCTTAGACAAAAATTAGTAGCTACATGAAATTTAACACGGGAGGCACGTTTTCAATTTTGCAAAAATTGGTCCATTTATCCTGTAAAGGTGATCGAGTTGATGTCTCAAGTTCGAATTCCTTCTTAATATTTTTTTGATCGAATTTGTCGCACCGGGCTTATATAATACGATTTACCTAATTTATATAGTTTGTAAGTTATTGTATCAGTTCGAGAGTTTATCCAGTGCACACCCAAATAATAGCGACTATTGGTTTCCGATCATAAAAAAAAAAAAAAAAACTATTTTGGAGGGTGGTTCAACACATGCAAATTAGGCCATGCTATAAACATGTCAATATCTCATCCTTTATTTTGGGTTATATATATAATATAATGTCTTTACTTTTAATATAAATTTAAATTAATATAAAGTTTTTCTTCTTCAAAATAATTCAATAATCTCATATATCATTAAAATGACACACAATTACTCAAATTTTGGAAGTCTTAATTTAAATTGGTACAATGTGAGAAAAAAGTGAAACTTTTTAATTTCCAAATTGTTGTTAGTCACAGTACTTAGTTATGGAACATTACCTTCATTATTGTATGAATTTATTTATTTTTCTCAGCAAAATTATGTTGGAAATTAGTTTGATATTTTGGTTTTATTCAAACTTTAACCAATAATTAAAATAATTTTATTTAATTAAAATGATTAAATGTATTCTACACTACGAGTAGATAAATTTAATATAATTAATTTTTTATAACATTTCAAAGTGAACGAGAAATTAAAAATCAAATGTTAACCACTCAAAAAATGTAAATTCTTGAATTAAAAAATGGTCAAAAATATAAAATCATCCATTTATATTAAAAGTTGAAAATATTTGAGATTACTTTATATAATCTAAATTTGATAAAAGCAGAATCTACTTCCTAGTGGTCTAGAACAAAGCCCACAAGTGCGCTCGATCTACCCAGCCTTAGCGTTGGACTAGACTTGGTTGTGTGTAAGTTCAAGCACTAGATATATCTTTCTATAAAAAAAATAAAATTAAGATTTTCCCATAAAAAAAATATTTTATTTTCTTTAATCAAAATTTAACATGTGGCAATGTACGAAATATAACATATGACAGTTGATCAATCAGCTGGTAACTGTACGAAAAAATGATAATGTATTATTATTTTTATAATTAAATTAATAATCAAATTAATTTTATTACACAGTTCAATTAATTAAATCGATTCAATTGTCGATCTAATCGATATTATAAAAATTAATAATATTTTTTTATTATATTATATAAATTATAATATAATATACTAATTATTATTTATATGATAAATAAGATAAATAATCAACTAACAAAACTCAAGATCCAAATAACAATATATATGTAATCAAATACCAAGTTTTAAATTAAAAAATTAAAAAATTAGTTATGACCGATTTAATTAATTTTTTGATCAATTTTCTGATTTTTTTTCATAATTGAACCAAACTGACTCTGATTTACAATTGAATCAATTAAATCATTGATCAGATTTTAAAAATATTGGTTTGTCTAGTTAGCTGCTGACCAAATGAATGCTAACCAAATGAAAGGATATGTGTCCAATTAGCTAGTAACTAAATATGTTCATTCAGCACTATGCAGACGTTTGTCCAGTTAGCTAATGCTTAAGTAAATTAGCTAAATGGAGAAGCATGTATATCCAATTATTGTCACATTTCCAATAATTATGTCTATAAGACATAATATTTTAATAATTATAAATAGACGCTTTCGATGCAGAATTTTTTCATTCTTATCCCTGAACTTTGTTTCTTGCTTTTAAATTTTTTAAGCAATGTTGTCAAAATCGGATCGAATCAATCGGTTCAATCGATCCAACCATAAATCAGAAATTGGTCTAGTTCGATTAGATTCAAAAATCGATTTGAACGGTCAACAACTGGTCAAATCGGTCAAAACCATCCAAAACTGGTCAAAATCGCCCAAAATCAGTTAACAACCGGTTAAAACCGGCCAAAATCAGTTTGATCGGTTTTATTTTTTATTTTTTAATTTTTAATTTTTAATTTTGATAAATGTTTAAATTTGATATTTTATTATATTTATATAATTATTTAAATTTTGTATTTTGTTTTATGTATTTTTATGTAACTATTTATTTATTTTTACATTTAAAATGTATTATATAATAATTAATTTACTATATTATTATTTTATATAATAAAATAATTAAATATAATTAATTTTTATTAAACCTGTCTGACCGTCGGTTGAACCGGTACGACCGGTTGAACCGTTAATTTTAATAAAATCGATTTGGTCATCGGTCCGATTATGAAAATATTAATTCTAAAAAAGTTTAAAATATTTCGTTGGTTCGTTGCATGCTCCTATTATCTCAAAAAATGATCGTTATATTCTGATATAATTATTAGTTGTTAGCACCAGCGTCACTCAATTTTATCTTAAAGAAAAAAGTTCAACTCTTATCTCGAAATTCTAATTTCATATCCTTACTCTATTCAAATTTCCAACCATTTAAAATACACATACTTTTCCCAACAGTAAGTTAGATTATTGCTTTGAATATATTTTTGTAGATAAAATTGAGTTTGTCTAAAAAAGAATAAAAAATTATAATTCAAATAAAAATATTATTTGTAAATATCCTGAAAAAGAAATAAGCAATCATTATGAAATAAGAAAACTTACCCTTGACATTTTGTTATTGTGTTGTGTAACTTCGCCTATTTACAAATTTGGTCTTTTTTATTTTAAAATTTTACATTTTATCATTTAAGTGAAAAAAATTAGATATTTTATCAAGGGTAAATTTTATTTTATCCTCTTCTATTTTGGTTTAATATCAATTTATTTTCTTGTACTCTCAATTGTCTCACTTAACCCCATTGTACTCTCATTCTATCTCATTTTACCCCATTGTCTCACTTTACTCTCTTGTATTCTAAAAAAATAACCAAATTATCATTACCAATTATTTATAGTAAAATTACTTTAAAATTTTTTAAAATTAATAAATTTATATTTATATTTATATTCTAATAATTTTTTTAATTTAATTAATTAATACTTGACATTAAGTTTATTTAAAAAAATTTATTCTTAAAATTTAATAGCTAATTTTTATAAATATATTTCCTATTAAATTTTTATATTGTATCATATTTTTTATT
This sequence comes from Paulownia fortunei, assembly GCA_019321725.1. NCBI lineage: Eukaryota > Viridiplantae > Streptophyta > Magnoliopsida > Lamiales > Paulowniaceae > Paulownia > Paulownia fortunei. Next base: position 21,105,765 of record CM033112.1, on the reverse strand, counting down.
AACTAATACATTTTACTTATAAATTTTATACTTATCATAAATATATATAACATAATTATAAAAAGTATTTTGTTAAATACATAAAATATTAGTAATAAATTTCTCATTGTTAATGGAATTATTAAAATTTCATAAAAATAATATTAAATTAAAAAAAATATTTTTAGGTATAATTTAATACTATTAAATAAAATATAAATAGTTGAATTATTATAATTTAATAGATACTATATTCTATTTAAAAAATCATAATCATTTTACTAATTATTTTTATTACTATGACTTGATTATAATGATTATTTTTGAATTTAACATAGTTTATAAGAACTTATGATAATTCTATTAATAAAAAAAATATTACTAATCTTTTATGTATTTAGTAAGATATTATTTAAAAATATTTTATATATTTTGTGAATTTATATTGAGTAGAAAATTCATAAGTAAAGTGTATTAACTAATAAATAATATTCTACTATATACTACTTTAATAAGAACTATGTTAAATTAAAAATTAACTATTAAAATTTAAGAACAATAAATTTTTTTAAATAAATTTAATGTCAAGTATTAATTAATTAAATTAAAAAAATTATTAGAATATAAATATAAATTTATTAATTTTAGAAGATTTTAAAGTAATTTTATTATAAATAATTGGTAAGGGTAATTTGATTATTTTTTAAAAGTATAAAAAAATAAAATGAGATAATGAGAGTATAAGGGGATAAAGTGAGATAGAATGAAGGTACAATGAGTTAAAGTGAAATAATTAAAAATATAAAAAGATAAAATGATAATCAATTAGAATATAGAATAGATAGAATAAAATGAGATTTATTATTTTATCAATTGACCTCCTATACTAGGTAAAAGTAACTATTAAGGTGGTTATGATGAAAATTTGGAAAAAAATTAATTTTATAAGAAAAATTATTGAATTGGCTACTGAGTGGAATTTGATAGGAAAAAAATAATAATAATTTGACATTTAAGGCATATCTGGCATATTCAAGAGTTATTTTTTTCTTCTTCGTCTATTTTTAATTTTATCTTTTATCAATTTACCTTTTTTTCTCTTCTTTTTTTCTCATCTTCTTCACCCGCTACCCAGTCACCCACTCACCGTCGGGCAGCACGTCTCCCCTAGCCTCCTCCTCCTCTCTGCCCCAAGCCTCATTCTTCATCTTCTTCTATTTCTTCTTCCACCCACCACCTACCTACTACTGCCCGCCTACCACCGCCGATCGCCGTCCGCTCCTTCTTCTTCTTCTTCTTCTTCTTCCACCCATCACCGTCACGTGGACCGTCCTTTCTTTTTCTTCTCCTTCCACCCACCACCTACCAACCCATCGCCGTCACCCGAACCGCCACCCCACCTCAACCAAGCTTATGTATATATGTATATATAAATTGATGGATGTATATTTGTTTATATATATAGATGTATATATATGATAAATATAAAAATATAATATTTGAAAGTAGAAAAAAAAAAAGAAAAATAGAGGAAAAAAAAATATGGCCAGTTTACTATATATTCTAAATAAGAGAAAAACTATTTAAATTAAGGTATTTTGTTACTATAGAATTAATTATTTTCTATTTTATTTGTTAAAGTTGAATTTTAAATATTTTTTTTATTTTTAAATGTGAAACTTATTAATATTTAATAATTTATTTGAATTTATGGTATATAATATAAAACATTAACTTTACACTAATTTTTTCTTGTCAATCAGTAATAATCTATTATTTTATTTTTTAAAATTGAATTTTAAGTATCTTTTATTTTTAAATATACAATTCACTAACATTTAATAATTTATTTAAATTCATGATAAATAATACTAGTTTTTTCTAGCGAATTTAAATTATTTTTTTATTTCTTCAAATTTTAAATTTAATTAATAATTTTTTTTCAAATATTAAAATTTATTAATATTTAAATATTTATTACGTTTTTGTTATAAATTATTTGAAATATAATATAAATTTATATTTTTATACAATAATTATCAAATTTATTTATATTGTAGTTATATTAACTTTTTTGAAAATTTAAAATCTATTATATTAAAATACCTAATTAGCTTTATTTTTCTTTTTTTTTTCCCCTTTCCAAATCCGTCCATCCAGGTAGTCAACTCAATAATTTTCTCGGTTCTCCAAATCTTCATCCTAATCACCTTAACCAATCACTCTTTTGCCTGTTATAGGAGGTCAGATGGCTAAATATTTGAATTTTTTTTATTTAAATAATAAAATTTTAAAATTTAAAATGAAAAAGAACAAAAAAAATAATTTTGCCTTGTGAGTTCAGTATAAGATTACGTGACTGGGAGATAACACGTAGTACCAAAGGAAATGAGTGGACTATCGAGTGGGCTTTGAATCTTAGCCCAACGCGTAGACATTAGATAAAATAGAATCCACGCAAAGCCAATTAGCCCGTAGGTCCAAATCGAGACCATCCCATTCCTTCAGCCCAGGACACACATCTTCTCATAATTGATTTCTATTCGATCAGAAAAAACTACTGATTTTCTTCCGATCTCACAAGAGGAAGAGAGAGAGTGGAAAGCGAAGAAAGTGTATGCCACGATGGTGACGTCATCGAGCTCATGGTCGCAAGCTTTGGTTCAGATCTCTCCCTACACCTTCGCCGCCATCGGAATCGCCATATCTATCGGCGTTTCCGTCCTCGGCGCCGCCTGGTATTTTCTCATACTTTCTAATATACTTCTTCGAAATTTTTTGCCTGATTTTGTTTGAGCTGTCGGAATTTGTAGGGGAATATATATAACCGGGAGTAGTTTAATTGGTGCTGCCATCAAAGCTCCTCGCATTACTTCCAAAAACCTAATCAGGTACTTTTCGAATCTGAGTTGTTTTAAATTTTCAATTAGTTTTTGTAAATGCGGTATTATTTGAAGTTAAACGAGTTTTCTAACGAGTTTGAGTAATAATTATTGCTTAATTATTCTTTAGTTGCTTGTTTGTTCTTATTTTTTTTTGTAAATTTATTGCTTGTTGGGAGACACTTTGGCACGAGTATGTTGAGAATTAGATTGTGTAGGAATTATCTTTTGAAATCTGACATCATCTAATTAATCATTCAAGAATCTGATTGAAGGTGAGATCTGGATTAAATTGAATTCTTAGATGCTGATATCCACCAAATCTTCTTGACTCTTTTAAAAGACCGTGTCTATGATTGGGGGAGAAAATGCACGAATCTCCGTGACAGTAGTTTAGTTTTAACAAATATCAAAGAGTGAAAAAAGAAGGCTAAGAAAAGTAGTTTAAAGAAATATCCGAGAGTGAAAACTGAAGTCTAAGAAAACTACAAAAGTGAGCTTATTTTCTTTGTTATACTCTCTTCAGCTTTGAGTGTCATATGGGCCTTTCCCCTTTAATTTTTCATCAGTCCCTGCTTGGGGTGTCTCTTAAGCAACCATATGTATGTGTGGCATGTATATGTTGGATGATATATTCAACTCTTATTGTCGAAAACTTGTGTCATGAAAGTGGTGGACTTGGTGCACTCATCATTATCTTCTCCCTTGAAAATTAACTGTTGCTATTGGACTAGGCTTTCAGTAAAGATAAGGTGTATGTAACTATATACTCATACTGTCTGGTACATGCGAATAAATAATGGAGAGTGTTGCGAAAATTCGTGAACGCAAGTATACGTTATCGTATATAAATAATGAAGTGATGAATCAATTATCGTTCCCACGAGAATTGTTCAATTATTAATTACCGAAATTATGTTAACTCTAATTTTATTTGAATAAATGCATTTTTGTGTTTTTGTTTATAACTAAATTTAACTAAACTAAATTAATGATGGAAAGCATTTAAAAATGAAATTCACTAACTTAAAAGTTTAGGATTATGATTTTACCATAATTAATTCGAATTGAATAATTTATCATATCAATCTCAATTTATTTACCAAGTGATAGTCAAGAATCCCTAAATTATCCACTAGCTTCTCCTAAGGTCTAATGAAAATATCATCAATTACTAATTCACTATATTTCTATGTGAATTATAACAATTAATAATTCATTAGGTTTTATGGATCTCCAACAAGACTACACAAACTATGTAAGTATATTCCTATCTCACATGTAATTTATGATTTTCTACACCTAGAACTAGATACATATATCACCTCTTGGGTCAATATGATTAGCAAATCATTCAATTAGTGGCCAAGTAATTGAAAGTATTAAAAACAATGTAGAAAACTCAACTTGAAAATAAATCAAGAATTGAATTGATACAAATATTCAAAACATCATAATTAGATTACATCACAACCCTAAAAAAATAAATTAGTTCATAATAGTAAAAATGAAAGATAACTCAATAATATCCATAAACATAATTCAAGAAAGAAAGAGGAAAATAAAATAGAACTTGGAAGATGATGAGTTTCTTCCCTTGTAAATGTTTTCTTGTCAAATCTTGGAAGAAATCTCTCATTTTCTTCCTTCTTCTTCTTCTCTTCTTTTCTTTCTTTTCTTGGCTTATTCTCTCTTCTCTCCCCCTACTCTATCTGATTTTCACTTTTGGAGGCTTTTGAAATTCTTAAAATTGGATGTGTGATGCCCTAAAGAGAGCAAAAATCCCATTTTGACCCTACTTTTTATCTTTGCAGCGCTGACTGTTGGTGCCTAGGCACCGTACTCTCTGTTTCGTTTGGCGTCTAGGCGCCATTGCTACAGTTTTTCTCCTCTACTTCAATGTTTTTGACAGTAGTCATTTCTTGTAGCTCGTTTTTTACCTCTTTATAGGATGAATTGGCTTTTGGTGTCTTCTAATAAATTGTAGCCCAGTGTCTTATCTTTTCATAGCCAATTGAATCAACATGATATGAAATCTGTGGAAAGAGTTATGACCACAAAATTAATGTGTCATACTAGAAAGTTTCAATCACGTGTAGACTATTTAACCCAATATTTCTCATTGAAATCGAACGAACTGGATTTTATGATAAACATAAAAGTTATAGATCTATTTCTTATCTTTCCAATGGTTCAAGAATCAAGTTAAAATGATATTGGAGTAAATAGTTATGATGAAAATATGAACACTGTCGTCAATAGCATCATACAATAAGTTCTTCTAAATTTTAGCCAAGTTTTATATTTCTTTTCATTTTTTTCTCCTTTTACTATTATCTACAATATTTCAAATTAAATACATAAAAAATAACATAAACACTTAAAAACTAATCAAAAAGTTTAGCAAATGGTACTCAATTAATGGGTATAAAATCCATTCATCAGAGAGTGTAAATCTTTCAGAGCGTGTAGTTAAACATTTTAAGATGTCTATTAGGCATTTTCACTTCATTTTTAGATTTTTAATCTCCATTTGGATCTAGGATTTAGTGGAGGAAAATGACAAGAAAAAGCAAGGAAAACTAAATTTCATCTCATTTTTTTGGGGGGAAGAACTTAAATATCAATTTTGAAAACTCCTTGAATATGATTGAATATCATAAAAAAATTCAAATGGATGTAATGATTAATGTTTCTCATAATTTAACTTGTACAAGCATTTCCATTGTGTTTACTTCAAAACCAAACAAAGAAACATGTTTTCCTTTAAGTTTGCTTTATTAAATCTTATGTCCAAACAAAGCCTTAGATTTCTGGGCACTTTCAAGCTGATTGTACTTTGAGCCTTTAATTGTGATCAATTTCAGTATATCCATCTTGCATTGTGGTACCTGTTTACAGAAATCAAGGATCCATATGAAAATAATATGCGAGTTGTTTTACTAATATCACAATCACCAGTGACATATCTGTCTAGTTGGTCTGTCCAGATGATTGATGAGCACAATTAAGCTTTTAACATCATCTTGAAAGTAATGTTCTGTATTTGTACTAGTGAATATCATCTACTTGTTGCTGGCACTACTAATGTAGTTGAGTGATACTGCAGTTCTTGTTATCATTATGACTTGTCGTATTACTGTTAACACCTTTTAACTTCATCCTTCTCTCAGTGTGATTTTCTGTGAGGCTGTTGCCATATATGGAGTTATTGTGGCTATCATTCTTCAGACAAAGCTAGAGAGTGTGCCTTCTTCTAAGATTTATGACCCAGAGTCCCTCAGAGCAGGCTATGCTATATTTGCATCTGGAATAATTGTGGGCTTTGCAAACCTTGTCTGTGGGTGAGTTTTAATTTCTGTAACTGCCTTCAGATAGTTTATGAGATGATATTTGACCTAAAGCCATATTTTTCTGTCCACTGATTATCTTTTTTTTTGGCCCTTTATTGATTTTACAAAGGCTATGTGTTGGAATAATAGGAAGCAGCTGCGCTTTGTCGGACGCACAAAACTCATCCCTTTTTGTTAAGATCCTTGTTATAGAGATATTTGGCAGTGCACTTGGACTGTTTGGTGTCATTGTAGGCATTATTATGTCTGCTCAAGCAACTTGGCCATCCAAGTAGTGACTGCTTACAGTGAACTCTATGTTATCAGTGTCTGAGTGTTTGTAATGCTTTACATTTTTCTTTTTTCCTGTAGTATGGTTTTGGTATTTTTTATTTTTGTTGCTATTATGCAACCTAGAGGTGATGAAACTTGGTGGAAAAACAAGAAAGGAACCAAAACTCCAATCATATACCATTTGGGTTCTGTATGTATTTTGCTTCCCATTAATAATTTATGCCCATTTGAGTTCCCTGAGTACTTGTTTTCCATAGATAACTGTGCTGTTAGTGTTATGTTTCTAGGAGGTTGGTGTAGCATTATTTTCTAATCTTAAAAAAAATGTAGATTACATCTTAGTCATGGTTGTATAAGTATATATTTGTCCTATAGGGTAGCGTGAGATTATTTGGTTGGGAATGACTAGGCATTTCAGGCCCCTTCCAAAGGGGGTAACGTTTTTATAAACTGATGGATGGATTATGCTGTTACGTTTGGAATAGATAATTAGAATTGGAATTCTTGTTATAAGTTTAGAATGAGATATTTTTGCTTCTAATGTTGAGGCCTTTAATTTGTGTATCAACGAAAAAATTGTAGTTTGGAAGTTGACCAATTAAAAGTTGCCAAGCTTTCCAGTAAATCTTATGTCAGCTGTGCAGAAGGCAAAACTATCGCTTTACTTGAACTAAAAAATGGAAATTAAAAAACGAAAATAATTTTTTGCACCTACAATTTAATTGACTTAGTTATGGATTTGAATCATAGTTCTCAATATCCTTCTTTTAAAAAAATTAAAATTAAAAAGTGATAATACCATTCTATGAGTTTCTGAATTTTATAGGTTATGGCACTCAATTAGGGTTTGCAAAATATATGTCCCACCTTCCAATAGGTCTACGGTCTACCAACCTCCATTTTGGACATGGACAAGTTGCCCACTAACCCAACTATTCCACTAGTAACGATGGTATCTGTATAAACGTAAATAAATTGTCATAAATTACATGTCCATATCATACTCCAGTCAACTGGAGTATGTCCGTCCATATGTTTTACAACCTCAACAATACCCAAGTGCCGTAGGTTGAAAACAATCAGACCTCAACCAAGTTTCATTAAAGCCCGTAACAAACTAACAAGCCACTGGAGCAATTATCATCCCTCATATCACTCATTGCCATTAAATTTTGGACCATATCTCTCAACTCTTTCATCAATCCAAGCCCTCATGTCAGCCAACACAAGATTGGCAGTCTCATCAGGCTCACCTTGTATCAAAGAGTGATACAATCCTTCATACAGCTTCAGAGTCTTGTCCTCGCTGCTCGCCTTCTCGTACAACATCTTCGAGCCTGACGGGCAAGTGACCCCATCCGACGTCCCATGGACAGTCAAAAAGGGCACTGTGACCTTGCCGAAATTGTTTTGCACGAACTCGCACTGCCTCGCTATCTCCCTCATTGTTCCCACTCTAGGCTTCCCAGTGTACCTTCTCGGATTGCTTGCAATGATCTTCAGTTTCTCTGGGTCTCTAATGGCCTTGCCGACCATTTTGTTGTCCGGCATTGCAGCCCATGTGTCGGCTAACCCAAATAGTAGTCCATACATGAATAAGTGTACCTTCAGAAACAGAATCATAGTAAAAGAAGTTATATGTGTTTCTGATAGAGTACATATTGTTAAATACGAATATTTAGGTATCTGGTATTAAGCTCAAGATATCACAAGGTTGAAATAAATATACTCCCAAAAATCAGATGATAATGCAGATCTTAGGCGTCTAATAGAATACATGTAATTCCTTTGTTAGTGTAAATGACAGAATGTTAGGGATGATAAAAAGAAAAACTTCATCCAAATGAATAAGGAACTACATGTTATTACATTAACTTCTCCTCTATTCCATCTTGCAGGATACACTCTCTACTTGATAACACATTAAGATATCTGAAAGAATATCAATACGGTAAATTGGCTCCCACAATGGAACTATTTAGATATATGAATACTTTTGGATCAATTAGCTCAGATTGAACAATTTAGATCTCTGAAGGAACATGAATGCCATCAATTAGTCCTCACAATGGAGCCAGTATAATCTTGTTTGTAACTTTGTACCAATGATATTCCAAAATATTTGAAGAAATTAAAAAACTTGAATTTGGTTTTTCTTCCATTTTGACATGAGTCCCTAAAATAAGGAAAAGAACAGAATATTTTCTAACAGAAGGATCCAATTTCTAACATTCTGTCAACTACTTTTCCGAATAAAATTCCTAATGCGCCCCCCCCCCCCCCCCCCCACCCACCCACACACACATCCCACCTCAATTCCATGATCACAGATCCTTTGATCAATGCAATATGATTTCCATCTCTCAGCTCGAAATAATCAAACAAGAAAACAAGAATAGAACCAGATGAATAAAAATCAGCATCCAAGATTCAAGAATATAAGCTACTAGAGTTTATCCACCAACCATCAGCACAAAAATTGAAGAAAATTCAACAGTAGCTCAAATCATCACCAGCAAGCAAATTACCTTAGAGGGCTTCATGGGCTCAGGAATAACAAATAATGGCGCCGAGAAAATCAACCCAGTCCACAGATCCTTCTCCGACTGAAAATACATCAACAGGGTCGCAAGCCCACCCATAGATTCCCCAAACAGAAAAGCCGGCAAATCCTTATATTCATCACTAATCCTCACACTCTTAAAGAAACACAGAGAAGCAGCAGCCACCTTGTCGAGTTCTCCGAGGTAGCACCGAATCCCATCGGAGCGGCCGTGGCCGAGGAGGTCGGCGGCGAAGACGGCGTAGCCCCAATTGGCATAGCTCATGCAGATTTTCTGGAACATCCAGCCGGTGTCGGAGCCGTATCCGTGGGTCATAAAAACGGTTGCTTTGATGGGTAGGGTGGGGTCGAGGGGGAGGAAGGATTGGGTGAAGAGTTTGCCATGGGGGGTTTGGAAGTGGGACTTGGTGTTGCGGACACCTTCAGAGGTGTAGTATTCTTCTTCCGGAGTGTCTCCCCAGAAGTTTTGAGGTGGTGGGGGTGGGGCGGCGGGTTGTTCCGGCGGCATTTTGGGGGTGGTTCTTGGTTTGGGGTGGCGAAATTCGGATGTGGTGGGAGTTTTTATACTGTGATTTTCACCAATTTTGCGCGTTGGTACTTGGCGGGTGGTCTAAAGGGAAGGGGATCGTTGGGAGTTGGTATACCAGCTTTTGGTGGGGTCTACCATATAATTTAGGCTATTGTGGAGTCATTCCATTAGATTATTTCATATTTTAAATGCTAAGCCTTATTCTTAAATTCGAAATCTATTTATAAAAATCTATTTTATATTTTATATTTAAAAAAATAATAAGATTAAATATATATTTTAAAAAAAATAAAAACGTCAACTCAATTGCTCAAATTTGACAACTCATATATCCAAACATATTTTCATTTTAATTCAACTCCCCAACAAAATCCTTTCAAAATATTCTTAGAAAATTTTTCTTGAAAATGAATCCAAACATAGCGTTAGAAAGTTCAGCCTATTAAACGCAAGTTACATGCGAGTCAAATCATAATTATGTGGAATCTTATATATTTTTATTTGGTTCCCAAGTAAGTGTTATTTATGAATTTGACCTAATGAATTGATGCTTACCAAAATAAATTCTAAGTCCGAGTTTGGATTAACAAATATTAGGTATACAAGATGATTTATCGATATCAATTATTTTTAAGTGCATGAATTGCGAGTTTTGATCAACTAGATCCAAATCTGTATCGTGCATCAATGTGTTTTTAAGAATTTTTGGTAGGACAATTTTTTGTAGGTTTGTTTTGAGTATTTTTTCCTATGTCTTATTATTATCTATTTTAGTTACGAAACGAGTTGAATTGATTTTATTAGAAAAATTAAAAGTAGTCAGAGCTGTAATTGTTCGTACTGATAAAAAACTTAAACCTAACAGCGGTATGATAATATGATATGATGACAATGCTGTAATTGTAAGTGATTAATAAGGAAATTCAAAATGAAATTAAATTTTTAGTGCAATCCTCTGAAAATTGAGACAATTAAATTTTATTAAAATAATTTCATTAACTCCCAATGTATTATGAAAAGAAAGAAAAAATGAGATCGTGATATTTTTAAGGTATTTAAAAAAAATAAATTAAGACCTAGATTATTTCGTAGATTGTGTCTCACACATATACCTTAAAAAATATCATAAACTTAAATAAAAAAGTGGATTATATCCAATTTTGACGAGTCTAGGTTTAGGGTGGAGCAAGTTTGGGCCTGAGAAAGACTATGAAGTTGCAGTTTCACCAAATTGGGTTGATTGGGCCTTCATTAAATTTTGTGACCCAATAAGAAGCCCATGTGTTATATTATGAAGTTTAACCACTAATAGTATAATTGATACGCGGGAATAGAGTGGGAATAAATTGAATATTCCCAAATTTATTTTTAAATACATCGGTATAATTTAGTATTAGAAATATTTATTTTTAAATAAATCATGATTCCTAAAAGTATAGATTTAGTCATTCACTCCCTTTCTCATGGGTTTAGCCGTTCACTCTCTTTATGTTTAGTAATTCTCAATCAGTCAACAATGAACTTATATTTATTTTTGACAAAATTATCCTTTTAAACTAAACAAAAATATTTGAGAAAATTGAAGAATGATAATTGATCAAGTTGGATCGAGTTGCCAAAACCCGACCCCTTAACATTTTTATGAATTCGAATCTAAACTCACCTTAAACTGGAGAGTCCGTGGGGTTAAACCCATTAAACCTTATTTAAAAAAATTAAAATTTCACCATAACTTTCTAAATATGAGAAAATAATATTATCAATAAATAACTAATTATTTAACTTATATATATATATAAATTTAAAAAAAATATAATTGTTACTTTTATATATTTAATTAATTATTAATTTTATATTACTAATTAAATTTATAAGAGTATTATATTTATATTTTTTATGGGTATATATATAAGATGCATATATTTTTTCATATATATATATATATAAATACACAACACATAAATACATATAAAATAAACAAAAAAATATCTGTAACGTTTTAAAGGATCGGATTTGAGTAAAACTAAATTTTGAGACCCGCCTCGAGATTTATTTGTGATTTTAAAATCTATCCCAAGCGAAACGGGCTTAGAGTAGTCCGAGTTTTACTCGAACTCATTGTATCCATAATAAAATTAAACCAATACAAAAAAATATTTTATTTTAATATATTGTCTTTTTCAACTCTTTATTTGAATTCAATCAATAATAAAAAAGACTATAAAATTATTTTATGTGTTGTTTTTTTAATATATATATTAACACGAATAAAATCATAATAAATCCACATATACATTATATATCAAATAATAATTTTATTTTAAAAAAATTCCACTGAATAATAATATAATCATTAAAAATAATTTTATTTTATTCTTATTATTCATTTATAATTACCAATTATGAGTTTGAAATTAAATAAAGAATGATCATTTCATTATTTCTTCATTCGTTATATATATTAAATATAAAAAATATTATATTTATATCATTCATTTCTTATCATTATTTCATTTCCTTTCATCTTAATTCGATTCTTACATACCAATAGTGGCCTAAATGATTAAAGGAAAGCATTGAAATGACTTGGATACCTTGTCTTTTGCTTCAAAAAAGTTGAAGTGGTTCGAGTTAATCCAATTATTAAGATACATTTCAGCTACGCAATATATAAAATGAATTCCGCTGTGTTTGGTTTTTTGATCAAGTTTAGCCTCAGCAGTTTTAGTGTTTTTGAGAAATAAAATCTACTGAAATTCTCTAAAAAAACATTTTTATCCCTTCTCCAAATATTAACTAAAGATTATATTCACTATTATACACGTGTGTATATATATATATATATAAATATACCTTTATACATATCTAATCATATTATCATTCAAATATTATATTACATTAAAATAACGATGTGACATTATTAACCAAATAAATGATATTTAAAATAAAAAAAATATTTCATTTTAAATTAAAATCAAATATATCTTATAATCCCCTGTATATTTTTATATAGTAAATCTTTTTAACTATTTTTTTACAAAAATATTGAAATTGAACTCAAAGTAACTCCAAACCAAACAAAGTCGAAATTTCCAGGACTGCTGTTATTGAGCCCACAGGCCCATTTTCTGACACCAATCACCCCCCATTAGTTGATGTATATCCACATGTAAACAGTCAACAATCCTATAATTTATCTCCTTCAAATTAATTGCTATACTTGATATTTAATATTTTTTTTTACCAAGAAATATATCGAGTCCTCAATAACTTTTAACATTTTAATTTTTTCATACATTGTAGTAATCAATATCTTATTAATATTGTTCAAATATTAAGTTAAATTCGCTGATCAAAACCAATTAAATTATTAATTTAAAATAGGGGTAGGGAACTAGTGATATTTTATAATGTGAAATTTTGTAAAAAAAAACAAGTTGATTGATAAGGCCCAATAAATATTCAAGTGGTAAAATTAAAATTTAAAATTTTGAGATTTTGGATTTAAATTCTACTGAATTTGGAGTATTTCTATGTTATATTAGATGGTTGTTAATAATTAATATTTTTAGATTAATTAATTGATAATTGATTGTTGTTAATGTTTATTGATTAATAGGTGATGCCATAATTAATATTTGATAGCGTCAGTACTTCACTAATTAAATATTCCTATATTCCATAGTCCGATATTCAAGGGTGGGAGAGGAACAGGGTGATATGACTGAGTAAGATGTACATAAACTCCCTGGACCTGATTTATTCGTTCAAATCAAGTCGTTCTGTCTGAAAATAATCAGTTTTAAAATTTTAAATAATAATAGCAATTTAGTAATGATTAGTATCGAATATCCATCTTATTATATATTTAAATAAAAATATATAAATATATATTTATGTATGAATATGTAATAAGATATATATATATCACCGTGTATAATATTTATATTATTGAATCACAGATTCAATAATTAAAAAGTGTGTCACCCAAGTGTTAAGTAATTTTTATATCGCATATATGTTGTGTGTATATATATATATATATGTATGTATACAAAAAGTATGCATATAGTAAAAGAACATACGCATGGTGCACTTGTGTATTTATTTTTTTATTTCAATTTATTTTTTTAATCAATACTTAAAAGCTTTTCAATCCCCCACTAATTATGAAAATTAAATTTTGTTTAGTAACACACACTCGCTGTCTCTCCTTCCCGTCTATTCATCTTTCTTTTTTATTATTTATTTGAATTGCAACATTAAATAAATTATTTTATTTATTTTATTTATCATCATATATTTAAATTACAACTACAAATAAATTGACTTGCTAAACAATATAAATAAAATTCATCAACACCCCAACCACCAAATAAGTCGAATCTGCCCAACCCGAAATGCATGATTTGAAAAGATAATTGTGCATTTCTATTTATTTTTTTATTAACTTTACATATATTATGAAATCATCGGAAAGCAACCTCGTACACCCTTATAACTGAAGGTGTTGAATAAGGTAAATCGACTTGGAATGTAAAATCAAACTTTTTGAGGTAGATGGTTCAATTTTCAAAGGCGGCTGGCGGAAAAATGGAGCTTTGGAATCCAACTTTGGTTGTATTACTTGAATCCAATTTTAGGTAGTTTTTATTAATGGAAAATTATTTTTGAAAATGAAATATAAAAATGAGTAATAAGTAACATAATTATATATTAAAGTCTTTACTGTTTAAACATAGTAACATTATTTTTTGCAATAATATAATGAATAATCCCATAACAAAGCTTACTATAACAAGCTAATTAATTAAATAATGCTTATATTTTTCTGTAGTATTCAAACTTAAAAACCTCGTAATTTAAATTAGGTCCATTGACAATATTAATCTTTTTTGGAAAACAATCTAAATCATACTTTTAATTCTTTTTTTTAATATATATCCTAGTACCTGACTTTGTATTAAAATTGGAAAAAGTCTATGTTGATTGCTGAAATGATAGGTAATTAATGAAAAAAATAAAAATAAAACTTCCTTCTTAATTGCTATATATTACATCATTTAAGTAGATTTGCTTTTGAAAACTCAATTTGATCAGAATTAAAGTTTAAAATCAAATCTGCCAGCAAGCACGGTTTGTACGCTGCTTTAACATGACAGTTGAGGGGTCCAATAAACGTTTAAAAGCCAAAACAAGAACTGATTACACCGCTAGCTAAAAAGAGTTTTGACAGATGATGTAATCAAAGCTGTTTTGTTGGTTTGTGCTATAAATTATTTTAAAAAAATATTATTCTTATTATTATTTAATAATTTATTTATTTTTATTTTATCTCATATTTCATATTATAAATATATATTAAATATGCAATTAATGTGAAACATTAAATTGAAATACAAAAAAAAAAGGGGAGAGTGGGGTAGGGGGTGTGGGGAGAGAGATTCAGAGCGACACTAGCATTTATCTACTTTCATTTTATAAATTTTTTAAATTAGTATATATTTTATATATAAATTATTAAATTTTAAAAAATTATTATCCTAACAAATTAAAAAAATATTTTTTTATCCATTTTTTTTTTAAATATCACTTTTAATATTTAATTTTTGATTCGTAATTGTGGGGCTGAAGAGTGTAATCTAGATAATAGATTGGTTTTTTATCAGTGTTCGTTGAGAAGAAGCAAAGTCTTGTAAGTGGCCCACTACAGGTTGATTATTATATTGTTCTGATGGAAGCAAAATTGACTGTCACTTGATCACAATTTACACATTTGAGACCCACAAAATGTCATTTT
This sequence comes from Paulownia fortunei, assembly GCA_019321725.1. Classification (NCBI taxonomy): domain Eukaryota; kingdom Viridiplantae; phylum Streptophyta; class Magnoliopsida; order Lamiales; family Paulowniaceae; genus Paulownia; species Paulownia fortunei. The sequence continues at coordinate 21,090,386 of CM033112.1, read as the reverse complement.
CATTATGATAATGGTTATTGAAAATTCAAATATTCTTGCTATGTTTGGACTTTCTTCTATTTATTGCTAGAAGAATTATTGAGAGGTTATTGACAAATGTTAGGAAGAATTATTGAGTGGTTATTGACAATGCTGTAACATGACCAATTTATGAGGGTTACTAGAAGTATGAACAAAATAGCCTAATTAGATATCATATTTTATATATCTTTTTAAATTGACTGCTCAAATTTTTATTTTTTAGACGTTCGTAAAAACGACTCATTATATATATATATATATTTTATATATATTCTGAAGTATTCTCTCACTTAAAATAAATTTACTCGACTAATCTCTTTCTTTATTTCTAAGGATAATTTTATTAAAATATTCAAAATTTTCACTTTTTCAACTATTCTGTAAAATTCGATATTAACTCCCACAACTTTTTATATGGGAAAATGGAGTACTGATTATTATTTTTTATTGAAAAAAAAAGTATTGATTATTATTTTTTATTAAAAAAAATGTAGCAAGAACCATGTAGGTAGGAATTGTCCTGATTAGGATTAAAGTGGCAAATAAAAGTAAGATGTAACCTTTCTTTCTTTTCAAGAATAAAGGAGGAAATAACTTGTGGTAATAAAGAATGAATACGTTAAAGATAAATTTACCATCCCATTCTGGTTGATTTAAATGAGAGTTGTACCCACTAAGATGAGCTGTAAATCCAGACAAATTAGTGAGATGACATTTGAAATGATATCTTATACAAGCAAAGATGAGAACCCCTTTTGAATATCAATCCAATGTATTTTGTCTTGTAACTATAAGGTATTTTATTTTCACCCTTATTTACTTTGGTTGTTGCTAGTATTTTAATTTTGTATAATAAATTGCAAATTTGAGAGTTCCAAATTCTAATATTTAAAAAACCCAATTTATTTAAGAAGTTCAACCTGTAACAATTGAGTTGATGCTACTATTGGAAATAAGTTTTAAAATTTGCTCAAGTGTTAATTATTTCCAATATTTTGTCTTAATAATAATGTGCCTCTTTAATTTGTTATTTATTTAAGGTTTATGGCTCAGTTTTTATATCGATTTTATTATGGTTTTATGAAAAATCATAAGTATTGTTTACCATTTCATTTTATGTATTTATTATTGAGTTATTTGTGATATTATGAATTATTTGTAGGCCACTAAATATTGATATTGAGTTTAAAGGCCACTATATATTTTCTCAATGGTCAATATTTAAAGGGCCATGGACTATTCATTTGGCACATAGAGATTTGGAGAGATTACATTTTATATATTATCCCCTAAGATTTTGATTATTTTGGGAATATAATTATGGGCTAGTTACTAGTTTTTTTTTTATGGTCATGCAGATAAGATCAGTTATCGCTATGAGTATATAAAATTTTACTATTTTATAGAGTCGTGATCACCTGTCAGAACTTGCATGTAGAGAAACAATTATAATTTTAAGACAATAACATGTCATGATTTGATTTATTTTAGTATTTTAAATCTTGTGTTGTATTCATTAAGTTGATATTCTTACATCTTTATATATTTTGTAATAATTAAACCCAAATTACATATTATTCGCAACAACTACTCCTTAAAAAATTAATTAACATCATTTCAAGAGATGAACCTAGTAACCTTCTAAAACATGCTAAAAAATCATAAATTAGCTGATTGGCTTAAAGATTATACAAATGTCAGATAATTGTGTACTAAATATATTTGATTATTCTAGTGAACTAAGTTCAATAAATAACTAAATAATGCTTAACATATCTTTTAGTCACTATGTGATCTAAATATCAAGCTTTTCTAATTCTCAATTTAAATTTCGCTCCAAATAATAAAAAAATAAAATTAGTTCATATTTTTTAATTACTGCACTCACTGCATTTAGTTGCAGAACAGAAGAATATTCAAAATTGTTAGACTTCTGCACCAAATTCTGACAAATGTGCACCTAAAAAGTTTAATTTAAAGATTTATTACTTGGACTTTTATGAAAGATTATTAAGGAGAAATTGAGCCCTCAAGTCTTCGTCAATTAATAATTATTCTAAAATCAGAAAAATTATTTTATTCATGCAAACACCATGTTCACTAGTGCCATAGTCAAATTAAAAGTCCTTATATCATAAAAGCTTCAATGTTAATTTCTCATATTTCTCGTCCCACGTGTTCATAATTTTCAAAAAAGAACTTTTTTCCTAACAATACTCGCGGCTCATAATTTAATTAATTGATTGAAACGAATCGAAATTAAATTTCGAGTTGCACTTAATTTTTTAATTTTGATTAATCGAATCAAATAAAAAATCAAATTATAATTTTTATCTGTTTATATGTATAATTTTTATATAATATCTTCATACTTATTATTTAGATTTATACTTTTGTAAAAAAAAATAAAAATATTTCTAATCTATTATTTTATTTTTTATATTAAAAATTAATTAACCCAAAAATTGAAAAAAAAATCAACTATGACATAACCAAGTATTTAGATTATGATTTTGACTGACTAAAATTTTAATTCGATTAAATTTAATTTCACCAAGTGTACCCCTGTAATGTATCTCTTTCAATAAATGAATCGGACGTTTTGGATCCCTAAACATAGAAACGACATTTGAGGGTTAAAAAAATTATCTTGAAACTAGTTCAAGTTCCCGAACAGCATTTTGAGTCCCAAATTCTACCAAAATCATGCATCAAATTAAATTAAAAAAAAAAAACAATTAATGACAATATTTTTTTTTTTTTTAAATGTGACCGTTAGAGTCCAGCTTCAAATGGCATGTCGTCAGTGTCTGGCGGAGTAATTTAACGGGCGCCGCAAGACAGGCTGTAAAGGCCCGACACGTGGCGACAAAAGGAAGGTGCAGGCTAGAGAGACAGAAGTGGGTCCCACATAAAGAGACGTGACCCATGAAACGGCGAATAGTTTTAGGTTTCTGTTCCCCGACATTGGATCTCTTCTATTACTAACGGTCACGTTTCTCGGGCGGCGCTACCTTCGTATTTTCACCCTCCTCCCGCCCCGGGTTAGGTCTTTTTTTCCTAGTTTGTTTTATTTCCATAATTGTCCTCTTATTCTTTTTGACCATTTATTGGGTTTGTATTTTTAATTCATCCGAAAATTGATTAGTTTCGAAATATCATGATTATTAATGTCTGTAAATTTATATATAAAATTTATGTCTTCAAACGGATTGATTTAATAAAGAAATATTGATGTTAAGATTAATAATTACTTATTTTTATCTTTTTATTTTGATGAGAAATCATACAATAAATTTATTTATACAAATTCAATAAATTAATATTTTTCAAAACAACAAAAAATGAGAAAAATCAATGGCGTATCTCTTTGGTTATTGAGTTTGGAACTTTTAGGAAACAAAAATTTTAGATTTTTTTTATCTCATAAATTTAAAAAAATAATAATAGAGCCATTTATTTAGAGTAAGTTTCATCTCATTTAGCTCTTCTAGAACTTGTGAGCCAATATTTTGGAATATTTGCAAATTTAGTTGGTCAAAATAGCCAATTTCTCATGTCAAAATCACATATATTATTTTTGGTTAATAATAAGTTACCATGTGTTCCCAAATCAATCATTGCATTGTGTCCCATCATATCATGTGTTGGTAGATTCCAAAATATTTAATAGATTTTCTTTTAATGTATTTTTCACCAAAACAATAATTTCGTCACCACTTGTCCTAGCTTATTATAAAAAAAAAAATTAAAAATGTCTTACTTTTTTTTTTTACTTTTTTTGTTAAAATCCTTATGTTTAATACAATTATTTATGTGCGTACCTATATATGCATATATATTTATGTATATTAGTTTATACCCCCTCTATGCTGAAATGTGTTTTTTTTAAAAATTATCAACTCAAGTAAAGTAATGACATATACATCAACGATATTATATCATTATATTTAAGGGTAATAATGAAAATGTATATAATTTTTTATTTTTTTAATTTTTATTTCGAATCAATTATAATAATTTTTTATACTACGTAAATAGTATTATATTATTTTTAAAATAATTTCTACGCACTCTCTTGAAACATTCTACACTTAAGTTTTTTTTTATCACTCACATCCTCGAACCTCGAGCTCTCACTTGTTCATGCACTAGCTTCACAAAACGCTTATCTAATTTTATAACCTATCTATTTAATTACCTTATTTTAGTCTCTTAATTGCCTTCATTATTCTTGACTTGTATTCTTTAGTAAAGTGATTAATTATATAATTATAACAAGACATTGATGACTAATCAATACAACTATCAACAATCAACTAACTATAATAAATAACGAAATAATATTTTGTACGTCAATATAGAGTGAGACAAAAATAATATTTATACTATACTCGATATATTATTTATTAAGTATTTGAATAATAAATAAATATTTTATTTTATAAAAAATAAAATATTTATCCATCATATACATGTTGTATTGTCCATCAAATATAATATATATATAAAAAAAGCTAGATGAATATGAAATTTGAATTAAAACATCTCATGTATGGTGAATTTTAAGATACAAAATTTAATTACTTTAATAAGACTTCATCGGACTCGGTATTAGTGTTTTCTACTTAGACTTGGATTTAATAAATTGAAATTTGAGCCGATGTAATTGTGTTTTCCTAGAAAAATACATTTTTGCATGCCCAAACTTTTTTAAGATTTTGTTCGTTGAATGTTATTATTTAATCCCTTATTGTTTGACTAATTGTCTAACAGTACTGCGGTTTTAACATCTCGAGGTTAGTGGTTGGTTCACAATCTTGAGGTGATATTCCAATAAGAATCTATTACTATTAAATGCAATTATAGAATTGCTGAAAAGATCTTCTTATATTTTTTTCCAGTAATTAAATTGAGTTGATATAATCATTTTTACGAGTCTATTAGTAAAAATTAAAAATTAAAAAATTGTATGGATTTATTTTATAAATACGCATTCAATATATAATAATATGTGCCATATAATATATACTTTGTCTTTTAAAAAGTAAGACGAGGGGTTTAATATCGTTTCTTCAATATCACAATATTAAACTCAGTCACTATAATTTTATCAAAATATTTATTTTAAATTTTTTATTTAATTTTGTATTTCATTTTATTTTCTATATTATACATTTGGGTCAAGTGTATATAATTATTACCAATTATATTTTTTAAAAATATTTTATATAATTTTTATGAGCATATATTGTATAAAATACTAGATGAAAATACTATATTAAAATAAAAAATTTAAAGGCCAAACTCCACTACATTTTTTTATATTTCATTTTCTTATAAGGCTCATCAAATAATCGAGGTCCAAGGGCATTTTAGTCACACTAAAACCTTCTCTTTTTCTTTGGGATGTACAAAAGAGCACAAAGATAGGGGCGGATGCGTCCAATACCAAAGCTGACAGGTATGGAAAAGATCAGCTTTTGGTGAGGGGAATCAAGTCTACTCCATTAATTAGGAGTGTACTTCAATTTTTATTTTATTTTTTATTTTTATAATTCAAGTCACTTATAATTTCTCCATCATGTTTAAAAGATTCTTATCTATAGAGGATAAAAGTTTTTTTTTTAACCAATCAAAATAAATAAATAATTAAAGGTTTTCAAATCTTATTTTGCAATTAGATAATTTAATTAATATTTATAAAATAATGCAATTAAGTTATTTATTGTGTAACTATCGATATTGTGAATTATAAATATATATTATGCTTCAAATAAACAAAGTATTTACACAATTATATGTATATACTTGCTAAAAGTGTGGATGAAAATCAATTTTTTATTTAAAAATTTCAATGATAAAAAATTAAACTAAAGAAAATCATATATCCAACAAGGATAATTCAATTATTTAGAAAATGAAGAAAAAATAGGACATAAAGTGCACCATCTAAAATTCGAGTGCAGAAATTAACACTTTAATGATACTCAAATTAATTATGCTTTTAACACTCTTTCAGTTTTTTGTTTCCAAATGTCATTTCCGACTTTTTTTCTTTTAATAATTTGAAATAATCTTTTTAGATAAACAATAATTACATTATTATATTAAAAAATTAATTAATATTTATCAATAATCAATTAATTACATTTAATAATAAACGAATAAAATAATATAAATAAAACGCATGCAACACACATTTAATGAAAATTGAACCAAAAGTATTAGGAGCTGAACCATAACAGACAGACCTCATCGGTAAAAAAAACCTCATTTTTCAAACACAGGAAATACTGCACTGACTCTCTCTCTCTCTCTCTCTCTCTCTCACACACACACACACACAACCTCAATTTTTAAACACTCAAAACACACTGATTCTCACTTTTTCTCTCACGCAGAGAGAAGAATACAAGAATAAGAACTCCGACGAGAGAAATTTTTAAAGAATAAAGAAAAAGCAGAGAAGATTCATTCTCTGTTTTTTTTTTTAAATTTTCAAACTGCTGAAAAACGAGGATGGGAGAAAATTTTGAGTTAATTAATTTATTCTAGTGAGGCGAGTCGTTTGTGGCGTTAACGCGAAATCGCCGGGCGTCGATTGGACGCCGGGAGATGGCCATTACGACCCTGTCTCATCCGGCTACCGTTTTTTCTCGATCTTCTGATAGGGTTTTGATTTTCTTCCATAATCGCATTGCTAGCGGCCCTACTTGAGAAATTTTCAAATTGATTCTTTGATTTTTGAGTGGGTTGTTGGAAAAAAGAAATAACATAGATGGTGGTGAAAGGCGGTTGGTGGTGGGAGAAAGTGCGGAGGGGTGTGCGGACGGTGTATTTTATGGTGGTGATGGTGGCGTCGCTTCTGGTGGTGTCCTTGCCGCTGGTGGTAGCGGTAAGCGACGCCGTTTTGCCGTGTTTGTTAATTCCGAGCTTCACGTGCGTAAAATGTTATAGTTTTAGGGAGCATTTGCAGAGATACGCGTTCAAGAGATCGCTTATGGATATTCCTCTTGTTTCCATCGTCAGATCTCTCATCATCACCTGTATGTTTTTCGCTCTTTCTGTTTCTCTTTTTTTGGGTTGAATTATTTTTCAGGTTATTGGGTGAGTGAAGGATATAGTGTTGACTGTTGTGCAATAAATGCAAGCTTTGGTACTTTGGTTTTTTTAATGTTGCTTTTGCTTTGCCATTGGGCTTCTGTTTTTTCCTTTTATCTTTTCTTCTTTTTTGTCATTTTGAGAACTGGTGACTGATAAAGCTAATGCTATCAGAATGGCGATACTAGATTTGAATGCTCTTCTATTGTTGCTCAGTATATATATTTTACACTATTAGATAACAAGAAGTGTTAATTCGCATATTCTTGATGTTAGGATAGTATTTTAGTGGAGAGTTTAGTTTGGAATTTTCTTTTTATAAAAGTTTCAATTTTTATGCTTACTTTTTGTTTTCTTAGCAAATCATTTTTTCAGTTCATAAAGTTTTCTGGTATTCTCTATATTTCGAGAGATGTTTGTCTTTTTCCAGTACTTCTATGGGTTTAAAGCCTTTTTTTTTTTTGGGATAAACATCATCCGGATTCAATATAGAATTAATAGATTAATTCAAATGATCTTTCTATTGTAAATATCATACATTTAAATACATGTAATTATTGAGTTTTGACATGATGATCAAATAACTATGAATTTACTGTTTTGAAGACTTAAATCTGGCTGTTATGGACTTGTTGAATGAAAACAGGTGTATATTCAATTTGCGATGGACAAGCCCTGTCTCACGGGCCCTATCTAGGAACTGTAACATTCTGTTCCTTGGCTTCAATACTACTTCTTTCCTTCAAGGCTTGTATTTTCACTGTCAATTCTCAACTCGAGGATGAAGCTTCTTCAACTTCTCTTTCAAGGAGGAGGCTCCATCTGAAGAAGTCTTGGGGAATGCCTGTCTTGTTTCTTTCATCTGTAGTCTTTGCTCTGGGACACATTGTTGTGGCCTATCGTACAAGTTGCAAAGCTAGGAGGAAACTTATTTTTCACCGTGTTGATCCAGAAGCAGTAAGTTCATGAAATTTCTTGCCTCATCACCACATATCCCTATTTTCATGTTCTTCAATTATAGATATTTGGTCTAGGAGAATTAGTCAGGTCAATCTGGATGGTAGTGCAATGGAAGTTCAATGTCATTCTCTTATAAAAGTTGACTTGAACAATAAGTAGTTAACATGCAGTCTAAATGAGGTTTATACACTAGTGCTCATAGATTACTCTGCTTCCATTAGTTGTATAGCCATGTTTTCTTCACCAGAGTTTTAGCTAATCCTGTGACCTGATTATCAGGTTCTTTCTTGCAAAATGGTTTTCTCCAGTTATCAGAAGGTTCCACGATCACCCACTCCATCTGCTGGGAAATCTTTCAGAAGTGATGGTGAAACAAGGAGAAGAGCACCAAGGTTGGTGCATGACGATGGGGAACTTCCAGTTAGTTTACTTGCTGATATGGACAGCTTATTCATTTCTTGTCAAGGTCTGACAGTTCACTACAAGCTAAGCATGCCAGGATCGCCTTCCCGTTCCTGGTCCTCCACTACTTTTTTTGACCAGCCATCACTAAGCATACCACTGAAACCCCATCATATTCACAGGAGCATCAGTAACCAATTCCATAGCAGCACCTCCCTTCTTTGTACACCACTCCTGGCCAGCTCTCCAACATCCCCAATATCTGAAAATGTGCCTATTTTGTTCTTAAATGAAAATTGTGTGGAGGATGAACCAAGCAAACTAGGTTCTCCCCTGATGGAACGAGATATGGTGGCAAATGAACAATTTGGGATTATTTTAGTCCATGGCTTTGGAGGGGGAGTCTTCTCATGGAGACATGTAATGGGCGTCCTGGCCAGGCAAATTGGTTGTGCAGTAGCTGCTTTTGACAGGCCTGGATGGGGTTTGACATCAAGGCCACGACAGAAGGATTGGGAGGAAAATCAATTAACTAATCCTTACAAGATTGACAAACAGGTGATTATTCTTACACGTGTTATCATCTTTATTCACCTTAACGTTGGTATCAAATGTAGAATACTTGCACCATTAGATACTCTAATACTTGTTATATGTCTCCTTTGATGCATTTGCAATTTAAGAGCATATCATGATGTCTGCAGCAGGTAATTAAAATAGGGTCTATAACAGAGAGAGAGAGAGAGAGAGAGAGAGAGAGAGGCTAACATATGTTTCTCTCTTTTTAGTTAACGAAATATTCAATTTTCACTGGAAGTCACATACTAATTAAACTCGAGGATCAATTATTAATGCTTTGTTTTTCAATGAATTTTGGTTTTGATGATCTCTTTCTTGTCTATTATGCATAACACTTATTTGATTTCACCATGAATTACGAGCACATTGTCGAAGTTCTCTTCTACAAATACATAAAATATTTCAATTACATTATCCATGATTATGATTTAAACATGTTAACCAGATCAAAGCGTTCACTGGAGAATGATGACACGTTTCCTAATCATTCTATCTTATGGCATTCATGTCATGGATATGATTTTACCAACATAGTTGGATCAATTCCATATATGTGGACAATTATGATTAACCAAGCCATCTTATTGCAAGCTATATACATGATGCATCTGTTACACTTTGAAACATGACCTTGTTAGCATAGTGTTTTTTGTTGTTCTATTGAGCCTCTATTTCAACAGTTGGTTTTGTTTTTCAGGTGGACCTGCTTCTTTCTTTTTGCTTGGAAATGGGCTTTTCCTCTGTCTTGCTTGTTGGGCATGATGATGGAGGACTGCTTGCCCTGAAGGCTGCGCAAAAAGTTCAGTTATTGGTAAATCCCATTAATGTGAGTCGGCTTCTGGTGTAAACTTTACTACATGTCTTTTCAAAATTAATATATGCACCCCTAAATTAGTATTTTGTATAACCAAAGTACTGTTTAAGAACGGATAGAGGATATTTTAGGTTGTGTTATGCAAGATAATTGTTAAGTTAATCAAAAAGACATTGTTGTGGATCATACTTGTTTGAAATTTTGGAATGTTGCTGAGATCATAAATAGAACTGAAGAAAGTTTTGATAAGGTGAGGCATCAGTGTCAAGATACAAAAAATTGAATTATGCTTCATTGCATTATTCACACAAACTCTAAAAGCTGATCTATGCTCATGAAACTACGTGTGGATCGTGATGTATGATGATACTGGGATTCGTTTTAACTTTGGCTGTGTTTATTGTCCACTGTCAAAGTGTACATGAATCAGAGTTCATAGAAGTCCATTTATGAGTTTCTTAGTTTGAGATAAAGTACCCGAGTGCGTTCTTATTTAATTATGATACTGATGTGGAGAATATATGCTTCATTGCATTATTCACACAAACTCTAAAAGCTGATCTATGCTCATGAAACTACTTGTGGATCTTGTTGTATGATGATACTGGGATTCGTTTTATCTTTGGCTGTGTTTATTGTCCACCATCAAAGTGTACATGAATCAGAGTTCATAGAAGTTCATTTATGAGTTTCTTAGTTTGAGATAAAGTACCCGAGTGCGTTCTTATTTAATTATGATACTGATGTGGAGAATATGTGCTTCTTTTTATTCCAAAAAACTATGAAAGTTGGTTGCTAATTTAAAAGTAATTCTATATGGCATGTTTGTCAGCTTGAAATAAAGGGGGTCATACTACTGAATGTAAGCTTGTCAAGAGAATTGGTTCCTGCCTTTGCAAGAATACTGTTACGCACTTCGCTTGGAAAAAAACACATGGTGCGTCCTCTCCTTCGCACAGAAATTACTCAAGTGGTGAATCGGCGTGCTTGGTATGATGGAACCAAACTAACCACTGAAGTCTTAAGCCTGTATAAGGTATTCTGCCTCTATCTAAAGATTACCCCCTCCCCCTCCAAAAAAAATAGGATTATAACTTTTGTGTGTGTCATATGCATTTCGTGTATATGGACATATATTGACATTTTGGTGAATTATGTTCTTTTAACTTGTTCAGTTGCTGCTTCACATGAAACATCAAATAAAATACATGCATACATTCTACCCAGGTTGTTATGTTTTGTATCTTCCCCCATCAACACGCGGCCACATTTAAACAATTTCCCAATATTTTTAATCAACCTATTTTCTGTGGTTGGATTAATGAGCTGGTAGCAATTGGTATGGAATATGGACTATAGTTTGCTCATTGTGGAGTCTGCTTAGGTCTGTGTATCTGTAAAAAAATTGTAGTTTGCAATATTACTTCTCTAGAGTTTAGACTACATATTAAACGTTGGAGATGCATAGCATCATCTTTAATACTATTTATTGGTGATTTTCCCAACCAATATTTTGTTTTTCAAATTTGATATATGCTAGCCAAGTATTCTGTATCTCCTTTTGTTAACATTCTATTGTTTTGCTGCTCTGAACTACGCCAGGCCCCATTGCATGTAGAAGGTTGGGATGAGGCGCTTCATGAAATTGGAAAACTGTCATATGAAACGGTCTTATCATCAGAAGATGCAGCATTGATGCTGAAAGCTGTTGAAATGTTGCCAGTTTTAGTTATTGCAGGGGCTGAAGATGTCCTTGTCCCTCTAAAGTCTGTTCAAACTATGGCATCTAAACTTGTAAATTCCGTAAGTTATTTTCTTTTCACTCTCTTTCATTTTTAGACATGATTGATTGTTTTTTGTTTTGCTTATAAACTAGATGCACTGCTCAGCATCAGTGCTCTTTAGCGTGATCTATGGGCTAAGTTATAACCACTTGCAATTCTCTCAAGTTGGTAGAGATTTAGAACATGGCTGTTTGAAAAAAAATAAATTCTTAGTAAGCATAGAGTTTTCTCTGACCTCACTGAAAATCTTGTCCAAGATTCTTGTTAATAGAAATCCTGTATAAAGCGTGTTCTTTTTTATGGCTCAAATTGTTTATTTATCCTCTTATTTTTTATTATCTTCTGTCCTGCAGAGACTGGTTGCAATATCTGGTTGTGGCCATCTTCCACATGAGGAATGCCCGAAGGCGTTGCTTGCGGCTATGTCACCTTTCATTACTAGGCTTTTATTAAAATCAGAGTTGCAAAGCCAGTAGGGTTCTTTGTCATCTTTAATATAGTTAGTTTTTGTTTCATGGCCCCCCTCATTTTCCCCTTTTTCTTGTAAATTATTATCTCAAAAGGAGAGACCAAGTTCATCTCTCCTCTTGGGTGTGTTTTTGATGCCTTAGTTTCAAATTTCCTGGGTTTTACTACTACTATTCTTGTTCTTCTAGTGAAATTTCGTATTATTTATGCCCAAGTTTGTCTAAAAGCTCACAATTATCCTCCACCTCCCATCCCCCAGGTTCTCTACGCTCTCACACATCAGCAATCATATTAATATAGGGCCAGACTTTTATAAATTGAAAAGGAAATGTGATCAGGAATTTTTAAATACATTTTTTAAACATAAAATTTTAAATGATTTTGCCTCAAAAGTTCAAAACCACTCAACAACGTGGGCATTTTCAAATACCCGTATCGCTAGAACTAATTAATCTCTATTTTTTCTATTTTCATCATTAAAGAAGAGCTTGAATTTTTTTTACAAAATTCAAAATTTCATCAATATTTGGGGGAAGATATTATTTTCCTTGAAATTTTCTAAAAAGTTAACTTCCCTCTAATCAGATGATGGTCTACATTTAAACAAAATCAAAATTGGACAAATCCTAGCTAATATATCTGAAGTCAATCCTTGTTCAAACCTTGCTAGAGTATAACAAAATTGAAAAGTTTTTTGGACAAAAGTTCTATCATATCAGCAGGATATCAGAAAATAACAGGTGTATAAAGCAATTCATGAAATTCACTCTGACCCAAAAGGAAAATATAACCACTCAATGACAGACAAAGGATGTGCTTTCAATCACATTTTACGAGTGAAATCAAGGAAAAGGATGACAAGATAAAAAGATGAACTTATCACTATTTCAAAAGATGAATCATTGAACATTTCCGCCACCCTTACAACCTGCTGAGTCAGGCAAAAAAACTACAACAAACACACACAAACACAAAATATAACCTAGTCAGCCTCTGTTGCCTTTTGATTTGTTGGCTTATCGCTCACGTCAGTCTTATCTTCACCAATGTGCACATTCTCAATCTGGTGAGTAACCTCATCCACTACATCTTTAACATCCTGAGTAGGTACATTGGCACTTGAAGTCTCCTGCTCAATATTGGGCGAAGGACCAGTCTGCCATATTCTAATAGTCCCATCTTCAGAACCAGAGGCATAAGATTCACCCCCGGGTGAGAAACGCACACAGTGCACCGGACCATGGTGTCCCTTGTTGCAACCTACACAAAACCAAACGAAAAGTCAAAAATCAAATACCACAATGTGTGAAACAATACATTACCAGTAATAGCTGGAAATCTTCATTGAAAACCATGAAGAGGGCCTCTATTGCAGTAAACAGAAATAAGTCTACCAATATACTCCCATTGAAGAATATTAGAGCAGCAAACAAAGCAGCAAGGAGGTGGGGACCAAATGAATGTTATGCTCCTAACAGCTAATGAAACCAAATATAACATGCAAATCCCAGAAATACCAATAAAATAACAGTAATAAAAATGATAATAAAATTTTAAAACAGATGAAGAAAGAAGAAAAAGTTATGCAGTATGAAAGCTGATTAAATCTACAGTAAGTTCTACCAGGATACATGCCAGGCTGTCCCAAACTCTGATTTCGAAGTCTCTTAACACTGATGCAACAACATTCATGCAGCACACTATATAACAGCATATAACCAATAAAATAATTTTCTTATTGCACCACACTATGTACAATACCTTATTTCCCCCAAAAGAGAGACAGAAAGAGGGGGGGAGGGGGAGTAGGAGGAGAAAAAAAAAAAGAAAAAAGAAACAAGGAGTAAGGAAGATGGCAAATCGGAAAAGTAAGAACAAGAAGCATGCAGAACCCCAGATACGAATAAAAATACTCGTGTTAAAAATTAAAAAAAGAACAGCGAACTTACCAACTTCTACTCCTGTGTGAAAATCGAATACATGAATCCACATGTCTTCTCCACCAGCAATGAACCTGTTACCATACTTTGGTTCCAATGAAGCTGATTCCACAATGCAGGGCATGTCATAACTCTTTACCAATCCAAAGCTGTTAAAGAAGTGCTCACACATTATTACACATGCTAAACCAATCACAATAACTTTGTTTGAGCATTTTATCATAGAAGCAGATAGATAGATCGACAACCAGATAGAGATTAAAATAAATAGACATACTGATTTGCATCCCAAAACTTAACAGTTGATCCATCGGCAGTTGTTATATAGCGACCATCTTGACTCACTTCAGCACTGGTTACAGAAGACTTGGTCTCAAGTGTCCGAACAATTGTGCCAGTTCTCACATCCCATAACCTAGGGCCATCAGTTCATACATTAGATTAAACAGATACATAAAAATGTCAATGCAAGGAAACTGGAAATTTTAGAAATTGCTGCAATCACAACCAACATGGATCAACTGAACGGATAAAGGTAATATTCAATTGAATTATTACTAAGAAAGAGTGGAAGTTGTCTATGATAAGAGTTTTGAAAAAGAAAAAACATATATACAGGAAATTGCAAGATATCCGAAGCATCAAACCTAGACAAATAGCATGCATTGTGAAAAAAGGGGAAGGATGAAGATTCATGTAACATCTGAAGATGTAAGGTATAAACAAGAAATGGAAAGATATTCAATTAATTGTGTGAAGATATAATATATAAACCTAGGATATTTCGTAATACACTACGAATGAGCCACTATTCACGTTAGCATCCATGACCCCCTACACCTGGGCAAGTGAGAATGCATGCATCCATGCATGCAGGAAACAACATATGAATAACCTACAGGCAAATAGACAACAACATATAATAACCTACAAGAAGTAGGTTACATCAGATAATTAACATGAGTTCAACCAACCCTTACAGCTTGTACCTTCAATTCAATATTTTCCTTCTAAGAAAGAAACAAATTCAAACAGAATGGAAAGCAAAAAATCAGCTTAAAGACAAATTTTCTCCTGCTGCTGCCCTACAGTATAACAGATTGATATTCCCATATCTCCAACAACCATCCTCAGCCTAAAGAATCACTAACAGATAGGACAAATAGGCTATAATTAGATACGATACTCCTGAGACAGATCCAGAATTGGAGGCTTGAGGGAGCCAAGCTTTTATTACTATGAAAATTTGGGGCAACTTGTATAACTATATATTTAGTCTATTTTTCTATTGGCAAATTGGCAAAAAAAAGTCTAGGAAAAATTTATTTTAAAAAAGTAGATTGATTTCAAAACATATAAGTTCGGCCAAATAATTAGGGAATCATGAAATTCATTTATACGCTAAATTTTTGGCCATCATCAATCAGTAAACTTTGTAAAGTGAAGAAAATTCAATATGTACACGTACTATTAAAGCTGATAGTATCACTCATAATTTTAACTAATTAATATGACAATATGATATTGTTCAGATAATGATAAAAAGCAAATAGAATAATCAAGTGGAATATATATCTACACAAACCTAGGGTGATACAAGTGTAAAAATGAGATGGGCCAGGTGTTATGGGACACTTTAAGTTTTATGTCATGAATTTTTTTTAATGAGAGCTCTAGTGTGTATTGAAGTTTAAAGAAAAATATATTGAATTTCACTTAGGCTAACAGTTTGGGCCTACAATTAACGCTTTGTGGGCACAATTAGAACATTTAAATTTTTTGACCCTATCGATGTTGCATATACATTGGACTCGCGCACGTGTGTGTGTGTGTGGGGGGGGGGGGGGGGGCGCTTAATTCCATATAGAGCCTAAAAGAATGGTCCATAAGAACTCTCCAAGCCTGGGGGGAGGGGGGAGGCCCCTCCCCGGTCCCCCCCTTTCTCTCTCCATCACCACTAGACTCTTACAACCAAGCAAAAGGGTTTCAGCTTAAGCATAATGCAGGCAATTGGTACTTAGGTCCCCAGGTGCGTAAATCAATTAAAAAATATGTAAACAAATATCTTAAAATACCAGTAAAAGAAATAACATAAATTTCTCACTATGTCCACATACCTCACCCCACCCATATCAGTGCAGGAACCTAAGATTGTTTGATCACTGTGCAGCCAAGCAATAGTTCTCACGGAACCAGGAGACTTTTCAATTTCCCTGGGAGGTGCATCAGGCCGATTTAAATCAAATATGCGAAGGACTTTTTCCATCCCTCCAGTTAGCAGAAGGTGGGTATCCTGCAAATTGATGAAACAACTTCAATCATCACAATATGTCAGATAGTAAATAGACATAAATACCATATCACAATGTTTCACCATATGTTACATGAACCTTTCCAACAAGGCTCTCAAGTACGGCAATCACGTTTATTACACAGGGAAAGTCATAGCATTTGATGCTTCATTATCAGAAAAAGTTCATATATTACTTCAAATGAGGAAAGATAAAAAGTATTAGCACCACAGATTTGAGTATCTGAAAGATACTATTTCACCCATATGCTACAGGACATTAAGGAGACAGAATAGTTCATAAATCACTTCGAATGAGAAAGACATATATCCATATCGCCGAGACAAGAACCAGTGCCTTGAGCTGGACACACAACATTTACAGTTGCTACTTCATAAACAGGTAAAAGTACAGATAATGTACCCACTGCATAATTTGCAGAGAAGAAACAAAATATGAAAAAAGTAAGTTCTAAAGGCGAGCCAAAGTCAGAAATCTGCATCAATGTCTTCAACCAACACAGTCCAAAATAGCAAACTATAAAATATGCCCCTGCTGTCCCTTTATACAAAAGTAAGTTTCAGCACCTCATATTTGAGTTTAAACGAACCACTGAAATTTGATGTTCTTAGTTATTAAAAATATAAGCATATCCAGATTATAATTGCAAACCAACCCAAAATGATTTACGAACACTTAGAGCAGTGGCAGAAAAAAATGATCCAATATTAGCAGGGATCAAATGGATAGACAGAAAAGTGAAAAGAATGGTACAAATATCCCCAGAAAATATATGACTAATAACAGAAAAGAAAAACATTAGGCATTGGAAGTGAGTATATCAGTAAAATAGTACCTCTGAGAAGGCACAAGCACGGACTATGTGCTTGTGCTCAAACGAATGCAATTCGTCCCCAGTTAATGCATCCCATAATTTCCTGCAGCCAATCAATACAATCAGGACATAAAGCTAATCAGTCTGGGTAACAGAGTTCACAATTTGGGAACAAATCTCTACTTGCTCTTTTTTGGGCATTGAGAGTCAAATATTAGCATTTAATCTGAATTTAGAAAAGAAGAAACACCAAGAACTTGACCACATACGCAGAAAAATCAGCAGATGCAGAGGCAGCACGCAACGCATGCTTATCCAGGCAACAACTCCACACTGCACCTTTATGCCCTTGAAAGGTTCCAATCCAGTCTCCCGTCTCTCCATTTCTCAACATCGGTGTCGAGTCTGAAAATAGATGTGAATGCCCATAATATTTAATCAAAGCACATCTTTACAAAATTCCAATGCATAAAGCATGTTGAGGTTGACCTCAAATTTTGAGGATATCATGTTTTTTGAAGTTAGTACAATGTAAACTCTGCAGGATTTCCATATTAGGGACTAAGGTTAGAACTACAAACTAGTTCATGCGCGGAAACATGGAAATGATACGGAAATAACAGTCATATATTAAAGTTTAGCAACACAATTTGTGAACCTTGATTAGTTGCCCTGGCACAATCATATATATCATCTACAAGAACAGAGCACAAAAGATTAAATAATATGCACAGATGATGTTTGATCCAACCAATATACTATTTCTCCTGGCATTCGATTCTCCTAAATGTCAAAATATTTTCCACATAGTTAAGAAAACATACCACCTCAATATTCAGGTAGAAACAGATAATACAATGTCTCACGGCACGAAAGGCAAGTGACTATTCTTTACAAGTATTGAAGTGGTTTATTCAACGATGTCGTTAATAGAGTTATGCTTCATGCATTACAGGCCTTAAACAGGTGAACAATAGCAAGGACATCATTAAATGGGCCAAAAGGCAATTGTAGAACAATTTCAATCCATAAATACTTTTCCACAATAACATTCGAAAGTGATTCATAAATATTCCTCTGTGCGATTTAGCACACTTAAACCACAAGTAAATAATACTTTGGGACTAAATCATCTGCCATCGTCATATTTGTCTGACAATTGTCCTTTCAATCTGTCGGTCAAAGCAAACATTGTGCCCCACATTCTCCAATGGATTTGTTATTATTTTCCATTTCCGAACCAGCATTTTTAAGCATTCACTTTTTTTACACAACAAATAGCAATTCAGTGTTACACTTCTGATAAGAATTATGTCGCATTAAATGCAATGTTCTGATTCTCAATCTTATCAACCGCTGCCAAGCTGGAGAAATCCTCTCTACCTATAACACACGAGACCCGAAAAATCATCTTATGTAATGTCGGAGTGTGTTGATCGTGGCAACATGGCTCCAACATGTATCTGAGGCAACTTTTGGTGTGCTCCGAAATTAAATGAAAAAAAAAAACCAAAACGGTGCACGCAACTAATGGAATGTCCAACACATTTTGGACACGGTGGCATCTTATTCTCACATTTGAAAAGTTTAGGGTTATAAAAGATTAACAAAAAAATCAAATACTCCTAAAATTAATTTAAAAAATAGTGCAATCTTATCTAAATTCACTTTCTCTCGGTCTTCTTTGAATGCTTCTATTTTAAAGTCAATTTTGTCTTTTCTTCGCAACACCATAGTCCACAAATCACACTAACAGACGTCCACCATCACCGACATTAACATCTTTCTCTTTGTATTCACATTAATGTCTAACAATTACATACATATATTCATGTATATGCGGTATATGTGTGTCTGGAAATATATATATATATATATGTGGTCCAATTAAGTGTCCATGCATCATAGCTCCACACTAATGATCAAATAAAATAACTAAATTCAAATAAAGTAGGTAATTAACTATTGCATTTTTTACGCGGAGCCGCACTAGGATCAATAATGATCAAGATATTTGCATTTATGAAGATCTGAAGCAAACTAAAAAGGCAATCACAAAGCCCAAATTAAAAAGGCAACCACAAAGCCAAAACAAAATAACATTCCCCCAGAATTCAACAGTTTCATCTAATGAATAGAAGAAACATTATCATGGAAAAAACACATTTCATCTAAAAGATATAAAAAGTTACCCTTGCTTGCACTAACAAGGAAGAAACCATCAGGCGTTATCGGACTGTAGAACAAATCGACAACTGGACGTGAATGCCCATGGCAAACCAATGGAGCTACAACCTTCTTCTTATCCATTGTTCAACTGCCCAAGATATTACCCTAATAAAAGACTTCTTTTCTAAATATACAAGAAACTATTCAAATCGACAGCAAAAGAACCCTAGTCCCCGATCCCAATTCAAGAATTCAAGGACCAAAATCCAATCTTAAATTGACAATTGACACCAAAAAAATACGCCCAATTGCCCGAGAAAAAAGGTGATTTCTGATATCAAAACGAAAATGTTCACTTTCTTGGATATGAGAATGAGAATTCCAGAGTAAAAACAAGAAAATTTCTACAGATCAGAAATATATATGTCAAATAAAACTAGTATCTATCGGTGTATACGTAGTGGCGGCAATGAACACAGGTGGGAAACCCTAATCTTTGAAAAATTATGAATTCTGCTTGGATCCACACCTCCTAACCCTAGATAGATCAAATTTATTCATTAATTTTGGTAAAAATTAGAAGATTAAAAAATCTAAGGAAAAATAAGAAACTCCTCCATAGGTACAACACTGAACTATAGGGCTAGGCGCAAGAAGGTTAGATATGCCCTAGCTTATTTATAGGGATAAATTTTCGATATCCGTTTTTTCGCTCTTTCTTTTTCTTTTTCATTTTGTCTCATGGTTTTGCAAACAGAGACCCTCGTCTTTGAACAAATTGTACGAGTGACCCACGTGAAAAATATTAATTGCATTATGTGATTGAATATTACAAAAAATATATGATAAAATAGAGTCATGAATGTTTTATTGTCATCTATTTAGGAAAATCTACTACTTAATTGACGGTAAATATTAGTAATTGATTGTTGAATGTTAATTAGTTAATAATAATTAATATTTATAATTATTTGTTTGAATAATCAATATTGCACAATAAATTTACCTTGTACGGTTGTTTATGTTATATATATATATATATATATATATGCATTTCAATACTTCTTTTGCTTGTGAGTATCATTTTTTTCCTACTTTATATGATTTTTAATCTCAATTTTAACATTGTGCATTAATTTTTTCACTCTTTTAAAATCCTTCAAAATTTCAAAATGTGATATACAAATCCAAAAATTCCTTGAATTTCATTAAATGTATATCAGGTCAAATATATTTTTAATATTTTAAATCAATATGAATATTAAATTTGCTATAAGTATATAAAACTCTATCGTCTCTTACATTATGAATTACACTAATTGATGTATTTTCAAAATTCTTGTCCATACAAAAACTACAAACTTAAACCATCAAAATTGGCATGTTAACATTATCAAAATTAATTGAACTGTCGTGTATAAATCTTTTCATTCATAACATAAAAGCGTGTGATTAAGATTATTATAATTGATTATTTATTATATTACTTATAAACAAAAAAAATATCAATATATCAATGAAATATGGTTTTTCAATAAATTGAGAATCTAGATTAGTAGAAGTAAAATAATTTGGTACAAATTCGATATTATGTGAAATTATTAATAATGATTATAGATTGAAATAAATTCACTAATTAAAAATGCAAAGTTTCAAAACACATTCTCTTGTTTAAATTAGCATTAGAATAATGATAAGATTATGATTAGTCTAAAGTATGCGGTCAAGTGTTAGATTCTGAAAAAGACTTAATATATAGGGGCAATTAATAAATTATTTATGAAATAGGGGCATAATGATAATTAAGCAAAAATCTTTCGTTTCGTTTCGTTATTTTTTATTTTTTGGCCTTTTCCCAAATAAAAGGAAAAATAAAAAGCAAAAAAATAGGCGGTGAAGCTCAGGTATATACACACAGTAAGAAGAGAAGAAATCACAGCGCCTATAAAACTTGAGAGAGACGAAAGCCACTAATTTTCGGTTCTATACAGATACCAAACGGTTGTATTGGATATAATGGCGGCTGCGGCGATAGAGAATCGGCAGGCGGAGGATTCGAAGCCGCACCACCAGCAAGGCGGTGGCGTCGGCGGTGGAGAAGGGCTCCGGCAGTATTATCAGCAACGCATACAGGATATGCAGCTGCTAGTCCGTCAAAAAGTCCACGATCTGCAGCGCCTCGAAGCCCAGCGCAACGACCTCAATGCCCGAGGTTTTTTCTTTTTTTCTCTCGTTACCTTTTCTTCTAAATTCGCCTGAAGATGTGTACATTGTATTTTGTTTATTTTACTCAAACCCTAGGAATGGGAAGCACTTTCGTGTATTTATTTTGTGTATGGTCGTCGATTGCTTAAATTATGATTCTGTAATGAGATTTTAGGGTTTCTTTTGGGTTTCATCTGTCTTAATTTTAGTTTTATTCGTAGACTAAGGCCTTTTCTATAGGCAGAGTATATTTACCTGTTTATTCATGCAAAGCATGTTAGGAATTTAATTTAGCTACTGAGAAAAGATATACATTTGATGGGGGGTTGGAAGGGTGTTTTGAATAAAATAATGATTTAGAATTCGTTAAACGGGATGTCAGTTTGAGGCTTGAAGCTTGAGGTCCTTCCTCCATTCAGTACTGAAATTTTAGTCTTTCTTGGGTGGTGGGGGTTTTCCTCACTGTTAACTTTAGGGGATTTTGCTGTTTCTTTGTTTATTTTATTTTATTTTGCCAGTAGTATTGATTCATGGAGTGAGGGCTTTTCTTTTGACATGGTCTATTCACCGTTGTTTATGTCAGTGAGACACTTTTATATGGGACCAGTGGAATATAATTTGTTGCGGGGGGTAATGGATGGAAGATTTGAACAGAGTAAAGATGTATAATTCATTATTGAATAGGAAGACATATCAAACTAAAATTTCAAGATCCTATACCCATGCAGAGAAGCTTTATTCGGTTTCATTTTTGCCCTATATGGGTGCATACTTTCCATAAGATCATGCATTATTTATGTGTCTTTTACATGCTCTTTGTTAGGTATGTTCCCTCTTGTTCTTTATGTTCTAATCTATGGTTGGAATGAGGATGGACTAATACTAGATTAGCATGAAATAGATGGGAATTTGACCTTAGGGAATAGAACGGATGTTTTAAGCTTAAGAGATTTCTGGTGGATTTGCTATGGGTCAAATATTCATGAAATAAAAAATTTGGTTCTCTGATGTTCAGTGAGATCATTGAAGGAAGAGTTGCAGCTCCTTCAGGAGCCTGGATCTTATGTTGGCGAAGTTGTTAAAGTTATGGGAAAATCAAAGGTCCTTGTCAAGGTAAGTGCTTTTAATGGTATTCAATTTCCTATCATGGTTTGGATATTTATTTATTGTCTTTCTTACTCTGTTGTTTCTGCTTTTACCAACTCTTATAATATTATGAATTATCAACTTTTACTCTGGTTTGCTTTTTGGCTTTGTTTTTCCCTTTATTTATCCCTAGAAAAGACTGTAATGCCATTCCATGCAAGAACCTCTTTACATACACGAACATTACACATGTTTGTATCTGAGGCAGCTTCCTCTCTCTCTCTCTCTCCTCTATGTTCTTTTCCTTTTTTTTTCTGTTCAGTGGGGGTTGAATTTTAACCATTGATTCCCAAAAGATATTTTCTGATACTGTTATTGATGAATCCGAAGGGAGGTAAGATAATGCCCTCAGAGATGTTTAAAAAGGGACTATCCATTTTTTTTTATTGAATTTTCTCGCCATGTTGGGTTTTGATAAGTTTGTTCTTAGTTCGTGCTGATATTGGATTCTTGTTAAATATTTTCTCAGCTAGATAGACATTTTGTATTGATGTTTTTGTGCTATCTTCTGCTTAGGTACATCCTGAAGGGAAGTATGTTGTTGACATTGACAAGAGCATTGACATCACCAAGATTACTCCTTCAACGAGGGTAGCTTTACGTAACGATAGCTATGTGCTCCACTTGGTTCTGCCGAGTAAGGTTGATCCATTGGTGAATCTTATGAAAGTAGAAAAAGTCCCAGACTCTACTTATGACATGATTGGTGGTCTTGACCAGCAAATTAAAGAGATAAAGGAGGTGCCTATCTTGGAATTCTTTCTTTCTTGTCACTTTGTATTGAAGATATTTTTTCACTACAAGAGAAAATTTTTACATCTTCGTGCTTTTTGTTGTCTTTCATACCCATCCGAAGTTCTGATTGAGGAATGCATATAAAGATTGTGTTTCATTTTATTTTTTTCTCTCTTTTTTGATATAAAACGACACTGCTTAGGATAGAAATTATTTGGCCAATACCTTTATTTTCTCTGTTGCTTGCTCTGTTTTCTCTTTATTGATGCCGGACTTTCTTTTTTTGGTTCTCTTGATGTTTAAAATGATAGAACAGCTATAAGACATTCAGGAAGCCTTTCAATGAAATTTCTATAAAAAATAAGCTTATCATCTTCTATTTTTACCAGCTTTCTTGGTCATGAAATTTTTATGATGATTCATATTTAGCTTTGATAAGTACAACATATCTGAGGAGAAGTGGATTAATAATGACCTAAGCATTTTTACAAGGTAATGAAAATCTTTAGGTTGGAATTCTCTGTATTGCATGTCATATATTTAGTGGATTAGGTTTTGTGAGTAAGCAATTATTAAGTGAAAGGAAGCAGGATCCTCCTAACATATTTGTTTTTTTGTATGGTTTTACATATTAAAGCTAAAATGGTTGTTGGAAGTGAGTGTATCCAAGTATTATAATTTCAGTTTGTCTATATTACAATATACATACTTTTCATAACTAGGTCTTCAGTCAAGACATACAAACTTCTGGAATTGCTAGCTTTGAATTTGCCAGCATCTACTACTTTAATGCTGTTTCATCAACGCAAAGTTATCATCTTCATTTCGCTGTTGTCTTGTGTTTTATAGGTGATTGAACTCCCAATCAAACATCCTGAATTGTTTGAGAGTCTTGGAATAGCTCAACCCAAGGTAATGTCATCAATTTGTAATAGTTATTTCTTCATGTTTGGAACTATCTAATCTTTTTATTTCATTGAATTACTGAAGGGAGTCTTGCTATATGGGCCTCCTGGCACAGGTAAAACACTGCTTGCTAGGGCAGTGGCTCACCATACTGACTGCACATTTATCCGAGTCTCGGGCTCTGAATTAGTTCAGAAGTACATTGGAGAAGGCTCTAGGATGGTGAGAGAACTTTTTGTGATGGCCAGGTTAGTAGCTTTTGATTTCAAGCATCATTTGCGCATGATTTATCTGAGATATGTGCTTCTTTCTTTTATCTGTTAGAGACTGCAAGTATTGTTTATGTCCTTTCCATTGGCATGCATAGTAGGCAAATAGATGTATGTCTTCATTCTGTTCTTTTCTTTTTCCTTCGGCAACCACTTAGTGATGGTATTTTGACAGAGAGCATGCTCCATCGATCATCTTCATGGATGAAATTGATAGCATTGGATCTGCTCGTATGGAATCTGGCAGTGGCAATGGGGATAGTGAAGTTCAGCGAACTATGCTGGAGCTTCTTAATCAGCTTGATGGTTTTGAAGCATCTAATAAGATAAAAGTATGTACCTAGCCTCTTCCTTTCACTTTGATTCTGCTATGGAAATATCTTATTTTTTTGAAATAGCTATCTGGAAATCGAAATTGGGATGAATTTTTGTGCATGACTGGCCTATACAGGTATTGATGGCTACCAATAGGATTGACATTCTGGACCACGCCCTTCTTAGGCCAGGAAGAATTGATAGGAAAATTGAGTTCCCAAATCCTAATGAAGAGGTATGCTGTTTGTGTTTAGCGATTCACTTAGGCTATGTTTGTTTTCATTCCACCGGAAGGAAAATGAGTTTGGCAAATCCTTCCCCAAAAACAAAATGGGCCAATTGTACGTCAGCATCATTACATTATCTAATTATTATATTGTTATAAATATGTATTATCTTTTACATTAAAAAATACAACATAATTCATTAAAAAAGGCTGATGTAACACCATTGCGTGGACAAAATTTACTAGACAAGAAAAATGTCTCCTCCAAAACAAAAAGAAAACATACTGCCATCCATTCTCCTTCTCAAATTCATCAGTCCAAAACACCATTCCCAAAAACACTCAGAACAAATATTGCTCTAGTAAATCTTTTTTGTATTCCATTCCCTACATATTCCTTTGTGCTTTGAATTTATTATTGGTATGATTGTTACCAGAAATCTTTACAACTCCTTGCTCTTTCTTTCTTTTTTTTTTTCCTCCAGCAAATTCTCATTTTGTTATAAGTTTGCTTAGCCTTTGGGCTAGCAATGCCAATCCTATTTTCCACTTGGCTAATTGTGCAAAAATATTACAGTCTCGGTGCGACATCTTGAAGATTCATTCAAGGAAAATGAATTTGATGCGAGGGATTGATCTGAAGAAGATTGCCGAGAAAATGAATGGAGCATCTGGTGCAGAACTCAAGGTATGTCAGGCTTTTATGTTCCCTTAACCCAGTTAAGTCATTGTTATTTGCTAATAGTGCACCTTTATGCATCAATTACTTCCAACAACATACAATTCTTCAGGTTGATAATATTAGTTACCATGCAGGTCATATATTTCGATGCATTCGTGATTTTGAAATTTCACATGCTCTAGTTATTTCCTTGGATGAAATATGTTTGGGATTTAGTGTAAATCATGGTATAGTAACCATCTCCCTTAATTTAGATTGTTGAGTAGGCTCCATCCATCTTTTGCTTCTGCTGGAGGTAAAATCTCTGAAAAATATCCCCTAGCATTGTGACCGTGTCTGTCCTGCCAAGGTGGCTTAGTTTAATGATATTGCTGGTTGCGTGGTTCTCAGGGATCTCATGTATACCGGTAATGAGACTTGGAATCGGATGTAACTGCACATTAGAAAGAACAGAAATAAATTGCCTTCTCCCCACATCTTTTTAACAAAATAATATGAAGCTGTTTTCAAAGAAACCTTGAGGTTACATTTCTTTTTTGGCAGGCCGTTTGCACTGAAGCAGGAATGTTTGCTCTGAGAGAAAGGAGAGTTCATGTTACTCAGGAGGACTTCGAGATGGCAGTTGCCAAGGTCATGAAGAAGGAAACAGAGAAAAATATGTCCTTGAGGAAGCTTTGGAAGTAGATTGTATATATCTGGCAACTTTAACTTTGTTGTTGATCTGGGATGGGGGGTTTCGAACAATGCACCCCAAGTGAATGGTTTGAACATGAATGTTTGAAGTTAAAAAGTTCAATGTATGCAGATTATAACTCCTTTCAGTGAATGGTCCTAACCTACGCTTTTTACTTCTTGCCTACTCCAGGAGAGGGAGACTGGCAGGGGGTGGTTGGTGTAGCAGGGAGTCTATGTGATGGAAGCTTACGAGAGCAAACTTTCAATTTCACTTAGACATATAGTCGGTCTTGATTCTGAAGAGTACTTTTAAAAGGTCTTTTCAAATCTGCAACACATGCAAAAACCACCATCTTGATAGAGAAAGGACCGATTGTTAAAATCAACGTGAACTGATTTGAGTATTGATCTCTTCTTTGTTATTTTAACGTCTACTGTTATTTAAAGTACGAGTAAAACCCTTTATTGTGGGTGTATTTTATTCGCAAATTATATATGCCATACATGATTATATATTTTGTACTATGAGATGCTCCAAATAACTATTATTTTATTTTAATATTTCTTGTGGATCGATGCTTATCGATTACATAAAATTGCTTTCAGCATGCTTCTGGAATAAGAAAAAATATGTGGATTATGGCCCATGATTTCAAAGATCTTAAGTCCGATATCATTGGTTGTCATCGGAGTTAGCTGGGCTGTAATGACCGGATAAGCCTCTTGGTCTTAGAAAGGGTTATTTTTCCTTGTGGTTTGAACTAGACTTTCCGGTGAACTTTGGGCTTAATCTGTGAATAACGTAGGTTGCCACTTGTCAGTTTTTTTTTTTTTTTTTAAATAGTTAAAGTGATCATTTATGCTTACAAACTGGAAGAAAACTTTGATCATTAACTAGCGACCTCCATATGACGGACTCTCTTCCCTTATCGACTAGGTAAGGTTTTTGGGACAATTTATATAGTGGAGTTATATATTTTTTTTTTAATAATCAATTTTTAATAAGTGAATCGAACTTATTACAAAGTAATATCAGAATATAACCTTACTCCATTATAGAGGGTGAATCCTCTGTGTGCGTGACGACTAAGAGGCCCACACTCTGCATAAAGGGCGTATACGAATTTGAGTGTAGAAGAATGTGACGGATTCCTCCGACATAGGATAGTGGAGTTGCCTTCCTTTTTACTAATCAATTTTGTGAAAGTGAACTGAAACTTCATCTCCACGTAATAATTGAACTGAAAAAGCAATTGCAGTGGACAAATATAAAAGAAAAAGGAAAAGAAACCATTGATTAAGATGAATAATTCTTCCTGCACAATTACATCATCACTTCACATCAAATCATGAAATAAATTTCAACCCAAGACATAATTGTTTTTTGACTTGCTCACTACCACGTCATTGACAAATGCAATTTCTAAGATGAGGTAGAAAATTGAGTTAATTTATCAGTTCGAACTCTTTAGCTTGACACACGTATTAAAGTAAATAAATAACTTAAGTGTAACATGTTAATAAATTCATTACATTTCATTTGCATTTCTTATTACACAAACTCTGTCAAATCCATTTTTCATTTTTTTTCTAAAAGTGAATTAAATAACGATCACTATCTATCATAAAATATTGCTAATAAAAATCAAATTAAATTTCTGCCCATAAAATATATATATATATATATATATATATCCCTTTCATTCCCATCAAATATGACGTCGTTTTCGGTAGACTAAAACGTTTACAAGAAAAAGCGCAAAAAAGTGCTGCCTACAGAAAAGAAAAGAATTAAGCAGACTCGTTTCCACGTATACAATCTTATCCGTTTCCCCCAATTTCTTCACCAAGAGAAAAAGTCACTCTTAATAATAAGCCTATTCCTCTCACTATCATCAACAAGAATTCATCAATGGCGACCGCATTTTCCTCTTTCCGCACTCCCATCGTCTCTTCCGCCGCACCGCCTAACCCACGTAACCGCAAAAACTCGACGGCTGCAGGGGCTGGCCAATCCAACTGGTGGGCCCCGCTCTTCGGCTGGTCCTCAGAGCCTGACTACATTAACAATGGTGTCAAGATTGAAGCAGGTCAAGTGGAGAACGAATCGGGCCGGATCGTGCCCGAGAAGAACTTGTTCCGGGGTTGCTTCACGGAGGAGAAGGCGAAGGAGCTACGTAAAAAGACGATAGAGACCTCGACTTTCCACGATATCATGTACCACTCGGCGATCGCCTCCAGGCTCGCGTCCGACGTGTCGGGTCATTGAAATCGTTGACTTTGGCTTTTCCGGTGAGGTGGTCAGAGTTAATAATGTTAATAATCAATCTGTCGACTATGAATTTGGTTCTCCCTTTTCTTTTCTTTTTTTTTTCCTCTTTTTTTTCTCTTGAATATGTAGAAATAATTAGTGCTGTCAACTGTGTTTGAATGTAATTAAAGACGCCTATTTGATGTATTTTGGACTCCTTTAATTACTGTATTTTTGTTTTAATGGATCTTTTTATCTTGGTATTATTAATAAAACTATTTTAAAAAATAAAAAAAAAATGGATAAAAGACAACAAAGTATTAGTACTAATCACTGTTTTCTTAGTTTTATCCTAAGTGAGATTCCATGAAAGATGGAAAAATTAGGATCTTGATTTGTGTCTTTATCCCTTTGTCACACCCCTATATTATTCTTGTTCTCTTTCTGATCCTGATTGTTGTATCCTTAGTTTACAAAGCTGATTGCGATATTTTTGGATATATTCCTCTCAGAACCTTTCTTCCCCCCCCCCCCCCCTTCTTGGAGTCGAGCTTATTACACTTGAGTCTTGGTTTGATTTAGTTCAGATTGATGTTGGAAGCAATATTCTCAGATTTTAACTAAGTTTGCAGGCAGTGGCCTTGGAATTTCTTTACTTAAGAGCTGGAACACAAGGGCTGTCTTCTAGCATTTTCCAATAATGAATTTTGTGAAATTCTTTGAATGTAAGAAATCTTGCAAAGTTTGGTTTCAAGATGGCAAATGGTGGCAACGTTATTGAGATATCATATCTTATAGTTCTTCAAAGGATTTCCACTCAATGGATGATTTGTTAACCTAAGAGTTCCAGAGATTATCCTGTATTTTGGGACACCTCCAGAAGTGAGAGTTAAAATGGCTTGATTGGTCTCATTCAGTTCTATAATGTACCAGACATTCTAAAAAAATTATGTGAATAGAATTAACACACATCCCTGATAATCGACATTCCATTTCCTATATCTATATATATTTAAAAAAGAAAAAGAAAACAAAAATCGGCACGATACTTTTTGGATATAAAAGAGGTATTTTTAAATATATTTTAGAAACTATGAGTAATAAAATATAATAAAAATTTTAAAAAATAAAATTACGTTTCTACTGATAATTATAATTTTTGGTTTAATAGTAAACATTTGATATCAAAATAAGGTCATAATTGATCGGCTATAACTTTTGGTATTTTTGGCCTAATGATAAATATTTGATCATAATATTTTTTATGAAGGGAAAGATGAATTATATTATCAAAAAATAAGTATGAATAATTACTTTAAATCAAATTATACACATAAGATAAAAAATTACAATAAAACTAAACTAAATCCGTATTTTGATGGGAGAACCCAAAACCGGGCACAGGCTCTAACACCGAGCAGGCCTAGTTCACCTGGAAGCCCAACAATGGACCAGTTTCATACAATGGGAATGGGTGATGGCCTTCTGAAATTAATGGGTTGGACTGGAGTCCAAATATGGATCCGTATAGAGCCACAATTCAATATACTTTTATACAACAAAATTGTAAGCCCACCCTACATTTCATTTCTTCTTTTTGATTTTTATTTTCGCTTTTTCAATGAGCTAATAGAATAAGATACTATGGTTTAATCATAATAAGTTATAAATCATAATTCTTGTTTTGGGTCGATGATTTAATTGGTCGTACTAGTTCAATCATCGATTTAATTAATTTAATAAAAATTGATTATATTTTTTAATTGTATTATGTAAAACAATAAATAATAAATTAATTATTATATACAAAGTATAAAATATAAATAATCAATTAAAAAATATATTTAAATAAAGTTTAAAATTCAAATAATTATATTTATATAATCAAATATCAAGTTTAATCTTTTAAATAAAATAAAATAAAAAAATAAAAAAATAAGTATTTTGATTAATTTTTTGGCTAGATCGATCGGTTCAATCGATTTTTAACCAATTTGATTGGATTTCTAATTTTTTGTATTCAAAACGAATTGAATCAACTACTAATTTCCAATTAAATTTTCTAATGATTCAATTTTTAAAACATTGTTCTAAATAACTGATTATGACTTGAATATAATGGACAAGACATCTTACAATAAGAAAAAGCCCATATATGTAATGGAGGCTAAACTTGGCTATTTATTTTTAAAATTTGTGTGTGTTGTGCTGGTTAGTTGGAGTTCAAACCTTAAAAACATTATTTGAAATTTAATTATTAACAATAAGTCAAGTATGATTTATTTTTACAGAACCACGAATTATCCTTCTTTAAACAAATTACTGAAAAAATTTATAATTTGATGGTACTAAATAATTTAAAATTTAAACTTGCTAAATTCCCCACAAACTCCATATTTTGCACTATGTACATTAAATACAGTTTATACTTTGCAAGCATAGCACGAAATCTAGTGAAAATAATAATATCTTTTCATTTAATTATTGATGAAGAGAATATAGTGATAATATTTTTCTTGTACCTTTTTTTGCAATATTACTGTATTTTAAAAGAGTAATAGTTTGCAAATTACTTATTTTTAGAATAATATATTAGAAAAAAAACTTATATATTTCATGAAAATGACTTAAATTTCATCGAACCCTTCTTAATTTCTCTCTCATTCTATCATTTTTTCTCTGGACTAAAATGTAAAGAAGAACATTAATACACACACATCAAAATTATTGCCTAGCTGCCTTATCACAAGTTATTAATAAATAATTGCTCATTTATTGCCCATGTTACTGGATTAAATCTATACATAATTATTGCCGACCAAAAAGAAACAAAAAACATATACTGAAATAAGAAAACACTGACTTGCATAATAATTTTAATAAAAAAAATGAAATAAATGTAATTTCTGAATTCCTCAATCAAATATATTCAGCTGCACATGGGGTGCACTGAACACCAGATCTTGAATGATCCAATTTTTTATTTTTATTTTTATGTTTATATTTTTGATAGCTCTGCTGTTTGTTCTGCTGACACATCCCCCAGATATTAATTAATTACAAAAAAATTATTATTAGAAATTATATTGTTGGAGTAAATACCCACACACACAAACGAGGATCCTATTTAATTTTGTGCTGCTGATCAAATATTGGACTAATATCACCTTCCGGGAACCAAGCATGCATTATTCTATCACACTCATGCATGTGCATGTGGATTGTGGCTGCAGGCAGAAGATAAAATCTTGAGGGTTATTTTAGTAATTTCATCTTCTACCATTCTTTCTCCATGCCAATAATTGAAACCATGTAATTGGATCAGAAATACTTGCATTTCTTTAATTATTTCGTACGGATCCAATAATAATTTGAATTCAATAAGTTTCAGTTCAATGGATTCATATTCAAAAAAATTTAACACATTGAAATACATCTCGACACTATAAATACCACATATTCTTTTATTTTGATATACATCTAATTTATTATAAATTTACTGTTTATAATTATTTATTTTAATATTATATTTCTCAATATCTGATTTAACCATCGCTCCTCCAATATGTCTAACGATTTATTCGTGTTAGGAACCCATCAAACAAACAATATCGCTATAAGAGTTAATCCTCGACTACTTTGAGCTTTCCACATCAATATGTTTCATCAATTCCTTTGCAAGAGTAGGAAAAACAAAGTTTTATTGATACAGAGCTAATTTATTTATTTATAATTAATAAAGTTTTATGAATCCAAATACCCTTATTTTAGAAAAATTACATACAAAGTGAGGTTTTCAGTAATAAGGTATCAGGTTTAAATCCCATCATAAATATGATTATTTTTCTAATTTTATATAATTTTTTATAATTTGATATAGGCTATATTTATTATTCTTTGTGTTTATATCATGAATTATAGGACCAGTAGGAGAAGGATCTTCAATTGGCTCATAAGAATATTTGAATGCTATCATCTAACATTAATTTGTAAAATTTCTATATTTAAACCAAACATAGGTCTTTTATGATTTTTTTTTATTTTTTTTTAAGTCCATATGATTTCCAAATCTTTTTTTGGGTCAAATTATGCTGTCCTAATAATGCTAGAAAGAGGAACCTCAACCACTTGGCATTTGACACACAGAGAATCAAGAAGTGAGAAATTTTGAAGACAAACTAGATGGACTGTAAATGACAAGAATG
This sequence comes from Paulownia fortunei, assembly GCA_019321725.1. NCBI lineage: Eukaryota > Viridiplantae > Streptophyta > Magnoliopsida > Lamiales > Paulowniaceae > Paulownia > Paulownia fortunei. Next base: position 21,057,404 of record CM033112.1, on the reverse strand, counting down.
CCCCTGGGCAGACCACAAAACAGGTTGCCGGAATGGTCATGTGTTGTGGGATGGGTATGTCTGCAACCTGCCCCAGATAAAACCTAAGCACAATCTCAATGATCCAATTATGGAATTTGATGATATTAATGTTGCTTAAAACGAGCTAGACACGTATCCACCATTATTATTATTATTATTATTTTTAAAATAATATGCACAACTCAAAATATTCCTTCCATCCCTAGAATTATGGGTGATTGATTAGCCTGGAGTGTGAAGAGATGTCATCACAAAGTTTCTATTCTTTTTCTTTACCAAGTCTTCTGCTAGAGTTGCACGTGCATGCTGTCGTTTTTTTCTAGTGATTTGATAAGCTTGTTAAGCTTAAAATAATCTCCATAACTATATCTGTAGTTGGGTTGCGGGGGGGGGGGGGGGGGGGGGGGTGAAAGTGTATTGCTACGTTTGTAAAGTACACTGACTTGTTAGATTATTTCATTAAGCTGCCATCTGAGAGGCTAGGAGAGGGACTGCAAAAAGAATCGAATTGGTTGATATTTGATTTAACTTAAATAATAAATCAAGCTACAACATTTTTTTTTTCACTCGATAACAAAATAATTCGACTTGCGTTGTGGTAAAATATGTATAAAATAATATATTATTCAAACTCAACTCGTATTATTTTTCATTAAAATTTATTTGAGTTTGACTCATTTAAAAATTAAGTCAGCTTCAAATATAATTTTAAAGTTGATAAGAAATCTAAATCAAGTTTCAACAATACATTTTTTTAACTCAACTCGATTCATACAACTCTAGCTAATATTATTATATGACTAGCTAATTTGTACTTGACTCCTTAAATTCATCAATAAACTATTAGTAAGTTAGCAATTTTTGTGATTTAATTAAATAATTAAAATTATTTTAATTAGCTAATTCAATTAATTAATTATTTTAGAATTAATTTTTTAATTTTAAGAACCCACCCATTATGGTTAGAGTTTAGCAACATGCTATGAAAACCTAGATATAGATAAAATAATAAATATTTTTAATTTTAAATATTATGCAAATATGGTCCTTATATCAACTACTCTCTAGATTGGATCTAGGTACGAATTAACTATTCGTTAAAATTCGAATAACTCAATAGTTATGTGTGTCACCTATTAGTCTCCACATATAAATTAATTACATCCAATATATTTCTTTTGTGATTATCCTATAATTAAAAACTAAATTAAAACACAATTAACTATGTATAAGATTATCATGGTACATCAAATCTAAAAAGTAATATTGCACTATCGTAATGTAAAAATTTAATATTCGATAATATTTTATTTCTAATTATAAATTTTTATGTGAGATTTCAATATATTTGTTTCCTAACAAGCACTGACATACGTGTACTAATATCCCTGCATCAATATTCATGAGATAAGACATTCTTCTTGAGACCATGCATCATATACATAAGTTTTTATGAATTACTAATATCTCATTTCAATGATTCTAGCTTTTGAATAATTTTAGATCACAGTCATATAATTTAGGGGTTTCATCAAAATTTAATTAAAATAAATAAAGAAAAAAGAATACATAATTTATTGATATTTAATTAAAAAATTTACAAAAATATAAAAGCATAATCTAATTTAATCACTTGACGCTACTCTAACACCAATGCCTTACTACTAGTTAGTTGTCCCTAATAACAAAAACCTTCAACTCCAGAATGACCCAAATGATTGAATTTTTTAAATTAATAAGAAATTATGGTGGCAGTCATTGTTATTTCCTCCAAATTGGGGGGTCTTCTCATTGACAAAATAGCATAAAAACCCTTCCAATCCTTCTCCATTTTGATTCAAATCTCTCTCTCTCTCTCTCTCTACCCTAAAAACACACACACACAGACAACATGAAAAGAGCGAACACATTGATAGTGCTAATGTTGGCCAGTTTCAGCATTGCATCATGCTTAACTGATGGTAAGATTTCAAGTTCTTTGGATTCTTTACATGCATTTATTCTCCTTCTAATTCTTCATGATATGTTGTTTCGTTTGTCAAGATTTGCAATGTGATTGGACTGAAAAATAAGAAGTTAAAGAATTCTAACTTTATATTAATAGATCCATTCTAAAATTTATGTTGCGACATTACTAATTTCTATAAATTCTTGAACTATTTTTTAAATTATTTTAATAATTATGATACTACCATCGTATATATATGTTGTTTGAAATTTTTGATTTTAAATTATTTCAAATTATTTAGTTCGAATACAATTTCAAGTCGTGAAATTTATACAAACTTTAGTACGTGCATTCTTTTATGCTTTAACTATATGCTACAACGTTACTTTTATATCATTAATTTTTTTTTCCAATTTTGGCTGTTTATGCAAACTGTGCCAGAATTTTTGGAATAGAAATCTGAAGTTTAAATTGCATTTAAGCTGATAATAACATTATCATTTTTTAGCTTCAAAGTTCCAGTTCATTTCTCCTAAACATTTGTCAAAATTATTATTCTTTTTTTTGTTTGGTTATTATTAACAGGGGTTAGGGTTCTCCTATCTTTCACACGTGTTGTTGGCACGCACGCAAATTCTTCTCTTTTTTTCAATGCTCCTTGTGTCAATATGTAGACGTCTACTTCGCTATAATACAAAATCAAATTATTTCATATTTCAATTGTTTATCAAATTGATTATGTTGCAGCAGAGGGATAAATCATAAATCCATTAAAGTACACTTAGTCCAATACACAAAAAAATAAAAAAAACAAAAAAACAATTTGTATAAGAGTGGTCCCGACAGTTTGTAATTAATCACAAGATCAAGATATACATTAAGTGCATATATATTTTATTTGATAAAAAATAAAATATTTAGCTAACACATTTATATATTCGAGGCATATCACTTTAGAAATCTTAAATAGGCTGCTTCTACACTGATGGTTAACAAATTTAATGAACTATAGGCATTGGATTCATGAATTATGATATAGATTATATTATAGTACCAGCTTATTAGATGCCTAAAATTAAATATTTTTGAAGTGTGATTGTACTTCTGTATCACATCAATATTTCAATTTATAATATAATTATTTACATAGATTACTAATCCTATTTGACTAATATCCAAAGGATAGCATGAAATTCTTCAAAGATTACCAATGGAATCATTAATGATATAGGCGGTGGTTCCAATTTTTAAAACTTGTGGAAAAGCACAGATTGATTTGCAAGGCTAAGTAAATTTGGCCTATTTCTAGTACGTAAGCCATGTTGCATTAGTCAAATTTCATAATCCGAGCTCCCCTTCTTTATTTAATAATAGTGAACATTGCTGGACATAACATGTGATAGCAATGGTGGCCACAGTTGGAACCACATATTGTCACGTTCACTTGGATCACTGGAATTATTAGAAATTGTTGTGAAAGCTCTAAGTTGATAGACAGATAAAGTACTTATGTGATTTTACTGTTTCTAAACTTTGGATCACTACAACCTTAAAAGAAGACCATATCCATGGTACGGAATTGGATATAATTATTAAGGAAGTCATTATCGGTGATATCCTATTATTCTTAATTCTTGTGTTCAATAATTTCTATATAACTTAAGTGACACAACAGTAAAAGCGTTTTTACTTCTTCAGTTATTCTCGATACTATTTTCAAATATTGAATTTTTATTATTTAAATCGCTTGAAATTTTCTGTAAGTTCTCGTATCTAGGATTGTCTCATGATTAACTAATTTGTCTATAAATTCTCGATTCCAATTTCAAAAGGAGAGAATAAAAGTAACGTAACTCCAAAATCGTGTTGAAATTAAGACTTAATGTACTATTTCACATAGATAAATAACTACAATAATAAAATTATTTATTTGAACTTAATTACATGACTAGTTAAATGAGCTACATGTGCTCGTCAACGTCATGTATCTATCTATATCTACAAATTTCTAATCCATTTTCGGAAAATCCTTCAGGTCCATTGCCGAATGGCAACTTTGAGTATGGCCCTAAGCCCTCACAAATGAAGGGAACAAGGGTTACGGACCCCCATGCCATACCCTATTGGGAACTATCCGGGTTGGTCGAGTACATAAAATCCGGCCATAAACAAGGTGACATGCTGCTGGTGGTGCCGGAGGGAGCCTCCGCCGTGCGGCTCGGAGACGAAGCATCCGTCAAGACCAAGGTTAAGGTCACAAATGGCATGTTTTACTCCATTTCCTTTAGTGCTGCAAGAACTTGTGCACAAGAAGAGAAACTGAATGTGTCGGTTTCACCAAATAAGGAGCCCAAGGACTGGGGTGTTCTGCCCATGCAAACTGTTTATAGTAGTGATGGTTGGGATTCTTATTGTTGGGGGTTCTTGGCCCAGTCCAATGAGATTGAGATTACGATCCATAACCCGGGAAAGGAGAAGGACCCGGCTTGCGGCCCACTTATTGATTCAGTTGCACTCAAGGCTTTGCGTGCTCCTACAAGGCAAAGAGGTGAATTTTCTCCTCATCTCTCAATAGACAATTTCCATGCTTAAAAATAATTGATAATAAAAAGGACTAATTACGAAAATCACCCTTAAAATTTAGTTTATTTACAAAAGTTATTCGTTTAAATTTATAAATTATAAATACAAAATTAATATTTATTTCTATTTTACAAATTTACATACTACAACAGAAGAGTATTTGTAAAACATGGACAAATTCTTAAGTTGATATTTATAATTTAAAATTTTAAAGGAATAGTTTTTATAAATAGGTTAAATATTAGATGTGGTTTTTGTAATTAATTTTAATAAAAAATACAACTATATATATTTATTTTTAATGATTTTTTTTTATTGTAATCCAAATATCTAATATTTTACACATAATGCAGGTAACATGTTGAAAAATGGAAACTTTGAGGAGGGTCCATACATATTCCCTAAGACATCTTGGGGTGTCCTAATTCCCCCCAACGTCGAGGATGATCACTCCCCACTGCCTGGATGGATGATCGAATCTCTCAAAGCCGTCAAATACATAGATTCAGATCATTTTGGGGTGCCCGAGGGCAAACGAGCAGTCGAATTGGTGGCGGGAAGGGAAAGCATACTAGCACAGATCGTCAGAACCGTGCCTGACAAAACCTACGACCTCATATTCTCAGTGGGTGATGCTAAAAATTCTTGTGAAGGATCGATGATGGTTGAGGCAACTGCAGGCAAAGACACTGTTCAGGTGCCTTACGAATCGAAGGGCAATGGGGGTTCAAACATGCTAAGCTTAGGTTCAAGGCAGTGTCACCTCGTACTAGGATTAGGTTTTTGAGCGCATATTATCATATGAAGAGTGACAATTCAGGTTCTTTGTGTGGTCCAGTGATTGATGATGTGAGGTTAGTTAGTGTACACAATCCAAGACGTGTATGATCGAAAATTAGGACATGATAAATCATATGGCTTATGTGATTGTTAGCCAAGTCACTATCTAAATTGAGGTGTTTTTTTGTTTTTTTTTGGTTCTTTGTGACAGAAAGAAAAGGGGTTTATGTTATTTTACGATGTTCTTTACTTGTAACTATATAATAATATTAGTTTAAATGAATGAAAGTGAGTTCGATAAATTCTTTGGGACCTTTATCTATTTATTTGGAGATTCTGTTTAACTCTTTGGGAACAATTGAAAAAATGCATTAATTTCATTTAAGTCTACTTACATGAGCAGGTGTGGTTTCGCATTAAACACTTATAATCATTTATATTGTATTTTATATAAATAATGTATGCTACATATTTTAATTTATAAAATCTTGGAAGGATTCAAATATATCATACAAATTGAGGTGTGTTTGGCCCAATAGTAAGGGATTTCAAACTTACTATTGAATTTCTATAGATTTGTAAAGGTATTTGACAATCAAAATTAAAAATTAATTCAAACTATTACTCATAAGTAGTATTTTGCAAAAGCTACAAAATAAATCTTATGGACAAATACAATTTCATAAAATCAATTATTTTCAATTAAAATTTTGGTATAGATTAATTTCATCAAAAAATAATTTTACTAAAATCAATCTTATAAATGAAAATTTCAAAAGTTAGTCAAACTCATCCTTAATTATGAAAGGCGACCGCAAAACAGAAACAAAAGAAAAATGATATCCAACGGCCAGAAATCAGGCGGCAAATTTAAGCCAACCCTAATCCAACGGCTCTACCACTCGCGTTCCATCTAAGCGAAAGCCTTTTCCTGCCAACGCTATATATACTTTCCGCCCCAAACATCTCCCTCCATTCAAACTAACTCTCTCTCTCTCTCATTCTCTCAAACTTCATGGTAATTCTTCTCTTCTCCCTCAATTGGGGTTAAATTATAGCAATTTCAGGGGAAAAAAAACTGTACATACGTTATTCTACATCTATATATGCTCACGCTAATCACTTGAATGCAGGCTCTTCCAAATCAACCGACTGTAGATTACCCAAGCTTCAAGCTCGTGCTGGTTGGTGATGGCGGTACAGGTAATCTCACTCAGTTTTCATGTCGTTTTTGCGTAATTCTTTTGCTTGTTTTTTTTATTATTTGCTTTCCTAACATTATTGCTTTTTAGAAGTGATTTGGATTTTGTTTTGATTTTTCTATTCTTATAGAGCTGAACTGCATATTTTGATGATAATGATGTAGGGAAAACCACGTTTGTTAAACGCCATCTCACTGGAGAGTTTGAGAAGAAATATGAGCGTAAGTGTCCATTTCTCAGTGATCGGACTTCTGATTTTGATGAACGGTTGTTACATTTATTGATGTATAATTTTGTTGATGCACGTACCCCCAATTGCTTGTGCGTATCAATATTTTTTGTATGAATATATGCATTTAATCTTTTTATATATATTGTTATATATATTACATTTAAGTTACTTGGTAAGTTATTTCGACCTATAACACTTTTATACAAGTGAGTAGGTGGAAATACACGTATGCGCTTGTACTTGCTTGATTTTGCATATATTTCTATCAATCTATGTTTACTGTGCATCTGTGGTGTACTGGTGTGTCTATAAGACTACAGAGTTAATTTAGTGATTGAAAAGAGAATTTGTCCTTGTGTTTGGTTTTACAGCGACCATTGGTGTGGAAGTGCATCCACTTGACTTCTTCACTAACTTTGGGAAGATAAGGTTTTATTGCTGGGATACTGCTGGGCAGGAGAAGTTTGGAGGACTCCGAGATGGTTACTAGTAGGTTTTCTTATGATTATTATGTTGTTGATGGTTGCTAGTAGGTTTTCTCATTATTATTATGTTGTTGTAGCTATTTCTGCCTCTATAGATTGAGTCTGAGATACTTGTACTCTCTGTTGGCTGGCTATCACCCCAACCCCACATTTGAAGAAAATTTCCATAGAGGCTAATAAATAAAAATTATACGAACTAACTTGACTAATCAAGAAGTTTCAGTTGTGCTTATTCAATTGATGAATTTCTTATGTATTAATTTCTTTCTTTATTTCCCCACGTGTTTATTATGTGCTTTTTTCTGCCTCCATTATGAGGGTCAATTATAAAGCTAAGATTAGCACATAAAGAAGTTTATGCATTTCTGGGCATTTCGTTTATAGTCCTTTCAACAAAAAGAGCTGCAATATAAGTTCCAACTCATTTTCCCAAGGTCGATTGCAAATTTGACTTGTGCTAATATAAACACTTCTGGGATGAGGAGGGACTTTGTTTTCTTGTTCATGGACAGTACTCAGTAAGGTTCTACTATTGAAAACTAACTTTGTAAAATTACGTCAGAAGAAAACATAGGGTAGTTGAATATATGCAGGAGCCTGATATGCACAAAGCTAATAGAACATTTAACCAGGAAATGTTTGCTGTTTGCCTTTTATTTTATGTTTATGCTCTCTCTGTATCATACAATGATTTACACACTAATACGATTCAATTCTTATCTCATCCACACAGTATTCATGGGAATTGTGCTATCATTATGTTTGATGTAACAGCACGCTTGACCTACAAGAATGTTCCGACATGGCATCGGGATCTCTGCAGGTACTTTTAAGGAATTTCCGGTATTGCTTAAATATCAATCTTTCTGACTAGGGAATCCAGACTAAATAATAATTTTCTGTCTATTTTAGGGTGTGTGAGAATATACCAATTGTATTATGTGGGAATAAGATTGATGTAAAGAACAGGCAGGTGAAAGCAAAGCAGGTCACTTTCCATAGAAAGAAGAATCTTCAGTACTATGAGATCTCAGCAAAGAGCAACTATAACTTCGAGAAGCCTTTTCTGTATCTTGCTAGAAAACTTGCTGGGTAATGTTGATAACAGCATCTGTGCTGTTTTCCATGTTTATATATTCTTGTTTGTCACCTATTTTTTATGGATCTGTTCATGAGAAACATCCTCTTGCTGCAGGGCCCCTGACTTATATTTTGTTGAGTCACCTGCACTTGCTCCGCCAGAAGTCCAATTTGATTTGGTTGCACAATTAAAGTAAGAGACTTCTTCTGAAAAATAAAGTTTGTGGAACCTTGTACTGTATTTTGAACCCAGATTTCAAAGCAAAGTATGGGAATGATTTTTGAACATTATTGGAATTCCTCTCATTCGGGCATTCTCTTAATCATAGTGGGGAACATATCTTGATATTGATATGTAATGACATTTTAATTCTAAGGACAGTGCTGATTTTTGGTTGTAGGCATGAAGAGGAACTAAACAACGCAATGAACCAGCCTCTTCCTGATGATGACGACGACTTCACAGGATAGATAATAGTAGTGGGACACGAGGTTTTCTTCTTCTCCCCAATTTTACTAAAGCGAGCTTCAAATTTTATGGTCTGAAAAGTTAACAGAGGTCATTGTGCAGGAATTAGGTTGATGTTGGTCAATGACCAGGGTTTTGAGACTCGGTTCTTTGATATTACATAGTTGATGCTTGTATCTTTCATTATCTAAGTAAATGATTTCAAAGCAATAGTACACTATTTCTCTTCCTGCTTGAGAATTCAGTAATTTTGATTTCATGTAAAATGATTATGAAAGTAAAATCAGTTTTGCAAGTTGTTTGCTCCTGGAGACCATACACATGGAAGCGAGTATGTTCAATATCCACCGCAACCATTTTGGGGCAGCCAAAGCCAGCATCTTCTAGACCATACACATGGAAGCGTGAATGTTCAATATCCACCGCAACCATTTTGGGGCAGCCAAAGCCAGCATCTTCTACACTACTTACGGAAGGGGCCAATAATCTCACCTTCGACTAAATAGACATTGACCATAAAAATCAATCTTGAAAACTGGGTAAATGGATTATAAAATTAACCAATCTTGGTTCAACTTTATCCAATGGTGTTGGATAACAGCACAAGTTCACGTGCAAAACTAATCCTTCCATAGTAAAACACATTCAAAAATAGATAAAGTGCACGATGACAACTTATTTTTCCTCAGAAGAAATACCGAGTAGAACTCCTTGACAAAAATTTGACAAAAGTTTGCATTGTGCATAAGATCTAAGGCTATAAATGTGTATTGACTACAGCCCATAACCTAATACAAAATGCCAATGCTCATTTATCACTCTCTCATATCATATCACCCCCTTGATGATCCACATAAAGTTCAGAGTTTCAGTTGACTACATCAAGGACCAACTTCCGGGACTTGAGAACTGACCATCTCAAGCGCCTGTAATACCCTGCTTGGAGAAGTGCAAGAGACAATACAAAAATCCATTTGAAACCCATCTGTGAGTTTTGCAAAGGGAAGAAGGTTAGACAAGCAGGCCAAGGATTAATCTAATATAAGCAAGACAGACAACCAAAAAAATTAACATTAACGTATTAGTTTCTATTTTGCAAGTATAGCTGTAGAGATGGAGACTTATAGTGCCTATACAAGAGAAGTTTTAACAATACTAGAGTTCAGATCAAGAATAATGCTCAGGTAAATATAGAGTGAAGATTAAGGCCCCAAATATATGGGCTGATTCTAAAGCTAAACAAGGTTAATTTAATGATGGTCAATAACAAAAGACCTCTTAAGATAATAAAAAAACATGGAAATCAAATGTAAAAGTGAACAGACAGACAGATTGGGTGTTTGGGGGGGGGGGGGGTTACCAGCTTTCGTTCTTCCATTTCTGGTTCAGCGGCCCATGACAAAAAGGTTACAACATCTTTTCCCATCTGCACAATGAGGAAATAACAGTCATATATATGCCTTCAATAGGAAAAGATCAGCAAACACAAAACTCAAAGACCGAATCACCTGTGCTTCAGTTGCAGGGGTACCATCTTCATACTCAACAGCACCATCATTAAGCATTTTAGGCATGGCAATAGCTCCACCAGGGAAGTAAGGATTATAGTGCAGCCCTTCTCGAATCTATGATATTACTCAACGATGCAAGGCAACATTTAACTTTAACACAATCAATAGACTGAATAGATTTAGTTATAGACTTACAATCTACATCAAATAAACCACAGCATAGTGGGATTGCAAGAAACAAACGAGTGGGAGAATCGAAAAAAATATCGTATATAAAAGCTACATTGCATGGGGCCATATTTCAAGGCTCAACTACCCGTGTCATCAGGTCCAAATCAGACAAGAGTATGGCAGATAGATCCTTTCATCTTAAGCATATAATGGTAATAGCCTTTATGAACTGTGCACATATACCCATAGATTAGCGAATATCTTACCATGTTGGAAAACAAAATTTACTAAAGTTTTAATGATTCTTAACAGTCCACAAAACAGACACTATAAATGCCGAAATTACCGTGACGCCAGCAGGAGGATCACGGTACCCAGTTAGAAGAGCGAAAACATAGTTCTGACCATTATGGCGGGCCTGAGAGGAAAAATAATCAGCAATTAAGGTATATATTTATATTTTTATATTTCTCTCTGATTATATGAAGATCATGAGAGATTACCTTGGTGATAAGACTTAAATCAGGGGGATAGGCCCCTCCATTTGCAAATCTTGCAGCTTGCTCATTAGTATAAGGCTGAGGAAAACGATCACTCAGCTTCCCTGGGCGAGTAAACATCTCACCCTCATCATTTGGGCCATCAACCACTTCAATCTCTGCTGCCATAGCTTTAGTTTCTTCCTCAGTGTAAGCCACACCAACAAGATCACGATAAGAAATAAGTGACATTGAGTGGCATGATGCACAAACTTGCTGATAAACCTGGTGACCCCGACGAATCCTGCTCATACAAATTAAGTTTAAAAAGAGAAAGATGCATATTAACAGAGATCGGGAAATATCATATCCTCCATTTCATAATAAGCCTTTGGCCTCAAATAGAATTTTGTATACAGTAACTGTTGATGATCTTTAGCCTATTCAAATTAGGCGAAGTATGGGAAATAAAAGTCTAATTCTTGCCTGCACAGTAATATTCCTTTTCTCCCAATTCAATTGGGCAGGCTAGCAAAAACGTTTATGACAAATTTAATATCACAAACAGATCAAACTACAGTTCTCTTAAATTATTTCAAGAAATGGGCAATGATGCATTTACTTACGAAGCGTGGTCATATGAACTGAGGATGCCTTTGTGAGGCCATGGATAGCTAGGACACTCCAATCCATGCTCGGCCTCATCAGAAGCATAAGCAACTGTTGCACAACTCAGAAGCCCTGAAGCTCCTGCACCAAAAAGTGCAAATGTTTTGAAGAACTTTGAGCCAGCAGAACCAGATCCACCTTGACCATGTTTAGGAAGAAGTGTTGGCACAGCCTGGAAATTATGCTGAAAACTGTCATCGATCAAGGAGTGAAACCTCCACAAAGAAATGTGTACAGCCTCACACTTCAGAATGGCACATATGTTGCCTAAGAAATTTACAGCTTCAAATGGAGCAACAACTGTTCATTAATCAAAGCAGGACAAAGAATTTGGTATTTAAAGTATAATTAATGACTTTGAATCATGAATTGAAAAATTTGTATAGTGTTATCTAAAGAAGAATGTGCAGTTAACTTCCACCAGACAATACCGCACCACAAGAAAATTGCTCCATGCTCCAAAATGGTGCTCAGAATCATATAGAAATTCGGGGAAGGGGAGGGGGTGGCAAGAACAAGGAAGTTTATCCATCCAGCTTGTCTTATTTAATGAACTGGCCTGTGTTGCAGGTCAATTATCCTCAGCAAAGTCTTAAAATATTCCTCATTCCCGTATAATCTATAAGCAAGACTCAGAAAATAATGGAAAGGAAATCTGTATGGAGTTGTTTTATAGACACACTAAAAACAATCTGTAATCAAAAACAAGTGCTACAAATATGCTGTGGTCATGGCAGGTAAGCAACATCTTATATGGCAAAGAATAAGTAAATGGGTATAGTTAAAAAATTTCATTTACAGATGGCACAGGGGCTTGTGAATTTATCGCTGTACTTTAGAATAAAAATAGACAGGCACATGGCTGTAGATAGAGAACTCCAAATTTACCAGGGACATCTCTGGATGAATTATGATTGTTTTCCCACTGTTTCAAGTGAAGTGTTCAACTATACTTGTTGGCACAAGTGCACAGAAATATATTTGAACATCAGTTTGAGTACATTGACACCTCTATGGGTCTTAAAGTGTCAAAGTAACTAAGTGAATTTCCAAATTTTGAAATTTGAGAAGCTTATGTGGATCTAGAATTCATTAGTAATAGTTCATTTGCTGAACAATATGTATACATTAAGACAATGAGAGCATTCTATTCATATAATGTCGCCATACAGTGTCATATACTCTTTGTAAGCAACATCTTATATAACTTTCCCTTGAGCCTTGCACCCATGGATTTTTCTAATTAAGTATTTTAGTCAAGTGATCAGTAACACACAGTATGCCAGATCAAATAAATTCAGTTTTAGTAGAAAAGCTAAGTAGCATCACTCTGACAAGTAGAGTATAGAACTTTAAATAGTTCCTGGGATTCTTTTGTGGATCATCATTTTAGATATCTTTCTCAAATAAGCCTTATCTCATACTTGTCCGGGTCAGTTTTAATTATTAAAACATCGCTAACTCTTTTTATGATATAAGAACAAAAGACTGAAGGTACATGTGTTGCTTAAGATATAAAATAAACTTCTGATGATGTTTTAAATTCATTATCAAATTCAGTATCTCATGGAACTGGTCGCGTATAATCAATTTGCTGCTATGATGTCAAATCACTATAGATACATTGGACAACTATACGTGAAAATTAACTATATGTCACACTGGCACCATCATTTGAGGGAGCCATGTTAACATAAGGATGTAAATGGGGCCATCTTTTATTGTGGCATAAGTTACTCACTGATAGATGTAATTTACTGAAATACAACAAAGATTTAAAAATACAGTCAAATCGAGGACACTCCCCTACACATTGCAATGCAGTTCCAATATGGTCAAGACTGAGTAATTTTGTGTTATTACAAGTTTAAGAGGTGCACATTTGCCATTTCTGGAAAGGCTTTTTATAAATGAAACCTTCAATTAAGATTAAAATATTCATAGGATATATCCAAGTTTGACAGGGATTAGAAGCAGAAATTGAGTTTAAATTGTGTATCCGACAAGAAACATACCTAGCTTCTTTGAATGGAATTTTGACAAGAAACATAATTCTAAATAACAGTTTTCAACAACACTATTTTTTTTTTTCAGAGCATGGCCAAATCATGGGCTAAATAGCAGGACAATGTACTGATATTCAACTACAAAACTTCACTGGGCTTTTCACATTCAAGTCAAATCAATTGAAGTTGATACAGTGTTTGCTGTTGCATCTACTTGATCAGCATCCTCTTTGTCCCAATTGCTATCAGAGAAAAACAGTAAAGAACGAGTTTTTTTTTTTTCTTTGGTTGCAGTAGATAATGTAATATACAAACGCTGAGCTATGAAGTTTCTCACAAATTGTGAAAAGGATGGGAGTTAAATGATATAATAAACAATGGTAAGCCAGGATACCGGCTGAACTAGTAGAGCAAAAGAAATCATATAAGCTAGTTTATGGAGTGATCTGAATATCATAATATACTATGTATATCCAACAGTATTCCATAATTAAAGGAATCTTTGGCAGCAACAATTCAGAGGAACCAAAAGTGTTTGGGCTCTTGAATGCAGTATAATCAAGGGTTTTGAAGCATAGAGAAAGTGAGCTATTAGGTCATACAAACTCCAGTTATCACATTACCATTCAATTTGGTTGGATATTGTTTTGGGGCCAACATAGTGCTCTTACTATTACAACCAGGATGAATGTTGTTTGTTTTGCCTTTTTATTTTTTCTCTTATGCTTTGGTTAAAATCTCCAAGAACCTAATACAGCGTTTTTTATGACAATTTTGTCACTTGTTAATGTATGCAAACCTGCTCAGAAGTCTTTTTGGGTAATCTGTTGCAACTTTTTATTCATCAGATATAAAATAGGCAAAACTCCTTTAAATACATAAAATACGAGAAATCAAACCCACTTTGGAAGCCTGATAGGCATTGATGCTTTTTATCGGCATCAGATGTTAGATTCAAGGAAGCATTACATTAGCCACTAAATTTTACATAAATACCAACTTTAATTTGGTGAACATAAAATCATTCCTGGTAAGTTCTTAACTTTTCTATTTGATGACAACGTGTCGTGTTAAACTATTTATTGTTACTCCTTCCATTGAGTAATCAAAAACAGATACTGATTTTCTGGCAACTACATTTCCAGAAAGCAGTTATGAAATTGAATTCTGAAAACATGCTGTCAAACTGGCAATAAATGAACTAGATCGATTGGGGCAGAAGTCAGTGTTCAGCAAGAAGAATGATATATTTGTAAGCCTAACTAGTTACTTCTACTCAATCCCAATCCTAAGAATTGGCAAGGATTTTGAACACTCAACTTCCAAGATCTAATACAGAGATTAAGGATTGTACACTATACCGATTTATAATTTTGAGTTTGAATATACTAAATTAAGCAAAAAATAGTATTGCTCAGTACAAAACAAAACTGACAAGAAAACTTAATCAAAATTAAAGTACCATTTTTTTGCCTTGAATCATCGAAATTAATTAATCTATAACAGATTATTACTCTCTAGAAATTAAAGCGAACACCTGGGCTACAAAACTAATCATCTCGGACACTCATGCCGTTCACTTCTTCACTGAAGTTATATTTTGAATACAGTACCACAGAGAAAAGACGCAGCTCTTGACTTTATCAAAATAAACGAATAAAAACGCTCTTATTTCTGAAGTTAAATTAACTTGAAATATCTAAATTAAATATGAATTACAGAAATAAAATACAATAGCACTTATAATTGCAATCTGTTAGGCAAATAATGAAATTAATTCAACAAAAGTGAATAACAGCACCTTGAAATCAGAGGCTGCAAGCGAATGCTCATTCACAACACTTTGGCGAGCGAATTGCGCGATAAATCTGTTGACTTTTCCAAATCCTGATTTTATATAGAAAAAGCAAATGACGAATAAAAATTCAGTACGTAATTGAAAAGCAACAATTAGCAGCTGAATAACCATTGTTAGGATACAAACCATCAATTTTTACTATTAAACATTCAGTACGTAATTGAAAAGCAACAATTAGCAGCTGAATAACCATTGTTAGGATACAAACCATCAATTTTTACTATTAAACCTATGCGATTATGATAAAAACACGTCACTAAAACGTCAAAAATGTCAATCTAATCGAAAATAAACAAAATTTTATATAAAAAAAATTGGAGATCAAAGGAACGAGAAAGAGCTTACTCATTTTAATTGTCTTTCGAATTACACAGAAAAGGAGAGTCCTAGAAGAAATAAAGAAATGGTTGAATAATTACTCTGTGTGTGTGTGTGTGTGAGAGAGAGAGAGAGAGAGTGAGGCGTGTGGCGAAGAGGACCGAGCAAATGAACGGTTCAGGATCGATGAAGTCACTAAACCGGGCTGCTGAGGATTATGGAAGTGACAAACCTGTTTGGCGAAAATTTATTAGATGATTTTATATATAATGATTGCAAATAAATTAATTAACGTAATGAAGTAAATAGTTTTCTTTATTGTGCGCTTTTATTGTTGCACTTTTTGTTTTAAATATTTTAAATACAATAAATCTCGCCAAATAAATCAGTGACCCAAAAATAGATAATAATTCCCCTTTTCATAAATAAAAATAAATCTTCAACTCATAACACTCCACTTATGAGATTATTTGTGTTATTTAAATATGTTGAGTCTATATAGATTTAAACTATAATTTGTGAACAATAATGATCTTATAGATAGGGTGGGTCCTTTCCTCCATACACGACTAGATAAGTCATATGATTCATTTGTAGGCCATAATGTGAGTGGCCGTGATGTAGAGTAAATGTCACTTTATTTACCTCATTGAGGTAAATTTGCATGAGTTTTTTTACCGAGTTTTGGTAGATATTTTGGGATTATTTTTAAAATAATGTTAAATTTTAAGCTGGTGTATATATAATATGGATCTATTTATGGAGCCCACAATCCAATTGAATCCAACTAGGCTAAAATGTGATCCAACCTCTAAAAACTAAAATCCAAGTCAATATACTTAGCACCAAATTGGGTCCACTTTATAGACCCGATACCACATTGCCTAGAGTCTTGAGATGGGCTTGGCCCATAATCACAATTTGATTAGATAAAAGCCCAAACTTGTGCCTACTAATTAAATGAGATTTGAGGTGGGTTCAGTAAGGCCCAATGGGTTTTCTGAGTATAGAACTTTTAATGGTATATGTATCTCCACCAAACAAAGGGATTAAGAAAAAGAACTATAAAAAAATCACTTAAATAATTTTTTTATTTGAAAATCCACTTAAAGATTCTTTATCAAATAAACTCAATTTGCAAAATTGATAATCTTTCTCTATCAATGTCGATATTTACTAATATATAAATTATTAAATTTTGAAGAATGGGAGATTTTTGCATAAAATAATTTTTTTTTTTCGATATAGAAGACTCAAAGGCTATATTCGGATCCCAACTTTAGTTGGGAAAAGAAAAAAACATTAAAAATGAAGTTCAAATTTGTAACATTGAAGTGAATAGATTAAGGCCTTCTGATGAGGCATTGGCCCCAAGAATATCCATTAATATGGGCTTTGAGCTGATCAATTCCAATTTACATTCACAATTATGCCCTTGAGATGAAATAAAGACTATTGAATTGGACCATATATTGAATTAACAATTAGTTTCCTCTCTTCCTCTTTTGCTTTGCAAAATTAATGAGAAACCCAAAAAAAAAATATTGATGTTAATCTTAACGAAAAATAGGAATAAAACCAGAATTTTAGGATGGAAGACGAGTGAAGCTTTGGTCGACACGATATTTACAGTTATAAATAAGCAAAATCAGTTTGAGCACGTACAAGGGCATTTTCGTCAATGAAATCCAATAATTGAAACTTTCAACATCAGTGGAATAACATATTCGTATATTTAGAATTAAGGACAAAATCGAGAAAATGATAGAACTCTTTTTCGTTCACAAGGTTTTCGGCATGATGATGTCGAAAAAAAAATATTGCGATTTCAAGGTGTGTGAATTTGATGTTGAAAATGAAAGAAAATGAAGCAATGCACCATTGAGTAAATAATACAAGTATGAAACTGATTGATAAGCAAATACTCCAAAAAACAAACAACATTAAATTATTTTAAGACAAATTTTCTCTCCCACAAGTTGGGAGATAATAACAATTCACTGCATAACACTTTAAGGAAAAAATAAAATTAGTAACAAGATATGGAAAAATAATTCTAAAATTGTCAGTTATTATACATATTAAGCGACAAGAATTTTTTTTATCATAATAATAATTTTTATAAATGTTATAGTGTCAAAAATTATGTATAAATTATTACTATTGACAGTTATTAACATATGTATAGTGACAACAAATAATGTCACAATTAGACATTATTTGTGTTGTCGACTTATGGTTGAGTTTTTAATATACATGTATTATTAAATATTAATGATTACAGTTTAAACAAAAATATTATGACTATAAATTTTGTGAAAAACTAATATTTCGCCCGAAAGTTATAATCAATATATACATATTATTCATGACAACTACTAATATACCTTTTTTCTAGTAAAACAACACTCAATTATTGATGGTGAAATAAAAAAGGGTAATACTTTTGCAATAAATACTAAGAAACTTATTGTGCTTTAAAATCAACCTTTATTTCGATGTTTTCACACTTGAATTTTCAACCTCCTAAAAAAGTAGTCTGAATTTGGAGAGAATGAACCTAAAAAATACATTGAACTTAAACAAAGAACTAATTTGCTTTATGGTAAAAAGAAAAGGAGACAACTCAAGATTCTTGGAAATTCTTTTCCCTAATCTTGTCCCAAGCACACATAATGTTCTGTTGGAAGGAATATTCAAGATAAGAAAGAGTTGGCACTTTCAACAGTATGGGGGATTCATAATGTCAACCCCCTCCAACTTGGCTAGCCCAAAAGTGTTAAAAAGAAAAAAGAAAAATAAAATCTTTAGAAAATTAGGAATTAGTGTGAATAGTAAGTGGGCCTTCAAATAGGTGAGGCTTTGAATACAGTTAAAAAAAAAGCCCACTAACAGATTGGAAAGAAAGGAATCCCCCCATTAAGAAAGTAAAGACAAAATTTTGATGAAAAGTTTTGACTCCAAAAATGTGAAGTTGTGGACTTTTTTTTGGAGGCGACTTTTTTCGTACTTCAAATATTCAGTGCTGCAAAATTGCAACACAAATAGAAACAAATGTGTGAGACGTTTATAACGTCATATTATTGTTTGGTTTTTAAAAGCTGTATTTTTTTATTTTTTTTATTTTGTGGGTAATGTGGTCTTTAAAAGTCCATGTTATCAACAAATTGTTTGAGAATTGGTGGGATTGAAATATTAGGATTTGAAGGAATAATTTTAAATTAAGAATTAAATTTATATGCCTTAGTAAAATGAGAATTGAAATCAATCGTAATAATGTAACAAAAAAAAAAAAAAAAATCAAAGTAATTGTCGGATGATTTGAGCAAAGTTGTAGCTCAAATTTATTATAAGTTTTTAACTATGATTAGTAATCATATAACTCAAAGATTATCATGTTAAATTATAAAAAACAAGTGTAGAATATGTGTTATTGAATCCACAGTGATGAAAGCTAAAGGTGAGCGTGTTCACACTTAAATCACATCAAGTGAAAGTGGAGAAGAATAAAAGATGAATACATGATTTGATATTTTGATATGTGAATTATAATTTTATATTTATGGATAATAATGGGACAAGTTTGAATAGATTTATCAAAATTTGAAATTTATTTTTTCAAAAATTTTAAGGATTTAGATCAAGTTTTTGACCACGGCTAGACCCGTTAACCCGTTTTATAATTTTAAAAATATTAAAAAATATATTTTTTTAAAAAATATATATACCACTAAATTTATTTTTAAAAAATAAAAATAAAATAAAATAAACAGTCCGGGTTCGAAACGGGTGGATTTAAAAATGAAAAAATCAAAATCCACCCGAACTCATTTAGAAAATTTAAAGACTCGATTTATTGTCATTCCTATCTATATTATTATTTATATATTAGGTCAATTAAAATTTCATCAATTTTAATTAAAATAATATTAAGTCTTTATGCATTAACATGTTCATATATCTAGAATATAATCAATAAATTATTTATTTAATCCTATTAAATTAGATGACTAATATGTAAGTCAAATTAAAAAAAAAATCAAATAAAACACAAGGTGAAAAACAATACTCTAATTGTTCCGAAGCATATTATAGTTCCACTTGATACATTTCTTGCCGTGACAGTGAACAAAACCGAGAAATAAGGACATAAAATATAATGTAAAGGAGAAAAAGACACTGCCTGAAAAGCAGGGAAGTGAAAAGCAAAGCATGGTTTGAAAGAGACAAAACATTGGTTTAGTTCAGGGGGTTACAATTTATTTAAGTTTCCTTCACATCTTTTCTGCCCATAAAATAATAATAATAATAATAATAATAATAATAATAATTTATTTTATTTTTCTATTTTCTTAAAAAAAATTATTAAAATTAAAATTTACTTGTGACAACATGCCGCAAAAGTTGTTGTCACTGGTCGGTATAACAGACAAATCCAACGTTGCTCCCACTTTTTTTATTTAATATTTATTTATATTTTATTTGTCCAAAAATAATAGCCTGTGTGTTTGCTTTTTTGGTGTTATCTTCTCATTTGTGGTTCATACGAAACATTTGTAGGCTGCTTTATTACTTTACCAGATATTAATAACTAATTATAATTTTTAGGGCTCGAGATAAATTATTCTTTGAGCTGCTTAATATATTTTAATTAGCTTTAAGTTGCATGATTGATTTAAATATCCATCGTCATTTGCATAAGAAACTAATTACTCTTAAATTTAATTCAAATTAATTTTCTGGAATATGATTCAGGGATTTTAATTAGTTATAAGCTGACTATATAAGTTTAAGAACCATATTAAAAAAAAAATCAATACCAGCAGAAAAAATGATTAAGGTTTAAAAAGTTAGAAAATATGGTCCGAATGTGTTTGATAGTTAAGTTACTAGCCACTTGCAACAAATAAGGTATACATGTAAATGAGAGGTTTAATTCAACACTTTGAAATCATTGTTCTTACTCCTACGAAGCTAGAAAATAGAGATCGGAATATGAAATTTATTTTTTATTAAAAATAATAGATAAAGAGGTGTTTTTAATATTTTAGGAGGAGGGAATTTTAAAATTTAATAATTTTATATATAAAATTTATATTAATTTTAAAAAAATTAAAGTTGAGGGACAAGTACCTCCTGAGTTTTCGTCTCTGCACAAAATGTATAGGTATTTGTCTATTTTTATAATATTGATTGTTGATCACAATCTTTATAAATTATTGGTCGATAATTAATAATTCATTGTTGATTAGTATATAATATATTCATATCTTTGGCCAATTTTTTTTTAAAGGTATAGATAAAAATGGTATTATAGAGGAATGGAGGAAGCTATATAATTAGTTTAGGAAACATCGAATTTTTAAAATATTTTTTTATGATCATGATAACATTGATAAGTATCAATATAGATAGTCTGAAGGTAACTGAAGAAATTCTAATTTCTAAATTATAATATAATAAAAGTTACAAATAAGTATATTATATATATCCATTGCCATATACCTAGTAACTATTCTTTAATAAAAGTAATGAGTTCCGTTCAAATACTTTTACCTAACCCAAAAAGGATTATATATCTTTTGTAAAGTACTCTGGATTAAAATAATTTGATTAAGAGGGCTCCAGAAACCATTGCTTTCGGTTTTTCTAAGTTTTAGGTCCAAGTTTATTAAACTTCATATAACCTTATTATTCACTAGACTGAAGTTTGTAGCATAGTAACATAATTCTCAGAATTTTAAAAAATAATTCGAAAAAGTATGATATTTTGACGTTATGTTGGAATTTCGTATATATCTTTCATATATAATAAAATGACAAAATCTGTTAATTTTTTATCTAATATAACGATTTATTTCCAAATCTTATTCCTATTTTAATAAGATTACATTATACTAAGTTATTTTTTATTTTTTTAATACATATATATAAGTTTACTGAATAATATAATTTTTATTGACACTCTTTCACATAAATATATTATTTTTATAAAATAATTAAGAACTTTGTATTGATATAATTTTGAATTAAAAGTAAATTCTAATAAGTTTATTGGATAACATATTTTTTATTAACACTCTTCCACAAAAATGTATTATTTTTATAAAATAATTAAGAATTTTGTATCGATATAATTTGGAATTAAAATTCTAATAATTATGTAAATGAGATTTTGAGAATTTTTTTTAAAATTATCCCAAATAATACTCCAATTATAAATTTTAAAATTTAACAAATCATTATTGTATCCCGAATTTGTTACTACTGCATTATATCCCATCAAGGGTACACATCAATATGTGTGTGAAAACAAGAGAAATATAATGTACTTCATATCCAATAAAGTTTTCAAGTGTCAAGTCAATTAAACAACAAATTTAAGGATTAATGAACAAACTTAATACAATGGACTAATACAGTAATACACACTTATCTTAATAAAAATAACATTAATCATTGAATGGTGGTTAGAAAACCACAAAATCTTTATTAAAAAAAAAAAAAAAAGAAAAATTCATAGCCACCACTTTTTTTAAGCTAGAGGTACTGCTCAAAGTTCTTCTCTGAGTCATCTTAAGAAGAACAAACAAAAAACTGATATGCAATTCTAACAACTTTTGCCTTGAATCCAACCCCTGCAAGTCATTTCACTCAATAATGGGCAGAGTAGCCAAATTAATAGCACATGGCCAGTAGTCATATTAATAGGGTGAAAGAGCATAATTTCGGAAAAATATCTCTGTCGTTGACAAACAAACCCTTGTAAGTTTTTATCTCTCTCTTTTTGGGGCTGAAAAGACAATTAATAAAAATAAAAAGTGTGACCCTGGAAGGGATCAGCTTTCTTGCAGCTAGGTGTTAAGACAAGATTGGTGGGGTGGGGGTGGGGGTGGGGGTGGGGGTGGGGGTTTATAAAAATTATGGGAGGTGATTTGTGTTCTGAGCCATAGTTGTTTGTGTGAAAGAAAATATGAGTCAATGGATTTATCATGATTTTTGCAGTAATGAAGTACTGAGTGTGAGATTGAATAGTTTCTTGTGATGTGGAATTGGCAATGCATATTCCTTTTGTGGCCAAATCATCCATATCCATCATTCACACCATTACAAAGACACATCAAGAATTGATGTTAGGGAACTTAGGAAGGTGATTATGATTGAGTTGAGCACTTTCCTACTTTGTAAAAGTCACTAGCAGTTACCCTCTATACTTTTAGTGCTATCATGTCAAAAATTCAAGTTGATTTTAATTTTTTTTTCAATAAATATATTTATATTCAACTCAACAATCGCGAAGACTTTTTTACTATAATAATTGAGCTATAGCTTTTTCAATTAGGAAAATAAAATTATCAAAATAAATAACTCTCAACTCCAGAGTACGGACCTAATAGATTTAGGTTAGAGAGTCCTACTTCATGTGAGGACGAAGAAAAATAAAAAAATTAATTGATAGTATAACAGCAACAAGAGTAACAAGTTCAAAATATGAAAATCTTGAAACAAAGTAAACTATAGATAGCGGGGGATTTACAATCTAAAATAATTATTTATTCACAAAATAAGTATAGTATCAATTTTGTTTTTTCAAAATTCATCTCAAACCAGAAGTACTAACCAAGAAGAAAAATGAGGAAACACATCAAGAAGAGTGATGATCCTCATACACAATCTATGGGCAATTTAGTCTTTCCAAACATGAGTGATCCTTTATTATCCATAGTAACTGCCAATTATGCAAATCATCTAAAGGATAATCTGGGGAAATACTTAACATTTCCTGACAAGGGCATTTGATGTTACAGCTCCAAAATAGAAGTTGTATGAATTACCTCACATTTAGGTATTTTAACACACATTAACTCCATGCACTAAGGACACAATGGTTTTTCTGTAAATTCCTCTCAGTGGAAATGTGAGCAAGCAACATACCAAACATCAAGAAAATGAGTAAACAAATAGAAAGTAGAGTGATGATCCTCATACACCATCACAGTGCAATTTAGCCATTTCTTGTATGAATGGCCCCCATATTCCCTAGACATAGCCATTATGGGAATCATTTGAGGGGTACGATGGTAACTATACATATTATGATAAGGGGCATTTGACGAGACAACTTCAGAATAAAAATTAGGGTGAATTATAAAAATTATTATTTATAAAAATTATTCATATAAATTTATAAATTATAAATAACTCATTAACATTTGTTTCTATTTTATAAATTGCACCTGTTGAGAGGTATTTGAAAAATAAATATAAACATTAAAGAGGTATTTATAATTTCGAAAGATATATGAGTTTTTTTAAAATGATATGAAATATACTTGTTCAAATAAAAAAAAATTTTACAAGTGCATTAAGACGTACTTAAGATCTTGTGTTCCAATTAGTGTTTTATTTCGTATTTAATATCACAAATTCATTCCAAGTGTTTAAAATATTTTATTAAATATATAGTTGACATTAATTAATACACTCTACGTGTATTAGAATATTTGATGAAATACCACATAATTAAGATAGAAAATTCGAGGTGATGGGATGAATTAATCCCTCTTCAGTAATTTGTAGATTGTCTAAAATGCCCCCCGAGGGAGAAAATTACCATCATGAAAAATAGACTTGTAGGAGCAAATTTTGATAAGGTTATACTGTAAGCAATTACTGTTGAGAGCATACGGAAGGAAGAGCTGGAAGCGACTACCTTAGGGGAAACCTGAAACAGCCTTGTATATATAGGTATGTGGACAAAAGAGGCCAAATTTACATGATTGGATGCTGCAGCTAGCATAAGATGATGATAAGAATATATAGGCCACAGCCCACAGTGATCACTTTTTTGGAAATTACTTTTTTTTTTTCTTTTTTTTTTTAATTTATAATTGTTGGAAATGTTGTTAGATTCTGTAATGTTGGGAAAAGAACTGATTTTCAGTTGCAGCTTGGCGATATGTGGATGATTGCACTGCAAAAAGATAATGATGATTGATCCTTCTTTTCTGAAATAAAATCTTCAAAAATTAAATTTAAAAGAAAAAAGACAAGGGCCATTCATTTTTCTGACTTCATCAAACCATATGAACAAGTTTGTTGGTGGTAAGAATAAAGGATGACGATGATGCTGTCAAGAACGATGGCATGACGTGGCTACCACACAAAGTTAGTCCATGACATAATTGGGAAATTTTTTTTTTGATATATATATATATACTCACTAACAAGAAACTCAATGCCAAATACTTATCGTAAAAACAGGACATAACTGCAAACTTTTTGTTCATATGTATTGTACAATTCCATGATATATTGAGTGTCAAAATAATTATTAAATTTTTTATTTTATGAAGAAAAAAAAAGATATTCATAGAATGGATATAAACATTGCATTCAATATATGTGCGCTAAATATAACATTTACAAAATCAGTTGATGTTCCGGATACAATCAACAAATATACTTGTGCAAAGCCAAACCCAAAGGGGGAGAGGAGAGGGGGGGACGTCGCCTCCCTCATCTCCATAAATTTTTTAATTTAATAAAATTTTATATGTAATTATTATATTTTGAAAATTTTTTTCTTTAAAAAATTAAAAATATTTATTAATCTATTATTTAAAAAAATAAAAATTTATCCCCTCAAACTCCATTTTCTGACTTAGTCCCTGTATTTGTGTACAACTTCTGAATGTAAAGATTATTGTTTTAAAAATGTTATAATAATGTGACAAAGTTTATCAACAACTCATGGGCCATTTTTTATTTTTTTTAAATACAGGTTCTATATAAAATATATAGAGCCCGTTGAATAAAAAGTTAGGCCTTTAACACCTACAATATTAATTTGTGAAAAACATTTAACTAATTGCAATAAACCTACCTAATACTTAAGATGTTCCAACTTAAGCAGGTGGTTATAACATTTTTAATTTTGAAATGACATCAAGTATGAACTAATAATAAAGTAAAGTTCAATTACTCGTTTAGATTACTACATAATTGCCATTTTAAAATAAATGGAGCTCGTTGAATATTTATCAGATCAATTTATTATAAAAATATTTTTACAACTCCAAGAGTTGACTTCAAAATTAAAAAATTTAAACTTGTGTGGAGGTAGTTAACTCTTCAAGCTGGAAGGCAAAATAAATAAATAAATAAATAAATATTATATGTATATAGAATTAGGAAATTAGACAAATGTAACGGATTGGTCAGTTTTATTGCACAACCAACAGTGGGTGGCCTGGCAAAGAGGACAATCAAGCAATTCCGTGCTTTCTTCCTTTATAAAAAAGCACATGGCATAGACACATCCAAAGGGTCCCTTAGCAGACAAACTCTTTAGATGGGTGTACTTATTGTTGCATGTATATAGTGTTTCTGAATTGTTAAAATTGGAGTACAAATGGAGCTAAGGATAGGGATCACTCACCCAGACTGGTCATTATAATGGTCTCTGGGCAGGCCCTCTACTGCTCCTCCTCCTCCTATGCTATGTTTTTCATCCATCTATTAACTATTTAATCTCATGCTCTATATATATATATATTGTTTTTTATAATGCTCGTTTCGTTTATGGGTTTTTGGGAATTAAGGATTTTAAATTTATATGATGTAATGATTTGGGAGTATCAACGGTTTTCTTAGTTAAATTGTCGAATTTTTTGAGGGTATGGTTACAAATATGATCTTTCTTGTATTGGAATTATTTGAAATTATGTCTTTCAGTGAGTCCTATTTTTTTAGTGAAATCTTTTTATTGTTTTAGAATATGAAATTAATTAAAAAAATGGATTGATGATATTTTTTTTTAATATTCAAATACTTCAGTTCAAATGTAGATGTCTTTTTGGAGGTGTTGACAATCTATGAGTAGAAAAACAATACTCCTGGTTTGATAGCAGCACACAAGGTGAAAAGTCTATAAATGACAAATAGCAAAAGCATGAACCCAACACAAGGATTTTGTGTGAATAAAAATGCATAATGGGTTTGCCTACTTACATTTTAACTTTTAAATACCATGTAACAGAGACAACAGACAGATTATTATATTTTTTCACAAAAAAGGGCAAAACATCTGATATCCAGTTTTCGAACACTGCTCTATCTTCTTGGAAAGGAGACACCAAAAGTCTGGAAACCAGCCCCAAGAACTTAACCCATGTTGAGAGAGAAGAAAATCAAGAAAAAAATTAGAAAAGAGGGGTTGGGGGGTGGGGTGGGGGGCATGGATTGAGGTGCAAATGGCCCCATGATGTTTTGGTAGTATTAAGACAAGATTAAGGGAAGTGCCCTAGCATGGGGCACCCATGGTTTGGGACAACCAAGGCACATCCCCCCGCTAACACAGCAAAAAGGAGCAATAAAATAGACAGCCTTGTTCCCATGTGCATCAATTTAAGAGCAACCTTCCAAAACACAACTCCTCCAGTGCCTCCTCTTCTGACCCTAAAATCATTTCTTTGTAGCAAACCATATAATATGGCTGGGAACCCACTATATACACTCGAAACTTCTCTCTTCCCCTCTCTTCATGACCCCCGGACATTTTTTGCCCCAACACCCTACACCTCTGTTTCTGGCTCCAGGGCCGTCGGTGATCAGAACGTCGTCTCATCACTCGCTCATCTAACGATCTCAAATATAATTTAATTAAAATCAAATCAATTACAGATGGCTTTTCCTAATTCGAATACCACAAATGAAAATATCTTGAAAAGATTATAATCGTATTTCAAGAATTCCATTCTATACTACAATTTATGATTTTGAGCATCGATTGAGACAATGAAGGAATTGTATTATTTATATATATATATATATATATATATATATGAAGTCATAGATGATAAGGAGACAAGATTCAAAATTTGGGGGGTACATTTGTATGATAACAAAGGAATGCCCTACCAAGTCACCAAAGCAAGAAAATAGCTAGGAAGTTGAACTAGTTGGGGGGGAGGAATTAGGTCTGAAATCATAATTTGTGAATAACATTAATCGAAAAAGACTGGAAATATATCTATCAATTGATTGAAAGGGAATTTGCAGTTATCTTGACCCATTTTTTATTTTTTATTTTCAATGGTGGTTTTTTTTTTTTGGATAGATAATTGGAGTTATAATCAAAACCAAAAATTTCTGTCATATTTTTTCCTTAAAGGTCGGGGAGACCCCTAATAAAAACTAGGGTCAAACATGCATGTGCCCACTATTATTTCCCCCACAATCATACATTGCATCACAAGATATATCTAAAAAGATTATATGATCTTTTATGCTTCTTCTTTAAGAAGATTATGTATGTAAAATAATAGAGTATGCGCTCATATTGCATATTATATAATATGATTTTTTGCACTAAAAAAATCACACCAAATTGTCATGACGTAAATAGCTTATCTGCCCCCAACTTTTTTTTTCCTTTTTTTTTTTTTTAAATAATTGGGAAAGTTGAATTCTGCCTATGATACTATTACTCTAAGAGAAAACTTTTTTTAGAAAAAGAAAAGAAAAACAGTGTCTAAATCCTTGAAGAAAAAACAGGGCTAGTTTTCAGTTTGAAGTGAATTCCAGAGAATTGATAGAAACAGTGGCAGAAAACTTTCACAATCTCTCACATAATTAAGAATGAAAT
The DNA here is from genome assembly GCA_019321725.1 of Paulownia fortunei. NCBI lineage: Eukaryota > Viridiplantae > Streptophyta > Magnoliopsida > Lamiales > Paulowniaceae > Paulownia > Paulownia fortunei. The sequence goes on along the minus strand of CM033112.1, from coordinate 21,028,943 downwards.
TTCATTTTCCAACTAATTATAGTATAGCACATACATTCATAGTAAGGCAGGGGTATATATTTGGTAGCAAAATTAAAAGCTTTTCAGGTTGGCCAAAGTGTTGTTTCTGGACACATGACATGATCAGAGCAATGGCCACAGCCTATATTAATGTGTGTCTCTTAAATGAAATTCTCATTTATGATGAGTGTTCAATTTTTTCCCCCCATCTCCCAAAAAATAAAAAATAAAAAATAAATAAACTGGCAGAAAAATTTCAACAGGGGTAATCTTGTCTTGAAAATAAACTAGGACACCTCACTTTTAAATTCTTTGCTCAACTAGTTGACCTTAAAATTCATAAGGTTGCTTCTTCACTCTGCCTGTTAAGGCCATCTTCATCCTGTTGTCCTGCACAACAGACAAGAAACCTCTACTTTCTCTTCTCTGTATAAAAACAAACACAATCCAGCCAGCCAGCCAAAACAATATTCTCCCCCACTCCTACCACCCCTTCCCCACCCCCTCCCAAAAATCCCACATCAAGAAACAAAATTAAGCATGGAAGATTACTTCCATTTGTTTTGGTTCCTTTTGATCTCATATATTCTGCTGGTTTTTGTGCTAAAAGTTGTAGTTCATCTTTGGTGGACACCAAGAAGAATTGAGAATCACTTCATGAAGCAAGGGATTAAGGGGCCTAAGTATCAGCTTTTCTTGGGCAATTTGAAGGAGCTTGCTAGCTTAAATTTGATGGCTTCAGCTCAATCCATGCCTCTCTCCCACAACATACTCCCCAGAGTTCTTTCCTTCTACCATCATTGGAAGAAAATATATGGTATTTAATTTTTTTCTCATTTTTTTGGCATCATTTTATGTCCTCTAAATGCCTTAATTTTCATCTATTTCTTGGATTTCTCCTTCCATTTCTGAAACTTTTTGGGCTCCTGGTTTGATTACATTTTTTTGAAGCTTGTCTTCTCTATGGTTTGTAAAGCTATCAATCTTGTACTTGTACAACTTTTCAAATATATACAACATTACTCGGCCAAGAAAGTTGGTGTGAGCTGTGAGGATCATTGTGTGTGTTCTGTAGGGTCTACACTATCCATTGCCTTGGAGTAATATGATAAAACTCTCACTTTTTTTTTCTGCTTCCTCTTTTGGTAAACATTATGTTTAATCTTTAAATTAGAGAATATAAACCCTAAAGCTTTGTACATGCAATTTTTGTTGTTATTAGAGCTTCACACACTATCTTTCTCTTGATTTTTTTTATTTTTTTGATATTTATACTTTTTCTACATGTTTGATTCATTGCAGGTTCAATGTTCCTTGTGTGGTTTGGGCCAACAGCTCGACTCACAATTTCTGATCCAGCCCTCATTAGAGAGATTTTCATCTTAAAATCAGAGCTTTTTGAGAAAAATGAGTCACCCCCACTAGTGAGGAAAATTGAAGGTGATGGTTTGTTGAGTCTCAAAGGAGAAAAATGGGCTCACCACAGAAAGATTATTCAACCAACTTTCCATACAGAAAATCTCAAGGTAAATATGAAATCCAAATTTATTCCTCTCTCTCTCTCTCTCTCTCTCTCTCTCTCTCTCTCTCTCTCTCTCTCTTTTTATTTGCAATCGCAAATGAACTATATCATTATGTTGCTTTATACATCACAGACACACCACCACACAAGGAAATTAAAAGATTTCAACCATTTAATTAAGCCTAATATTCATGAACACCCACACATCTATAAAAAAAAAACTAGTATTAAATACCATCCTTTTTTTTTTTTTTATTAATCAAACTTCTTGAGTTCGATATACTTAGTACTAATTCAATATAGAGTTGAATTCGAGTAATTCAAATAAAAACAATTTAATCAGCTAAGTCTAGAATATCATCTCTCCATGTGATAACACTGATGTACATATAATTTAATTAATTAAATTTTTATTTTTTCCTTGGTGGGCAATATAGTTAATGATACCCATGATGGCGAAAAGCATGGAAGAGGCACTGATGAAATGGTCTGAAGAAATGTCAAATGCTGGGAAGGTGGAAATTGAAGTCTCAGATTGGTTCCAAAATTTGGTGGAAGATGTCATCACCAGAGCCACTTTTGGAAGCAGCTACGAAGACGGGAGAGCCATTTTTGAACTGCAATCACAGCAAATGGTCCATGCCACGGAAGCTTATCAGAAAGTTTTCATCCCTGGCTATAGGTATTTAAATTTTAATGTAATACTACTAATTCTTACATAATTTTCCTCACAATTAGAAATCATCGTAGTTAGAAATCTAGTTTTGATAATTATTATGTTATGATGCATTTTAAAGAAATAATTAGGTAGTCGATGATGCATTTTATCCTAATCATTTCATGCACTTATTTTATCAAAGATGGGACTTCAATTTAAGAAATTATAGTAACCCGAATTTAAATCATTTTTTTTTTTGTCATTTTTTCTTTTTGTAATATAATAGTCGAAAGTAGAAAAATAAAAGAGGTGAGAGGAATTATGTTTTTGTCTAGGCATGCTTAACAAATGAATCTTGAAATTAGGAAAATGGGGATTAATATTGATTTAAGCAAAACAATTGTCTCGGATTATTATAGGTTCTTGCCGACTAAAAAGAATAGAATATCTTGGAGATTGGAAAAAGAAATTCGGAAATCGTTGCTGAGGCTCATCGAACGGCGGAGGAAAAATTCGGGTTGTCAGGCGGTGTCAGACGAATGTCCTAACGATTTATTGGAACTCATGATCAAGGCCAGTCTAAAAGAGAGCGCCGATGAATCGTCGCACTCAGCCCACTCATCGCCATCATCACCACTCTCCATAACGGCGAACGACGTCGTGGAGGAGTGCAAGACGATCTTCTTCGCCGGCAAGCATACGACCTCGAATCTGCTGACGTGGACGACCGTGCTCCTGGCCATGCATCCCCAATGGCAGGAACAGGCACGTGAGGAGGTCCTCAGGGTGTGTGGAGCACGTGACACCCCAACTAAAGATGATCTTGCAAAGCTCAAAACGGTATGAGGAAAAAAATTAAAGCTTAAAGTGCTCTATTTGTTTTGTAATTCCTTTACTATTTACTTCATTCTCTGGTCCCCTCACTCTTCTTCTCTCTCAAATAATAAGTAAAAAGAAAAAGAAAAAGAAATATCTGCCTTGATAATTGTTCCCCAAAAAATAAAATATAAAATTAAAAAAGCAAAAGTTTAGCATGTGTTAGATGCGCAAAAAAGGGGTCTTATCTTCTGGATAGGAGTTTCTAGGTGACATAATTAAATGATACATCTTCTCAAAAATATCAATCTTAGAATGTCTAACAAAGGCAATTTTTTTAAAAATTGCAGCATTAATTCTTTAAATTTCTATTATTGGGTTTGTGAAATTATGTATATTCAATTCATTTTTGAGAATTTTTAATTAAAATTTATTTTTTTTACCCTTCTTTCTAGCTTCTAGAAAATAGCTAGTAGCCTAGTATATAGCTCGAAAATTACAAATAAATAAGACACGCTACACATTTTAAACAAACCAAAACCGTGATTCCATAAAAAGACAAAAATTCAGAATTAGTCAATTGGTAAATATTGAGCAATTATTGATCCAAACAAAATATATAGCAAGTGATAATTATTTTGAGGCCAACTTATACCAAAACAACATTAAAGTACAAGAGTCTAAATTCCATTGAATTACTTTATTGCCTAACAAATTATTTTTTTGTCCAACCCATATGCAGCTGGGAATGATTCTGAACGAATCACTGAGACTGTACCCACCAGCAGTGGCAATAATCCGACGGGCCAAGACGGATATGCAGTTGGGTGGGTTCCACATTCTGCGTGGAACTGAACTCCTTATCCCGATCCTGGCCGTTCATCATGATCCGGCTCTATGGTGCCACGACGCACATGAATTTAACCCCGCCAGATTCGCTAAAGGCGTGGCTCACGCCGCCAAACACCCTATGGCATTCATGCCCTTCGGCTTGGGTGCACGCCGGTGCATCGGCCAAAATCTAGCCATTTTGCAAGCCAAATTAGCCGTTGCCATGATCCTCCAGCGCTTCTCTTTTGAGCTTGCGCCGACTTATCAGCACGCGCCATCTGTTCTAATGCTCCTACACCCCCAACATGGTGCACCCATTGTGTTTAGGAAATTATAGAACTGCAAGTGAAAAACTGGTGGTGGTATATTAGAGAGTCGTAAAACTATGCCGTTTCATTGGTTCGTGTCTGTAGTCACATAAAAAAGTTTCTTGTTTTTTGCCTTCTGACCTGTACACGTTCCACTTAGGGGGTTTTAGAATTTTAACGACGTCGTTTTTTTTGTTTTTTTTTTAATTCTAACTTAGATGGATGAATGTTTGATAGGATTTTATCTAACCCTTCACGTGTTAACCCTATTTAGTTCAAATGTTTCCTCTAGTCTGCTCCACCCCCAAATTCCTCGGGGTGAAAGCTTCCACGGCAATCGGGTCGAAGTTTGGTCCGATTTTAAGTTTGTATCTCCTCCTATCTTTTGTGTTTATTTATGTAAATTCTTGATTTATGTTTGTATACATCATCGTTTTAGCAATTATATATATATTTTTAATTTTGTATGTTGTAATTCGTTTTTGTACTAAATTGTCTGAAAAGTATCCTGGCTGTCAAGAATAACTTGAAGCCTAGGATTCAGATTCTTGGATCTGCCTATCTTGTCCAGTTGAGGGCAATAATAAAGAATATGTATACAGCTAAAATGCTAAATATAACGTAGAATGAGAGCAAAAAATTTATGTAACCCTTGTAAAATGTGTCCTTGTACTAGTATTATATTCGTATTTCTGTTGAAATTTGTTTGCATTTTTCTTCGAGTTAGGAAAGGCTTTGCTTCAATTAAATCAGACTAAACTATGTTAGCATTTATTAGTAAAGTAATTAATTATATTATTGTATCAATATATTCATGACTAATTGTCAATAAGGAAATACACAAATAATCACATATTTTAAACTCAAAATTATATGTGTATAGAATTTCAAGCTCCCAATCATTATTGATTGAAAAAAGCATCGTTGGCAAACCGTGTTAGCAGTTTGAAAACCAAAAAAATGAATAAATACATTTGTTATCTTGAAGTTTGAATACCCCCTCCCCCCACCCAAAAAACAAAATAAATAAAATAAATAAGAACAAAAACAACCACAACAAATACCATTTGTTTTTAGCTTATAATGTAATATGGAACAACCATTCAAAAAGTAAAATTATTTTTTCTTTTTCTCATGAAGTTGTAAAGTCTAAGACAAAATTAGGTATTTTGCAATAGTCTTTAGGACATTTGCTGGCTCTTCCAATTTTTCAATTGGATTTGAGTTATTGTTGTCATTTCGTATGACATACTACCAACATGCAATAATAGAACCAAAAAGTCAATAAATAAAAAAATGGCCGAGGAGCAATTCACTAAGTTTTTTTCAATCTCATTATCCTCAAAGTAAAATTATTAATGAATTTCATCATTCTGAATAATTAAGAAGAACAATATAGTAGATGCTGATTTTTGTATTTTATATGCAATCATTGTCTTAAATATCATAACAATAAAACACATTAATCAAGCAATAATTGATCAATAATATGGGGAAAAAAAATCAATCCCTAATAATGCAATACTCAAATGAGTGAAAAACATGAGTAGTTGACTCTAATTAATTAAACTCAACTGTACCTCGGCTATTATATTGTGAAATAATTTTTAAATGTGGTTTTGGAATGAAATAAATTAGATTCAGATTCCCCTTTGTGGGGAAAGTAATTACTTCTCATGTTTTGGAGTTGCAAAGGAAGATGGGGAGGGATATATTTTGGTAAATTACACTTTAATCCCTTCAACTCTTGGTCATATTCCAATTTAGGACATGTCGGTCTTATAGATGCTACACTTGATGGTATACTTTAGGTATATATCTCATAATATATTTATATATATATATATGAGTGTGTGTATAATATATGATAAGATATATATCGAGTGCACATCACCGATGTAGCATCTCTTAAACTGTAAATGTTCTTGACTTTGTTTATCAATTTTTTTGTTTGATATTATTTAATCAATAAATCATCCTTTTTTTTTTCGAATGAATAAATAAGAGATCCCCTCCTCTCTTAATTGCATGAGCATGCATCCTTATATATTCGTATATTCTCAATTCACTGAAAATTTAATTACATCTATATTAAAAAAGTTCAATATGTGTAAAATATCGTTTTTAATTTTTATTTTTAATCCAAGTTGTTAAATGTACGATTGGAGATAATCATATACATATAAAATATGTATCTCTATAACCATGACCAATGCCTTCTCCCAAGTTATTGAAATTATTTTGATTGATTTTTCATTTGTTGTTAAATTTTTTATGTTTCAAACAGTTTTTTTGGCTCCCATGGTTAATTGTCTCAATTTGGTTTTCATTTCAATTTTGGGATGACAAACTTGGATAAATGTGTTGGAAATTGAGAAGGAGTTAGAAATTTATTGTACTGACTCTGCGGCCCCTGTTATGATGGCATCATTGTCATTTTACATCTACAAGGGTTAAATTAATCCTATATATAATTTTCTCATTCACGTGAATGATAAACAGTTAAATTATTTTATTTGTTCTAAATCGACCGATTTAATTAAATGATCAAGTTATTTAAATTCAATTTAATTAATAATTAAATTAAATTTAAATAATTTTTTTAAAATTTAATAAAAAATTAAATAAATTTGAACAAATTAATGCAGAAGTTACAAAAATGTTCATATGTACACATTTTTACTCTTACTTATAATTTTGATGTGATAAATTGCGAAATTATTAGAATTAAAATATAAATATTTAGCCTCGAGAAAAATCAACAAGAGCTATGGCTAAACCCACATGCCTAATGTGGATTATAGCCTATTGATTTAATTTTAGCTGTTGAACAATAATTGCGTAGTAGCACTTTACATTAAATTATAAATTAAGCAAAAACTTTAAATTAGATAATCCTCTGGATATAATTAATTGTAATGAGCGTCATTGAATAACATCAATGCCATATTAGTTGTTCAAATAAGGTTTTAAATGGAGGAAAGATTATCTAAAAAATTGTAGATATTTAGTGATTACTTTGCCATTTATTTTTTTAATTAATAAAAAATAGAGATAATAATGGGACGACTTTAAATTTAAACCCATTTCGCAACCGTTCCATTCCGTTTAATATTTTTTTATTTATATTATATATATTTATATAATATTTTTTAAATATTTTTAAATAGTACAATGAATTTAAATTTGAACCCATTTCGCAATCGTTTCATTTTGTTTAATATTTTTTATTTATATTATATATATTTTTTAAATATTTTTTAATAGTACAATGAATTTTACTGGTGAGTTGTATCCTAAATTTTTTGGGGAGTTTAACCAAATTAGCTCTATTTGACATTTCAATTAAGAAAGTGTTGTGCATAGCATGTGATGCATGTCAGTTATACTTGAAAATGAATTACTTATTTTGGAAAATTAAGGATTTGTTTGCATTTGGTTTTATTTCAATTCTACTAGTTTCAGTAATTTTGGAAAATAAAAAAATATACAAATACTGCATCATTCAAATAAACTTTCATCTTTCCCAAAATATTATTAAAAAATTCTTATCATTATTATACATACATACATATATATATATTCAAATAATCTTATTAATAAAAAATATATTTACATCATTTAATTATTTTATATTTACTTAAAATAATATATATAATAATATAAAATGATAATACGACAATACTAACCAAACAAGACATAATATCTATAGTAGAAATTATCTCATTCAAAATTAAAAGCAAATGTAGATCACAATTTTAATATATTTTTAAATTTTAAATTTTATTATTTTTTGTATAAATATTGAAATTGGAATCTAACTAAATCTAAACAAAAACTAAATATTATTTATCTAAATTATCAGCGCCGACGTGGCATTTTCTCAGCCAATCCTACCACTTCTCTTCCTAACTGCACTATCCTGCGCCAAGTGCGCACACATACCCCTCCCTTAGTCCCTTTTAACGGCCACTAACTAACCACCTCACTCTTTCCCCCAGCGTACATTAGTAAACCCCCTACTTTTAATTTGAGGCGGGAAACACGTAAACCGTTTAAACACCACCCCTTCTAAATTCCAGCTTGTATTCAATGCGACTCCCAGTTGTCTCACTCTCTTCACCTTTGAACCCGACAATGGCATCCGGATCGAACTCTGTGGTGTGGTTCAGAAAGGGGCTCCGAATCCATGACAACCCTGCGCTAGAGTACGCAGCCAGGAGGTCGGATTTTTTGTACCCGGTGTTCGTGATCGACCCGCACTATATGGAGCCCGACCCAAACGCATTCTCCCCCGGCTCGAAACGTGCCGGGTTGAATCGGATCAGGTTCTTGCTCGAGAGCCTGGTGGATCTCGACTTGAATCTCCAAAAATTGGGGTCGCGTTTGCTGGTGCTCAAGGGTGAGCCTAGTGAGGTCTTGTTTCGCTGCTTGAAGGAGGTAATTTCTCTCTTTTTTTGCCTATTGTATCAGGATTGTTGCAAAAAAAATGGACCCAGCTTGGAATTTGACTCGAAATCAATGGCTGGAAGCTTGTTTGTACTTGGTATATTAAGTTGTCGATCTTAGTAGCCTCAACTCGAATTAAGCTTAAGAAACTTATAAGCTGAAAAACCAATTGCATATGGAGTATAAAATTATCTAACTACTTTAGCTTGTCTGCATTCAACTCAATTATAGCACATTTTGGTTCCTTAAAATGTCAAATCAATCTTAACCATTATTTGTAGCTTGATCAAAAGTTTAATCTAAGCTTGAATAACGTGCGGTCTAAACTGTTTAGATTTATTTACACCCTTATGTGGGAATTCAAGTGGCATTTTCGAGTATCAACTGTTCCAGAGCTGTTGTACTTGTGCATTTGCTTTTGATGAATGGCTTTTGGTTGAGGTAAATAAAGTGAGCTACCAGTTTGAGACTATGCATTTAGAGCTTATTGATTTAAGAAATGAATCTCTTTGGAAGTTCACTTGTGATAGTATAGATTTTTGCGTTCTATTAATCCTTTTAGGATTTAATTACTAGACTTTATTGATAACTAAATATAAATGTAAGACATACAAGATTCAGTGGGCAAACACCTTTAATCTTTAAACTTGTGAATGCTGATCTAATTTTGTGTGGGTTCGTGGAAAACAAATGTGTCATTGTCATTTATGTCTAGATCAACCATTTGTTTAGTGTTCAGTCACTTTAATCCTTGCTAGCAAAATATGGAAAACATCCAAGCCATAATTAGATTTTAGTCTCCATGCTGCCAACTGCTACAACTCATTACAGCCTGTGAACTGACCATTGGATGAATGTGTAATTGGTGTGTGTTTTTCTTGAGATCCCCCTCATTATGATCTTAGATCCTCTTGATTATGATGAATATCCCTTTCTGTGTGATGACAAATAACATTAGCACTGGTTTATGACATCTGTTGTAAATTCAGCGCCTGGTGATTGCGTGTGATATTTGAGTGTTTACAAGTAATTTAAGATAGTAAGAACCAAGTGTATGAATTCATGTGGTAAAGAGTAAGCTACTGAGCATTACTCTGATAAGCAACATGATGGGTGTACAGTGTATTAGTATACTTTTATAAGTTCTATGTTTATCTTCTAAAGTCATTGTTTTTCTTCTGAACCACCAGTGGAGCATAAAGAAGCTATGCTTTGAGTTCGACACAGAGCCATATTATCAAGCTTTGGATGATAAAATCAAGGTAAGTGTCCATGGAACTCCTAAAGCATCTGTGTTCTTTAGGGTGTCTGTGAGTCCCAATGTAGGGGGGGAAGAATAGCAGGGTTCTTAATTCTTTGAATGAGTGAGGATGTAGTAGTTCGCGAATTTTCTTTTGTATTCTCTAGTACTTGTGTAGCAGAAAAGGATTAATATTTCAGCCTACAGAAATATGCTACTGCTGCTGGTATAGAAATTTTCTCTCCCGTGAGTCATACACTCTTCAGTCCTGCAGATATTATACAGAAGGTAAGTATGTGTTTATGCAAAGAATAATGATTTTCCTACTGTTCACAGAAACCAAATAACGATAAAAATTATGATAATTCTTTGGAACATCTTCTTTTGAATGACTCTTTTTATTCATTTGGTCCTAGAATGGTGGAAGACCACCTTTGAGTTATCAATCTTTTGTCAAAATTGCTGGGGAGCCCTCTTGGGCCTCTTCTCCCATTTCAGCTGAGCTTAGTTGGCTTCCTCCTGTTGGAAATGTTGGGAACTGTCCAATCTCAGAAGTCCCATCAATCAGGGAACTTGGCTACGAGGACACACAAGAGGTATGAAGTCACTTATATAGTTAAAGGTCTTTCTAATTCAACTCTCTGTACTAAATATTGATGGTCAGGATGAGAGGACTCCCTTCAAAGGTGGTGAATCAGAAGCACTTCGAAGGTTGAGAGAATCAATTTCGGACAAGGTATGCAGGGATACATTCCCCATTCACCCGAAAGTACTGCAAGAAGCTCTTCTTTTGGTGTATAAAGTAGTCTATCTTATTGTTATAATATTGTCAACATTAATCTTTCATGGATGGCAATCTTTTAACTTTGGCTATGACCTTGGAGCATCTATCTATTGACTTCTACATAATAAAGGCACTAACCTGTTACTTCGAAACACTGACAGGTTATATTCAATAGTTTAAAAATCTTTTATAGTTCCAAAACCATAAAAGAATTTGAACATTGAATGACTAGATAACTAATTGGGACGTTTCTCTGAAATGAAAAGAAGACAAATGCAGTTGACAACATAGAAAACTTCTCTATTGAGAATTTTTGGTCAACTGCAAGTTATATTACTCTTACAAGCTTATCATCATTAGGTCAAAAGCATTTTTTCTCTGTGAGAAAACCAGAAATATATCAAGAAAGGGGATCTCTCGATATTTTAAATGAAGTGTTGGAGTTATTAACAGAAACCGTACTCCTTGGAAACTAAAAGTTGTTTCATTGTCTCAGTGAACTTGAACCTTCGAACATAATTTTTTAATTGAAGTTGACTTAAGAAATGTATTTATCTCACCAAATGGGAGGATGGAAAATTTGAAGACGATGCCTTCCATTCTTTCTATTTGAAATAATGGAGTTCTCAACTAAATTATTATTCCTTCTGAATAGAGACCACAAGTCTCAGACAGTTTCAAGATATGTAATTTTTGGAATTGCTGCGACTTTTCCAGGATGAAGTTTAGCCCCTGGCAATGTTGATTAATACTCAACTCCCTTTAGATTGTGTACTAATGATCATAAGCCTTTGTAGCCATATTGAATACCTTGAAGAACTTCTGATATATGCTTTGTGCAAGACGTGACCATGGCACAGTTAACTTTTACCTTCCACACTTTCTTATCTGACTAAATTGAATTTTACTGCATGTTAATGAACATGCTATTACACCTTTTAGTTGAATTAGAGTTGGTCGTTATATTTTGATTGGAAACACAAATCTAGTACACAGTGAAAGGATTTTAAAAGTTCTTGCAATGCTCTCTTATTTTATTTCTGGAAAAAGAACCTCAGTTACTATATTTGTGTTGACGTTACGAAGAAATTAGAGCTACCTGATTGGTTCAAATTTTTCTCATGCATAGTTATGAAATTCTGCTCGTTTCCCTTTGGTTTTCATATGATTAAATTTCCTAATTCTCTTTTGCAGGAGTGGGTGGCTAACTTTGAGAAACCCAAGGGGGATCCGTCTTCATTTCTAAAACCAGCAACTACTGTTTTATCACCTTACTTAAAAGTAGGTCACACGTAGTACCTTTATTTATTTATTTTCCTGAAGCCTTCTAATCTTTTTTCTTTCTCCAATTTGTTGGAAGTTTGGTTGTCTTTCTTCCAGGTACTTCTACCAATGTATTCAAGAGGTTCAGAGAAATTGCAAAAGACACACATCTCCTCCAGTTTCCCTTCTTGGACAGGTCAGTCTACTATTCTATATAACAGTAAAATCCTGGACTTCCATCCAATTGATAATCTGAATTTCTGTAGTTGTTATGGCGAGATTTCTTCTACACTGTTGCTTTTGGCACTCCTAATTTTGATCGGATGAAGGACAACAAAATTTGCAAACAGGTATTGAAAATATTCCCAGATTGATTGGCTAACTGTGCCTATGTCTTCTTTCTTTTTATTGTAACAATTTTATTGATCATTTTTCTTTCCTTTGTTTTAGATCAAATATTTTACTTGTACACATTAAATTATTTGGCATTATTGTATGATGATTCATACTATGGTATAGTCCACAATTTATGTTTCCGAAGTTTGCCTGCACAGTGTCGTCATTTCAATTTAAAGAGGAATTTGAAGATCGTATCTTGTCTGGGAAGATTGGACATGAAAGACATAAATGAATTTATCCATAAATTATCTTTGCTTCTCTGGATTTTGATCAAAGAGTTATCCATACAGTTCTCGTATGCAAACTGCAATTTCTGCAATAGTTTATTCTGGAAAAATCATTGCAAACTTCAACCTTCAACTCCATCAATTACTTCAATTAATCAGACAACAGCCTAATGACAGCTAACCTGTGGTCCTCTTGTGCATTTCCTTTCAAATCATCTTCTGTTTTCATTAGTTTTACGATCAGAATGATATTGAAACATCATTCGAGGTCTTCTGGTGTACAATTTAATATTCTTTCTGGCACACACACTGCACATATACACATAAATGAATCATGAATTTCGTATCACATACTATAATATTGCATCGCCTTTTTTCAGAGACACATGCATACTCAAATACTTTAAAAAATTAGAAGCCACACAGAGAAATCCCAGGATAGGTCATATGCTATGTATCATGTTATTTGGCATAGTACTTGAAGAATTTATTTTTTAGTCATTTTAAGTGAGTTCTTTATGTAGATACCATGGAAAAATAATGATGAATTGCTGGGTGCTTGGAGAGATGCTAGGACAGGATTTCCATGGATTGATGCCATAATGGTGCAGGTTAGTTTTGAAATCTGGTCTAAAATTCTCACTCTTTGATATAGTCTGCTAGGTTCGGCCATATATTGCTGTGGACATTTACATCTAAACTTTATTATGATTGAACAGCTTCAAAAGTGGGGCTGGATGCACCATCTTGCTCGGCACTGTGTTGCTTGTTTTCTAACTCGTGGAGATCTGGTAATTAACTTCAAGAGTGTGTGCCATATCCAAATATCTCCCATATCTTCTCTCATTGATAGTAGCGGCAATCTTGACAGTTTGTACATTGGGAAAAAGGACGTGATGTTTTTGAGAGACTTCTTATTGATTCGGATTGGGCAATCAATAATGCTAACTGGATGTGGCTATCATGTTCATCATTCTTTTACCAGGTCTGAAAAATTATCATTATTTCATCACGCCCTTGGTAATGTTTATGAACAAGTCAGCTGGTTTTTTAGCTTATGGTGATACACTTCAGAGCTGTTGGCCATATTTTTTGGCACTTTTAGAATTTGCACTTTATGAAATTGCAATGCCAAGCATCAATTGGATGAATTTAAAGCAGCTGGATCTTTGATTTTATTTGAAATACTTAAAATAGATTGCCTTAGTTCCACTAGTTTTATCCTGGATTCCTGTCTCCTTACAGAAATTCTGATTGTCTTTCCTGTTTGTTTTTCCAGTACAACCGCATCTATTCTCCTATCTCATTTGGGAAGAAATATGACCCTAATGGCAATTATATTAGACATTTTCTCCCAATACTAAAAGGTATGCTCATATGTGTTTTATGATTCATTAGCTTGTTATGTTTTGTTGTCTTGAACGTGACGTTGGTGTTGCAGACATGCCTAAGGAGTATATTTATGAGCCATGGACCGCTCCTCTAAGCATACAAGTTAAAGCAAAATGCATTATTGGAAAAGATTATCCAAAGCCAGGTTAGTTGCCTTAAATATCTTGCTTATCAGTTACACTCTCTAGGCATTTATATTTATGGTTCAGTTAGCAATTGCAGATTTACCTTGTCCTAATATGTGTCAAGAGATTATAGGCTTTTGTCAGTATAATGTTAAGTTTGAAAGTTGTGATGGCTGCTATAACCATATGACATACCTTAGTCCATTATGAAATGAAGCTCATTTGGAAATTTTTAGCTTGATTCCTACAAAATCTGGAAACAAATTTCCTCAAGGATTGGTTTCTGATCCTAATTAGCTGCTTTATTGTCATCAGTTTTGCCATGGCTATTCCATTTACTTGAGTGTTTGATTCCTAACTAATTGATTTCTCCATCACAAAACTATGCGATAGAGAATGTTAAAGAAGTTCATCTTTCCTGGAATTCTTCAATGCATTGAAATGCATGAGATGATAAAAAAGACTGTGCAGTTCCACAAATTTCTCCTGTAATTTGTATTTACTGGTCTAACTCTGATGCAAAATTATACTAGGCTTATTATTATTCTATAATTAGAGATTTTGTACTGAGGTCAATGAGGATAGGATCATGCGAATGTGATCTTCAAAGAGCTTTGCATTTCTGGATATAATAACCATTGTACATGGTTGATATATGGCCCTGCCAAAGGTGTATGTCTTATACTCATGCTGTTAATGTCCTCAAAAAGCTTCATGGGTTTGAATATGGCATTGTCAACTGGAATATGTAGTTAACTTGTCACACTTATAAAATTTTCCTTGTATAATTACTCTTTGTATTTACAATCTCCAGTTATACAAAAGACAAAAATGATTTCTCATATTTCACTGGACTGCAAAATTTGTTAGAAAGCAATTAATTTGACAAGTGAATCAGGTGTAGATTTTCTTCAGAGCTCTATATTCACCTCATCCCTCTTTGGAAGTGTAGGTGAGGAGAGAAACTGCATAATGCCAAAAAAAATTCATATGTAATATGTTCTAATGTAGTGTTGCAGCATGAGTGTGACAGAAAATATGTGGAAGATTGAAATTGTGCCTCCTGTTGATCCTATTTAGACATTGTATAGTTACTTTGTCTTCAAGTGATGCAATGGAAGGAGTAAAAGCTTATTTCTTATTTTTCAAAATTCAGACACGGCTTGCTCTTTGTACATTGGCATATTTGTTTCTTTTCCCTTGCTTAGACTTCCCACTAATCATTTAGAATGAAATTTGCTTTTTCACTTCTGTTCAGTGGTGGCCCATGATCTTGCAAGTAAAGAATGCCGGCAGATACTATATGAAGCTTATGAGTTGAACAAAAGGTTAAATGGGAAGGTGAGTGAAGAAGACCTGAAAAGTTTGAGGAGAAAACTGGAGGAAGATAAGAGGCAGGAGTCGAAGTCCAAGAGGCTAAAACAGATGACCATCGGCTGATTTGCATTGGACTTGCCTCAGAAACATAGTTGCTAGTAAAGGTGGAAACATCTGCTGACTATTATCTATTTTAATTTTATGTTAGCCATGTAAGAGATCAAGTTCCACTATTGAGGTCTGTGGAAGTTAAAGTCTTTGTTGATGCAGTTTACTCTACTACTTTTTCACATTGCTTGAAGCTGTATGATGTGCTTACTTCTCAGGGTCTGACTGAGAGTGAAACACATGTTCTTGGATTTTGAAGTTTGTCAGACACTGAATGTGTATTTTGGAATGTAGGTAATTTAGAAATTCTTTATAATGTTCACTCTGGTTATACACATTCAATAAGAAATATTCATTTTAAAAGCTCGTTAGAGGAATTTCCCTTCCTCAGATGCTGTATTTCCTGCAGCAGTTTTGTTCATTATTTATTACTCATAACCTAAGGTAGGCATTGTGCGGTTGAAGATCTGATTCTAAGTGATGCCAATTTTAAGTTTATGATGTTTTTGAATTTATAACTCTTATATTCTTTTAATATTTTAAAATAATTTTTTTTTAAATTATCATCTCATTTAAATTATTGATGTGATAATACTAGCTCTTGTTTATATATAATTTTTAATTTTTGAATTTTCATTTAAATTTTGTCAAGTTAAACGAGAGTTATATAAACAAAATATGTAATTTTTTGAAAAATATATAAACAAAATATGTAATTTTTTGAAAAATATATTTTTATTTTAAATGATTCTCCATCTAAAATTTTAAAATAGATTCCGTATACTTTTTTGCACAAATTAAACGTATGATTTAAAAGACTTTTTAAATGTGATCGCGTCAATAAACATTTCGAATAATTGTCATTTTCCGATTTCACGATGCGGAATTGCATTTAACCCAAATTTTCTCATTAGCAAGTTAGCATTGGAATGAATATTAAGTGGCCCCTTATCTCAAACAAATCATATTTCCACCTGATCGAGCCAAACCCAAACGGCTGATCCGAGGTTACTGCTCAATCTCCACTTAAAAAACCCTCCGCGAAGGGTAAAATAGGGAAGACAAAAAAAACACATGCGAAAAATCATCACACGTGTAAGTCAACTGCATTCCCTCCTCCACCCTACTCGGGACTTTTCCCAACGCCTCCCCACTCTCATTTCCCTTTCCCATTTTCCGCTTCTACCATATTTTGAGCAACAAAAATTGTAGAGAGAAAACAGATAATTGTTGATCAAAGGGGGCGACCTGAGATCAAATCCAAAACCCTAATCGGATCCGAACAATGTTTAGAAGGCTCGCTGTCCAGCTTCGTACTCTCGCCCCGGCCCGATCCGCTTCCAAGGCTACTCGATTCGCTGTCGGATCTTCCAGGGCTCCGGATAATGTCCTCCGTTCATTCCCCATCTTTTCTCGCCACTTCACTACTGAATCTGGTTTGTTTCTGAACCCTAATTTTCTTTTGGCTTCTCAAGATCCTTATAAATGTTATGTGGATAGATATGTATGTTATCTGAAGTGTTTTTGTGGGCATTCTTCTTGTCTTCTTTTCCTTTTTTTTCCTTGGGTTAAGTTTTTTGGTTATTGGAATGTGATTAATAGGGAATGTGACTAAAAGAGTGGAGGATGTAATGCCGATTGCTACTGGTCATGAGCGTGAAGAGCTCGAAGCCGAACTTAAAGTGAGTGTTTTACTGTCATTCATTTGTTTTCTAGGTTTTTTAGTACAGTTGAGTTGAAATTGTTGGTTGTTTGGTTGATTTCTTTACCATTTTTTATTGACTGTGTTTAATTAGGGAAAGGACGTTCTGGAAATTAACTACCCGTCTGGTCCATTTGGAACAAAGGTCAGTGTATAAAGTCTTTTCTTTAGCATCAATTTATGTGTCGCTCACATCTGTGTGTTTTGAGATTGTCTTAATTGCCCATGACTAATAACAAATTTTTGTTGTATTGTAATAAATATCAAGAAAGACCTACTGTACCTTGTGGAAAAATGCATGGCAGCTCAAAATTTTAATTGAATAGAGAATACTACCTTTATGGACTAGGACTAATTAGAAATGTTGGCATTGTAGCATACACTAAATGAGGTCATTTTAACGTTGTAAGATTGAAATTGCAATTTAAAGGCACTTGCCAATGTAGCAACGGACTAGCTAATCGTGATGCTTATTTCTGTTGGGGTTTGAGTTGTTTATCAAGCAATCTTAAAGCTATTTTCTTGTGTCTGGTGTTTTAAAGGGATATTGTCTAAATCTCTATAAAAATTCTATTTCGTGCCCTTTTTCTAGTAAAATCTGTGTACTTCTTATGAAGGAAAGACCATATTGAGGTAGCTGTTGTTCCCCTTGACCATTGGACAGCTATTGGAATGATACCAATTGGCACCTTTGCTACTTGTTGAATCAAAGGATTGGTATTCATACTAGCTTTCAACCATTTGCCCGTGTTCCTTTGTTTGCTCCTGGTACCTATTTGAACTAGAGCGCTATGCACCTTGATTGATTGACAGACAGCTGTAGGTCATTTTTTTCAAGGAAATTCTTATGGATTACACTTGGAAATGAGCATGAAATTCCCTTTTGTAAGTTTTCAGCCTGGTGGATGTTACCTTGAAGTTATCTCTTCCTCCAGCACATAAGCAGCCTCAGAGAAAAAGAGAGAGATAGAGAAGAAGAAGAAAGAGAAAAGAAAAATAACGAAGATAGACAGAGAGAAGGAAGAGTAAAAGAAAACAGTATCTTCTGTCCTGTGCTATGATGTCCCATGGTGCATACAGTAAACAGTGCTAAACACTTTAATAGTGCCTTCAGGGGCTGTTATGTGTGTGTGTGTGTGAATACGTTTGCCATTAATGATTAATTGGATTGTTCAAATAAGAATTTCAACAAAGCAAAAAGAAAATTGAAAAGGAATTTTTACCAGTAATTATTAAATTCAAAGTTCCATGTTCTGAAAAACAGAGGCTTTACTGCCTCTGTAAACTGAAAAACAGAGGCGTTACTGCCTCTCTTTACTGAGAAACAGAGGCAGTAAAGCCTCTGTTTTACAGCCTTTGTTCTCCCTCACCACTAGTGGTGTGGTCATGTGGTGACTAGTGATTGCAGGAGTGCAGAGGTAGTTGTGGGCGGAAGGCGTGAAGGAGTTGGGGTGTTGGCCGTCAGGACTTGGGAATTGGGAAGAGAGTGGGAAGCCTAACATTTCAATTTATTAATTTTTTAAGTTTAAATTGGGTAATTTGCGGTGGAGAATTTAACCCGATACTCAACCCGTGCAAATCGGGTAACAGTTAACCCATTTTTTTTAATTGTACTCGACCCATTTTACCCTATCGGATTGGGTCGAGACATGGAAAACCCAATCTGAATGCCCCAAACCACCCCCCAACCCCCTTACAAAACAAAAAAGAGAGAAGAAAAAAAGACCTCAAAACAGGAGTACTAAGTAATAACAACTTATCTCCGTTCTTATTTGATGCTCAGTGGCCATCTGTTGCTGCAGGAAGCACCTGCTGTGATCAAGTCTTATTATGATAAAAGAATCGTGGGATGCCCTGGAGTTGAAGGCGGTAAGCCTTTATCTGCTTTTTTTCTTATTTGTCTGTAAAGATTGTAAATTATAATTCTTTCACTTCTGCACTACGCTTCTGACCATATGATCTGCACTCCCATAAGTCAACAGAGGATGAGCATGACGTTGTTTGGTTCTGGCTAGAGAAGGGCAAGCCACATGAATGCCCAGTATGCTCGCAATACTTTGTGGTAAGTACAGGAGGCACTGAAGTAACTAGTATAGATTGGCAATGTGGATTACATACTGAGTATGGGCTGGATTACCATTGGTATGCCTTGAGAGTCATGTTCAACCTTAGTAATTGCATGAGAAATCAACAGTCAACTAGTGGGTCTTTAGTTCTTGTGATTCATCCTTGTCAGCTTTTACTCTTTTTCTTTACCATATTGACCAGAGTCATTGGGAAGCCAGGAAGGGGAGGGAAGGCGGAAAGGGTTTCTATCCTATTGGGTTTATTTTATTTGGGCTAGATTAGAATATTTTCAAAAGCATGGGGAACATTTGCTTCTCAGCTTTTTGTTGCAGGTAAACAAGTGGAAACACCAAAGATATAGCATGTGATTCAGCTTAAGTTAAGCAGGAAAGAAAAATCTAGTTACATTTAGCCTTTGGAAACATGTACCTCGGGGAACATATATTGTCTACTGTGATATTTAGTGGGAGGGCAATGTCTTGCAATTAGTTTACTTGACAGGAAACAAACAAAACTTCTGTTCTTGAGGTATGTCTACACGCATTGAGAATGCCCCTCAGTTATTGCTAAGTGTTCATTACCTTTTTCTGGTTGACAGCTGGAAGTGGTTGGCCCAGGCGGACCTCCTGATGGACATGGGGATGATGAGGATGATCATCACTGAATATAGTTGGCAATTTTGCTGCCAGAATAAGATCTGGTGAGAGAATGATGGATTATGTAATATTCTTCAGGATTCAAGTTGATTTTGCTTGCTTTTTGATCTGTTGGTCTTGTGGTTGCTTGGCAACAAGTTTACCTGTTTTTCTCGATGGCTTTTGGGTTTCAAAACATGAGTCGGTCTGCCTCTTGAAATATGGACTTGTGCACATCGTCATGCAGCACAAAATAATTGATGGCAACAAATACTTCCATTCTTGCCTCTTTTATTGTCTTCAAACATGAGGATCTGCATAGTTCTCTCTTTTAGATTAATCATTAATCGTTTAAGCTTTTGCTGATGCATATTCCTTTAGTTAGTGATACTGAGCATTGATAATAAGCTATTCTTTTTGTTGATCCTTTTGAAGAATGTTGCCACTTCTGTGATGAAATTTCTTTTTAATTCTAAATGTTTGCAATAACAATGAAATAGCCTCCTCAAAGGAAAACTGTTGGGTAGCATTTCATTGCTAAAACGATTAAGTGGATGCATTCCAGTTGGATGATAAGTATGATAAGTAGGTGCGAGGGACATTACAGATCTTGGCTAAGCTGCAGTGATTCTGGGCGAGTGGTGGTTGGAGCTTTGATGCTAATAGTGGATGGTGTTGAAATGGAGAAATTTTATATGAAAAATAGTTTTTTGAGTCTGCTAACTGAATGGAGTTGTGATAATATGTGGCCAATTTCAATGTCAAATCATTGGTTTCAGCTAAGTTGTGATAATATTTGTATACTTATTTCCCTTCTGAAAACTGAAATAGCTAAAATTACCAATTCTTTTCAACCCTCCCTTTTCATAAATACAAAAATATCCTTCTAAAGTTTGTTATTTTAGAAAATAACAACTTTTTGCCCTTGACTTAAAAATTAGAAAATAAATTATCAAATTGTTAATTTGTTAAATGATTGAATTTTCCATGTGTTTTAGTAGTTTATTTATATTTTGAAAGGCTGTATTTGTAATGTTTCTGTAATTGAAAGGTTGTTTTGTAGTTTATTCCTAACTAAATTTTAATACTCTTAGTACCTCAAAATATATCAACTGCAAATGTTGTTTTTGCTTCCCAATTATAATCTTTGTAATTTTGACTTTTTAAGGTAAAATCTATTCCTATTGGACTCTTTCCTTCTCCTTTCATCCACCATGTCCTATCTCTCACTACCTTTGACTACAACTCTTCGTCGTCAACGCGGTCCGTGTCTTCTTCTCTTCCCTTCTTTTTTCTCTATTATTGCTTTCCTCTCTCTTTTTGAAGTTGCATTGACCCTTTCTTTACCTACCTTCTCCTGTCTACTAACTCTATGCTCTCTCTCCCCTCCTTTTTCTTCTTTACTGTACAATTTTCCCTCCTGATTCCCCTCAATTTTTTGACCCACCCTTTATTTCTACCTACTACCCACTCTCTCCTCCGTTGTCTTCTCAATTTTATCCAATTTTCACCCTCAAGAAAAAAAAAATGCGAAATCATGATCGAAAAATAAAAAAAATTGAGAAATAGAAAATGGGAAATAAAAAAAATTGAGAGAAAAAAAGGATTTGCTTTTATATGTATAATTAAATCTCATTATTTTTTGAAGACAATTTTCTTTGTAATATTTCAACCCTATAACATTAATAAAAGGTACTTGAACAATTTATATTTTTTGTGAGAAATGTGAAAGTGATTTTTAGTCTGGAAGGGCCAAAAATAAGCAGTTAGAACAATTATTGGTGGCTAAATTTCAAACAACTAATTTTTTTTTATCTAATGCTTATATTTTTGGAACAACGTTTTATTATATTATTTTTTTCTTTTTTATATTCATCCCCTCTAAGTTTTCAAATCTTGCCAATAGTATTTTGGTTAGTAATATATAAGGACGGTTGGATTAGGGGCAAAATGGGTAGTTCATTAATTTTTTAGAGAGGAGGTTTTGTAATTATAAAACATGGAGTGAAAGAATTAGTGATTTAGTTATTTCAGAGGAGGTAAGTGTAATTAACCCAAAAGAATGATTGCATCTTGTTTTGATTGTCAGAAACATGTATAACTGAAAAGATACAAAATCAAGGAAATTAGGAAAAAAATAATTTGTTCAATGTTGTAGGATTTGTTATGTTTAGGGCTGCATAAAGTTGTTGATTTTGGCAAATATTTACAAATAAAACATACCATTACGGTCTGTGACATGTTCGCAACTAGCAATTATTACTATTTTGGTCTGTGACATGTTCGCAACTAGCAATTATTACTATTTTGTACATGTTCTCTAATTTGTACAAAACATAAGTATGTTTTTTAAATTATTTTTCTTTTAAATTAATGTTTCATTTCGTATTTATATTATAAATACCATGTAAAATATTTTTTTAAATATATATTTTACGTTAACCATATATACTTCAAAAAAATTATTGCAAGAATTAGATAACTTTAAAATGGAACCTAACATGATAGATATATAGATTACGAGGGAAATTTTCATTAGGTCTCATTACTTAAGGGATTTTCACATTTAATCTTGTAATCTTTTATTTTTCGTTTTTCATAATTTGTCCTTCTCATCCTAAATAATTAAAGATTTAACGGGATTTTCACATTTAATCCTGGTATAACTTTTGATTATTTTTTTTCCTCATATTTCGTCATTTTTCCTCCTTATGTATAAAATTTAATCGAATATATCAATAGCAACTCATGTGCTTGGGGTGAGAAAAATCACCAGACCATTCAAAATTACAGAGGCAACAGATAAAAGTTATTCAAATCTCGATTCCAAACCTCAATTTCTATCATCTCTCTGAATTTCAAACCCTACTTTTAGTACCAAAAAACTTCTTCAAGTGCTTGGATGTTTTGGGTAATGGGTTTTATTGTCGGGATTGTGAATATAATTGTATTTTAAATTGGTTGCTGCAGAAAATTGTGAACAAGACAAGGCTCTGTTTTGGTACCCAACAACACCCCCCCTCCCCCACCCACCCAACACACACCCAAAAAAAAATCTCAATTTTTTGGTGGTAATATTCCTCCTCAATTGCACCATTTGAGCACACGTGCATTTTCATCTCCCCAAATCATCAAAACTAAACATAAGGCCACATAAGTGGCTTGTTCTCTTTTGGGTCCATTTTTTCACAAAAAAGGGAAACGGGAGGCAATGTGAGGAAAATCGAGAAATACAGGGACTAAATTCAGAAATCCCATAAATAATAGGACTAAAATTTAATTAGATATAAGTTAAGGGACGTAAAATTAAATTCTCCCACATACGGACAATGAAAGATCTGCATTATCATTACAATATTTTTCTATCTTTATAAGACTATCTAAATCTTTATACCAATTCATACACGAAAAATAATAAATTATTGCTTGGGCTTAGGATTAAGAAGTCAAGAGATACTCATAAAACCTTTCCGAAAGGGCAATTCGGCTTTTTAAAACTTTTGGCTGCTGCCTTCATCGGAGCATACAATGGGCCGATGATGGTTTGTAATTCAACATGGTTGCTTGGTCTCAATTTGGCTATCTCTGTCTTAAAGCCAAAAATAGGCTCAAATTACCAATCCACAGATGAAATTTTCAATATGATAAATTTGGTTGGTCATTCTTATATTGTACCCAACTTGGCCTATAATGAGAATATATTCCAAAATAAATATTTATAGCAGGTCCTTCACTTTAAGACACAAAAGATGATTAAATGCATGTACTTCATTTTATGGCACGCCTTTATGGTCAAATACATTTTATTTATAAGTATAAATAATTGCATCATTCCTAATATCAAAATACCAAATACAAATAAAAAATTATTATTTAAATAAATTTAACATCAAACTAATGAGACCCGAATTCAAAACATTAGGATGTGAAAAATTCTTGAGAATGGATGATCAGTCGAGATAAAAATTCTTTATTTCAGATTTTTTGTGTAAAAAAGAAGATGAGATTCCTGATTATTCAAACCTTAGTCAAATTATATGTATTGGGTGTTGTAATCTCATAGATCTGACCATTCTTTACAAGAATTCTAATTTATTCTCAAATAGACGAAGAAATAGATTCATCATTCCACTCCAATCGATTCAAGAACGTGAGAACAAACTAATGTCTCCTTCAGGTATCTTGATTGAAATCCCTATCAATGTCATTTTTCGTAAAAATAGTATTCTTGCTTATTTAGATGATTTTCAGAAGAAAGAGTTCAGACATTACTAAATATGGGACTCTAGAAATGCATTCAATAGTAAAAAAAAAAGATTTGATTAAGTATTGAGCAGGCAAGGAATTTAGGCCAAAATACCAAATAAAAGTAGATCGATTTTTTTCATTCCCAAGGAAGTGCATATCTTACCCGAATTTTCTCCCATAATGATATGGAACAATAGTATCATTGGGGTAGATGCACGCATCTTATATGGACAATCATCGAAAATCATTTATAGATAAATTAATTTTTTTACCAATCAACAACCACATATGTAATCTTCTATATGTATAGTAATTCCTCAAAATCCTCTTAATTGCAAGTCTCTTGTTCAATATGCAAGAAATAAATTTAAAATTTTATAAATTGACAATATGTATATTACACACGTCTCAATTGGTAATAAAATTGATTTGCCAAAAAATACTCAACGAGCCTTGTCCACATACCATGCCTTAAAGGCACGTCTTGAATGCTGAGAGATTTTAAATTTAAGTTTTATCAGTGTTAAATTTATTTAAATAATATTTTTTAAATAATAATTGTTACCATGAATGATGTAGATAAATATCCACAAATTTGATAAAATTTAAATCCAAGACCTTAATAATTTTTTGGGACTTCGATTTTGCCACTTAAAATAGATTTCATCGGCATTTTTCCATGTCACGCAATTGGGATATTTTATATAACAACAAATAATTAATTAATAATTAAAATAGTGCTTGATGTTGTGAAAGAGAATCAAAATGGAATTGATTCAAAAGGTGGCCCTTACATATTTCTCAATCTTGCCAATAATGGGAAAAGCACAATACATATGTGCCTTAATTGCTTTGGAATATAATGAGGAGAGACAATTGCATGCAGAAAATATTTCCACACATATATGCCCACTTAATTCCTTCTAGGGGAATAACTTCGCCCCACCGTTCGTCTCTATACCTAACTAGCAATCCCCTTTAATAAACTAATTATCTAAATAATTGTCACATCAAACTTTATAATGAGAATATATTATTGCTCTCTTTTTGTTTTTTTCTTATGGGAGAAATAAAAGGAACAAATTTTATGCTATACTTTACAAAATTGTCAAAGATTATTGATTATGAGAGAAATAACATTGATTATTGGTCCTGATTTTATGTAAAAATCAATTAAGAAAAAAATCATTTGTTTTGGGATTTTATATGTCCTCCTTTTCATCAATAAATATTGGACGATTAATTAGAGCGCATGACCAAACAAGCTAAAACACGTCATTTTCAAAAATATATACTCATTTATATATTGATCTTTTTATATATATATTTTTTTTACTAATCGAGTCGAACTCCAATCGATTTTTAAATTTTATCGAATGAAAAAAATATGTTCAAACTTAATTTATTAACTTAACATACTAAATTCAAATTTATCTTTTAACGATCAATTTTAAATCGAATATCGAATAATTTGAGTTATTTTTCAATATATATATATCCCCGCAAAAATGGAAAAAATATTCCATTTGAGACAAACAATAAAATAAACCAAAGAGACAAACAATAAAATAAACCAAATGAACCCTAATAAGCAAATAAAAGGTAAAACCCAAAATAAATAAATAACACTTGCAGGATAAATTAAAGCCATTCCTCATTAAGCCACTACTCATGTTTCTAAGTGCAACATTTAATTATTTATTTATTTATTCGAATTGGATTCGCAGACAGCTAAATAAATTATAAATAGTTAATTTAGAGTGGGTTTATTTAATTTAGTAGACGACAAGTAGTGCTGTTGGCATATACCTTAGTCTTTAATTAAATTAATTAAACTATAATTGTAGAACAAAAGATTTATCTACTTATGACATGATTCTACTTTTGTTGGCTATGGGTAGTAGTGGAGTTGACATATAAAAGATTTCACTTAAACTACTCTCCTAAAAGGAGGGGAAGAAAGGACTTTCACAACTCTACTTAATTAAAAGTTAGATTCTCTTTGCAACATTTTATTTTATTTTTCCTAACCCATAATCATAGTCATTTTTGAATATTAAGTCAAATCGCTTAATCATGACTTAATTTACTTGCCTAAGTAATAAGCACGAGCCAGAAATTTTAACTTTTGAGAGGGTATATTGATTTTTTTTTAATGATAACGATCAAAGAGATAATAATTTTATTATTTATAAAGGGATAAAATTTTAATTTTAATATTTTTTTATTTTATATATTAGTTTTATTTGTGAGTATGTGTAAATATACGATGAAATGTATAATAAATACAGATCATTAGATATAATAAGGGATTGCCCCCTCTTCGATATAATAAGGAATTGCTCTTTCTTTCCCTCCATCCATCCATATAATCAATGTTTTCAAAATCGGATCGGATCGGCCAGTTAAATTGGTCCAATTGGGAATCGGAGGTTAGTTTGGTCCGATTAGGCTCAAAAACCGTTTGACTGGTTTAATAGGTCAAATCGATCAACAACTGCCCAAAATCAGTCAAAACAGGCTAAAATCGATTTGACCGATTTTTAATTTTTTTTAATTTTTAATTTTTAATTTTTATAAAGGTTTAAATTTGATATTTTGTTATATTTATATGATTATTTGAATTTTTTATTTTGTTATATATTTTGTATGTAGTTATTTATTTATTTTTATATTTAAAATATATTGCATAACAATTAATCTATTATATTATCATTTTACATAATAAAATAAAAAAATATAATTAATTTTCATTAAATCGATTATCTGACCGGTTGAACCGCTAATTGTAACAAGACTAATTTAATCACTTGTCCGATTATGAAAAATATTGCCTATAACTCCTTCCATCTAAAAATTATAATTATATTATTGTAGTTGATGAGTCAATTTAACTATTTCTCAAAAGTGCAACATAAATAATTTATTTATTTGGTTACAAACTAATTAAAATACCAATTAATAATACTACATATACTACAATTCCAAATTTTAAATTGTCAAAACCATGAATATGATAAAATAATTTAAAAGTTAAATTATTTGAATTCATAATGTAGCAAAAAGTAGTAATAATTATGAGACAAAGGGTATAACTCATTGATGGTGTCTGATTTTAATTCTGGCTCATAATCCATACCTTATTCTAGTATGGATTTGTGTACATGATTTTAGGGTTGAAAAAATTGTCCCAATAGCATTATCTGCCTAATCTAATAATCCCAGTGAGATTGTTTGAGATAATCCATCATCATTACTATTTTTAATAATCCATTATTATGGTCTTTTTTCTGTAACTTGTACTTTTCTAAGAAACAAACAAATCACTAATTGAAGCAAAGTCCATGATGGCATGATTATTGCGTAAAACACGAGGCCCAGTTGCTGACGAGATAAAGCCGCATTAATGGGCCACAAAATCCATTCCCAACGGCCCACTTATTGGTAAATCTCCCTTGGTGGCTCCTCCCATCAGAAGAAATTTGTGCTTTTTGTATAAACTTATTTCCAAGATTGTAATTCTAAAATTATGTATGTATATGTATATCGCAGTTATTTTTATCAGATTAATGTCAAAAAAAAATTACCAGAATAAAATATTTCTATATATTTATTTTTTCTCTGCAACTCAAAAAAAAAAAAAAACAAACTAGATTTAAAGTCAAAATGACAGATTTTTAAAGACTGATATCAGACCCAGTTCTCACACAGTATAGGAAATAAAATGGAAGACCAGACTGGTAAATTCTTGAAATTATTCCCATGAGAGGGGGCAGAAAAAAAAAAAAGAACAGCTCATTTTACAGGCTAAGAGACATATGCAGTAAGGTAATGCCCCTGTTTTAGTCACAAGATGTCATGCAAGAAAGGTCCACTTTTGGACTTTATAATGAGTACAAACAAATTAAACTTTAAACATTTTTTTTGTTCTTTAAAGTTAACAAATATAAAATGAATGTTCAGTGTAGAGAGTTAGAGATAGATACCAAATGGTTAGTGGCAAACAAGAAAAGCATATAGAGAGAGACAGAGATGAAAATTCACATGCTTTTCATAGTACCTCTCCGTTTCCATTACAACCATGAAAGTGTACCACAAAATGCTAATATTCCAATTTCCTATGTATATAGGCATCCCAAAGTTTTACATACCTATGGAAATATACTAACTTATAATTCCAGTAGTGTCAGAAATATGCTGTGGCACAATGATGATAAATTGGACAGTTGAACTTCACATTCAAGATAATGGGCATCCATCAATCATCAGAAAATGCATAAACAAATGATTGAGAGAAGGATTTTTTCTTTTTTCCCAAATTGAATTATTCCCTGTTGTTTTCAGAAAATATTCTTGAAGTTGTAGTTGGAGGGCTGGCTTTCTTTATAGTTACTGCCAGGAAGCATAGATTCTATTTCTATGCTGTAATTCTAGAGCCCTCCAACCTGAACGGTTCAGGGAAATTATGGAATGAATGTGTTAAACTCTACGAATTTTTTTCTTTTTTTTTTTTCTCTCTTTTTGCTGGTTTGATTCTCTTTCTCTTTGCTGATGAAAAGATTGCCTGCTTTTTGTCCTTGTCTTTACCTCTCCTTTTCATGGATGCCCCCCCTCTCTCCCTTTCTTTCTTTTTGAGTTTCTAGGCAATGTGCAGCTGGTTCACACATACATGTTTTATTCCATTTCCAACCTACCCTTTTGAGTATAAATAGGGGAGTCCCAGGTTCAGTTGTCTTCATTGCATATAAGTTTTTAAAGTTTCATTTTTTACCATACACTATTAAGGGATTCTTTCTTGGGAATTCAAAGGTGCAGTTCCATCTCCTGTGGCCAAAATGAGCTATTCAAATTCATCAATGGGCTCTGGTTAGTTGCAAAAATCCTTCTTTTTTGAGCTTTTTTTAACCCCTTCTTTGCATTATGTTGAAGAAATGTCTGCTTACTGTAAAGACTCTCAAGTGTTTGTGGCCAATTTTGCTTTTAATGAGTGAAATTACTCATTTTGAACTGTTTACTATGGAGTAGAAGAAAAAGTAGTGTATTTTAGTTCTCTGTTTATCTTTTTTTTTTTTTTTAAAGATGTCTTCAATTCTTTCAAGTAGAATACTGACTTCTTTGTACAAATTCTCAGGGAGTAGAACAGCTAGAAGAACATTTGAATTTGGGAGGACATATGTAGTTAAGCCTAAAGGGAAACACCAGGCTACAATAGTTTGGCTGCATGGCCTTGGTGACAATGGCTCCAGGTATGATCTCTCTTGCTTTTTCCTGATGATAAAGGGTACCATAGTCTATTTAATTTAATCGAATTGAGATATCACAAACCATCATTTTGAGCTCTTCCTTTTTGCAAAAGACACCATTTGAAAACTCAACTCAATTTGGAGGCTATGCTAAAATTTCTTAACTATATAGATTTGCCAAGCTTTGTTTTGAGTTAAAATATGGTACAATTTTGGTTAAAGAAACTGCTTCTTAGGTTGATCAGTTCTGTAGGAAATTGAAGGTTAAAGGTTATATTCATTATCATCAATCTTAGGTCATAAATAGTATACAATCTTAAATTAGTATGAGAATGTTGATTTTTATGCTGTCTTGAACGATTTACAGCAACAAAATCGTCTAGATATTTCTTATTCTTTGGTAATAGTATATACTTTATGAGAAAGTGGTTGTATATGAGTGGACTTTATATCACTAAAGGGAGAGAAAAAGTTCATCATCTGAACAGAATGTCAATGGCTAGACATGTTCTGTTTACAAACTCATCCTATGAGGAACACTTTAGTTGAGAATATTCTTACAGTAATTCAGTTGATGGGAAAAAGCGGTGGCTCTGCAAAATTTGAAAGAACTTGAACTTTTTACCTTTATTTTGATTAAGCTGCTGAGCAAAAATAGCAGCTCCTAGAACTGTATAGCATTTATAATTATCTTTATGCTTTATATCTTTTGTCTTATCTGATTCTTAGCTTAGTAAGAAATCTTGAAGCAAAAGGTATATATGCTTCATCCTCTTTATGTTTCTATTCACTTTTAATTCTGTAACACACTAAACAAGCAAAAGAAAATTTTCTTTTAAGAAAAAATAATAATAACTTTTGCACAATTAGGCAATACACAAATTTTTCTCGATATGTCAAATGTATCTTTGCTTAACTGGTAAACTTTAACTTCACTTTCTAGGCCTTGTTTTTTTTATTTCTTCTCTTTTGTGACTCAAGTCGGTCATATCACAGTAGTTCAATATGGAAGAGAGTTTATCTTCGTAAATTGGTGTCATGGCAATTACCTCCTTCAGAAGATAATGCTGACTCCTCTGAAATACTTATATGCACATTTTGATCTTTATTTATTAAACTGATGATAAAATGAAGCATTTGTACGTATAGAATGCCTGCTTTTATGCATAAAATTAGCATTATTCTTTAACATAAAAGATAAGAGTAAAAATAGAATTGTCGCTCATTTTCTTCTGTATTCTTTCTGCAGTTGGTCACAACTTTTGGAGAGTCTCCCCCTTCCAAATGTAAGGATTATTTATCTAGATATATTTCTCTCTATTCTATTGGGAATATGTTTGTAGTATAGTTGCTACAATTAAGCAGCATGCCTTATCAGCAAAATTTTGTTCTTAATCTTAAGCCTCTTCAATGTTGCATTGAACTTTATCATGCAGATAAAATGGATATGCCCTACTGCTCCTACTCGCCCCGTGGCTATACTTGGTGGATTTCCTTGCACTGCTTGTAAGTAAATTTAAAAGATACTCAATTTCAGCGGCATATACAGCAGTAATTTGAAGCAACTCATGTTCATTGTGTGATTTTATATCAGGGTTTGATGTCGGAGAGCTTTCTGAAGATTGTCCAGATGATTTTGAAGGTTTAGATGCCTCAGCAGCTCATATTGCTAATTTGTTGTCTACAGAGCCTGTTGACAGTAAGATTCTTTATTGTTAAACTATTATGTATGACTTGTCATTATAAAAAGCTTATATGAACTTTAAATAATAAAGCTTCTTTTCTACTTAAAAGTTAAGATTCTTGTTCTTTTCTTAATTGTATTTCTTAAGTTCAACTTAGCATCAGTGAGAAAGCTTTCTTTGGCATGCTTCTATAGCATCAGTATATGTACTCTTCCAAAAGGTTTTCCCTTTTCGATATTGCACAATTTTTTTTGAATTTCTTGGTGGAATTTACAGCATCATATTTGTTAATATACCAAAACCGAAATTTTGCTCTTTTGGGGCATGATATCAATCAATTTCCAGTTTCAGAAAAAACTAAAAGAAATCAATGAATTGAATATGGTTACTAGAATTACCAATTTGCTTTGTCTGTTGCAGTTAAACTTGGTATTGGAGGCTTCAGCATGGGCGCTGCAACTGCCCTCTATTCTGCAACTTGCTTTGCCCAGGGAAAATACGGAAATGGCTACCCTTACCCTGTTAACCTGAGGGCCATTGTTGGTCTAAGTGGTTGGCTTCCTGGTGCTAGGTGTGCTTCCTCTTTATGGCTTCTCAAATTAATTCTCCCCCCCCCCCCCCCCCCCCAACACACACACACAATCAAATGTTGCAAAACTATACTACAACATAGTACTGGAACATTCTCTTGGACATTTCTCAATTCAAGTATTTATATTACACTCAGAGAATGTGTTTTACCTAGTCTATATAACAACTTTGTTTCAAGAAGTAGGTGAATTTATGAAAGCTTGTTTCTTCTTAACCTAGTCAGATAGGACTTAGTGTCGTAGAGTTTTGTAATTCTCTTGATTAATATTTGACCCTTTGTTATTGCAGAAGTGTGAGAAACAAGATTGAAGGATCACATGAGGCTGCAAGACGGGCTGCATCTCTGCCAATTTTGCTCTCTCACGGACTCTGTATGCATCATACTTCAGTAAAATGTTAAAGCCTTTGTAACTTTTTTATCCAATGCCAAAAAGGTCAAAAGTTTTTTCAGTTCTATTTTCAACCATTGAATCTTAAAAACATGTATTCAAATTGTTTCACATGAACTTATAGCTACCTGGCTGCCTTTGTAAAAAAAAAAAGCGGCACAAAATTTTTATATGCTCCCCTCAATCGATGGTCGATACAAATACTTATCAGTCTAATAAGTGTTTTGGTCCATGATTTGCATAGGCATATTGACCTCATTAGTTTCTTTGACAGGTGATGAAGTGGTTCCTCACAAACATGGAGAGAGGTCCTACCATGCCTTGAGCCTAGCTGGTTTCCGAAATCTAGCATTTAAAACCTATGAAGGGTATCTAAACATTTCTTTTTAATCTAAACTAAACTGTGTCATAAGTGTTATGAGTGATTTATTTAAATTGCTTTGTGCTCGTTCTTTAGGATCGGTCACTATACTGTGCCTAAGGAGATGGATGAGGTCTGCAATTGGTTAAACTCAAGGCTGGGGTTTTAGGATTCGTGATCACGGCTCTGATTAAAGGACAGGGGAGCAATAACAAAAGGGCAAGAGCGTAGACTTGTAGTTGCAAGCATTGGATTGAAGAGTTACAGAAATTAGTACAGTTTTGACTACTTGTTCACAGTAAAATAAAGTTTTTCAAGTATTACTTCACCTGTAAAAGGGAATTTGTTCTGTAAGATTCCTGTGAGTATTTTGGTGTTCATGATAGTATGTTTTAATCAATGTATAAGGCAGTGGCGTGTCTTTCTTCTTTTTTGGGATGTCCATTCTTTGTTTGTTGTAAGTGTTGCTGAATGATTATACATATAGCTAGTTTGATTTTGATTTGCATCTGTCCATGACAATAGATGATCTTGATTTCAGGTCCATTTATCTAAGATTGTGCAATGACATTCAGATGTCAAATAAATTACTTCCAAAATGTGAATTTGATCGGTTTTAGATGCTGCACCCATCCAACGTACATATCACTATATATTTACACATATTTACATACTTATACATGTTCATATATTTATACATATACACACACATATACGTATGATGCATGGATATACATACATATATAAAATTGGTACCAACTAAACTCTCTTCTCTCTATTATACAAAATTAATCTAGCAAACAAAACCATAAACCCTTTCTCTATAATCTCACAAATTGTAGATTTTAATAGGACTAAAATTTGGACTTTTTCTAAGATTGTAATTGCATATACCAGTTATATATGAATTTAGTAAATTATTCTACACATAATTTGTTAACCAACTATATAAACTTTACTATGTTGTTGCTACCTTGTTTGGATGATTAAATCTTGCTTAGTGTAAACAATTTAAGAAAGCGCTATTACTGAATGCAGTCACTCTTAAAATAACGCTTTTCCGTAGTCTTCGAACACTTCGGTTAGGGTTTAGGCATAACAAAACATAAACCCTTTCACCGCCAAAATCCTAATTAGGGTTTCTTCTCGCACACAGAGAATTCACCATGAATTACAGGTTCCAAAATCTGCTAGGCGCGCCGTACCGCGGCGGAAACGCCGTCGTAGTGAACAACACTCTACTAATCTCACCGGTTGGGAATCGAGTCTCCGTCACGGACCTCCTAAAATCCGAAACCTCAACACTACCCTGCCAAGCCTCCACCAATCTACGCCGTATCGCAGCCTCACCCGACGGGGTATTTCTCCTCACTGCTGACGAGAACAATCGCTGTCTATTTATAAACCTCCCCCGCCGCGCCGTTCTACACCGCCTCTCCTTCAAGCATCCCGTCGCTGACGCGAAATTCAGCCCTGACGGTCGATTCATCGCCGTTGCTGCTGGGAAGCTCCTCCAGATATGGCGTTCCCCGGGATTTAGAAAAGAATTCTTCCCCTTCGAGTTGATTAAGACCTTCGCCGATTGTAATGATCGCATTACATCGCTGGATTGGAGCCCTAACTCGGATTATTTAGTTGCCGGGTCGAAAGATTTGACCGCGAGGCTTTTTTACTTGAATAAAGCGAAGAGGAAGAATAGTTACGGTAAGCCGTTTTTATTTTTGGGTCATAGAGATGTGATTCTGGGAGTATTTTTCGGGGTTGATAAGAAGACTAATGGTGTTACAAAGGTTTACACTTTATCTCGTGATGGCGCAATTTTTAGCTGGGGGTATAATGGCAGTGATGGTAAATTTGAGGAAATGGGGGGAGATATTTCAGAGCCAGATTCTCCAGGGACTCCGGAGCAGAGGCAGGGGCAGAATGGGGAAGATGGAAATGAGGTTAATTTGAAGAAAAGAAAGGATTTTGATGCTAAAAATGACGAATTGGATGAAGAGAATGGGCTTTTATTGCATAAGATGAAATGGGAATTGTTGAAAAAGAATTTTTTCATGCAAGCACCGGCGAAGTTAACAGCATGCGATTATCATAAGGGGCTTGATATGGTGGTGGTAGGATTCTCCAATGGGGTGTTTGCACTCTATCAGATGCCTGATTTCGTGTGCATTCACTTGTTATCAATTTCGCGAGAGAAAATCACTGCGGCTGTATTTAATGATCTCGGGAATTGGTTAACATTTGGCTGCGCAAAGCTTGGGCAGTTGCTTGTGTGGGAGTGGAAATCGGAGAGTTATATACTGAAGCAGCAGGGCCATTATTTTGATGTGAACTGCCTTGCTTATTCGCCAGATTCACAGCTGTTGGCTACAGGAGCAGATGATAACAAAATCAAGGTAAGTGAAAAGTCCAGTGCTTGGTTAGGAATTGCACTAGGTTTTGCATTTTGATGCAACTTGAATAATAATACAATCAATTGGTATAGTCATAACTAATAACTGTTATTCTTGGTCTAAATGGATGCCAAGATACACAAAAAAATAGTACTGGTGCTGCCAAATACTTTCAATGCAATTAGGTGTCCTTTTTAAGGTTCACATCTGCCTACATCCATTTCCATTTTTCCAAGAGGCAATAAGCTAAAAGTTAGAATTTTACTGCTTGTCTTCACAGGTTTGGACTGTCTCTTCAGGCTTCTGCTTTGTAACATTCGCTGAGCATACAAATGCTGTTACCACACTGCATTTCATGGCTAGCAACCATTGTCTCCTGAGTGCATCTCTGGATGGGACTGTTCGTGCATGGGATTTGTTCCGCTATCGAAACTTTAGAACCTTTGTGACCCCTACACCAAAGCAATTTGTTTCTTTAGCCTCAGATCAGAGTGGTGAAGTGATTTGTGCTGGAACTCTTGATTCATTTGAGGTGTTGATATTTGCTATTTACAAATCTGACATTTTCAATGATATTGCTCTATGATTTTTACTGAGGCAACATTCAATGAATGCCTGTAGATATTTGTTTGGTCAATGAAGACAGGGCGGTTATTGGATGTTCTCAGCGGCCATGAGGGTCCTGTTCATGGATTAATGTTTTCTCCCACTAATGTAAGCTTCTTTGGGTTACATGTCCTATCTCTAAGACATCACTTTTGTCATTACTCTGTTAAGATCACTATTTACACATCTTGATGATGTGGATAAATAATGTCTCATCGATTGCATTTCACGCCTTTGACCTTAAAATTCTCACTGATCTACTTCTTAATCAATAATAACAGTTTCCTGCTTACCTTGCAGGCTATCTTGGCTTCCTCTTCTTGGGACAAAACTGTGCGCTTGTGGGACATTTTTGAAGGAAGAGGTGGTGTTGAAAAATTTGATCATACACATGATGTCCTTACACTTGTTTACCGCCCAGATGGTAAACAGCTAGCTTGTAGCACACTAGATGGGCAAATTCATTTTTGGGATCCACTACAAGGCTTGGAAATATTCACAATTGATGGCCGTAGAGACATTGCTGGTGGCCGTCTCATGACTGATCGCAGGTCGGCTGCTAACTCCGCTGCTGGAAAGTGCTTCACAACCTTGTGTTATTCTGCTGACGGTAGCTACATTTTAGCTGGGGGAAGGAGTAAATACATTTGTATGTATGATGTTGCTGATCAGGTTAGTCCAACCTAACTTTGTATTCTCTACTCAAGCTCCTTTTGTAAAACTATTGATTTGTCCATGAGTTTTCATTATGTTTGTATACAAAATCTTTTATCGTAAATTGATCAACCAAAACTGCTTTTAAAAAAAACTTGGAGTTAAAGCTCCTCTGTCACTAATTTTACTATCAACAATGCGACTTCGGTTGGCTGGTTTTCTATCTCATTCTTAGAGAGCAAGTTGAGACATCTGAAGAATCATTCCACATACCTATACTGTTAGTTATTTCTACATCTCAAATTATAATGTTGAATTCTTCTGTAGATGTTTTGCTTATTGTTCCTTCCTAATGGGCCTGAGAATTTTCACGTGACAAGAGAAGCGTAGTCTGCCACCTACCTTTTTTTGCAATGTATGGTCTATATTGATCTGTGCCTTGTCACTGAAATAATTTTGTAAAACGTATCAGGTACTGCTGCGGAGATTCCAAATAACCCACAATCTATCATTAGATGGGGTTCTGGATTTCTTAAACTCAAAGAATATGACTGAAGCAGGACCGTTGGATTTGATAGATGATCATAACAGCGACACAGAGGAAGGTGTGGATAAGCAAACACAAAATAAGTTGGCATATGATTTGCCAGGATCAATGCCCAACCATGGAAGGCCTATTATTCGAACAAGGTGCTTGAGAATTGCACCAACTGGCCGAAGTTGGGCAGCTGCAACTACAGAAGGGGTATTGTTATATTCTATGGATGAGTCCTTTATATTTGACCCCACTGATCTGGACATTGATGTTACACCAGAGGTGAGCGTTACAAATGTTCTAGCTATAAGTTTCTTTAGATCTTTGGCCATTTTTCACTCATATTTATTTTGCATGAAATGTAAATTAATAGCAAGGAACTCTATAATTTTGTACAGCTTCATTCTCAATAATTTGTGCAAGCATAACTCTCATTTGTCTGATCAATTCTTCATTTATTTATTGAGTAGGCAGTTGATGCAGCTCTAAAAGATGATCAACCAAAAAGAGCTTTAATCCTCAGTCTTCGTATGAATGAAGATAACCTGATAAAGAAGTGTATTGTCGCTGTCACTCCTTCAGATATACCAGCTGTCGCTTCATCAGTCCCCTTCAGATATTTGCAGAGATTAGTGGAGGCACTTGCAGATCTTCTGGAGAAGTGTCCGCATTTGGAGTTCATTCTGCGATGGTGCCAGGTTATACTAAACTACAATTATTGTCACATGTATTATCTTCATATTAGATGTGATTGTCGCATGTATTATCTTCATATTGGATGTGTCAGCAGTTTGTATTCCTGGACTGGTTTTGCTTTAATTTTGATTTGCCTTTTGCTTGTCAGGAACTCTGCAAAGCCCATGGCCAGTCTATTCAGCAGAATTCCAGAAATCTGCTTCCTGCTCTGAAATCCTTGCAAAAGGCAATTACTAGGTTACATCAAGATTTGGCTGAAACCTGTTCTTCCAATGAGTATATGCTTCGATATCTATGCTCTACGAGCAACAAGAGATAGTAGCCATCATTATGATCTCAAATTCACACTTTGGTAAGAATTTTTTGTAAAGTTTGGTTACATAGGTTTCATCATTGAATTTCCAGTTCTGATTTACTTGTATGTGGTCTTTATCAGTTTCTGAGTTTATTTGTTATTGATTGTGATTTCCTCATGTGCTATTCAGCTGTGTTGAGATAAACAAAACTTTCTAATCCTAGGTGAAAGTTGATTTTACCAAGTGCTCTGCCTCCTGCATGAACTTCGAATTTTGAACCCAAAGTTATTATTTGTTCTTTACTAGGTGATTACGTTTTGGTTTTTAGCAGCTAATTGAAAGTGCTCGTTTTTCTTAACATCTTTTGATATTTCTCTTAAAACATAGCCAGATGGGTTGTTTATTTGGGTAAGGTTGGGTCAAGTGTTGTAG
Organism: Paulownia fortunei; assembly: GCA_019321725.1. Classification (NCBI taxonomy): domain Eukaryota; kingdom Viridiplantae; phylum Streptophyta; class Magnoliopsida; order Lamiales; family Paulowniaceae; genus Paulownia; species Paulownia fortunei. The sequence continues at coordinate 20,990,971 of CM033112.1, read as the reverse complement.
TAGACTGCTTGTTCAGTCAATAAAATTCTGATAATTGCTTAATTTGATATTCTGTGTTTTTATTGGCATTCTTCAAACTTGGACTTGTAAATTTCATGAGACGGAGGTAGTACTTCTGAACAACATATTTCTGCTTGGCTTACGTATCGTGTGATATGTGCTTGAGCTTCATTACAGCCATGTGGTTACCTTCATGAAGCGCAGGTGGTGTTCAAATTGTAGAGTTGAAAAACAAACATATGTAGCTTGTCTATGATCTAGATAATGTAATCAAAATTAAGACTGGAAATCCAAATGACTTCAGTTTGCAATATTTTGAGTTGTATTGACGATGGATTATGAAAACAAAAATTCAAGGTTGATAAAGGACTATGAAATAGCACTCAATACTGAAGAAATTATGTAGTATATACATGTGAGAATGTCATCACATCTAAGCATATAGTCGATTGGTGTATGCCTTGGAAAGTCATTGTTGAAACCATGATAGAATGAAAATTCAAAGAAATATCAACCACGTTGATCTTTGGAGCTTATGGGATCCACTGCTACTGGGCGACCTAACAATTATTTATTTATATTTAAAAAAAAAAAGTGAGGAAGCAAAGTGCTTTAAGAAATCAAGTATACAGCATAGGTCATAATCAATATACATCAAACAACGTGTAATTATCTAGGCTAAAGTCTAATCTTTGGAAAACCTTGGATTGTGAAGTAACTACAACTACATCCTATGACATCTATGAGCCGTTTGTTATACATAGATTCTATTGTGTCTAATTCTCTTCTACATAGTATCTTCTTTGTTTCTGGAAATAAAGGGTTTTTGGTTCTCATGCTCGTCCGCAAACTCTTCATATGAGAGTTATGCCCGAGAAGGATCTGCACTAGAATGGACCCAAAGACCTTTCTTATGAGACTAATTGAGGCCCGGATACATCAAAACCTGTTCTGAGTTTACAAACATCTTTTATGTGTAGAATTTTGTATGGTGCAGTAATTTAACTTCACAGTCACTTTATCAGTTATCTAAACTTTTTGGGGCTTACACCACATTTATTCATGATTTCAGGTTTTCAATATGCACAGTTCACTTTCTGTTTCATTGAAACTAGAGTTGGAGAGCGTAGTCAACCAACTCTTTTATAATTATATGATTTGTCGATGATTTGATATATTATCTTCCTTGTCGTGGATCTTCATCATCTTAATTTTGTACGGCTTTGCAATTTAGGGTTTCTGAACATAATAGATGAGAAATTCTTGATGGCAATTAATTTGTTGCTCTTTTTTCTCTTTTCACAGGGATTCTACTGATTATCAGGACGATGGGCTTTAAACGAGATCATCTGATTGCTAGAGCACATGTAGCCTGTACTGGATGAGACCTGACTACTAAGAAGCAACAGGAGCATAGCTTTTGTTTCATGACAATTTGAAATTTAGAAATTTGGGTACAATTGGGGTTTTAACAACCTCCTACATCTTCAGCGGCTGTAGAAAAAGGTCGTGAGCATTTTTGACTGGCAAAAGAGATGGATTCATAACATGAATGTATATTTTTTGAAGTTATTCAACACGTTAATGAATCATTGGTACATGTAGAAGGCTTTTCTATTGACAAGGTTTAACCCAAATGAGGCTTTCTTTTTTGAATCTCTTCTTATGATATTTATATTTAAATATAGTTTGTTGCATCTTGTACTTTTAATTGGAGTCGTAATGTTTTATCATCTTCAAATTACCTTGCATCTCTGATGATTGTGCAATGCAAAACTTGTAGAATGGACCAACTCAAAAAGGAAGTAGGGGGAGGTGCTACCTCAGTGTAAATACATTGAGAGCAATATCTATCGTTGTCCCAGTGTGTGCACTCGGTGTATTGTACATTGAAACAGTTGGGGGAAACGGTAAGTCTTTTAATGATGCCTATTTCTACTCATGGTTTATCTGCAAGCTCTTTTAATTTCTCCTTAAAACTCACCAGTCCACTATGTGAGCAAGAAGTAACGTAAAAGTAGTTTCAAATTACTGCATAATAAAAGGAAGGGGAAGAAAAAAGGAAAGAAACCAACCTGATGCATATTAAGAATGATATCCAAGTAATATGAGGGAAAGTAGGCCAATGGGGTGTGTGCGTGTAGCAATTGATACCGGGACTGCAATTGATAAGTATACGTAACATATAAAATAATGTTATTAACATATTTGTGTATATTAAGTATATAAAATAATATTATTAATATATTCATATATAAAATAACATCATTAATATGATATATAAACTTGATATGATATTACAATTGAAGTTAGGCAGCTATCTATATATATATATACGTATTAAGTTTATATATCTATATATAAATATATCATATGAATATATAAACTTTATATGTGCTGCTCCAGGTGTTCCGAGTATACAATTGAAGAATATATATATATATATATATATTTATATAATATGATATATAAACTTGATATGATATTACAATTGAAGTTAGGCAGCTATCTAATCCTGAGACCCAATTCACTGCATGGCCAGATTAAGGAAGAAAAAATACCCAACCATATGTACATCATCATCGCAAATGCAACAGTTTTTGTTGATAAGACCGCGGTTCTGGAAATTGACTACCAAAATTCAAACTAGAAATGACATCAACCAATATTTGTGTCCCGAGTAAATTCTGAATAATACACAGGTAGCACTCAAATCTGCGCACACAAACAAACTAGATACGGATGAAACGAAGATCAAATCTAAATGCAACTTCAGCTACATATTGCCTGAGATTAAGCTCCAAAACCACAGAAAGAATTCCCCAAGTGACTGTTTGGTATTGTTTTAAGTGATTCTGGGGGAAATGGGAGCACAAACAAGATATTCAAAGCACATACATATTCACCAACCCAACATTTCATTCAACAGTTGGGACTAACATTATTGAAATACACCGAACAAAACTCCCCACCCTGATAACAAAAATCAAGGGAAAGGGAATTTCTTCTTTTCTTAAGGATAAAACAAAGCCATAAACAAAGAGCAATACAGCCACCAAAAACAAAGGTACAAAAGACCCCCCTTTTTTTTTTTTACCCTCAACTAATCGCCCCTTTTCCCATGGGGGTCTTTCTCATCAACATCAGCCATGCCAAAGGTATTCTTCACCGCGTCCGCCGCACCTTGCGCCATGCCCTTCACTTGTTCCCCGGTTTTCTGGAGGATTCCGCCGGTATTCTCTTTCCCTGCCTGGGAGGTCTCCTTACCGGACTCCGCCATTTGGGACGCCTTCTCCTTGGTGGCCTGAGCTGCCCCCGACGCCTTCTCCTTCGCGGCCTCAGTAGTTTCAGAAGCCTTCTCCTTGGCGGCGCCCAGGTAGCTCACAGTTTGGTCTTTGGCTTCTTGGGTGCGGCCCTGTGCAGAGTCAGCGGCTTCCGAAGCCTTGTCTTTGGCTCCCTGAGCCTTGTCCTTCATTGTGTCCATTGCTTGCCCTGTTTTCTCCTGGAAATAATTGTACAAGCCAACATATATTTAAAACTCCATTTCTACTCAAAAAATATAGTCGATCAAAATTTGCAGCGTTTTTAAGCCTGTAACTCTGTTACTACGACAGCCCAATAAATTTCAAGAACACAAATAAATGGAACATTATACACACATTAATTGTGTGTGTGTGTGTGTGTTACCTGAGCATGGCCCTTGGCTTCACCAGCTTTGTAGCTTTGCTCGCGGGACGACATTTTCCAATTGAGCTAAGTAAACTTAATTGATTTCTAAGCTAATGAATTGAAGTGGGATCGAAATACCTTTTCTTCCAAAGACTTAAAGAGCTGATGAGTCGGTGGAAGGGGGTTCTTGCATGGGGTTTATATAGACATTGAAGGGGATCAATGGGAGCTGCCACGTGTCCAGTTTTCCGACGCGTGTAAGGTGTACGTGCCATTCAGCAGTGAGCTTGGGTGAGAATTTCAATTTATTAAACTAGCTAGTTGGGGATCAGATCAATGCCGACGCCCTCAAGATATTTATGAACACTAATTATAGGTTCTCCTTCATTTGGTGATCATTTGGTGAAATTGAGTAGGGCCACCTAAAATTACTTGTCTTTTACTTTTCTTTTTCAATTTTTTTCCCTAAAATCTTCTGTTCTATTTGCCGAAAAAAATAATAATTCTAGTTTGACTTAGTACCTGATATATGTAATTTTGTAATGGGGGTATAACGACAATTTTTTTAAGTTAATTTATAAAATGGAATATGAGACTTAGTACAAAAAATAAAAAATAAAAAACAGTGAAAAATATGGAAACAAAAAATAGCTGAATGGACAAGCAGTGTGGTGGATAAATTTGATGCAGTTAGGATATGAAAATGCATAAAATACTTTATATAACTAATTGAAAAAAGAAATGCTAGAACTAATGTAAATATATATATATATATATATATATATATATTAACAGATAAATGTAATATCTGGGAATAGTGACCCATTTATTGCTAAGTTTCCCCCCATCATACCCCAAGTTCTATTTTTTCCACTAAATGATCAAGCATGTAAATATAATTGGTTACCATATAAATAATATTTTCAGAGAAAAAGAAGTATTCAAAATACAAAATAAAATAAAGGGGGCATGAAGATCTGCAAGATTTAGCAGCATAAGGAACAGTAAATAGAAGCAGATCATAATACATACATGTACATAATTACACACCCACACACACACACACACCACACACACACACACACACACACACACACACACACACACACATATATATATATATATATAATATGCTTTCTTATGATCAAAGTTCAGTTGGGACTAAGATCCTCGTCTGCTTCGACCACCACTGGCATTTTTCAGATGGCTTAAGTCGGCAGGATACAAGTCTCTGTGAGCAGAAAAGGCACCACTTCGAAGCCTTTGAGATGGAGAACGTGGAGAGGAATTTGATGGACTTCCTCTTGAAAGCGCTGATTCCAAAGTCTTGGCTTCTTCAGCAAGCAGTTTTAACTGTTTCAATAAAAGCCAGATATAATGTGGAGCAACAAGCTAGAGAAGGTGAGCAAATGAAATGATCAAACAGCATTTGAATGTTTGCACGTCCGCTCTTAAGATGAGTCTATTTATTTTACTGATCATGCTTAAAGCCGAAAGAAAATAAAAAACACCAGGAAAAAATAAATAAATAAAAAAAATTTATGGGGGACTTGTTAAAAGAAAAAAGAAAGGAAAAATTGATATATATTTGCAGAAGTCATCGAAGGAAAAGATCAAAAAATTTCAATCCTGCCAAAGGTATCAGCTCCTCAGCAAAATGTTTAAGCTTATATCTGAAACATAAGTATTGCCTAAGTCTGGCTCGAGGAGCAAGCCCTATAGATAAAACTCAGCAGATGGGCAAGGGCAAGGGCAAGGATTTCTTTCAACATGGGTGGATAAAGTATAGAGGGAATTTAAAACGGCAGGCTGGGAATTAGAGCAGAGTCAAGAAGTATCCTACTCTTGTTTTCCTCAAACAAGTAGTCCTCTGGACCAGGTCTGCAACAATGAATAGCCCGATATCGAAGTAAGGCAAAAATAGAATTTTCCCCTACTTCTAAACATAAAGAGCTACAAATATTCATTCATGTATGGTACAATAAAAAATAAATGAATCAACCAAGTTCACTCACACGAGAGTGGAATAAAAATCGACAATCAACTTCCTACTTTTGATGGCATGCCCTGAAACTTTAGGCCACACCCATTTTTATCACTTTTTTTGGAGTTAATCTGCTCCTGGATACCTTAGTAAGGCCAGGAATAGGGACTGTTCCCTACTATGAGAATATGTGAATATTTAACATGCACTGCATGAAAATTATTGGCTGAGACCGGGCGGGCATATCTTTCTAAAGGAGTGTATATATAACACTCACTGCATGAAAATTCTTGAATTTCGGGAAAAAAAAAACAAAAAAAAAACAGATAAAAAATTTCCTTCTTACTTTGTGCATTATGCCCTTTCCCAGTGGCAAAAATCAGAAAAAGAAAGAACACAATATATATAAACTACATAAATTGACCCATCACCTGAATTTCATTTTCTCTCAAGCAATCTTGAAGAGCACTCATGGCAGGACTCAAGCTGCAATGGAGTAACATACGAAATTTCACCAAAACAGCAAGCTAAAGCTGCAAAAGAACAAGATTGTATTGCTTCTTACCAATATTCAATCATTTTGCACATGGAAGCCTGATATGTTGATGTGTGATGAATAAAAGAAAGAGGGTGAACTTTACCATCCCTACTGAATATGCATCAAATAGTGTGGTTAATAAACCAATATGAAATGCTGACAGTAAAAAATATAATGGCAGTATGCCAGCATATCACCTTGTATTTTGTATCATTGCTTGGTTATATGCAGTCCTCTCCTCTTCATATAGTACATGTTGAAGATTTGTAAATGAAGACAGAGGAGCATCAAGACTGAGAAGGGATGACGTAGGCACAACATGAAGAGGGATTTCCTTCCTGACAAATTCTGCCCCACTGCCAGCAAACAAAAGCCCTTTGAACAATTATGCAGAGAAACACATTAAATGCCAATTGCAAATATGGTGAAACAAAGAACCCCTCTTAAATCATAATGTGGCTTGCATGCAGATGGAATAGAACTGAATGCAGTGAGCAAAAAGATATAATAAAGAAAATGAAGCTTTAGATGAAATATGATACCAAGAAGAGAACATCAGTCTAGGCCTCACTAAAAAATTCACCAAACCAATAGCATCATTCATGCTAAAGAGAAGATAAAAACCATATTCATATGCACATAAGATATCTCAAGTTTGAATTGAAAGGCAACAGAAGAAAGAGACAATCACAAACGCTATAGTGTTTTCTCTCCAATAGCGGTGATGTGGAGAAGAAAGACAAAAAACACAGAACATTTACTAGAAGTTTCTTTAGAACTGCCAGAACTCCTTAATAACTAGGTAAAAGAAGGACACTGCATCGTCGATGAAAGACTACTTTGATTACGCTTAAACTATTTAGACTGGCTTAAATATCATTCTATGTCATGAATAATCAAGGCTTGCAATCCCTAGATCAGTCCAGTTAAAGAATCTTGATAACCTTCCAATTCTTTGCATGTACTAACCCTTCCTAAATCACATAGCAGTTCAAGCCACTCTGAGTCTTATGCTAATTTTTCAATGTCAAGGCAAAGGAATGGTATAGTTTGCAAGGCTAGCCTAGCCAGGAGAATAGCAATGTTTGTTTCATCCCACAGCTCGCCCACATCAAACTCAAACTCTTAAGACAAACAGAATTTAACCATCTAAGTAACAACTATATGATCTAAATCATTAATAGTCTTCGCACCAATGTCTTTTCTTTTCTGGGATGCCTTGAATGGTATTCATTTTCCTTAAACAAGACGATCTTCATTTTCCTCAAACAAGGTCATCATCAAAAGGTTCTTTACTTATCTATTCTCAATAAAATAACATTATCATGTCAGACTCAGGTCGGAAACAACAATGCAATGAAGTGATGGGGTACATACTCATTTTACCTCATCTCCATATTTGACAGATGCATTGCCTCTTGCATACCTTCTGACATATCCATGGGATCCAAATCATGAATTGCATTATTCGAACTGTTGGCATGGTAATTATTTCCCATTCTGGCTTCAGCATTAGCAAAAAAGACCCCCAAGCGTGGCGATTTTCCCCCACCCTAGCCAATCAGATGCAATTAACACACATCAGCATTAGTAAAAACAATTGCATCCATTGATGAAAAGGAAGCATTCTCATTATGCGTATTTATGTGCAACAGTCCAACAGTAGCGGAAGGTTAAGGAAACTGATCAAGAACCATCATCACAAAAGTTAAACTGATTTTACCTTTCAGGACAACTAAAACACTGGTTAATGTAGACTAATAGCCATCACAGACTTGGTAAACATGGGAGCTGCAGGAAAAGCTCAAGGAAGGGGGAAGATAGCCTTTTCCAGAAACTAGAGAAGAATGCTTTTAAAGAAAAACTCATTTTGATTCAGGCATACCTTAGAAGCTACTGCAATGGCTTTCGAATCACCAGTGTCTTGTTCCACACTTTCTCCTTTGGAAGAGCCAAACACAGGAAAGGTATTGTCTGAGGAACTTAGAGATGATTCAATATCTATAACAGAACCTTTGTGTACTGGGGAAAGAGAAACAGGTCTTGCCATGTGATTCTGCTTCCCATCCAAAGACTGAAAGGCTATGACTTGAATCCGTCCAACCTACAATGATTAAATGAACTTGGAAAAAGTAAGTTGACAAAGTCAATTTCTCATGGACGATATTAATACTAACCTTTTGAGCATCTTCACTAAAACAAGAAAATATCAACCCAATAAACCCAGGATCCAATAGCTGATACATTGCCTGAGTCCGCACATCTGCAGAAATCCCACAAGAGGCACATCGTATTTCAAAAACAGACTAGGGTAAGTATCAACTAATCTCACTAAATATGAATCTTTTATAAAATGATGCAATGTTTTCTAGAATTTTGTAGCCTTATCCGAGATGTTTCTGTTCAGAATAGATGAAAACTTTGGCTTTTGCATCTAAAAGAAAAAGAAAAAACAAACTCTTTTAACAGAAAAAAGTAGAAGTATCTGCAGTATAATCATGTCAGAGGTTAATATCTTCTACATGATAAGCTGAGAACTTTTCTTGAAGTATTCCTTTGCTAAAGCATCATTAAATGCCTACTTTGCACAACTAAATTGGAAATCTAACTTCCAGCCAGGACATAAAATCCGTGATCCATGGAAGAAAAATCGGAGACCAGAATTATACTCTATTGAGAGATATTGGACATTAAATCGGTACAGGACAATGAAAATGGCTTGTGAAAGACAAAGTTCTTTTAATCCCGTTCCCAACTCTGCAAAGGTCTTACAAAAAGGGGAAATTAGCAACTGGTCTGTAGCAGACTACTTGTACGATAAAAATAGATTTGTTGCTTGCCCCTTTCAATGCTACAATATTGTTGGTAATGGCAATCGGTTTGAAAAGGTTACTAATAAAACCTAAATCATAAGCCGGAATCATTCGTATTATTCAAAACTCACCAACATGAGAAGGCAGTACTGTAATGTGAGGATGTGAGTGATACCAGCCAATCACTCTGGTTGTAGTTCCAGTTGCTATTGTCATTCTGTATTATAAAGTTAAATGGACAAATTCAAAGAGAATCATTTTCTATACAAATCATCATCTTACAGTAAAAGTCACAAGCAAGTGCAATTGGATACTTAACTGTAAGAGATTAATAAAATTGTTTATCAAAAAATTTAAACTTCTATATATCGGAAATTTCAGCTTATTAAATTTAATTGTATGAGCACCAAAATTGGAACTAAAATCTTGCTAAACTTTCTACTTACACAACTTGTAAAAGATAATTTTTTTTCAGATTGAACATGCAGCTACCATGTGAGCATACAGCAGCATACAGGATGGAAACTTGCAGTTAATGATGCTCAGGTTTTCATAAAGATTGAAAGCTCAGTGAGATTAAGCATCTCAAAAAGGATATCTCAGCATGAGCAGATGCAGCAGTAAGCTGCTCTGGGTTAGTCTCTACTCTATCCTTCCGTCGATCAGAACGTGGTTGTGGCAGTGCTCCCCATATCAATGCAGTTACATTGCCATTCCTTGAATGCTGAACAGAAACCAAATGTAATTTCCATGCAGGAAAAGACACTCAACAATATATGGGTTCTCTCTGCTCCACCTAATGAACTGAATTTTCCACAAGGATTTGCTATTCCCAGAAAATTCCACAAAAGAACACCAAACTAATATTTTCATCAAGGGGCACAAAAATATGAATGCACCTAACAATTCAGAACTTAGTGTACATAAGGTAAAATTTTACTGTATCTCAAATCAAATTACTGTGACCTAGGTAATATACCCAAAACCCTCAAAAATCTCGGTTAGGTACTTCATCAATTCCTCATCTTTTTACAAAACTCGACTCAAAATTTATACTGAGAATCAACATTTTCCAAGTGCAAATCATATTTAACCAAAATAAAAACTAGATAAAATTTACAGGTTAGCATAAATAAATAATGCCAGTGATAAGTCTATGAAGCAAAAATTTGTGTCCAATTAGGTGAAATTGTACAAATACCAAGAGAGATATGTTCTTTCCATACAAAATCCACTCGGAATAGAATAAAGCCTCAAACTTTGCAAAGCTATATAACCCATATAAACGGAGAAATAGAAAAAGAGTGAAAAAAAAAACTCACTGAACATGAATGTCTTAAAAAAAGCATCTTCATAAAATTTTTTAGGCATATTTAGTATTCAAAACGAGTGAATGTATAAAGCAAGAATTTGAGAACCCATTAAGTGAAACCACCAAAAAAGCCCAAATATACATACACAATCTTTCCACACAAAATTGGAATAGAAAAAAAGAAGCAAAATTTGCAAAGCCGAAATCCATAAATGGCGACATCAAGAAAGAAACACAGAAAATCCATGAACCTGAATATCACCAAGAAGAAGACCCATGATCTCCTCGGTCTCAGTGGACAATGCATGGGTCAGACACGTCAACCACACTTCCTCCGACATCTTCACACTCGTTAGAGACATCCCTTTCTCTCTCTATATATATGGATATCTATATCTATCAATTCTTCTGCATATATGTATGTCTTTATATCATTCAAGACTTCTTTCTATAGTGTAAAAAGATTCTGAAATGCACTATCGGGTTCTCTGAAAATGGTTTCAAAGACTGATCGTACATCCCAATATGAGGCAGATAGTCAGACCAAAGAGTGAGGTTTGGCTTGGGGATTCGGGAAAATGTAGGAAACTTGGGGTCTTGAGGACTGCGCCGTGTAATTATTCTATGTGATGGGTCGCAGTTTTAATACTCTGCACCCACGCTCCTGGGGGCTAAGTTTATCGTATAAACGCTTGGATTCTTTTTGTTTTTTATCTTTTACCTTTAATATCAAAATAATTATATGTTTTTGTTTTGCTTTTTGCCCAATGTGGAAAACAGCAATCTCTTTTTTTATAATTGCAATTTCATGCATTAATAACTTAAGGACCAAGTACATTAGACAGTTCATTAAAACCAGACATGAGATGCTATTTATTTAAATACTATTTATATATAATTATATATAATTTAGTTATATATTATAAAGTAATAATTTTATTTTTATAAAAAAATATAACGTATATATCTAATAATCATCAACTAATTAGTCATTGCCGAGATGAACAACATAAAATTATTATTTTTAAAATGATCGATTCAACTAGTTTGATCGATAATTGACGGTCGATCTGATTCGATTATTCTTAAATAATCAAATTTTCAGTTCAACCAATAAAATTAATTTTTATTTTTTTAAAAAAATTAAATTTGATATTTAATTATATATATTTGGTTATTTGAATTTTATAATTTGTTATATATTTTTTAATTATTTTTTATATTTTATTTATTTTTAAATATATTATATAATAATTAATTTATTATTTTACATAATCTAGTAAAAAAATATAATCAAAATCATTAACTCGATTAAATCAATTGAACCGCGAGCCGAGCAAAATCAATTGATGTAATTATAAAAATACTTTATAAAACTTTCCCAAATCAATCCAAATAATGTTATTAGACAACCATTTAGCATTAAAATATAATCCAAATAAAACTTGATATTTAATTACCACTTATTATATATATATATATAATCCCATGTATTTGAAATAACTCTCTCCAAAATCTTAACTTTTCTTAGTGCTTTGTTTTTTTAACAATTTTTCTATCTTATTAATTATTAATGATGCAAAAGTATTTGGAGAATAAAAAAAGTGTATGTAGTCAACGGTTCAATAGTCAAAACGCGTGGGATTGTTCCTCCACCAACATTGTTAGGCGTCTAATTTTTTTCAAGGTTGGTGGGATTTGGCAGTGTGACAGGTGATTTTGATTGGTAATTTTAGTGACCTACCATGTAAATTCTTTCATCACAAGTCTACATATTTGGACAAAAATAAAGATGTTATTTAATTTTAAATGAATGGTTAATTCCATTATTATACTGAAATATTTATTAATAACTAATTCACTATGATAAATAACTACTTAATTGAACCCTGAAAGAAAATAAATATAAAATTACAAATATTCCCATTCTTGAGAGAATTTGAATCCAAAATTCCATAATTATAAAGTTTTGAGATTATAATTTTAATTTCAGCTGCTTTTATGTAAGATTTATTAAGGAGAAACAAACATATAACTAGTATAAATTCGTATTGTGACTATTTTACTAAAAATACAGCAAATCAGCCCTCATGGCATAGCGCGATCCTTGTTAGCTGCCACAATATGTGGGTTTAATTTCGCTTGGTGGTCGGACTCCCTCTCAAAGTGATGGTCGGACCCATCAGGTTGGGATGAACCCAACACTAGTGCACAGAATTCTTTGGATAAACCCTAACCAACTAAGGTACATCTCATGATTTATATCCTCCTTCAAATTCTAGGGAAGGGGTAGATGGACAAGTGGGGAGTCATCTAAAAAATAAAAAATAAAAATACAGCAAATATAATTATAATTAACTTTATAAAAAAGAAGGCATCTCTCTCTGTGAAATATAGTAGAAGAATTTAGGTGACCGTAAGCTTTGTCTTTTTATGTAATCATAATAAAGTTGACACATTAATTTATCAACAAATTAGTGCAAATTTTTTTTTTTTTTGTGATAGAAATTATTCAAGTTACTCTGATAAAAAATGTGTTTTTCTTAGTAACTGAAAAAGTATTTAGATATTTAATTATGATTTTAGCACATTTTATTGTTTGACGAACTCATTTTATTTCTACTTGATAAGTTGATAAGTAACACAATTTGCAATAATTTTTTCAAAAAACTAAAAGAAGATCAAATTCATTATAATAATCTAGTCTCAAGTATTTGTCTTGTTTCGTCACTAATAAATATGTTTGTAATTTTAATGAAAAAGAGACCAAAAAGCCTTTTATTTATAAATTATCACTTTCATAAAATAAAAGAAAACGAAAAAGACAGAGAAGGGGAAAATAATAAAAATTAATAAACAAAATAAAAAAGTTAAAATAGATAAGCAAGAAGTTGGGCCCACTTTACATTTGAGTTCCGGGCTCTCTGCTTCGTTAACATCGTCGCTGCCCAAAGAGAATTTCTCTGGCAGCTGTCCTGCTCTGCCACCACCGCTTCAATTCTCTTTCTTATCCACTTTCACATGGCTGCGTGTAGGTTCCCTCTCTCCCTCTGTCTCTCTCTCTAAACTCACACGAACTCCCCTTTGTACTGTTTTGTTTTATGCTGTTTTATCTACCATGTATATGTATTGATTTTTTGTTAATTATGCTTTTCTTTGTTTCTGAGTCCTGTTTTTATGAATATTTCTGTAATGGGGTCCTGATTTTTCTCCATTTTTTGGATTTGTGTGCATTCACTTGTCAGGAATTTTGAATATCCCTAGTAATTAATGTTTTTCCCCCCTGAAAAACTTGCATTGTGGTCAAATATAAAGTTTGATGATTCTTATGGTGATATTTGTTTCAGGCGGTTTTGGGGCTTCAGGCCTTAAGATAAAGAACTTGGATTTCGGTTCTGTGAGGCCCAAATTGAGAACGTTGCAGTCTTTGCATGGTTTAAGGACTCCAAAAATTGTTCGATTTGATGGCTTGGTGTTGTCGCATAGATCAAAGAGGCCAATAATTGGTTGTCGAAGTTCAGCTTCTGAAGCTGATTGTGAGTTGATTTTCTGTTAATTTTTCCTGCTCCATTATGGCACTAGCCTTTCTGGCATTAATTTTGCTTGTTCTGTTGTTGAAGTAACTGTGTTCTGTTTAGCTCTAACAATGACATTTAGTGAAAAAACTTATTTTATATAATGAATTCATAAAGAGGATCAATTTAAATTGTGGGTTTTGATGTGAAGCTGACTGAAGGTTCTATGGCACGTCATAAAGTACTAAAAGGAGAAACTTGAGCAATCATCATGGAATCTGTTCATTGTTTATTGGCCTATGTTTTTAGGATCAAGAGTTATGAAATTACATAATTTGGTATAATGGTAAACAGGATGCATCTGGCAAAGCAACTTTGCTCTTTTTGCTTTTGCATTGAGCCTTGATTACTCCCAGCTATAATACTTGTGGATAACCTAATATTTTTCAACTTCAGTTTTCTTTTGAAATTAGGTTATCTAGTACTTTATTGGAAGTTAAATAAAGCAGATGTAAGTTTGATTGCTTGCTATCATATCCAGAAGAGGTGTTTAATACTCGATAATAAATGGCAAAATCAGTGAAGGAAGATAGTCAGTCCTTCTGTTATTTAACATGTAGTGATCTCGTATAAAATTTTGTGTACGACATAATTTTGGTACAACCTTCATTATTACTCTTTCTAATCCAGCCTTTTCTTTCAATAAGTAACAGCTAGTGCCAACGTGGAGGATAATTCTAAAGAAACTAAATCAACTGATGCAGGAAGCACACTTATTCCCAATGCATTTGAGGTAAGTTCTTTTTATTTGCATGGCCTATGATTCCGTACATCAAGTATGCATTGATATCCTGACTATTGCTTTATTTTCCGAGTGGTTTCATTGGTTATAAGTTCTATAATCATGAAAAGAAAGATTTTGAAAATTAGTTTTGGAGAAATAGAGAATGAGTTAAAGTATGATGTTCAATTGTGGGAAAGCACTGTTTTTACTTTTATTAGATAACAAAGAAACTCTTGATTGGAAACTTCAATGACAATTGACAACAGCACAAACTAAGCATAGAACATAGTTATATTATTGGATTCCTTTTCTATTTGTGTCATCTGATGCTAATGCAATCAGCCGTCCACATTTGCTACCTCTTGTCAAGAAATATGAACGAAGTCAGACAAATATGAAGTGTTTTATCCTATATTTTTTAGATCGTAGTAACCCCAGTAGAAGTAAGAGAAGTGAAATAGCAAAGCCAGCTTCTTACTTTTTATGTTATCTTTCCCTTCCCTTTTTTAAATGGCAGTAGCCCTGATAGAAGTAAGAGAATTGGATCAGCAAAAGCGTCAGCTAAGAGAACTTGGTGAAATCTGTTATCTTTTTCTGGTTTATGCATATTGACAATTTATTGCCATTTACGTCCAATTTGTTGACTTATAGCTTTTCATTCCTATCACCTTGTTGAGGCTCTTGGAGAAGCTCAACTAGCCTTTTAGTTCCTCCAAACTTATGGACCAGGATGTACTGAAACCTATGCATAAATTGCAGATTTGATGATACTTTTATGCTGCTTTATGGGGCAAAATTGTTATGAGTAGACGTCAGTTTCTATAATTAATTGCAACCATCTTATTCAAAATCTCATTTTACAGGTGGAATCTCTTTTGACGGTGCTATGTGACACAACATCAATTGCCGAGTTTGAGCTTAAAGTGAGCAGTTTTTGTCTTTCTTTGATATAATTGGACAACCCTTTCCCACCCCATCCCTAGGGAGGAAAAAAGGGGGAAAGAAAAAAGAAAAGAAGAAGAAGAAAATTGTTGTACTTCATTCTTGGAAAAAGTCAGTTAAACTTCAATATGATTGTAAAATGTACATCAAATGCTTCTGGTTAAGTATGGAAGTTTCATCTTCTTCAGTGCATTCTCCCTAGATATTTTCTCTTTTGATTGTGTTAATTTTTTTGATTTTCATGGTTAGCTTGGGGGATTCCGGTTATATGTGTTAAGAGACTTGGCTGAGCAAAGTACACCTTCACAACCTCCAGTTCCTGCTCCTGTTACTGCCCATACAGTTGCTGAGACACCTGTATCAAATGGCTCAGCCGCATCAACATCTTTAGCCCTCTCCAAACCAATTCCTTCATCAGCTGGAGTTCAGACACTACTTGACAAGGCAGCAGATGAGGGCTTGGTGATACTTCAATCTCCAAGGGTAAGAATCCAACAATAGCTTTTGATGAATGGTAGCCTTTTCTGGATGTTTGAGTCACTAAGTTTATACCGGATGCAGGTTGGATATTTTAGGAGATCTCGGACCATTAAAGGGAAGAGGGCTCCTCCATCTTGCAAAGAGGTGTCCGTTTCTTGTGGCTTTCCCTTTTTCTTTTCAACTGTTTCCTTTTATGGGGTTGGTAATAGTGTTTTATTTATTTAAAGTCGTGGGATATACCTAATGCATTTTAATATGTGTTTGCTTCTAAAAGGTGTGAACAGTCTTTATTTGTTGTAAATTCTCTTTGCACATTTACAATCATCCATATCTTATGTTTTTGGTTGGTTTTCTTTAACTTCATAGCAAAACCCCCTTTGATGTTTAAGGGTTTATTTACCTGTGTATCTGTTTCGCATTGTCAACAAAGGGAGCCTTTTGATATCCATGCTATTTGATCTTGTCCAAAGTGAAACTTGAAAAGAATTTGCTCTGTTGAGCTGTGAGGCAGGAACAAGGGAGTTTACTCTTTATTGACTTGCTCTCTGAACTGCCTTCAGTTTTCTTTGTGCAGACTTTTGAGTAGAAACTTTTGTATGTACTCAAAGACTAAATTTAAAGACATTTATTAAAGTTTGGTCAGCTTCAATGGCCAATTTCCTATATAAGTTTTCAGTATTCACTTGCTATTTCTCTTTTGATTAAAAGTTTTGGTTATGTTTTAAATATTCTATGGAACTATATGCTATTTTACTTGAAAGATATCCTACATTGTTTGTGTCCATAGTCCTGTCTTACTTGGTGATATCTCATCAGTGTTGACCATTGCATTGCCTGTTAACAGAAAGACATAGTAAAGGAGGGCCAGGTGCTCTGCTACATTGAACAGCTAGGTGGCGAGATCCCCGTTGAGGTTTGTGCCCGACTTTAATTGCCACTGGCGTGTTTGAGTTTTCAATTTTACATTAACTTGTGTTCTTTCATTTTTTTCCCCCTCTTTTGACGACAATTAAAGAATCTTGCACTGCAGCATGGTCAAAATTTACAGTTCGGTTTATTCAAACTACTCCATTTGTCTTCTCTTTTTGATCATGGGATAAAATTCATGCATTTTTTATAAGATGCCAAGGGCTGAATTCTTTCAATCCTTAATCTTGGATTTATTTCCGCAGGCTGACATATCTGGAGAGGTGGTTAAGATACTTAGAGAAGATGGTGGTATGCATCTTTCTTCCATTAATGTTTGTTGATGAAAGATTTCTTGCTTTTATCGAGTCTTATGCGTCATGATCACTGTGTAACTCTTGACATTCACAGATCCTGTTGGGTATGGCGATGCTCTTATTGCAGTCCTTCCTTCCTTTCCTGGAATAAAGAAGCTTCAGTAGATCATCGTATGTTACTTATCATGATTCCTGGCTCCGGTTAACTTTTTGGTAGCTATCGTATTTTCTTCAATTTTCTCTCTCTCTCTCTGTCTCTCTCTCTCGTGTGTGTGTGTGTGTGTGTGTGTGTGTGTGTGTGTGTGTGTCTTATTTTGAGAGGAGGGGTGTTTGCAAAAATGCAAGAACACCAATATTATTATGTTGAGAAATCAGATTGACAAATTGAATAGAATGACTTAATTGCTTCTGCATTAAATTTGAAAAGAATATATGTTTCTTTTTTGATTTGTTTGCAGATTTTACAGAATTCATACAATTGTTTGGAAGTCTTGTTGTATTGGCTGTTTTAAGTTTTGTTTTTCCAAATGGATCCGAGCATTTCAGCTTTATCATCACTTTATCTTCGGACCTATTCTTTATTTAGTTCTCAATTTCTTTTTAGTCATGGATTTGCACTTAGCTTTTCTCCCTGAAATGACTTGATTTGGAATCTCACCCCAATATAGCTCTTTGTAGACAGACAGGAGTAATATTGGTTACTTGATGAATTGAAAACTCAGAAAATCCAGTCGGTTCAGATTAGATTATGTTTGAATTGAAGGATTTGTAAGGCGAGAATTTCAAATTCATTATAACAAATTAATTACAAGGGTGTTTGGAAATTCATTTCAAATGAAATTTTAGATATGAAAGTTCATTTGTAAAAAAATTATGTGATTGATAATTATTT
Source organism: Paulownia fortunei (assembly GCA_019321725.1). NCBI lineage: Eukaryota > Viridiplantae > Streptophyta > Magnoliopsida > Lamiales > Paulowniaceae > Paulownia > Paulownia fortunei. The sequence continues at coordinate 20,972,819 of CM033112.1, read as the reverse complement.
TTTAATGATCTTTTAAAATAAGTCACTTTTTCAAAATTTCATTTTGAAAAAGTGCAAAATTGTGGTTTTTAATTTTTTTTCTTACACTTTTACTAAATGGGTGTTAAAGTATATTTTTACTAAATAATTAACAATACTTATAAGTAATTTTTAAAATTATTTTTATTAAAATATTTATTTTATGGATGAAATTTTATTTTAAAAGTACTCCCAGATAATGCTCTCAAACATGCATTATATCTGTTTGGATAATTTTGAATTTTCAAGTTCTTATTGTGAACTACATTGGAGGCTATGAATAAATTACAACATCTTGACCTTTGCTCCAAAGTCTTGGTGCAAACATATGACTTAACTAAAGAACAAAGAGAAAACTGATGATGGTGTTGGCAAAAATTGAGGTGAATATCATCAAATTGTAAGATTTTGACAATCTTTGTGTGAAGTTTAATTTAAATTAATTATGATATAAGGATTCTGTGTTTTTTAGCTACAAATTTATAAATATGCCGTCTTGAGAAGATGGAGGCCGCATTAGGTCGGATCGGACCTCATATTTGGATTTTTTTGTTTTTACTACTCATATTTGGATGTACTTTATCACTAACACCTTTTAGTAAAGGCATAACTTTTAAAAAAAAAAAAAAACTAATTGATAGTTATTTTTTTTAAGACTTTTTTATTTACAGAAAAAAAAATAATGAGTAAGATCTAAGTTTAAATTTTAGAGTCTCTTCTCAGTGGTATAAAGAATATAGCTAATTTATGTATGTATTTAAATAATTATAAATAGTTCACAATTTTTTAGATTCATAATTTTCAAATGACAATAGACCTAATTTCTTTTTTTAAAAATAGCACTCACACATAAAAGGTAATCAATAGTATCATATTGTTGATGGCCTTAAATTGAGATGTCGATCTCTTATTTCATCTTTAAAAATTATATATTAGTTTTAATGCGCGCGCGCGCGCACACATATATATATATATATATCTACACACATATATATTAAACGAATATTTTGTGTAGGAATAGGAAGAGAGTTTCAAAATTATTGAATTTTGGTTTCTCACTATTTTGTAAATTTAACTTAAAAAAGTTTTCAATTCATTTTTTCAAAAGTACTGGATTACTTTCATATATATTAGTTTAGGGATATTTTGTTCTTCAAACTAAATTAACAATAGAATCTAAAATAAAAAAAATGTTAAAGGGAAGGTGTTTGTCAGAAATTCAAACCTATAGATACCAAAAAAAAAAAAAAAAACCCGCAAGAAAAAAAAAATGTAGTTATTCACTTATAGTAGGTAGAATTAAATACCTTACATGATGGATTAATAGCTCATTTGTGCAATAATTGAAACTTTAGTTCACATTGACTTTTTTAAGTATCAATATGAAAATCAACATTTTTGAAAACATCAAACAATGTGAGATCAACTAACTACAATAATAAATAAATAAATAAAAGCTAACTACAATAATATAATAGCTTTCCTAGTTTTTTGAAGTTTTTGAAATAATATAATAGCTTTTTCACTAACTACAATTTCAAAGAATCATTTAAAAAAAATAAATTATTTGAACAAATCTATTATTCTAGTATCTATTTTCGCCAAGCTAAAATGGAACCGCCTTTGAAGGACAAATTAAAACTTCAATTGAAAAATCTAATTTAAATTAGATCAACTAAAATTTCCAATTGCACTATAATAATGTATTGAGCAATGATCAATAGCACTATAACAATAATTATAATTGAATGGAAGATCACCGTAATTTGGATAAACCGATTATTTTGACACCCTAGATATATGGGTTTGAACATAAATTTTATTTATTACTATGTTTTAAATAAAAATAATACAAAATTGGAAAAAAATACGTAATTTATTCTAAATCATATATGAGATAAAAGAAGTGAACAATTTAAAAAAATAGCAGTATTTAGGGGAAAAGAATGAATAGTTTTTTTTTCTAGAAAATTTCTTCATCTTCCATTCTTCAGGGTCATTTCGGTCATTTCAAAGTTGTACCTCTTTGCATGATCATACTCGTACTACTGGAAATAGGGGTTTTTGTAGTACCAGTGGGTTCATCATTTTTCCTCTCAACCCTAAAGAAATCCCTTTTACTATGCTTTTGCTTACAAATCTTCAAATCCATCTTCATCATAGTTTCGATTTCATCGATTAATATAGTCTTGCATTCTAGATATTTTCCATTTTTAAGCATTCATGACCGAATTTTCACTCTTACGCCCGTCAACTTTTTCATCAAATTTGAGTTTCTCATGCCCGAATTCCATTTAGGTATTCTCTGTTTGCATCAAATCCTAATTTCTTTCCAAATATTTCATATGGGTTCGCCGCATTTTCTCCCATAAAAAGTATATAACTTTCTCGACTTTTGTTTTATTTTTTTTTTCTGATTGTCTAATCATGGACATGAGCGGTTTTAATGATACTCAAGTTTCTACACCTACTGATTCTGGCGGCAAAAATACATTTGATAACCGTCCACCATCAAGAATCCGTAACCAACAATCTACTTCAGTTCACTCTATTTTTGATTTCAAGAAACCAAGATTTTCTGAGAGGAATTGGTACCCAAGAATACCCTTGTCAGTCAACAGATCAAAACTTTCCATTCCTTATAAGTCTGAATTGTGCTTACTATTCCAAAGGGGTAGATGCCATTATGGTGAAAATTGTCATTTTTCTCATAGCATGAGTGAGATTAGAAAGCCAGGGTTTAACACTGTCGCTATGGAGGAGCAGTTGAAAGAGGATAGTAAGAGAAATGCTGTGTGCAAAATGAGAGAGTGTTACTGGTTTTCTGGTGGAATAGAATGCCCTTATGGCGATAAATGCCAATTTCTTCATAAATGTGATCAGAAAGTTAGGAGGGATGTGGGATTGTATAGGGAGAGTTATGCAGTAAGTGCTATGAATGGAGTGAGTGATAGAAGTGGAAGTGATCAGGTTAAATGCCGGAGTTTGAATGCTGGTGAAGATTATGATAAGTTGGACGATCGCAAGACAAAGCTTTGTATTAAGTGGGAGAGGTTCGGTTGCTGTCCTTATGGGGTGAAATGTATCTATGCCCATGGGAAAGCAGGTGGTGTATCAGTGTTTGGCTCAAGTTTACAGATTTTTATTGCAATCTCCTATTTGTTTTTTTCTTTCATTAATTGTTTCTATTTGCCATATTTTGATATGTGGTGTCCTGTTGAATGAATCTTTTTTCCAAATAGGCTGCTTCAAAAGGGAAGTTGCGTTTCTGTATGAATATCACTTTTTTGTTGCGTGATAAAAAAACACTACTAAATTTTCTGTTGGACAGAGGTATTACTTTCCTTGTGTTGCTGAATTGACTCTGTTTCAAATTATATTCTACTGAATTATGAAGACATGCGTGCTTGATTATGTTCATTTGTACAAATCAAGTAGTTAATCCATGCCACCATCATTGATGATATCTTCGGTGAAAATGCAAGAAGCGTTTGTCTTGGTAATCTAATTTTTTATGGGAACATGCTTACAGAGTATCTTGTTTATGAAAGTCATTGTATGCACTTATTTTGAGTAAAAGTACACATTCGTCCGATCACTTGTTTCAAAACTAGTGCAAATATCAGAAGATTTATGGACGAACACCAGTTTGTAGTCTATACATGAGGGTAAGGGTGTAGAAGGCATGTATAGTGAAGGATATGCTGGAAGTTCTGCTTCACATTGCTCATTATGAGGATTAAATGGCTCTATCCTGTTATCCTACCTACCTCTTGTGAACTTTTTGTATCGAGTGCTTCAAATGTTTCTAGCCAACTGATATTGTCTTCAAAACCAATTGAAACACACATTTCCACTGAACTGGAGTTGGTATTTTTACATGGTCTCAATTGAAAGCTATCGTCTTTGTTTGGCTAATTTCTTTATGTTCCCTTCTTTTAAGGGAGAGATGGGATGGTTGAATTCTAATACTGATAAATTTGGACAGAACTTCAAGAACGTGGTTCCCATGCTGAGCTGGAATGTGGCTATATTTCCAGGTCGAGGCTTGCTTCACAACCCAACAATGCAGTAACATGTGAAGTAGGAACCAAAACTGCTAAGAAGCTGCAACTAAAAGGAAAAGGGTGTTTCATGAAGTGGAAGATTGAGAAGATCAGTCAAATCTATGCTGATTGGATGGATGATAGGCACAATTTCCATGCTTCATTGAGCAGAGTTGGGACCTAGATTCAAGTCTGCACATACCCTGTGTTAATCTGTGCTTTTGAAGGATTGAAGAGTATACTATGAACCTTTACAGTTTTCAATTAGGTGATCTGTTAGCCAGTTACTCTAGTAGAATGGTTGTGGCTAGGAGATCTTTAACAGCTTGTTGCTTCCAGGTTTTCTTGCTTGCGTAATTCTGAAAACATTCCTGTAGCATGACTTACAATGGGATGCGTACCTTTTACAAAGCTGAGGCACTTGTCTGAGATATATGTTGTTACACGTTGTGGTTAGATAATATTCTAGAGGCAATAAAATTCTGCATCTGTATATAGATTTAAGGGTAAGAGCTAAAATATGTTGCAATTCATATGAAATCATCCTTGCTAGTATTATTTCATCCATATCCTACTCATTTATCATATGAATCAAGTCTAATTATCGTTCTTGATCCATGCATGTCATCAATAACAAACTCGAAAGGGAATTGAATCAAAGTTGCTGATGAACTACTTCTACCATTTGGAAGCTGACCTCCACTCCACCCCACCCCACAACCCCCGGGTATGGTTTCTTATTAACAACTGAGAATCCAAATCTCCAAATGATCTTTAGCATTATTATAAATTGATCAACATTCATAACAGAAAATTTGCTTTCATATTCTAAATCTAAACAAATCTTTCATTCAATGGTCCTCCAAATTTCACTAATTGTTACTTGCGTGCAAGCATATTTACAAATCCCTTGAGCAACAAGAATGGTTTTACTAAATCATTGTGAAAATGAAATTTACCAATTGCTGATGAAATGCCCCACTAGGCTTTCTTTATTTACCTCTCCCTGCTGATTGAGCATACTTGATCGATGACTGGGCTAAAGCATCCATCGGATCTATGCATTTTCTCCACAAAGGATCATCTGGTGGCAAAAGTTCCCGTAATGCATCAGAAGCAAGGATGACTCTGTTCACAGCTCTCACCAGCAGAACTTGTAGAGCAATTCTGAACAAATTCTGTGCTCCTTCAAAGTCTTTTCTGTTTAATGCCTCCACTGCAGGGATCACAGTATGTTCCACGGTTGCTGTGTCTGGCGTTATAACCTCAAAACCCTGCATATATAGCAACCACAGATGTCATTAAATGACTCATCAAAAACTTACTACTGTTGGAGAAAAGGGAGTATTTTGTACATTGTATGTGTGATGTTTTTAGCCGTCATCAGTCCAAGAAAGATCATTTGTGTCACTAATATCTATATCTATCTCTGCTGCAATATGTTGCATTTTTCTGAAAGATGAGAGAATTTACCAGGGAACAAACAAACAGAGAGATAACAGATGGTTTACTAAAAGTTCTAAACTTAATCTGTGTTCTGATCACCAGATTGACCATTTGACTAGTCCGAATATCTGTGTCTAAAAACCAAATTAGTCAGAAGGGACTGACATAAATACCTCATTTTCAAGTTTCTCCTGATAAAGTCTAGCTACCAAAGCTTCATTGGTGGCAAGAACACCGATACGCAGAGGGCTTCCAGCTTCGAGGGGCCTCAACTTGGCTTCCTTGAGTTCCTTGGCTACACATTCACCTACATGCAGAAATGGAACAGAACATCCCTCTTTAATCTCATCATGCCAAGAATGTGATACATGGCAGGGCATCACAACGCAACAAACTCCAGACTTCTCAAGAAACATTCTTTTACTCCTTAAATTTTCCACAACCGAACTGTGATCAGTGTGTACACGTTCTGCTTTGGCAGAAAGGAAGGGCAAAGAACCCTTTTCAAGGAATAAAAGCTTCTTGCTTAGTGCTGGATCGGAACAAAGGATAAAAGGTGGCCTACTTTCTTCATCCTCCAACTTTAAGTTCACCAATTTTTTGGCAAAATTCAGACTGGAATCAACTGATACACCACCAAGTATCCCGATGCCATTGGCTTGACCAGTCAGCGGAATGTTAAAACTTCTATCTGATGATGATTTATTTAACAAGGAACTTCTGTTACTCTCAGCTGGATCATAACTTCCTTCAGCTTTTGGGATAATCGATGATGGAAATTTCACTAGAAATGGATTTTTCTTTCCTTGGCTCTGGCTTGTATGTCTACTTGCACAACAGTTTATATTTGAAGGATAATTGAATGATTGGAAACACAATGACATGCTTGTATTAAAACTTAGAACCAACACTAAATCTAGAGGTTGGCAGAATAAAAGTTACTGTATTAGTAATACATTGCAATCTAATAGCATATCCAGCAACAATCCCTCCAGAATTTCAGAAGCTCTAAAGAAATCAAGGTTGGTTTGTAAATTTCTGAAAGCCCTAGTACTGCTCTTCGTTCACCTCTAAAACAGACCAGAGACCAGCATTTATAAACCTCTAAACTTCAGCAACCGGTGGATTTAACATTTACAGAGGTTTACAAATAAACCACCTCTGAAATTGCAAACCCGAGGAGTGAACGAAAATGAAAAAATCACCTTTTGTACGGCCATCCACTCCAACTGAATCGATTTTCCAGCATCTATGAACTCAGTAGTTCCCCTGACTGAAACTTTTGAAAGCCTTAAAAGAAAACTTATGCTGAAAAGTGCAACTATTTCAAGAATTGCTAAGAAAATTATCCCTCAGTCTGCAGCCAGTTCCAAATTGTGCAGAAATACCAGTGTCCCTAAACTCTTAGCCCCAAAACATCCTAAAAGTCTAACACCCAGAAATCTTTTTTCCTCGAATTTCATGGAAATTCAAGAAAAGACCAAGGGGCGAGTGGGGTTCAAGAAACTGACTAGAAAAAAATACCTCCAAGTTTAGAGGCGCCTGTCACAAAAACCTACAAACCACAAATCATCAATGAAAGTGTGGAAAGAATCTTCACCGTGCATGTCTTCAATCACATTTTCCCACTTGTCAAAAACTGAAATAATTCAATCATTTTGAACCAAGAGCTAGAAAACAAAAGTCTTGGTTAACTTGTGTACATCTTCCAACATGGGGCATGGCTGCATGGTGAGGTTCTAAAAAAGCTGAATCACGAATACAGGAGAAGTGGGGTAACCCTTGGTCCAACATACTAAAAGAAATCTGTGGCCCCTCTTTGAATTTTAACCGCTGGAGTGAGTTAGATCAATATTACATAATTTTCCATACAAAAATCTGGCACATTAAAAACCAACCAACCATCTTCAGTTTTAGATTGAAATAACAATACTTTAGATTATGGCAATCATATGAAAGAAAGAGGATGACAATATCTTCCTGGACTACTACATCGTGAGCAATTTCATGTGCTACATGGAATGTCTGTTTTTGCGGTGAACTTCTGAAGCAAATGAAGTAACACCCTTATTTAAGTTAAAAAAGCAGAGCTAAATTAAACAAGAAAAAGTTCGCAGACGCCCGAAGGCATGAATATGAATATCCTCCCAAAAGGGAGCTCTCTTTCTTTTCTTTTTTTATTTAAATTTTATTTGTTATGTTAAAAACTATTGCAGTCATGCTCTGTAGATGACAGCAGTCAATTTAGTAGTAAGTAGACCAGAAATGTCAACATTTGGAATCTCTATTGAACTTTTTCGACAACAAATACATGTATCGATCATGGCTACCTTTTCCCAATTTGATTGTAAAAAATTCTGGCCACCTTAATTTTAGGTGTGAAGAAACTTAAATGATTGTAAATCCTCAAGATTATTTGTTGAAGCTATTCGTTCCAACTCCCTCGTGGCTCTTTCGTAGTTTATATATATGACCTAACTCAAATAGAAGTTCCAACATTTCGAACTATTGAAATGGTAACTAAAAGATGGAGGATGTAGTGTCCACTTTCGAGATTTGTATGTTGCTAGGTTTACAAACAAAATCTTGTACTACTGGAAAAGAGGAGCATCATCTACATTAGTATGATTTCTTTTGGATGAAATTTAAAAACTAATCCATGAGAACTTAGATTCAAGATAGGACAATATCGTACTAAAGTGGAGAGATGTGCTGCCAGACTCATTATCTACATAATTCAATGATAGTTCCGTATGTAAATAATTAGTTAATTGCAGATATTAAGCCAAAGAAAGTGACTGATATGTACTCAGAGAATAGTGCAGTAATTTGCAAATAAAATCCAGACTTTATGGCAAATGTCACTGTCCACTCTCCAGTCCTATTGTCCCACTCATCTTTGGCTTATTTGAGATATGCACAGCAAAGAAAATCTTGCCCAACTTGTGATTTGAAATCAAGAATTCCTTAAAGTTGCTTCTGGAATCCAAAGCAAAGGGTATGCTGCTAGCATGATTTTTAGAATTCCCAAAATCTTAACTTGATGTTATTTAGATATGACAAATCTATCCTAAATATTATTTTCAATGGATAGAGAAATATATGCACTCATTCCTGGCCATTTTTGGCCAGAAGGCGCTGGTAATTCGGCTAATATTACAATCAGAAAGAGGGTGTCTTCAATTCTTTGTTTTCAGAATTCGTATCAATTGCTGATGCATTTCTCATCCCAGAAGCTGTGGCTAGAATACACAAGCTGCATCAAAATATCCAATATACACCGACAAAAACAGAGGAACACATTACTCAAGCAAGATATGACTTTACAGAATGGCAAAAGTGAAATGAAAATTCAGAAAATAAAAGTTCTTCTAACATAAAGTCAATTATATTTAGCTTTTGAGTAATTCTTTAGCCTTTTGAGAATGGACTCAGGTTTGCAACATCTAATAAGCTTTCTCACATCCCTTCTCATGGAAAAGAAGGCGATAACTATAGTGATCATCATTTCTGGATATGTGCAAAGAGCTTCACTGGGATCGGTTGCATGTTTTCCAATAAACGTTTCCCTTGCAATACCCCATAGGATGAGAATTAAACCATATAGGCTCATTCTTCCACGTTTTATCAGTCCTAAAAGAGCTCCTGCCACACAGAAGTAGCTTCCTGCAATAACCTGTAGTAAAATTCACATAGAGATCATCAGACATTGCCTCATTCTTGATTCACTAGCCTCATGTGTCCTAATTGTTTCTGGAAACGAAAAACAGAAAAGAGTGGAATAGTTATTATATGTCTGTCTGTCAAGGAAAGAAGTAGAGAATTGAAATTGCAACATGTTTTAAGTACACAATCAAAATCTTCTACTTATAATCCCAAGTTTTCTGCTTCATTTGAAGAATTTCCACAAGTAAAAATATCAAGAAATGCAAGGGAATTCGACATTTCTCCTGGTAATACGTGGCCTAAAGAGAGAATGCACACTCAATGGACAAACCTCCAACTGTTTGAGATCAGTTGTGGCAGGTTCTTCCCTCATATTAGACTTGTAAGAGTTCAGTAGTTCATCAGGGTTTGGAATGGTGGAACCCTCCATAAAAGACCTTTTAATGGCTCCCGGATAGAGAAGGGCTTTGACAACAACTTCAGGGAAAATTTCACTCACAATCAATTCGCAAGCCATTATATCTATTGGTGTTTCACAAGTGCCAATTCTACATGGAAATCTGAATATCAATGAAACAACTATAAGCAATCAGAATGTTATCATGAATCAGTCAAGCTCCAAGGATAGACAATAAGCTAACATCAAATTCAAGAAGCTGAAATGCTAAAGATAGAAAACAAGTTCTTCAAAACTTTTTCAAGAATGGAACACATTTAAATGGTCAAGATTTTTACAGGACATAAGTTTTTGATCTCCTATATTGAGCATCACAATTTACAAGAGATGCACTAGGTAGACTTTAAGAGATATATCGTACTTCATATCTTCAAAAGTTTTTTCACTAGATTATGCGAGATTGTACCGTCTCACAGCAACGGCCTAATAAGCTCAATGCCTAATCTTTAGGTCTACGCTTGGCAGATTCAATCAGTACATACAAGATTGAAAGACTGCATAATTCACCAGTAATATCAACATTGCCTCTTCATGCATGCTTTTGTGCAACCTAAGCACATTAAACACAATTTGAGCCCCCTTAACTATGGATACGCAGCGCACATACAGTTAAAACACCATTGAATTCATTAATCTATATATTTTTTTCACACAAATATTTAAGTACTAGCAGCTCCAGTAATGAAAGGAGAGGCAATTGATGGAGTGGCAAATGCAATTCTTGCAGTTTGAGTGATAGATGTTTAAACATGATTTTCACATCGAACAAATTAGAGTTCAATGATAGAGAATTTCTTGATTGAATTATACTGGAACCCTTGAAACTGATTTTCATTAAATCTCTTCACCTAGCCATGCAGGAATAGTTTATATCAAGATGAAAATTCCACCAATCCCCATGAAAATTTTCCAATTTCTACCTTTATTGTATTATAGAAAAAGAACAAAATGAAACAGAAATTCTCACATGGAGTCAAATCAGCCAAAACAGCATTTTCTATTATCAAGATAGATCCAAGAAATTAAAAAGATTGACACAGAAGAAAACAGAACCTGTTGTGGGCCAAATCAAGAATATTAAAATGATAGCAAAGCAGTGAATGTCATCAATGCTTCCAAGAATTATTGAAAATTTGATGTTAATTTAAATAGAAATAATAATCAATGTGCCAAATTCAGAACCCGGAATCTTTACGTATTGATGAGAAAACCTAACATTTAAAGCTGGCAATTTTTTGGATACTGTAAATACTATTAGAATAGCAATAAATACCATACCTTCGGTTAAATAAATAAATAAATAACATACCTGAAAAGTGGAACTTGTACAATTATTATGAAGAAATAGACATGAGAAGCGACATTAGATATGATCTTCGCCCATTTTCTTGATGAGAACACCATGCTACCAAATTTTCGGAACTGTAATTTTTTTTTTTCCTTTTTCTTTTTTTTTTATGTTTTTTTTTGTGTGTGAATACTAAAACCAATGGCAAGAGGTTCAAATTTTTTTGGGACAATATTTGAGAATGTCTCACTAATAAAATCAATTCCAATATTTGACAACACATAAGTCAATATTGAATCTTTGGTAGTGTGTGTCTCTCTCTTCTACTATTTGTTGCATTCTTAAGTTGTCTGCTAATCAATATTGATGAGGAACCCATTGAATAAGAGTTCTTTAGTAGTGTGTCTCTCTCTTCTACAATTTGTTGCATCCTTCAGTTGTATTATTATTATTATTATTATTATTATTATTATTGTGTTGTACCGTATGTGTCGCATAAGTATTGAGTGTGCCTGACCATTAATTATTATTATTATTTAAAATTGACTTATTTAAATTTGTAAGAATTGTCGCATGGTCTTAAATAGGCAATTTGATGCTTTTTTATTGGTGAATGGCATCTAAAATTCCTCTTCATAATTAGCATAATCATTCATAATGAAGTATCTTTATTGTCCTAATTGAAATAAATATTTTGCACAATCTGAACTTGGTTAAAATATAAGAGTTTTTTTTTTAAAGCACAATTTGTAGGAATTTTTTTTAATTTAAAAAAAATATCAATTATATCATTTAATACATCATCAAATGTCATAATCTAATTATTATTAAGATTACATCATTATTTACAACTAGTAACAATTTACAATCACCTAACAATTACAACGAAAGTTGATAAAAATCCACATACTAATAAATTTCGAACCCAATACATCATACTTTTAATGGAAATCGAATACAACTCTTAATTGTACAGTTTTGGATCACAACGTTATTATTTAGATTGTAAAGCTTCATTGGCTCCACCGAATTTTTGAAAACAATTTTTTTTTATGAGAAAATAAATTAGTAAACGGAATAGTTGCAAACATAATTTTTTGCAAGTGAAAATAGTTGAGTACATCATTATATTAGGTAATCAATCAATAATTTATAAGGCTATACGCCTTGGAAATTTAAGAATAAGAACTCAATCAAATTCCAAATATAAAAACATAGAAAAAATAAACAAAGAAGATAGACTCCAATTTAGCTAGAAAGAGAATTAATAATTTTCGTATATTCTCTATTGAAGTATTGGACGTGTTTATAGACTTTAAAAGATATATTGAATATACATCTTTTCATCTAAAGATGTGTAAATTATTTTTCTATTAGTAAACAAACTATTTTTTTCATTAAATACTATATTTTGAAAATCTCATCAAAAGGTATTTTATGAAAATCTAACTGTTAAAAACAATTACGCAAAATAGCTCATTCGTTTAGAAAATACATTATTTTTTTTTTTTCACCAAATGGTGTGATTCGAAAATCTAACCTTAAAATAATTACGCGAAACAACTTACTCGTCTCAATATGATATACCATATTATATATGAATATATACAATACTATTTGACCTGAGGTGAAATTTTAATTCAAAGTTAAAGAAACTGAATGTATTTTTTCGTTATTATTCTTAAAAATAATGATTGAGATTTTGACAGTATCTATTTAGAAAAAAAAAATCTTTAAAAGTTAGAATCTTGTTTTTAAATGTGTCAAAAAAAGACAAAAAGGAATACTGTAAATTGCGAAAAGATAAAATAAAAAATCACGCAAATACACAATTGTAGGATTCAAATCAAAAAAGAATCTCATTCTCGCGACATTTGAGATGGGCATCATTTCGCCAAAGCACAAAATATCGAATCCGATATCAATTAGTGGACAATGAATCATGGCAAGAAATTAGACAAATTTTCAAGAATTTTAAGAATTTTTACATCAATTTAGGAAAGAAGCGTGTTGTACTAATCTTATCTGTAAATCATTTAGTCATTCCTTAATTGAAAATGATGCTAGTATATTATCTTCCAATCGATGACGTACATATCCTTCTCTCTTGATACTCAAGCTAAAGCATTATATTGATGTTGATGGGGCATTAAGTTCAAGAGTTTATTCTGATTATAAGTCGAAGTGAAGTGAAGATAAGACTTAATAAATTAAGTCATTAACCCACAAATTATTAAATAATTAATACTAAATTATTTAAATTAAGTCCATTAAAGCTCTATGACCAACGGGCATGAAAATACTGAATTATTTTCTCAAATGACAATGATGCTATCAAATATATTATCCTTCTTCTCTTGTTATTCAAGCTAAAGACTGATATTGATGTCTCCCTTTTTATTTGGTAAAAAAAATAAAAAATTATAGCAATCGTAAAAAAAATAAAAAATTATAGCAATCATACTTCATAAACTAATTAAATTTCTCAGCTCTTTCACAAGGAGATGTCCAGTGCACTGATTTAAGCTTTTTATTTTTTAATCCTATTTATTTGTAGTTAATACACACTTTTTTTAAGTGTCATCATGGTACATCATTTGAACACGACTAGTGTTTTAAGTAAGATTTAATTAAGTGAGATACAAGCTGGATGAAGCATTTATATTTTTATATATTTTATATGATTCGACGTTCAATTTCTTGATAGAGTGATCAATATAATATTATCTAAATTTATTCTAATCAATTGAGCATAAGGAATTTAAACCATGATGTTAGAAATAGATTTGACCCTGTAGATTTGAGTACTATATTCGCAAGAACTCCTGATATTAATATGAAATGTGATAGCAATAATTAGAATGAGCTCTTCTCAAGATTTAATGGAGGAATGGCTTGATCACCCTAAAGACCTTAGTAGGTCATATCCTGAGCATCTTACATCTATGGTAAATGTTTTCTTTTTATTTTCAGACCAAAATCTCACTGTTGTTACATTCATGCTACAGGTCTTTATCTGTTGCTGTAAAACTACATCCCAGTTTCACCTTTCATCAATCATGTGGCTTCAAGAATTGAGTGTACCCTTTTTAGGAGCTACAACAACTTGCTTTTTCCTTTGGTAGAGAGGCCCCACAACTTTCACTATGATTAATAGAAAGCTGAAAGAAAGAGACACAGGATTTTTGTTTTTATTCATATTCATTTGCCCCTTCACCTCCCCCAAGAACCACTCTATCACTGCTTATTTAATTTAACAATTGAAAAGGTACCGATTGCCACGCAAGAAGAGAAACCTTGACAGTGGCATGTGGGTCAGATTCTACTTCATATGGGCACGCATCCCTAGGCAGAATCCACCCTGTCCCATGAATGTTAAAACCTTTCTAATTATTGATCCTAGCCACCAATGGTGGAAGTTGGTGCCACTGCCACATATATGCTTCTCTCCTCTCCCAAATTTGCCAAGAACCTTAGAATACATTGTTGTTAAGATGTGGAGCAACCTTCCCTTTGATCTCCTAGCCAACATCTTCTCCTACCTCTCCCCGGACTCCTTAGCCCGAGCCAAGGCAGCTTGCCGGAATTGGCACGCCACCGCCGAGTGCACGGCCACGTTGGCGGTGCGCCACCGGCATCCGCCATGGTTCATAGCCTTGCCGTCGCGCAGTTGGGGCCTTTCTTGCTATGCCCATAACCCAATTGGAGACAATTGGCATGTGTTGCCTCTTGATCATACTATTAGCCCAATCAGGCCCATTGCTACAATTGGTGGCCTAGTACTTTTGAGGGTCACCAGTACAACTTCCCTTCAACTTGCAATATGCAACCCTTTTACTAGGCAATTCAGAACCCTCCCCATGTTGAATGTTGCGAGGACTAATCCAGCAGTGGGAGTGGTGGAAAACAATTCAACCCAAAACTTTTCGAAAATGGGCTTCAAGATTTATGTGGCTGGTGGGATGTCGGAGGCAGCAAGTGGTGGTGCAGTTTACCAGCCAACGATAGAAATGTACGATTCATTTTGTAAAAAATGGGACACTATCGGACCAATGCCGGTTGAGTTTGCAGTGAGGCTAACTGTGTGGACTCCCAATGAAAGTGTGCACTCAAATGGGATACTATATTGGATGACCTCCGCTCGAGCTTACAGCGTGATGGGACTCGAAATTGCCACAAACAGATGGAGAGAATTGAGTGTCCCGATGGCCGACAGGCTTGAATTTGCAGCCCTGGTGCCAAGAAACGGGAAGTTGGCGGTGGTTGGGGGCACGTGTGGTGGAGATGCATGCATTTGGGAGCTTGGGGAAGATGATGTTTGGAGTGTGGTTGGGAAGGTGCCATTTGAGTTGGGAGTTAGACTTTTGGGAGATAAGCCAAATTGGGCTAGCGTGAAGTGTGTTGGCATGAATGGGGCAGTTTGTTTGTACAGGGATCTTGGATCAGGAATCATAGTTTGGAGGGAGGTATTTGATGAGGGGAAATGGGAGTGGGCTTGGATTGAAGGGTGTCGTTCAATTAGAGGAAGGCAGATTCAGAATTTCCCAATCAAAGGATTGTTGATTCAACCAAATCTTGCTCATTCTACCTTTTAGTCCAGTTGAAAAATAAACTCAAGCTGGTTTTTTTGCTTGTAAATATTCTGCAGATGAATATCTTTTTTTTTTTTTCCTCCTCCTTTGGCACTACACTCTGTGTACGTGATGGATTCCAATCAAGTATCACATATCATATCAGTGTAACATCTACAAGATCTGACTGTAATTTCTTGGTTTGGAAATCTTGATATTGATTAATTGTATCAAGAATATTGTAAGAACAAAGGGCAACTTCAAGAGCCAGGGGTAAGGGCTGAGTTCCCTTTAAAAACTTATATTTGTCCAAAGAATATCTAGTCATTTTTTGCTGCAGAAGAATCCAATGAGATAGACAAAAACTGATTTAGAATCGTTTATAGACAAAAACTGAGATTTCTTCAAAGATCACTCAACATCTAATAATGAAATAGAGAAAATCCATGTTACTTTTGGATTTAGACAGTAAAACAAGTATGACAAGTCATGTGACTAACTAAAAAAATTCTAACTTTTGTTTGTTATTTGAGAATTTTTAAAGTTAAAAATGTACTCTATAACTTGCTGTTAAAGACTAAAAGGTGATGTGCTTCAATTTCTATGTTGTTATTCTTTTATGCAGTTCATAAATTACTGTCAATATCCTAACGCGAAGTGACATCAGGCCCATATTCAATTAGTCAAGTCCAAAGACTTTGTATTAGGGTAATTCAATGGAATGGATTTTAATCTGAATAAAATTAAGATTTGATCGATTCTAAATTCTGTACGCATTATAAATTATGGAATCTGATTAAATTGAAAAATTTATGATCCAAAATCAATTTAAAGAAGATGGAATCTGAGTGATTCGATCTATTTAAGATTTGGATCCAATAATTTCAATTATATACCTCATTAATATGTTATTATGCTTTTCATAAAATATATCATGAAATTTAAGCATCAGAACTTATATTTATAAATCATTGCGGGTAGCTAATTGTACTTGGATCTTTATTTAAACTTGAACTTTTTCAAAATTGGCTCAATTTATATTTATTTTGTGCAAAAAAAAAATCAAGTTCAAATTTAGGGTTTTCTTGGATTCCAATTCAGCATGCAGATTGAAATTTGAATTTTCTGGACAGATGCCTTGATTGCCTTCACGAAGCAGTGCTATATTTTGGCCTGAAAGTAGATATTAAAAGATACTATTGAATAAATTAACCTTCTAATTTGGAATTTGTCAATCTCTTTGGACAATCTGTCGCGTTTCATTTGATCTGTTAATTAATGAGTGGTAAGTCCCCTGACCTGACCTGAACCTGAACCTGAACCTGCAATTTGAATCTTCATCAAGCCATGGAATTGGGTTATTGCTGAGACATTGGGAAGCCACACGATTATTTGGTTTTCAGTAGAATGGCCATTGTTCCTGCTTTTTTTAGTCGAGAAAAGGAGAGTAATAATCTGAGTAAGCAAAATGATCAGCAGCATGAGTCAACAAAATCTTATCTTTTGGGCGTCGGCTTCTAATTTATTGGCAATAGTGCAACCATAGGGTACACAAACCCAGCTCTCTAAAGGTAAATGTAACTAAGAAAAACAGCATAGGTTTGTTAGCTATCTCATCCCCCAGGGGTCAGATATTTTTCTTCTGAATTGCTTCAGTACATTGTAAAGAATAAAAGCTTCACTTGTAACATTGAGCCACTTGAGCCAGAGCATTCTTGAAAGCTTGTTAGTATTCTTGTTCTTTCCATAATATGCTGCAAGTGACGTTCATATATCAGTGAATACTGAAACTTCACAAGTGCTGTTTCTGCCACAGCCTACAAGGGAGAAAGGCTTAAAATACTGAAAGCTCCAGTCAACCTGTGAGCTCTTCCATTTGGCCCTGCTCATCATGGATAACAATGAAGATATCAGAAGTGGTAGAATTTTTAAAGCAAAGATTGATGTATATAGATAAGCAGGAGAACCACCTGAGTGATGTACTGCTCTGCATCAGTTCGTCGCAGGAACATGATTGCATGTCGAGCTAAGTTGGCTACCTGATCGCTAAGTGCAACCTCACCAATATTATCAAGAACTCTCACCTTGATGTAGGGATCTTTTGGAGGAACCATATCCTGGGAAACACATGAACATGGTCAATTTGACTGGACCTTGATGCCTAATTATGTTTCAGGTTTTCAAGAATTAGAAAGATTCACTAATAGACCATTGGTAGCAATATACCAAACTCTTTCAAGATTAGAGACTTCAAGTCAAAATTAGATAATTTTCCTGCAGCACAAAGCAACTTTTGTGGGATTATATGCACATGTCATATATAAACTAACACACACAAGTCATCTAAGAAAATTGGCAAGAAAAGGTAGAAATAGAGTCTAATATAATGGAAATCCTATTTAATCAAAAGAAAATGTCTCGTGGGAGCATTCTCAATCCTATTTTATGTTATTTGACTTAACGGTCCATATTTTAAAAAACAGATGGGTTGAAGAAATATGCAAGAAAAACAGTTCAAGAGACAGAGAAATTGAAATGTATTTGCAAATATTGGATGTGATATGTTTTGATATCTTTTTCAAAATAAGCTCATGGTATCAAAGTGCTATTCAAAAATCCAGCAGTGGAAACAAACATATTTTCTTCAGCAGCGGTAAGCATCTTTAGCAAATTCACATTTGTGACAAAATCCACACATTTCACTTCTGACTTCCCCTGCAGGCATACACAAGCTACATTTCCAGCATTTAATGTTCCAATGTAGTAGGCCATAATGCAATTCAAAGGACAGAAGCACTTATAATAATTGACTTCAATTTAAAAGTTTTTCTGAGACCTACAGGCTTGCAATCTATGTGAGATGAGAGTTGTAAATATAGGTGAGGCAGATAGCTATTTCTGCAAATTTTCAATGGAGAATGAGAAAGCCAGAAAAGTTCAGCACAATTCTTTACCCAACTCATCCTTAAGGTTAAAAACATAGCGCAAATAACTAGAGAACTCGATTACTGGTAATAGGAAGACTGTGTTACCCATCAGTATTAGCTCAAACTAATCAGTACCAAGTAGTGCCTAAGTGAAGTACTCCTCAAACATATCTAAGGTTAAGGGAATTATCAATGCGTAAAGTTATGTAAGAGAATTAATTACCACAGTCAAATGAAGATCCAGCTCTGTCATATATGATTGTAAAGTTGCAACATGATTTTTGAAATATTCTTTCTCAGTACTACTGAGTTTCTCTTCAATTTCTTCAGGGAGCACACTGTCAACCATCCATCCCAAACTTCTGATTGCTTCTGCTCGATTATATCTATAAATTCGGAGAACATGATATAGCCATAATGAGGATATGGTCTATACTTTAGGCAAGAGTTGAAATAAAAACATATTTCCTCAAGAGAGAGTATAAAAAGAAAAAGAAGTTGGAGCTTGTTCTGATTACTCACACATAAGCCATGAGACAGCGCTTATTGCGGACCAGTGAAAGGTGATGTACCAGTGCCCCAAACTGATCAGATTTCAGAGCTGTTTGGATGACCATCTTCTCAGCTTCTGATTTCCTCCTTTCATCTTCTGAAACCCCCATTTCATCTTCTGATCTCCTTTTATCTTTCAATTCGTTTTCGTGCTCTTGTATTTTCCTGTAGCATCATCAAATTGAATAATTGAATATGAAAAATAGATACCAAGAGAGGGAGAAGAGAAAAATAGCAAAATAAAAAGGGAAGGCTGTGAGGAGCATACACAAAGCACTAGAAAAGGGTTACCTCATTAAAGGCTGAAGGTGAAGGAGATGCCCATCGCATTCTTCAAGCACTTGAGCAAATAGGTCATTCTGTGTATGCATAGAAACTAATGTGAATCAAATAACTAAACTGGATAGGTCGAACCATTGAGCATTTGGAACCCTAACAATTGCAGTAACAATCATAGGATTCTAGCAAGTAAAAGCATTTGAAGCCAATATATCAAAGGAAAGTAAAAAGCATAACTACAATAATTACAGCTACCTGTGAGCTTTATTTCCTTTTCTTTTTCCTTCTATAGGTAAAGGTCATCTCTAGTTAATTTAGTAAAAGTACTATGACTATAAAGGAGGAATATGAAAATATAAGCAAATAATAGGGGTTTTAAAGTTGAAAAGAACAAGAATTTTGTTATTTGGTTACTACATAAACTCCTTCGCATTCTGGGTCCTTTCCCCACCCCCAACCCTACCAACAGAAAGCGGGCATAAAAGATGGAATTACTGTGTTATTAGTTTACATTTTCCATAGCAAGCCTAAGAATTACCGGATTTCCTGTTCTCGAGTCTAAAGGAGACATCAAAGCAAGCATTCCCATACTTCTGCAGTCTACAAAGCTATGTATGAATTTCTTTTCCTAATGAGACATAAATGGAATGCATTGCAAAATGAGACAAGAAATCTTTCTTCTTGAGAGTTAGAATCTTTTTCTTGTTATATGTTAAGAGAAAATTTAATTGATAAAGCAAGAAAAATAATCTCATGGGGCATTTCCTGCCAGCTCAGTTCAAATTCTAGGAAGACTATAGAGCTAGCCACAAAAATATGGAACAAAGGTCAGAGAAATCCTGGAAACCAGTTTTTGTATCTCAACAGTCCTCCCATGCCAATTCCATCCTGCTCCATCTACAATTTACAACTACCAAACTGCAGTCTTTCTAGAAAGCACTCCATGCAGTGGCCAAAAAGTTTGTCAATATGGCCATAAACCAATAATCACATCAAATTGGAAGTATGGGATCCATGTCCAAATTTAATTGCTGTCATTTCCCATGGTAAAAGTACTTGACCATTAATCACTTCAAGTCTTTCACAGTCTCAATAATAAACTGGGATCAGATAAAAGCATGGTACAAAAGTCTTAACTATCGATATCAAGCTTATCTAGCACTAAATGTATAACAGTAACATAGCTACAGGAACTCCTACATTTTTTGATCCACATTTCACAAATCACACATTTTGGAGTTCACTTCCAAGGGACTCAAATCCATGGAAACCTTAAAAAAGTCTGTGCTAACTCATAACTCATCAAGCCCTTTACTTCAATCTTTTGATACTTGAACATAGAAGTGGACAAAATCCTCGTCAATCAAAATACATTATTTTTTTGTCATCCATTAAAATTTGATCTTTTAGTCTAGTAGACAAAAGAAACTTGTGTTTCAAGCACTCCGATCTCTCAGTTACATCTTTGAAACATTCTCGAAATCTGCTCATGAAAACAATTGAACGAGCCCATTTGATAACTAGTATGAATAATGCACCAGAACCAAATCCATCAATAAAAACAAGGTCAATGAAGAATGCCAGATAAATTAAGCCCCGATTCTATTCATAAACAGAAGATCTATGTAGCTTACGTTGAAAGTGCTAAGCTCCCCAGGTTCACTACTTGCAAATTCTTTCACCAACTCGCTTGCTTTTCTCCCGTACATTTTCCCCAAATTTCAAATGGTCCCCGCCTTTTGCTGCAAAATTCATTCACAAGCATTTCATCAAACACCTTAGCCACCCATATTCTTATGCAGCAGAACTTCTTAAACAAAAAAGAACAAGAAAAAATACATACCCAAAAGCACAGATAAGATGATTGGAAGTGTCAATCAAAACGAGTAGAAAGTGATAATTAACAGAAGAATGATGCGCGACGGAAATTTGAGAAGAAAAGAAGGTACAAAGAGAATTTTAATGGAAATAAAATAAGTGTGATGAATTGGATGGGAGTATGATTGACTGAACAAAAGCTTGGCGGGAATTTTTGGGATAGGGCAAAATTTTGAACCCGCCTAAATCTATAATGGCCTGGGTTGGACTCGGATAAAAGTGGATTACTAATATTAATGGGTCGGGCTTATAATTGGTTTGACTTAATCATTATTTGTACTTTTGGACAAAATTCATACATCCTAAAATTCGTAATTTTTTGAAAAAATATCCTTTTAATTCTTTTTGAAAAGATGATGAACTGCATCTATATATAATTGATACAGTATCATTTTACGCCAATCGATATCGATTTCTCTTATTGTAATGATCTCTTGAATAGGTATTTACCTACAGTACGCACAAATAATTATAGGTTTTCGGTGTGTACTCGGGAAACTCCTTCAATTCTCAAGTTAGTCATAGTGGTCAAGAGAAAGAATGCGTAACATTTATTTTATGTATTTTATAATAAATTGAAAGTGGGTATTTATTACCTTATAATGGATTGAAAATGGGTATTGATAGTTGGAAGGTCGAAAAGTATAATCCTTGTAAAACAATGTATACACCAAATGGATCTTCTAAGTTCATTGAGTTGAATTTATTGTATGTACCTCTTCAAATCGTCTTATTGAGTTTGCTCAATTGGGTAAAGTCTTTGTTCCAACTCATAATTTAAACGAATCTTTTGAATTTAGTCTTTTTGACCTATTTTAAGCTCCAAAACCATCATAAAACCCCCTACTCTCGGCCAAGCCTTGCATAAAGAGGGTTAGTTGAAAGTAGAGAACGTTGGAGTGGTCACCTTTTGAGGTGAATAGTTTGGGACAGGTCACCTATTGAGGTGAGTAGTTTCGGGTTGCATTTATTGTCTATTTAAAATATCTCCACTTTAATATCTATTTGTTGAGTTGTTGGCTATATGGACCAACATAAGCCCCCCATTATCAGGACTTAAAAATTTTCCTCCTTTGTACGGCCAATAATAGCTTTATTGGCTTTATAATTTTACAGAGTCATTTCTATTATGTGATTTGGCTTTCATAAACTAGAAAGAAGAAAGAATGATGGCGAGGGTTATCATTGTCAATATCTCTTCATGTTGTCACTGCGGACGAATAGGATCAACAAAAATTTAGATTGAGTTATTGGTTTGGCTTGGTGATTGTTGGCGCTAATCGGTTTAAATCTCGACCTAAATTTAGTGATTCGTGTTACTTCCTAAAAAAATGCGTAGCCCATTTTTAGAGATTGCACAGATTTTGAATGTGTAAACAATGGAAATATTTATATTTTTGTCAATCTCTCTTTCTTGTTTTTGCCTTGCTGACTCTTTTTTCTTGATATCGTGTTGAACACATTAGTACAATCTCATGGCAAAATTTAAAATTAAGAGAATCTTGGTCCTAATGATGTTGTAGAGATTGGGGTGACAACACTAGGGCGCTGTCGCTGGAGTCATGTTCGTCTACTGTCACGTCGAGCGGTATTCGTGTAAAGACGGTACTGCCCAAATAAATCAATTGTGGCACATGTGTCGGCAGGTCAAGTACGATGTGTAGGTCAAGCATAATGCGTGTGTAGGTCTAGCGTGGTGCATGTGCGCTGGTCGAGCAAGCATGTTACGTGAGCTTGCTAAGCACTAGTTGAGCACGACACGTGTGCAGGTCACGCACAGTGTGAGCGTGTTGTAATTGTCAATTGTCATTTCTGCATCACTTTCGCATTGGGTCGCTTCATTTAGTAAGGGAGTTGGTTGGGTTGTAGGGGTGACCTCTACTTGTTGTGACCTCCAAATATTCCCTTTGTGTATTGTGTTATGAACGTCAGTTTCTCAAACTCTAGACTCCGTTAGTCTGTCACCTTAGTGATGCAAGCATGTGTTTCCCACAAACAGCGCCAAAATGACGTGGTATCATTCCACGTCTTTCGATGTCGACCTCTCTTGTAGTAATGATCTATTGGATAGGTGTGTCTGCCTGCTTGCAACACACATAAACAGTTAGGGGTTCCTGGGGAAGTCTCTCCGACGCTCAAGTTAGTCATAAAACTCGAGAGAAAAAATACGTAACATTTATTTCGCATACCTTATAATGAATTGAGATGAGATATTTATAGCTGTAAGGTCGAATGATATAATTTTATATAAAGCAGTGCATGCACCAAATGGATTTTATAATTCCATTTGATTGAATTTATCATATGAACATTTTCAAATCGTTTTATTGAATTTGATTTGTTGAGTTAAGTTTTTATTCGGACTTATAATTTAGATAAATCTTTTAAACTTATCAAATTGAGCTTATTTTGTACTTGAGATCCATTAACAGTGATACAAATAATTAATTAAGTACAATTAATAAATTATATAACATAGCCCATATTAAATAAAATAAATCAATATATAGTCAGACAAATATTTATATTTTGTGTGACACTCGTCTTAAACTTCATTATTGTAGAGCTTTCCTCGCCTGAACGGCCCTTAACTTTTGCCAATTGACTAGGGACGTGACTACGGGCTTTTTGTTTATGAAATTGATTCAATATAATTAATTTATCATACTTGATTTAGTTAACAAGACAAAATACTAAATTGGATTCTTGGTCAGATATCAAGTTTTGCCAATTCAAATTATAAATCAAAAGTGGATCCATGCTTAATTTGGTGTTGATCATCTATTGATTTTCTTCGATTTAACAGTGGGTAATATCTATATTACATTCAATATATTATACACAAGATGTTTAAATGATAAACAAATATTATATTTTATAAAAAAATATATTTATTCACCGTACACATATCCAATTAATTGTTTTTTTGACTTTAGATTGCGTCTGAAATGTGTTGTTGATTGGCTACAATTTGTTGTTTAAGCAAAGCATATTTTTTCATTAAAAAATAAATAAAGTCAAGGTCAAACAATGTTTTGTAACTAAAATCAACCTAACACATGCATGTAACATTTTATTGGCGTGATTTGGGTTGTTCGGTTGTTAATTAATTATTCATTAGTTACGTTGGCAAGTTAAATAATTAATATCATAAGAAAGCAATTAAGAGAGGAAATATTTAATAATAAAAGCAAGATATATGAAAATGTTTCATACCTAAGGCGGCGAAGCATGTAAATATTAAATGCTGGTAGCTTTGATAAGTCAAATTAAAACGACTAGTGAATCAAGACAAAAGCGCAAAATAAAATAAAATAAAATAAAATAAAAAACAAAAAAATATCAAGCTAGATAAGTTGCATCAATAATTCCTCAACAAAAGATATTTTAATGAGAATTAAGCCACTATATTTATTAGAGGAACTGTTGAATATATATCAATTATTATATTTAAATTTTAATTTTTTTAATTGATTTTGAACTGCATTTCAGTCTTACCACTTGAATAACATCTCATAACTTGTTATTATATTAATAAATTATATAAAATAATATATAATTTTCAAAATTAAATAAAAAGTCTAATTAAATATTTAAAATTTCCAATTACATCTACTAAATTCATTTTAGTTCACCATCAATTAGAAAGTCAAAAAGAGAGGAAAAAAGTTGAAGATGCTCCTTGGTTTTTGAATTTTCAGACTGAAATTCCACTTGACTTCAAATTTTATCATAAAAGCCAGGAGAAGAATTCCTAAAAAGTAAAAGAATATCACATTTTCAACTATGTACAAATATTTATAATTTAAAAATACTAATTACGCTTGTTTTGACTCACTAATTCTCATTTATCACAATTTTTAAATCACCCAAAAAAGTCGAAAAAATTGCAATAAATTACCCAAAAATTGAAAAAAAAAAAAAAAAAGAGGCTAGGAATATGAAGTGGATTTTGGCTAATAAAACACTTTTAGCAACTGGATTTCATAGCTTGAATTTATTAATGGAGGGTCACTCGCAGTATTAAGTTGTTAACCATACGTTTTCATTAATTGAACGTCATCATCATGATTTTAATCCACTTTTAATTGTCTACCACAAGTCAAATTTCGTGATTATACTGCTCTTGCCAAATTTAATTATTAAAATAAATGCATTGTTTATTCTATTTGAGTAATCCGCAAAAATGACTTCATTCATTTTATAAATGACTCTAAACACAATTCAAAAATATTAACATGGGTTTCACCCAGCTTTCCAGATTTGCCCTCCAGTTTTTCAAAAAATATCAAATAGCCTAAGATCGTATTTTTTTATGCCAATCCCAACTCAACACAAAGGTTGGGTTAGATCCGGAGTGACCACCGTCGATTATTTTAAGAAAGCTGTCTATACATAATTTGGATGATGACATCTGTACTAATGACATGTAATTTACGTTATTATTGTCCTATAAATAACCCAATGTAAATTTGTCATAAAGTGATTGATGTGTTTGGTCTTTTCATTTACTTATTTTTAATAATATATTTAATATTATCTGAATTAAGTATTAAAATATTTTAATTAAAAACTATATTAATTAACCTAATATGTATTTATATTGTAGATCGTATTTGAGTTCGAACCAAATCTTTCATATTGATGCGTTCTCGACTCAAACAAAGACAGTATTATTAATTTTTCAAATTATATGTGTGTGTGTATATATGAATGATGGGGTCTAGATATTAAACTAGGTTTGATACGGATTAATAGTTGAATATTGTAAAGAAAAATAATCATATCATTCTTGTCACAAATTCAAATTCCATTAAATCCCATCTTTTCCCAAAAAAAAAATTCCATTAATTAAGGAATTTCCCCTAAAATCCCATCAAATTCCAAATCTCATTTTTTAATTTACTCATTCCTTTCCAACACTTAAATACAAAAATAAAAATAAAAAACTATTAATTAATAGGGGCAAATTTTTCATCCTCGAGACAAGACCCCAACAAATATGAAAGTAGTAATCATGACTCACACAATAAAATAAGAATTGCAGTCAATTTCGCCCTTTTTATGAAACTTTTAACTCCATTTAAAAACGACCCACCGATTTTCTATCTTGTCATTCAGTTTTTTTTTAAGACAACTTTGATAAGGTGATGAAGACGTTGTTGACATTTGATATTATGTTTATAATGTTTTGAGAGCTTTGAATCAATCACCGAATTTTCAAAGGCTTAATGAAGGATCATAAAAGGAGGCAAGCCAATTATTGTCGCCACAAGTGTCCCCTACATTTTTCTGAGTCACGGGCACTTTCTCAAGTGGAAAATTACAAAATAAGTCGCCATGTTTGAAAGGAATACTCTTTTTTCTTTTGTTATTATTATTATTATTATTATTTAAAAATATATATATATTTGGCAATGTTGATTGTTAGGATAAATATCACACGTTGATTTATTAGCCTAACATTTTGATCAAAGTTTCAAGATAAAAAGCCACTAATACTTATCAGCGTAAAACATGGTGTTGTGGTATAACATGATTGTATGATTGAATTTGCTTGTAAACAGTATGCGTGTGTGTTAAATAATATTTTTATAATCTAATTAAATCATTCGATTCGATTCATGATTGGTTAGATTTAACTGACTTAAAAAAATTAAAAATATAGAGAATTGATCAAAATCGATCAAAAAAATTATCCAGAATCGGTTAAAACTAATTTTATATATTTTTTTATTTTTTAAAAAAATTTAAATTTGATATCTGATTATATATTTGTGATTATTTTGATTTTTAATTTTTTTAAATATATTTTTTAATTAGTTATTTATTTATTTTTTTAACTTTAAAATGCAATATATAATAATTAATTTATTATATTAATAAGTTGAAATATTGATCGACAACAATATTGATTCAATTATAAAAATAGTGATGCTAAATTGGAAAATATTGATTTTGATAAGAACTACTCATTTATATGTTTATTTCGTTCATTTAATTGTTAATTTTTGTGTAAGTTTCAAATTTTTATAATTAAAAAGGTGTTTAGTTTGAGTTTCATTTTTATGTGGGTATGTATTTATTTTAATTATAGCTTTTATTTTTCTGAGTTGTATTTTTTGATTTGGAAATTTTGATTGCATTAGATTAATTTTGTGCATCTTAATACAAGAAATAATGTATTTACTTATTTTTCAAAAAAATAAAATAAAATTTGTTGATTTTTGTCTTGCTATATACTCGTGCGTGAAATGTTGCTAATGGAATTTCTAAAGAGAGAAGTCAATCGAATATTCAGTGATTAGTATTATTTTGAAGTCCACATCAACAATAAAAATTATATATATATATATATATATATAACTATTGATGCGTCACCTGATTTGTAAGTTGATGTTGGTATTTACAGCAGAATAGAGATAATAAACATATCAGATCATCAAAATAGCTTATGAATTAGAGATTGTTTTGGATGAGTTTATAAATTTTTTAAAATATTTTATAAATTGTTTGCGATATTATGTCTTGAAATATTTGATAAAGTTATTTTGAAAATTAGCTTATAAACTCTTTTAAAATTCTAACAAACTTTTTGAATTTTAATTATTTTAATTAAAAAATTATCATGTATAACATGTTATAAGTTTTATAATCTTATTTTATTCAATTACTTCCATAAGTTATTTTTAGAATAAGATATAAGATCTTATAAACTCTAAAAATACTTATATTTAGTATCATTTTATCTCCCTCTTTCCATTCTCGATCGATTTATTGTCCCAAAATAAAACCAAACACATTATCAAAAAACACAAAGTCAAATGGAAACTCGAAACGCTATGTTAAAACTTGTCTCAAATTTTATATAAAATTTAAATTATATTGAAAATTGATTTGATTGTTTAACAATCCAATATCCACAAAAATAAAAAAAAAACAAAATAAAAAACAAAGAGGTTGCTAATCTATGGTATTGGTAGGCAAAGAGAGGGAGAGGTCAAAGGTGCTGACAAAGTGGATGAGGTAGATAAAACACCAGATTGCACAGTTAAAGATTCTCCTTGATTTCTTTAGATTTCCTTCAATCAATGTGCTCCAATTTATCCCTATCTAATAACCACTAATCCGGATAAAGTATTAATGCCATTGACCAAGTTGCTTCTATATGTGACCACCTCTTCTAACCAACCACTATCACATTTTGATCTCTATCAAATTTTAATTAGCATGTAGTTGCATTATGTACCTATGTATGTAATTGACTTGGATTTTTTATAATTAATTTAAAAATAAATGATAAATATAATCAATTAATAAGTAATATTTTTTACAATAATATTTTAATAAATAACCTGAGAAGATGAAAGAAATTACTTTTCAAATACCGAGCCATAATTTTCACTGGTCAAGTTTTATTTTGGTGGAATTCTTGTTTCTTTGTCTCTCTTTTTTGTAGTTAATTCCTCAAAAAATCAAACTTTATTATACTTTCATAACAGTTTTTAAGGCAAGATAACCAAACAACTCATCATATAAAAAAATGATCAAATCCTTACTATCAACCCAACCCCTAACCCAAGTAACAAAATTCTTTATATAAAACACAATATTTTCGTAGAAGGTTATATATTTTCGTAAATAGCAATGTGTCAAATTTTTTTGAATTTTTATTAATATTGTAATTTGTTTTTGAAATTTATTTTTATTTTAATAAAATTATACTATATTTTTCTATTTTTTCAATATATATGTATAAATTTACTAGATAATAAATTTTTATTGATAATTTTCACACACAAATGTATTATTATTTTTATAAAATAATTAAGAAATTTCTATCAATATATTCCCAAATTAGTCATATATTTTAATGACGAGTTTTGTTATATAAATAAATATTTTGTTAATTTTTTTGAATTATTACCAATTATACATAAATTACACCCAAAACATCCCCCACCAACCCCAACCACAAAAAAATAAAAATAAAAAATAATAATAATAATAATAATTAAAAAAAAAAAAAAAACAAGTTCATATCTATCAAATGCACCACACACACAGACACATACATACAAACGAGCACATATATGTAAATATATATACACACACATCTTAAGAAAAAAGTGTAGCCTCCACGCACCCCCACAAACTCCTTCCTAATAATTCACAGCCTTCATCCAAGAAATCTCTAGACAAACCCAAAAACCACACGAGAAAAAAAGGATAAAGACAGGTAGAGATTTCCGATGGCAGGTTTGCAGAGATCTGCAGTATCATTCAGGAGACAAGGCTCCTCGGGATTGGTATGGGACGACAAATTATTGTCTGGCGAATTGAACCAGCTCGCCAACCAACAAAAAGAAAATAAAAAAAACAAACCTCAACAAGTAAATAAAGAAGATGACGCCGCCGCCGCCACCAATTCGTTGCGAGCCGGCGGATTGAAGATCGAGAGGAGCCGATCCAACGGCGGACGCGGCTTCCGTACAGGAAAAGTGTCGCCGGCGATTGAGCCGCCGTCTCCCAAGGTCTCGGCCTGCGGGTTTTGCAGTGCTTTCGGGAAAAATAATAAGACGCGCCGCCTGCCACCGAAGTCCGGGAAGCGCGTGATGTGATGGCTCTGTGCGAACAAACGATTCTTTTCCGGCGATTGGAGGTGGGATATGGTACGGGATGGTGTACGTGGGTATTACATGTTCATCTCGATGAAATTGAGGTGGGAGAATTTTGAGACCTTTTTCATTTTTTTCAGTTGAAATATGTCTTGTTCTTTTTTTTTTCTTGATAATTTTTCCTTTGGTTTTAGGTTGTAGGGTATAGTTTTTCTTTTCTTTTCTTTTAATGTTTCTTCAGTTTGTGTAACATATGGGTGTTATCTTTGGAGATTGCTACTTGTTAATGTTTTCTTTCTTTTTTAGCTGTTTTCAATGTACAAATGAAATTCTCTCTTTGTTAACATTTTCATGCATTTTGCAATAATTATTTGTGCAAATACACCGACATATCATCCTTCTTCATAATACACGAGAAAATTTGATGACATTTAATTTTTATTAATTTTACTTTACCAAATCATTGATCCAATTTTTAGTTAATGTTATTTGAAATTAAAATTTTTAAATTTATATTAATAAATCAATTGAGTTTGTTTGGATAATTTTATATTGTAATAAATTTCAAGATTTAAAATCTATATGTGAAATTCTTTCTAATTTTTTTTTTAAATTTAAATTCTTCCATCCACACATAATTTTAAAAAAAAATTATTATTTCATTTCACTCTTTAATATTATTTTTATTAAAATTTCCCAATTTGCTTATCAATATACTTTTTAATAATTATTATCAACCGTAAAAAGACGGATAACCATATTTTTTCATTTCAAGAACATAAGGGGCTTTGAGAAAATAAAGTGTAAACAAAATTGAGGATCTTTTTATTAAACCTGTGAATATGGATGGATATAAGGATGTGCACAAAATCAAGGATCTTTACGTTACATTCAATAAAATCTATAATCATTACTTCCTAGATAATGAATGTTAATTATGTATGACGGTCTTAACAATGTGTCTGCCCAAATGATTTTTAATTTCATGGTAGTTAAGGTCATCAAATATGACCCAACTAACACATTTCTAGCCTTGCCCTAAAACAACTAGAAAATACAATGAATTAATCAATTTTCTTACACCTTAATTTTAACAAGAAACCTGTCATAATTAATTCACTTGAATATATTTGATAAATCAATAATTTTTGAACTACTGAAAAGAGAAAAAAAAAAAAAAGAAGATAAAATGACAATGATCTTAATATTGCCAAATTTTCCATTTTTTTTTCCTCCTGCACAAATGGGCAAGTTCATCATATGATTCCTACTGTGGAGAAGAGTACTCCTGTAAAACGTTGAATTTGTCTCAAAATTGAGCAAGAAATATATTAAAGATATAAATCCTAAAATTTATGCAAGATCGAATTTTTACCACAAGATTCCTAAACATACATTTCATAGCGGCTGTAAGTCTATTAGATCTTCTTCTTGGTAGTTCATCGATTCATTATTTTTATAATCGGATCGATGACAAAATAAATTTTATTGTTGATTAACAGTTCAATTAGTCTAATTAGTTTAACTGCCAGTTCTACTAATCTAATAGAAATTAATAATATTTTTTATTCATATTATATAAAATCGTAATGTAATATAATACATTTAAAAAATAAAAAAATTAAATAATCAACTAAAAAGATATCTAATAAAATACAAAATCTAAATAACTACATAATATAATAAAATGTTAATTTTAAACTTTAAAAAAAAATAAAAAAATACAAAACTGACCTAACTGGTTCTCACCGGTTGAATAAAAAATTCGATTATTTAATCTAATCGATTGAATAAATTTTTTTAATTATTTAAGATTAATCAAATCATATCGATCATCGATTTTCAATTAAACATCCAATTCGATTTTGAAAACAATACATCATTCTATCCTCACATTTCAATATTAAGTTCTTCCATGCAAGAAGCACGCCATAATCTTCCAACCCCCCAACCCCAACTTGCTCGCTGAGGTCAATTTTAAATTAGGCTTCACACATGCTTTATGACGTGATCACATATGTGTTGAGCATATGCATAATTATATACGTGTCCGACATATTTTTTATATCGTAAAAATAATAAATAGTTTTGACATCCTATATTCGCTATCTTTTGATGTTCCTCGTATACATGTTGTGATAATTGATACCAACCCATCAATACTCTCAATATAATTCACTAAGTGCAAACCCAATTTGATTTAGTTGAACTTTTTTCCATACCAAAACCTAACAAAAAAAAATAAAAATAAGAGGCACCAACACCCACGAACAGTCTCACATATATGGTCAGACAAGATGTTGGACGTGTTATGGGCCAGTAACTACCTCTTCATATGATATGCTTGAATAACTAGACAAGACATGTGACATTATAAAACTTCCAAAATAAAAATAAAAATAAAAATAAAAATAAAAATTTGTAGTATAAAAGATTTTCAAATAAGTACTTTTAGCTCAAGTTAAAGCACTCGTTCTGGTGTTTGCTCCATACAGAAATTCAATCGCAAATTCTCACCATAATACGAATTTCCACCATTTCGTTGAAAATAATTTACATATTAATTGTTCAACAAGTTAAACTGTGCCGGGTCGTTCCATAAGAAGTTGCCATTTGGTGCATTTAGCACAAATGGAAGGACAAAATCAGTAACATTCCAACTGATAGTGGTCTCATAATGTTAGCAGTTAAGTATGGTAGTTTGTTTATGGGACACAACTAAAACAATGATAAGGGTACAATCATAAGTCTGTTGACAGTTAGGTAAATGATCATTTCTGTCACGAGACAGCCAGCTGTGTATCAATCCCACATAGCTTAAACAATGTGCCAATTTTATCCCATAAACATTCTATGGAAAAATCCCAGCCAATTTAAATGTTAACGGTCTTTTTTCGGACTACTTTTACTATATGAGCTCGTTCTAACAACTTAAGAGTGAGAGTAACACTCTATTGTGTTATTAAAAATCTTAAATCTCGCACTAAAATTAATAAACTGATAAATTGCAGTTTAAAAATAATAAGAATTTGTTATTTATTATTGTTATTTATCAATTATCAATAATAGTAAGTGAGAAGAGATGTTCAAGAAATAAAAAAAAAAAAAGAATTGAAGAGTATGTAAAAGCGCAAAAATTATAACTTGTAACAAATGAATTTGACCGCTTAAGATTCTTTCAATAATCTTACGTTATCTATTTCATTTGACTTAAATATTTTTAAAGCTCCACTAGAAAAACAAGAACTCTTTTCAAGAGTCAAGCGACAAGAATAATTATTTTAATTTGGACTTATTAAGTTAAAAAATACCAAAATATAATTTCGCATGCAATAGTAATTTATTTAAAATATATTACAATAATTGTTTTAATTTATATTTATTTTTGATATACCTGCTCTAAATTGCTCCCACTCTTAAATATTTCAAGATTTTGAAACTTTCGTGCTTCCACTATTGCATCGCACCCGTCCTCTTTTGACCACAACATGCAATTTTAAAACTGTAATTTATTACAATAAAACAATGGGCAGCTTTTTTATATGTTAAAAAATAAAATGGATGTTCTAATTTATTAATATCTTATTTTAGAAAGTACCCTGTTTTTTTTCCTCCAGGTGCCCATGGACGTAAGTTTTGCCAACTAACCATGCGGCTTCTAAGCCCAACTGTAAGGTCCAAATTTGGGACAGAGTTATTGGGCTACGATTAATTATTGGGGCAATATTTGGGCTTAGTGGATCTGGTCCATCAGACCCATGTAAAGGGCGACTGGGTTAAAATAGTAATTGGGCTTAAAGCTAATATCATTTTTATCTCGTTAAATTTCTCTTGAACATTTTCGCCTGAAAAATTCCTTTTGTCGTAATAAATGATATTATACTTATGTGGTTGTGTTAGAATTAAATGTAGTACGACTTTTTTGTAATTTGTCTTAATTAGCCATTCAGTTTGCGTAAATGCAAAGCTACTTCGAGAGAAAAACAACTTTAATTGGGGTTTATCACCTTTTCCCAATTTTGCCCTCAAAACCCAGTTTTATTCTTACATGGGATAAAATCCACATGATTTACGGTGGGTCAAAACCGGACATGGATTGAGATCGAATTTGACCTAGATGATTCATAGTAGATTATGTCCTAACATATTTTGCAGTTCACATGATGCATGTCAAATTGTGTATACCTCTAATATGATTTTATTTTCTAAATACTTTATCACAACACAGTCAAAAGGTAACGAGTACTCTAATTTTCTATTTTTACTTGTTCTCTTACTATATTTCTCAATATTTTCTTGATTTAGGTGTTAAAGGTCATAATTAGGTCATCCAATCCATCGAATTTAACATATTCTTTAACTGCAGTCAACTTCTACACCACCTAGTCTCTTGATTACAACCCAAACCAAATTCAATAAACAAAAATCTTAGTAATGAATATTGATAATTGTATAGGGGTTAAGGTCAAACTTAAAATCTTTATTCTTCCACTTAATCTTTTTACCTTCATTTCATATTTCACTTAAACAAGTAAATTAAGTAGGAAAGCTAAAAGAAATTTTTAAACAATAAAAAAATTATTATCCATTAATTTGATGAGCACTTCTGCGTGAAAATAACTACAAATGTCAATGTCACAAAAAAAGGACTCCAATTAAGACTTTAGAAACCTATTAATATTAGTTGAGGTGAACATTTCAAACAATTCCTTCCAAGCCCACTGGAGAGGGAGAAAAAGGGAAAAATGAAAGATAAATCAATGGAAAAATTAAAGGAGAAAGAGAATAGAACTATAACAATAATAAAAAAAGAGCTAGATTGGGAAAAGTAGTAAAATAATAACTGTTATGAAAAAGTCAAATTTAACCAATCTATAGTACTTAACTATAAATTATTGGAAGTCAGAAAACCAAAAGTCTTCCCAATTCACAGTCTAAGTACTTAGCCAGAAAATGATGAAGCTGAGATCTTCTTCTTCAAATGCCTTTTCTTGTTCTTTGAAATCTTGTTTTCTTCACATACTATACAGCAGCATTTATTTGCTCTCAAATGTCACTAATGCAAATGGGTTTAATCCATTAATTCAGCTCCCCACAAATGGGCTTTACAGGAACACTTCCAGCAGGTCAAGAACTGTAGTTCTTAACATCCATGATTTTGGTGCTAAAGGGGATGGATTCACTGATGACACCATGGTACATCTATTCTTTACTTAAAAAGTAAATAGACTTCAAAATTATGAAATACAATGGCATTTTATTCATTTATTTATGTAGTTATTTATTTCTTTACCGTACATGTGAAATGAGTAGCTTGATTTGTTTATGTAATGGCTGTGGTTGAAGTGATGCTTAATTCTGTAGTTGTGACGGTGAAAATATGTTAATCATGTTGGTTTTTAATTATGAGAAGGATGGTGTAATCTGTGGATATCATCAAGATTCATACAGAAGTAAAGAACCCATAGATTGTCAGGGCTTGATTTGTTGGCATGGTGGAGCATCCTGGGGAGCCAATTGCAACTTTACATTATGATTGAGAGCATAAAATTGGAGTTAGGAATATGATTTGTGAACTTCTATAATTTTATTGAGACAGCTCGGAGGCCTCAACTGAATGTCGTCACATGAAACTATATTGTGTTTAACTGATTTTTCGCTGAATTTGTGCAAGTTAATACTTTTTGTAATTAGCATTTTACCTCATCAATATTTTAATTATTATATTCTTGCAAGCCCGTTTTCTGTTGTAGTGTTGTTCTTTTTTAGCTTGTTGTTGCCTGCATTGTATTTGATGGTGGGATGCATTGAGAACATTCTGTTAATCTAGAGGGAATATTATTGTATCATGAATATAGATATGATCTAGACAAGATAATCGTTCTTAGTATCTATGTAGGTTGATCAAACTTTGTTTTAACAGAATATAACTTTGGATCATTTTAAATGGACTGTCAGTATGCAAGTGAAAATTATACCCCGGAAACAAATTGCTAAGAGTTTTGATCCAGATCAAAAGTTTGAATAAAGACAAAAGAAAAAGAGTTAGCTCGATCATGGGAACAAGATTGTTTTATCTTATAACATGAGAGCTTAGGAGGAAACTTTTATCTTCATAAACAATTGAAGTTAGCTTTGAACTGTTTTGTTGTGATTCATGAGGATGTAATTCTATTATAGCCTTCAAATGATTCATGAAGGGCTTACACTCTTCAATTTCACTGAAAGGTCATTACTTTTGGTTAATCAGATTTGTGAGAAACCTATCAATGAAATATATCTGACTTAGAATCTTCCTCCATTTTCTACTGAAATCCAAAGGTAAATCTGGAGTGAGAAATTGTCTTCAAGTACTATCTCTGATTTTATTACTTGCTCTCATTGAGAACACAGGATACACTTTTTGTGTGCTTATTACCTATGCTGTATAGCATTTATTATACCAAAACATTATATGATAAGAAGATTCAGGCCTATTAGCTCTTCTCGCTCACCCATTTCCTTTTCCTTCGATATTGTTCCAAAGTGATTTCCAGTTTCATGACTTTTGGAGTTGTCTTGAAGATCCTTTTAGTCTTACATTGTCATAGTTTAAAGTATTTTTGATGAACTTCTTCGTAAAATCAGCATGTTGCATCAGTCATAAGGTTACTATTAAGAAATTTTTGTCTCTAAATACTATAGTTATTTGATGGCATCAGAGTTTGCAAGATGTTTGGAAGGTAGCCTGTTCTTTATCATCTCGAGCCAAAATTGTAATTCCTGCAGGGAATTTATATCTAATTCGACCAACTAATTTTGCTGGGCCTTGCCAGTCAAAGGTGACCTTGAGGGTAAGAGCTAGATTCCCTTGCTCAATACTTTTTAGTGCTTCAAAAACGTTATTAAGAACATAATTTGCAATTCGTACGGTGTTATTAATTATCCGGTACTATACAATTTACTGCATGGATTGCAATATTCATAGGTTTCTGGTATTATTGTTGCACCACAAGATCCTGAGGTCTGGGACGGTTTGGACGTACATAAATGGCTCTATTTCCACGGAGTGAAGCACCTCAAAATAGAAGGGGGTGGAATGATAGATGGGATGGGGAAGAAATGGTGGGCGAGATCATGCAAGACCAATGACTCAAATGTACTTCTCGCTTCATGATATTTTATCGCTGATACAGTTATGTGGTGTCCTTTTATTTTCTGGAAAAACAGATGTTTTCTAATACTAATTCAAAACTTTCTTTGGCAGCCTTGCACACACGCGCCAACGGTTAGTGGTGCTTGCATTTATGCAGATTACTATAGCAGACTTTGCTGTCTCTTTATATGCTTACACTTCAATTTATCGAGAAAAAACATATACTACATTTGCTTGATGGATTTGCTGATTGTTGCCGTTCAATCATAATGCAGGCTGTTACTTTCCATAAATGCAAGAAATTGAACATCAGAAATATTACTTTGGTTAACAGTCAACAAATGCACATGGCATTTACCCACTGTATGCTTGTGGCAGCTTCTGGTGTCACAGTTATAGCACCCGCTGATAGCCCTAACACGGATGGGATCCACATAAGTGCATCAACACATGTTGAACTCAAGGATATCATTATCAGCACAGGTCAGTCGGTCTTTGAAAGAGTTAATGTGTTCTAAAAATGTCAAGATGGCTTAGATCCCTTACCAATACTCATATTTTTTCTGGGTCCACAATGGCAGAAAGAAAATCAAGAAGTAAAATAAGACCTTCTGCTTTGTTTTATTTCTGATTGGTGTCTCTAAGCCAAATGGAAATGATTTTGTCCCTTAGTAGAAAGACCAGCATGTATACCATCTCTTGGATGATTACTTTGCATTATTCTGAATGTTGGTGATATGCAATTGATGATTCAGATACATACTGTATTCTACTCTTCTTTAAGGAGTGTTGCCAAGCAATAGTAATTAGTCAAGCTGGATCTTATTTTTAAAACTGGAAAATTGCAATAAGAGCAAAGCGTTTCAAGAGAGATTTGAAAAGTCCTCGCAAAATTTTGATGTTTCTCACAGAAAGATGACCATATATGTAGGGAAGACATCATGAAGTTCAATCTTGAGAAAAAACCGAGAAAAATTGAGACACCATGCACTTCTGATACTCACCAGTTTAGTAGTTAGGATAGACAGAGGTTTCATTCTTCTTTTAGCTCTTGGACACTGGGGTTTTAACTGCTGTAGGCTTTTATATTCAAGAAAGCATTGATTAAACATTCGTTATTGTGTACGGCATATAAATCCATGTTGCACCCTCTACTTTAACCATTGCCGTAACATTCTATTTGGGGAAAAATGTTATTGTTGATTTGTAGGTTCAGAGACCAGACAAATAGTGCCTCCATCAATTTTGAATGTGGTTCACATATCCTCTCTGCAGCTTCC
Source organism: Paulownia fortunei (assembly GCA_019321725.1). Classification (NCBI taxonomy): domain Eukaryota; kingdom Viridiplantae; phylum Streptophyta; class Magnoliopsida; order Lamiales; family Paulowniaceae; genus Paulownia; species Paulownia fortunei. The sequence goes on along the minus strand of CM033112.1, from coordinate 20,934,658 downwards.
ACACCTTTTATGTTACCAACATTCTGCTATTCGGTTTATTTTCTGAAATTATTATTACTTAAACCACTGAGCTTTAGGCCGATAAATCTGAACTCGAACCGTCCAGTAGCCTGGTGCGTTAGCTGTCCTTAGTGCTGTAATATGTTCAAGCTAGAAGTCAGGTGATAAACTGGCTGCTTGTTCCTGCATCAATACTATTTGAGCTTGTCGTCAAGCCTGGGCTTGCTGCTTGCTTAATGTCAAACTGAGCCATGCTCCAGAACTACACTGAAATGTTTTTAATTTTCTTGAATACTGATTAAGAGTGTGATTTTATTTATTACAGTATATATGTATCTATTAAAATAATTGAAAATAAAATAACATTAGATAGTATGTAAACAGATGAAAACTTCCATTATGCACTTGGTATGTTTAGTTTTGCCCTATAAAGTATGATAAGCTCAATGTCAAGTACACCTGGCTGTGTAGATAAACATACAAAGCCTAGCCCAGCTTTATGAACAGCACAACTCATTTACAGCTATAATTCAGATTTCATCCTGACAGAGATTAGATATCTTCATCCAAAAAGGAATAGGTAAGAGGGATAAAGAAGCTGCATCAAAATATAGAATGAAAATAGATCCTTGGGAATACATACTATGGGAAGATATAATTCTGGCTTTAGTCACTCTCACAGACCAGTTTGCAGCTTGATTTCCAATTCTTCAGTGCTGGTCAAACTTCTCATGCATTGGCCTGCACCAGTACTGAGACTACATGTCTATATTCACTGTCTGAGAATGAAATAGGCTCATCAACACAAAATACTTGAGCAAAAATCATATTCACTGAGATGACACTGCAACTCTACTTTGCAAAATTCTCTCACTCTTTTTTATAAACCGGTGGCAGGAGATGACTGCATATCCATAGTCAGCAATTCGTCTGGGATTCGCATAAAAAATATTGTTTGTGGGCCAGGCCATGGTATAAGGTAATACAATTTTGCGCTCTACTTTGAACCGTCTTCCTGCAAATTGGTAGCTAATAATGGTTGTTTGGCAGTATTGGAAGTTTGGGAAAACACAATTCATCAGCTTCAGTGCAGGATGTTATTGTTAATGGAGCATTTTTCTTTAATACAGAGAATGGTGTGAGGATCAAAACATGGCAGGTAATCTTTCTTTACGACTTCTTTTCCTTTTTTCGCACATACAATACAGCTCTAAAGCTCTAACATACTGCAGAGGTTGCATTCTGATTTTCAGATTTCCTTTCTGATTTTTGCATGTCTTTCTAATGCAATCAAAATTCCCGCATTTTTTTCTGAAATTGACAGGGAGGCAGCGGTTTTGCAAGGAAAATTACATTTGAGAACATATGGATGAAAAATGTCTCCAATCCTATTATAATAGATCAATATTATTGTGACTCTTCAGTGACTTGTCTAAACCAGGTACCATTGTGCTTCAACTATTGCATTTCTAGTTGATAAAATAAGATAAAATAAAACTAAGATAAAATATCACAGGGCCTTTTCAGAAGTTGAAAATCATAAAAGTGGAAGGTTGTGTGACTCTGAATTTGAAAATTTTGCCTTCGATAACATATTTACGTACTTTTTTGTATTATGTTCATTTTGAGCCAAACACAACAAAGTGAATCAGTTTGTTCATTACATATTTCTCTCTAAAATACAATATTTGAACGACAACTGTGAGATAACTTTTACACACTTCAGCACATATTATCATATGCAAGGTGAGAGTCCTATAAAAACACACCCCAAAAGAATTGCAGAAATAGCAACACCCTTACGGTAATAGCTCAGGGCCACCTCAAAGCCTATTGTCCTGAGGAGAAAACGAGAGACATCCCTAATAAGAACCCGCATATTCTCCTGTCTTTTTCGGCTTATTCAGTTGCCTATACATATGTTCTATTTAAAACCAGAATTGTATATCTATTGTGTCAGCAACACATTGTTTTATATTTACAATGCAGACTTCAGCGGTCAGTATTGACAGCATATCCTTCCGGGGCATCAAAGGGACTTCAGCAACAGATGAAGCTATCATATTTACATGTAGTGACAGCTATCCATGTAAAAGATTATATCTGGAAAATATTCAACTCGTAACGTCAACTGGAACTGCAAAGTCATTCTGCTGGGAAGCATATGGCACAAGCTCAGGTCTGGTATATCCCCCGTCTTGCCTTTCGTCTGGTGAAATTATCATCCGACACCAAGTTAAGTCCAACTCAACAAGCTGGCCTAAAGATGATTATGCTCTGTTTTAAGCAAAGAATCCATGAAATGGGTAATATTTTTGCTGCTGTCTTGCCTCCTTTGATTGCGTTACCTTCAATACAGGTTGGTTTGGAGGAACAAGATGCAATCCATTTACAGATGGGAGTGCTGTAAAATTTATGTAGTGATTTTTTATTTCTTAGTCTTGAAAAACCTTGCACATATTAAGTTGTTTGTCATTGATTTTTAGATTAATGTCTAAGTGGATGCTGTATTTTATTTATTTATTTATTTATTCATTTTGGGATGGCAAAAGTGTAGTGGCAACACCAATCATGTAATTCAAAAACATAAAAACGGTTGATAATAATCAAATTATCTAGAGTGTATTCTTAATGAATTTTGGCATTTATGTGAAATATAGTCTCCCTAACTTAATGTAACACTGAATTGACTTTCATACTCATGCAAATAGTTGAATATCGCATGTTAAGAGGAACCACGGACATACATAATGGAGATGTGAGATGGCAAAAACCGAATTGCCAAAGCCAATTACATAGTATGAAATCAAAAGTTGTAACATTATCAAATTTAAATGGAATAGTTTTAGTACTAAAGATAAGGTTTTCGGTTAAACTGAATAACCTGCAAGTCCATGGCGCCAGCCTATGTCTCTTAATCGAAATTTGCAACATGTTATCGTATGATTTACCTTAAGACTTTTAACATAATTAGAGGAAACAATGAGCTCAAACATCATAATTCCATCACCACAAGTTTCACCAATTCTAATAATGAAAAACATGTTGACTATTATAACAGCATTCTTAACAACAGCTCCCCCCCCAACCAAAAAAAACACACACGCACACACACACACTGGAAGCAGTTTCAGCTAAAAATGATTTATTCACAACAAGTATTGCTCTCATTGCGCTGATTGTAGAGATATCATTACATTCTACAAAAAGAATTTCCAACTCAATCCAGATGAGTTTTCTAACGGAAAGTGCTAGCGGACACCCAGTTTGGGGCAACCAAGAGCAAGAGGTAAATCCAAATTATTTACAGTCCGAAACGTTCTTGGGACCATCTTGTCAACATAGAGTGTTCCATCTAGATGATCACATTCATGCTGAAAAATTCGAGATTGCCAACCAGAAGCATCAACTTTGATTGCTTGGCCATTTCGGTCAAAACCTGCAACCTCAACCTCTAAATGTCGTTCCACTACTGCTCTGAACCCATCAACACTGCAAAAAATGAATTAAGAATATTGAGCAAGAATAGACAAGATGAAAGACCTAAATTTTTCTCTATGTTGCAAGAGTTATATCAGCGTGTTTCAACATTATGGTCTGTGGATCTGGTGACTGGGATACCCATTAATAGCTTGTTCAAGTTGTGAAGCTTGATCTTTATAAATCCTTTGCCACTCATTAGAAAATTTTTACCGACAACTATCAATTAAGAACATATTCTATGAAAGCTATAATCCCAAGTAACATCTTCAACAAATAATGTTGATTTTTCCTAATCTTCTAAAACGAAAATCTAGTTGATGTAGTAGTTCAAATTAAGGTCAGTTGCTTTATGATATTTATGAAGCTTTAAGAAAAAAGGTCCTTTAACTGAATTATTTTTCCATTCTTTAAGGGTGTCCCGTGATGCTACTGATGCAATATACCCATGATTTGCTTCTGGCCAAACATTTCTAAGAACCGCCTAACATTAGGTCCAGAATTTTGGCAAAGAAACTATCTTTAGAGGGAATTGCTAACCTACAAAGCAAAATGCCGAACTTCCGTTCATATTTGTATCAATTCATTACAGGTGTAAGTTGTAACCCAGTGCTGCAACTGGAGTATTATATTTCACTTTTTATTTAATGAGGGGGCAAATTTAAACTCTCAATCTTGTTTTCATATGCTTCTACTTTCCCGCGATTTAAGTGATTCATATGCATAAGTAAGCCACATAAATCGCAATAGTGTTGGAGCAAAAGAGAGACTGACCGAGAGCATTCAAATTTAGTAAAGAAGTTTCTCAGCAAACAAATCTATAGTAAAACTGTCAATAAAAACAGAAGATGATTATTCAAAATAATATACATACCTATTAATTGCAATCACTTCTTTTGTTACTCATACTATATGTAATCAAGCATGCGAAAAATCGATCTCATCTAACTTCTCTCAAAGAGGACAATAGATATTGTACTTGTTACATATACTATGAGAAAACCTAAATATCCTTCTCTATAATTTAACTTCAATCAAACTTTGAAATACACCATCATTTATAATTACCATATTTATCCCACACTTGGGTTTCATCACACAACTCAGATTAGTTGCAGATTCCACCAGGTGAAGCACACTCCCATTAATCTTAAGAGAAGATCGTATGCCCCTAAAATGCTAAATCTTATTGGAGTGGAAGGCATTGTTAACTGCACGCCTCCAGGAATTGATTCAATCAACAAATTCTTTTTGTTGATTGTGATCTGTGGAGTGTAATTACTCGGTATTTGCAATTCTCTTCTAACGCAATATGCCCACCAACAACCATATTGCAAGACAAACTCCACATAACTCTATCACGATTTCCATTTTATATGCCACCAAAAGGAATTTTTTACTGTTACACTTTACCTATCTAACACGAGAACAAACCATTGGAGATTTTCAAGAATTTGTACCATACTATTGCCTCGTATTTCGAGTATCATTGAATCAACTTTGAAGTATTATGGCACTGAATGGTTTCAATTTAAGCAAAAAAGTGTGCATTCATACATATCCTACATACTCAATTAACAATGTATAACTTGTGATTTTTTTCCTTTCACCTTCTTAGCTAGTCCCTTAGTGGTAAATTCTCTACTTTTTTGCAGTGTATATTACCTTCCAGTTTCACAATTACATTAGAATGAAACTGCACATGTTTCCATAATCATTCTTTTCAAGATAAAGATGTTAGTAGAATGTACCTGAATTAATTTCTAAATAAATTTCATAAGGTAAAAGGGTTAGATCAAAGACAAAAGGAAGAAGGGGGACCCACCCCAAAAGAGAGAGAGAAGAATACGAAGGGATACGATGACAAGAAGCAGAAAATAGTGGCTGTGAGCTGAAACAGTGAAATAGAGATGGCATGTGTATGGCAATAGAAAAACATACAAGAGTGTAAACATTCTCACTTCAGGTTCACGGCAAAAGGAATTATTCAATTTCAAGTTTCGAACAATTTATCAAACTAGATTTCCTGGGCAAAACTTATTTTTAACATCACCTTTTTTATGGCAACATTACAAAAGATAAGACACAAAGAACCAAATGATCTAGAAAAAATTGCAGGGCAAGTAGTTGCTTATATCTTACCTCAAACACCCTTCAAAAAAGAAAGCAGTTTGGTTGCCCTTCTTTTTTAGCTTTGGGTTTATCACAACCTGCACTAAAAGAGCATAAACTTCACAGTACAACAAAGTGTATTACTATATTATAGATGTTCAATTCTGATATTTACATACCAAAAGATCAAAAGGCCGCCGGTCTTGTGCCTTAGTCTCTTGCTTTGGAGCATAATTGATGTACTCTTTTGTATCTTCCAAAACAATTATCTGTTAACAGTAACAAAATAAGCAAAAAATAAAAAATGATCATTTCATCTACTGCATTAACAAATATAATTAGAATGAGTATTGGAACTACATCTAGATTTCCACATAATAAAATCTTTGAGCTATTTTTGAACCTTGAAAATTGCTGATGACAAGACTAGGAAAAAAAAATAATCTTTTTGTTAGATACTAACCTCCAGTTTTAAGGAGAAGCACAATGTAAATATTTGTGCAAACATAGTTACTTATTAAGTCATATTTTAATTTATAAATAATATTCATTTCTTTCTTTCTGATACTCAAAATAAATTTCTAAAACTTGTAATAAAATAACACTTGTTTTGCCCAAAAATGTGTCTTGGCTATATATCCCAAATTCAAACGGAACATTACTCAAATATCAACGACACAAATTACATTTATACATAATTCATACATGAAGCAGTGACACTAAAATACTAACCCTCAAGGGAATGCCAATTTGAGGGGCAGCAAGGCCAACCCCAGGTGCCTTTCTCATGACCTTCACCATATCATCTATAATCTTCTGGATCCGCTCCGACCCAATTTCTTCGGGTCGCACTTCCTGAGCCGGTTCGTGAAGAACCGGGTCACCGGCTTTCACTATGTCCGGCAACGCATTCTTTTTCTCACCCATGCCCACAAACCAACCCGCCCGGGCAGCTAAACTGGAGCTGTGATTTCTTCTGGGTGCTATAATTATGGGTCTAAATACTGGTTGTCGAGGCCCACTCACTGGTCGAGTCAGGAGAGGTGTTCTTGAAATGGTTTTGAAGCACTTTTGCGTGAAGGTTATGGGAAAGAAGCGGTGACTGTATCTATGAATGCTTTCCATTGCTAGCAGGTCTCTGCTTGATTTTCATTTTCTCTTTAAGGGGATAATTTGGGTACAGGCGCTCAACATCTGGGCTTGATATCGGCCTAACCCGATTTCCATGGGCTTATTGAAAGCAACTTGGGTTTTTCAACTTTGTGGATCTTTGAAACTTGAAAAACGGATCCAACTATTTTTAATTTAATTGTTACAACATATAAGTTAATTTGAGATGGAGCTATAAATGAGAATTAATGAGAATTGAATACATTTTCTTGCTTCATAACTATCAAATTCAAGTTAAGCTGGATTTTAAAAGTTGTTCAACAGGAAAAAAAGAATACTATAAAAATTAATTAATCTTGCTTAACTTGACTCCAGTTGATTTATATTTCACTCCCGGAGAAAGTCAAACCAAAACTTTGAAAAGCTCTGTTTTTTTCTTCATTTTATTTTTTTGGGTGTTGTGGATATAAAATAGGGATAGCAATAGATTCGGTTTGGATCCGAACCCGTCTTGGATCAACCCCATTTGGGACGAGTTTATGAATATATAAGTAGGGATGACAATGGGTCCGGATTGGACCCGGACCTGTCCCGCTTGGGGTGGATTTGATAAAATACAAGTGGGTATATGGCGGGTTTTGATTTTTAATTTTCAAACCCGTCATGTCCCGAACCCACCCCGTTCAATTTTTTATTTATTTTAATATATATGTATTTACATAATATTATATTTAAAAAAAATTAGTGATATTAATTTTTAAAAAATATTTTTTAATATTTTTAAAATTATAAAATAGGTCTAGTGGGTCTAATTTGGACTCGATGAATTTAGGACAGAACAAGACGGGTCTTGAATTTTGACAAACCCATTCCAAACTCTCCCTATTGTCATCTCTAATAAAAAGGTCTAACCATTAAAAGTATTTCATTCTTTTTAGCTCTTTAAAATCCGTCTCTTCCACATGAATTGTATTTAATTCAATTTCAGCTAATTTCATACCTGAATACATTATCATTTACTACAAAGAAATATCCAATAAAAATCTCCATATGCATTATAATTGAACACGTTAATTAGATTTACAAATGCACATTTTGCTTATAACAGGTTATTTTAATTTTCGTGATCTATGCTTGATCTATATTACCTTAATTATTGAATTATTTTTACTAGAATCGAAACCAAACCTAATAAAGTTTGTCTGGTTTCATATTAGTTTTCATATATAATTGGAGATCAAGTACACGAATGATTCGAAACTCTTTGGACTGATCAAATCGACCCCTAAAGTGAGACCCAAATCAAATTCCAATTAAATAATGTCACATGAAGGATTGGTATCAATAATCAGGAGTAAAACTCCTTAATTTGATCATATTAAATTTCAATTCTTCTACCATTTTACCCTTCAACTTGAGATTACCAAATTACCCATGCTTGGATAATATAAAAGGCGCATTTGCTCTTCAGTTTGCTCCCACATAATATAAACATTGCACCTGTGTGTATCCCATGTGATGACTAAAGATCTCAGCAGAAGGATAAAATTCTGTTTGTGTTTTTTTTTTTTTTGTGTGTGTGTGGAATATAAGTAAATGAGGAAGAGATGTACTATTTGTAGAATTTCAATTCAATAATTTGAATAATTTGTCACAATAATATCACTTAGTTTTGATTTTCACCAAGAATAGGTAAAAAAAGGTCAGAGGGTCCCATAAACTTTGTAGATTGATGAAGAATGTTCAATTGCAAAATGATCAAACCTGTAACTTTTTCATTGTTTAACTTTCAAATCCAAATGATAATAAATAATGCACTTCTACCTATATTAATCATTAGCAAGGGCTCAAAAATAAATTACAAAGAAAGAAACCTTAGGGGGCTTTGGTTTTATTTTCATTGAAAATTCTCATTTTCAATTTTCAGGCGAGTTTTTGATTTTAAGTTGGTTTTTCCGTGAAAATTGAAAATGTATTTAGATATTATGTTGAAATGATGGCTTTATTGAATTAAAAATGATACTTTAGTACAAGAGTAATAATGGATCGTTTTTTTTTATAATATTATCAATCAAATTATGTTGAGTTAAAAAATATTATTTAAATTTATTATGGGTCTCGTTATAAAAAAAAGAAATTATTACTTAATGAGTTAGTGAATTTTTAATATTTTGAAATTAGTAAAATATTATATTAAATATTAATAATTCGAATCCCATTTTAACTAAATAGTTGTGTTAGTTTTGAATTGATGATTATGAGTATGATAAGAAGGAAAAATGGTAGTTTTATTGAAAATGAGTCCAAACAAATATATTTTCAACTTCTGAATTAATAAACAACTGAAAATGGACCTTAAAGGAATGAAAACATATATAGGCTTATGTTGTAAGACTTCAATATATCCATTTCAAAGGACGAGTTAAAATAGCTGGTTGATGAACACCTTTCACCAAATTTATTGATCATTAATTCGATTTATTTTGAATGAAATTTTATTTAAAAAAATATATATATATATATATAATTAAAAAGAAAAAGAAAAAAAAAATATATCCAATCCTAATTCTGGAATTGCCAGACCTATGCGGCTATTACCCCAACCCCATCCCCACTTACGTTCATCATTTATATAAAAGTCAGCAATGCATGTGCAAATGTACGGGTTCCATTTCCCTTCCTTTGACTGGAAAAAAATCATGTGCATCCAATGTACCTAACAAGCTAGCCAGCCAGCCAGCCAGCCAGCCAGCCCTTAGTCATTCTTGTTTTAGGCAGACATGCCAAACTGATATTCAATTCTGAATCTTATTTAAGACATTTATTTCAGTAAATCAAGAAACGAAAATTTTGATTCTCATTATCACACTATTAGTACTCCATTTACGTAAGATATTTTGGTTCTGCTTTATATAAACATCTATAGATGTCGATGATGATCAATTAATAATATTGTGTATAACGTAAGTTCCAATGATATTTTCAAGAATTTCAATGATGTGATATGTTTGTAAGAAAAATCAAAAATATTTTACCATTTTTAGATTGTTAATTGCGTGTACGCGCAAGCCTCAGCATCTAATTTATCCAATGCGTACTTGACTCAGGCCAAAAAAACTAGAAGATGTGCCCAAAGCAGCGTGTGGCTTTCGGTTCATTGCCATCGCTTAAGCCGCAAGGTTTTACTTTTACTAGTTGTTATCACATTCGTGTGAGTAATTCCTACTACTACCAATAATCTTCTTCTCATCAAGAATTTGAAAGTCAGCCCTCTTTGGCTATCTGGCTTTACTAGTTTTCACGGGGACATGATATGGGCATGCTTAGAAAATGATATTTATTAATAATTTTTTTTATTCATATATTTGAGATTTACAGTTCACAGTGTATATTATTGAGTCAGTAATTCGGTATGTGACATTTATCTGGAGCACAAATACATTTAAGTTCAATTCTCGAGCAGCTTTTTCAAAGTTTAAGAGGGAATCGAATTCTCTATCTTTACGTTGGTACCCAAATGCTATCGACTACTACCTTGAGGGCTATTAATATAAATTATTGATGATATATAGTCTTAAGCATGCAATGCAAGCAATGAGCTTAATTTATCAATCACATTGTGAAAGCATTTATTGAGTGTAATTGATTATTTTTTAGTATATTAGTATGATGAATAAAGTAAGCTATTATTCTGTTAAAAAAAAATTGAAATTGATATATGTGTAAATGCAGATCAAGATGAATGTGTAATATACATAATTTTTACAAAATTATAAATTGAAGAAAACTTATAATTAAGAATGAAAACCCACTTTTGACTTTTTTTTTTAATTAATTGGAATACCTAACTTCTGCCCATGAAAAGGTGCCTATGTAGTAAAATCAAGAATCACAATTTCATATTAAATACTCTTTCTTTCCGAAGCAACCATATAACTCCAAGTTCTCCTCTATAAATATAGATAGCCTATCCCTATTGAGGTCAAGAAATAGTATAGATTCCAAAAAGGAAACAAAATTAGCTGAAATGAATAGCTCCATTAGACCATCCTTCCTCAAACCAAAATTTATTGATGAAGAAGATAAGATTGAGCTCAAAAGTATGGATTTGAGAGAGAGAGGCGGCGCGCGGCCGGAAGGGGTGAAAAATGTGGTGGCGCCACCAAAGAATAAGGTGGAGAGGAAGCCAACAGAAGACATCAATGAGAGTGCAGAAGCATTCATAAGGAAATTTAGGCAGCAGCTGCTTCTTCAGAGGCTTGAGTCCATTGAGAACTACGAGCAAATGCTCGAAAGGGGAACTTAGAAACCAGACAATAAAAATTTCTATTTTCCCTTTTTGGTCAATGAGATTTGTTTGATTTGTTATTTTGTTAATCTACATAGCTAATGTTTTTGGTGGTTCAATTGATAAAGAACATGAATGGTTAGATTCATTTGTATGAAAGTTTTGTATCTGCCAATTTGTGTCAATGTTTTTGTCCTTTTTTTTTTGTTGGCTTTGTAAGCTAAATTATGTTTATTAATTAAGTTTTTAAGATTTTCGTTTAGGTATTTGAACATGAAGGATTTGATTGATTCTTGTTTCGTGGGCTTTTCCTTATTTTTGTTTTATATTTAGTTTCAGATTCATATAAATGTCTTAATATATATATATATATATATATATATTTAAATTTATAATGATAGAAACTGCAGTGAATCAGTCGGACACGCACAACAGCCCATCAATTAAACCTACACGTTGCGAGTGGGTTCATGTTCCCAGAGATTTGAATTGTAGTGGCTAAAAAAATAAATTGACTTCTTAACCACCAGTCCAACTCTAAGACATTTATACAGTATTTTGTATAAATATTTGGATTAATTGTTTGTTACATGATTTATTATTACGTCCCCGGTGGCTGGGGGCCCAAAAATAAGAACTGACACAATGTGTTCCTTTAATAATTATTTTTATTTATAAATTATTCTAAATATCATTGCATAATTAACGTGGGATGTAACAATCATCTTGGACATACAACATTCTCATCGTATTTTTTCACAATTAAAGACTACCCCAGTAATATTCGATCGAGCCTCCCACACCGATAATACCCCTAGAATCGACTCTAATACCATTTGTCATGCCCCACTCTTGGCTTCTGCATTCCTGTTTTAATGGATCTTTATTTTTTTAATCATAAGAACTTATATTGAAATTATTTGGTTAGGTCTATGAAATAAATCCTAATGAATATAATGGAAAATTATAAATTTATCTGAACTATTACGGTATCTAACTGGCAGTCATGACTACAAATTGTAGTTATATTTTTAAGAAAATTAATGTATTAATAGGGTACCATTAGCATTACTAACAGTGTTGTAAAAAACATGATGCTTTACCTACTATTTTTACAAATTGGATTCCTCCAAGTGGGAATAGTTTAGATATTCATTATGCTAAAAGATTTGTATTTTTTAATTAAAATATTGAGGAATACTCTCTTTTCCGATAAAATTTTAATCCATTCTTGATTTGGTTGTAAGTAAACCTACTTAAGACGTACACTATTTAAGAATAACAATAAGGTGGATTTAGAAAGAGTTTAACCAAACTCGAAACTTTTCTTTAAAAAAATTTTAAATTTTGGATTCCAACTAGATTTGAATTTAATGGGTTAAACTTATTTGACTATTTTAAAAATATTAAAAATATATTTTTTAAAAAATACATTAAAATTTTTTAATATATATATATTTAAAAATTATCACTTAAATATATATAATAAATTTAAAAAATAAAAAAAATAAACAGAACATGAATGTTTGAAAATAAAAATTAAAGACTTATCTGGAACCACTTTGTAATAATAATAAATCACCTCGGAAAATCCAAGTTTAAACTCACCATCCCAAATACTAGGTACAACAAACCAAACGAAAGATTATCTCAAGAAGTAAAATCAAAATGTGTGAACAAATATAGGCTAAAATACAAAAAATGGGGAATCAAAATAAATGGCTTTGTGACAAATCGGTGGCGTTTGATTTGTCACCTCAACCGAGCTAGTCCAAGGGAAACTTATCTGAAAATTGAGGGGGACATATGTACTACAGTACTAGGATTGGTACTTCCGTGACAATAGAACAATAAGAAAATGATACACATGTCCCCTGACTTTTCATTGATTGAACCCCCCCATATGAATTTGAACCAGTTATTTGAGAAGTGTTTTTATACGTAATTATTTGGTTTGTTGTGGTTGTGACTAATATTTAAACAACGACTGTTTTTTTTTTTTTTTTTGTATTTGTTTTGATACAAATTCAACTTTTTAAAGTTAATTCTATTCGAATTTTAATTGTTGAAACATAACTGAAAGTTACGTGTGATATTTGGCTGCTGTAGGAGAGTTTTCATTAATATAAAGGACGAGATACAATAAAAACATAAAAAAAATAACTGTAAAAAACTCTCGTACTAATCGTAAATAATTGTCTTAAGTAACTTTCTTTTATTCTGGATGATTATGGGCCTAAAACCAGCTGGAGAAGAGAAAAAAAAATATATATATATATATATTTAGCCTGTGTCTTTATAATATAATCAAACTGGTTTTACTGTTGGTTAGTGATTTAATCGGTCGAACCGACAATTTTACTATACTCAGCGTAATAACCACTCGTACTGGTTCAATTACTGATTCGATCAGTATGATGAAAATTGATTATATTTTTAATTATATTATATAAAATGATAATATAATAACTAATTGTTATATACAAAGTAAGAAAAGATAAATTACCAACTAAAAAATTATATATAACAAAATCAAAGTTTTAAATAAATACATGAAATTAAATATCAAATTTAAAATTTAAAAAAAAAATATTTCTGATCATTTTGATTGATTTTTTAATTGATTTAACTAAATTTTTAATTTTTTGCTCCCAATCTAATCGAACCGGCCATCAATTTGTGATTGCATTCATCCATCAATTAATCTTATCATCTTATCCTATTTTGAAAACATTGTATTTAGCTACTAGTCCACTGTCATAAGCTGCTAGGTGGGCTAAAGAATACCAAATAAGTAAGAACCACTTACGATAACCACAAACACATAATGTCCAAATTAGGATTATCGTTCTGAAAATATACGGAATGATTGAAACCCAAATTGATATACATGCACCATGACATAAACCTCTCTCTATCCACAATTAAATGTTTCTATTTTCTTTCTGAAATGTTCAAAAAGAAAATTCTATTTTTTAAAATAATATTTTGTTTGTGCAAAATTGCCATATCATTTCGATATAATTAACTTTCAATTCTTACTTTAATAATTAAAAATATGAAAATATGCAAAAAATTTAAAATTTCAATTTCTATCTAATATTTTGTGCTAATTCAAATGTTAACACTCAAAATTGAATGAAAAAGAGTATACAAAATACACATCTCTAACGAACTATGCAACAATAGAACAACTGTAAAAGGATTTCAACTAAAAGTCTAAAACACATATTCAATGCACAAAAAAGTTGTGTCAATCTTCATGGTCAATGTGCTAAACTTCACAAAATATAGTCAAAATATGAATTATTGTCACATGAGAGTTTTAGTCATATAAGTGATCACAGCAACGACAATATTTGAATTCTAGTCGAGAATTAATTTGATTGAACCTAAGTAACCACAAATTAAACGAGGTTGTGGTTGTTGTGTGCTAACATGCCCTACAATTTACTTAGATGTGATTAAGTTTGAATTATATTTTTTCATGGGTCATGACGACTATCTATGTTCATATATTAAGTTCATAAGTTTACAAGATATAAACAAATTGAGCTATATACTTAAATTAAGCTCATTAAAATCATAAGACTCAAACCTACAAAAATCTTATATTAACACTATAAATACCCGTATTTTATTCAATTTTTATTATTAAAAAGTATGTAATTAATCTCAAGCTTCTTGGCGCGATTAATTTCAAGTTTCTTGGCTTACCTCTATTTGTTCAATATCTGATTTTAGCATCGAAATTTGCTTTTCAGAAGATTTTTATCGAATAATTTTCAATAATTTTAATAATTTTTTATGATGTACACAATAACCAATTGACTTCGAGCAAAATAAGTGATACCAAACCACTTTGCCACCCAATGTTTATGAGATGCAAATTGAGAAAAGAGGAGCAAAATTGTAGTAAAAACACAAAACAAGAAGACGAGCAAAATTGAAGAAGAGAAGTTTGATTTCCCAATTGGACCCAAGGCCAAAAGTGTCTTATTACAACGAGTACCAAACAAACACGACAACAGGAGAATAATATTACAAAGGGCAAACATACAAAAGGTTCAAGGTTGGCCAGAATGATTCTGTCCAGATCGCACGGCTGCTGAGGGCTGATCACGATTCACCTAATTATTTATTATCTAAGGTTGTACCACAGGGACATGGATCTGCTGCGGCTGCGGCTGTTGCTGCACCATCTGCAGATTCAGTCTTGAGCAGGAACGTACCACCTCCCCAGACAATGGTATCACCGGGATATTATCGCAGTTGCAGATTTCAATCATGAAACCATCTGGGTCGTGGAAAAACAATTGATCCACGTAGATTCCACCTTCTTCTACTCTCTGCCGCACCCAATCAATCCCCATTTCTGTCAGCTTCTTCTCCACCATGCCCATGCTCTCGCACTGCCATAAAAAATACATTACCATTCAACCAAACTTTGCATGATTATCTATAAATGAAAATTCATGCACACCTAAATGCATAGTGAATCTTTTATTCTAAATTCGAAATTCTAAATTCATGCACGCCTAAATGATACAATATGATCTATAATAGAAAGACCTGTCCACAAGAAATGAGGAGGTAATTAATTAGAGACAGAAGAAGTTCAAGTTTACAGGCCAAATTAATTAATGATGTTGATCCCATCCTTAATCTCAAGTAATATTCCTAAATTCTAGTACTTACGTAATATTATGATTGAGACTGTTGAAGAGAGACACTGCTCATATTTGTCTTTTCTTGGTGGATCATTCAGATTCAGTTCTTGAGGTGTTATATTCGGGGTGAATGATGTATGGGTATATAACTGATCAAAGAAAACATGTAAGGTGTAGCATGTATTACACCCACTTCAACAGTGACTAGTTCACAGTGATAATTAATCAATTATACAAAAGAGAGAACATTAAAGGGGCTTCAGCATTATTACTAATTAACAAGGATCTTGAAAAACATAATATGCATAAAAATTGAATTTCCAAGGTAGATAATTGAGGAAACTGTGTAAAAAAATAATTACCTGGAAGGAAATGTGGTTATCCTTGGGATTAATCACAGTTTTCTTTGGCATATTTTCTGGATCTTCTGATTGCAGCAGATGTATCCCAATCCCATGACCAAATAGCCTGCAGATAGATACATTAGGAAAAAACCCAGGATTTCATCAAGAAATCAAAACATATTCACTGCCCAGAAATTAAACCTCTCCAAGATCACTAAAACTACTAATTATAATAGTATTTGTGAAATGAGAATCAGGTGTTTTTCATTTACCATGCTCCATCAAATTTCAATGAGCCTGGCCTCCTGACAGGTACAAATCCAAGAACATTTTGATAGAAAGCAGTTGATTCATCAACTGATTTGCACACAAGTGAGATGTGGTTCAGAGATGAAAGGTGCAATGGGTTCCCCTTGTTCTCCTTCATCTTCTCCTTTTTCAGTAGAGTTACAGATTCTGCTTCAAGAAAATAATAAAAATTCAAGATTTTGAACCCCAAAATCTTTGTGAAATGAAAGCCAATAAGTTATGTGGACAAGCTTCCAGAGAAGAAAAGATGGAAGATGGTCTACTGTGTGTTGTGTGTGTAGAGATAGAGAAAGTTGGGTTAGAAAAAACAAGAGAGAAAGGCGATGGACTCGGCTGAATGGGAGGAGATATAAAACTGAATTTATATAGAACAGGGGACTCGGGGGATGATGAGAGGAAGGTTTTGCCACTTGGGGAGTTTGATTTGTACAGGTGTCGAATATTTGATTCCTTGGACACGTAGATCCCACGTTGCTGACTGGGATCATAGATTACAGCTAACATCTATCAATTTCGTGGGGCCCTCGACACGTCAGCTTGTCATCTTTATTTATTACAATTTAGGCCCCTCGTCAGGGAAATTTGTCTGCTTACGAGGGCAAAAAAAATTCAAGAAATTGCAGTCAGCTCACCTGAAGTTTTCTTTATCTGGTTAATTTGGACGTTTCCGAAATTGGGTTCTGAAAACTCTATAAACAAGAAACTCAATTATTATTATTTTTTTATTTTTTTTTCTGGGGACCAATTCTTGCTGAATCTTAGTTCGACTAAGTTATGGGAAAGATTTTTGAGATTCTTTTGTGGTTTAATCATGGAGTCTAGAGAAAGAAATGCATATAAAATATGATGATCTAATTTATTATTTCATATAATATATCATGTTATATGTATATAATTAATTTAAAATGTATATTAAAAAAATATATTACAACAAACATGACATGCATATGTTATATGAAATACAAAATGCAACATGAAATTGAAATAAAAAATTCAAATTATTTATCTTAATAATTGAATAATACAAAAAATATGACTCCGTGGAGACTACACTAGCATAATTTGAGCCTTGAATTCTCCATCTTTGAATGCTCTCAAATACATATCTCATATCTGATATGTCAACTGTCAAGTAATAGACGCATGCGTATGCATGTGATATATCCTCTTCTTGGAAAAGTAGTATAGTCTGAGTGGAAGGAGAACCTGTTGTTGGTTTTATACTCAAGCGCGTATGATTTCGTGGTGATCAAATCTACTTTCTGATCAACTCGTTATGATTATTTTTGGATTAAGTTGAATTAGTTGAATATATATTGAGAGGAGATGGTCAAGGTAAAAAAGGAAGAAAAAAAAACAAAAGAAGAATAGTTGGGCATGAAAGTTAAGTCCATATATTATCCGTTGAGGGAAAGAAAAAGAAAAAGAAAAAAAGAAACTTAGAAATTAGACGGGGACAATACTAATAATTTTAATTTGTTTTTTTGCATAATATTGATTCATACAAATATGATAATGATAAAAAATATTTTTGATTATCACTATTGTCAATTAATATTGCATGCATATTAACCTCAATTCTAGTGGCAATAGAAATATCGTCACGAATCATTATTTATAATTGTTGTTTAAGTTGAATAGTAACAATTTAAACATAATTCTTATTACTTTAAAACTTTCATATTAAAATCAATTAATCTAGTGATAATTAAATAACACATGCATATTAATATCAATTCTAGTGGCAGTAGAAATATTTTCACAAGTCGTTTTTTCATAAATTTTGTGGTCATTAGGTTGTTTTATAAATATATAACTAATTATTAATATTAACAACTTAAATACACTTTTATAATTTTTAAATTTGTGAAAATTATTGCTGTGACAAAATAAAATTTCTTGCTACTTACTATATGCAATTAGTAATAGTTTTCAAATTATATACATGACATATTGAGTCTTGTAGATATTACATTCAATGATATATACTCATTACACATTTATACATATTCACACACACATATATATGAGTGTGTATAAAATATACATTAAAATACACGCTCAATACATATTATTAGGTGTAACATCTCAATATCTTATTACTAATATTATTTTTGTTGTTATGATAATAAATTGTATTTACATTTTAACTCATTTTAAACCCCCCAACAACCTGTGTTCGATCCATCCATGTGATAGCTGGTTAGCCTTGTTTTCAAATTGTATAGTTGTCACCATTTCATCATTAATTTATGCTATAACGTTTTCCATGTTGATTAGCTTGCATTCCTTAATTAAATTAAGATGCATAATTACATACCTACGTTAGATGGCGATCTGCGGTTCGCCTCGCCGACGTTTTCCACTTTAGAGATGATGAATAAAAAACATAAACAGCTAATACAAGACAAAACAACGAGACATGGTTCGGTTTATCCCACTTGTTTAATTAACCTTAATTATAATTTATTAACCTTAAGTGTCTTATCATCGTCTTGCTTTTGAATTTATTCAAGTTGGTTTTACATGGCACTGATGTCAGTAGACAATACAAAAGAAAAAGACAGAAAATATAGCTTTAAAGGCTTCTCATATGTCCCTCGTACTTGTCCACAAAAATAAATTAGAATTATCAGGTTGATAATAAAGGTAAAACTCACTTCATCCTCTAAATTTTTCGTTTTGTTATTTTATTTTTAAAAAATAACTCAAAAACGAAATATATCTATCTATCCATATATATATACATAATAGTATTTTGCCCTCAATATTATTTTCAAATTAATTTTTTATTTGACAATCTTTTCATTAATCATTGTCTCTGATGATTTTCCCTTCTTTTCATCTAAAAAAAAAGCAAAAAGTTTTATAATATTTTTAAATTATTATTAATAATAAAAATGTGATAAATTGTGGTATTTTTACTGTAATCAATATCGATCATAATACAAGAATAAGTAAAGTGGTTATGATAACAATAATAACTAACGTGGTGTTTGTGTGACGATACAATGACTGAAATTTCAAATTTCAAATAGCGCAACGGTAGTTAGTTGATGAAAATGTATGAAAATGTTTTTAAAAACAACGTATTGTAAATTAACGAAGTAAAATATTTTTAAATTAATTTTGAAATGTAAGGTGCCAAAATAGTAAAATTTAGGGAATGAAAGTGTGATTTAAGCTAATAAAAATCTGGGATGTAATCAGTCATTATCTTAAGATTTTTTGGTAAAATATTTGCAAATACTTCAAAAGAGATGGTTTGAAAACAAACAGCTGCGAAAAATTTGTTGTGCTTAGTTTAACTTGTCCCAGGCATGATGTACTGCTGTAGCCTCGTCACTATACATTTGACCTTTAGTTTAGTGAATGTCTCGACAACTTTCTAAGAGTCGTTGGAAAATTCGTCTTTTTAAATTTGACAAGAATACCCTTTTGAATTAGTTATTTTTTTAAAAGAAAAAAAAAAGATAAATTAACGAAAATACTTTTATCCAAAATAAATCAATCCCCATATTTTTATAGGATTTAAATTCAAAATCTGTTAACTTTAAAATTTTAACATGAACTTAACCCCTTAAAATCACTTCAGCTATTTAGTCCAATTTTGTGTTGCATGTTGTTTTTCGTGTAATAAATGCATGATAGAGTATATAATTAATTATAATTATATATTTAAAAAATATTTTATATACATAATATATATATATTATATGAAATATAAAATATCATATATAATATAAATTACAATAAAAAAATCGAATCGCTTCGACTAACTCCACCACTGCACTGACTCCACAACAAAGATATTGAGTCAATTTGAACAAATGATTGAAACATCCATCTCTCACTCAAAATTGAATAAGGAAATAGGAATTGCTCACCATAAATAAAAACTATTACTACTTTCACTAATTCTAAATAATTGTCGTTTTGACCGCATTATTTAAATTTGATGACACCGTCATAAATAAACTAATTCTGAACAATTTGAAATAATTATTTTTAGAATTAGATCGGATTGATCAATTCAATCGAAAATTGGTAGTTAGTTGGGTTTGATTGTCTTTAATTAATTAGATTTTCAACTAAATCGATCAAAATCAATTAAATTAATTAAATAATTGATTAAAATTAATTTTTTAAAAATTCAAACTTGATATTTGATTATTTATATAATTATTTGAATTTTGAATTATATTAGAGTTATTATTAATTAGTTATTTATATTTTTTACCTCTATAATTAAATAAATAATAATTAAACTATTATATTAGCATTTTCTGTAATATATAAAAAAATATAATCAATTTTTATTGAATCGATTGAATAAGAAATTGAGTTGGTTCAACCAAATAAATCCCTTATGAATAGTAAGATCGACTTTATCACAGCATTTAATTATGAAAATATTCTACTAAATAATTAAACAAAATATTAAAGTCCTTTTGGCGGTTTCACCTTCCCCAAACCCAACACCATTATACTATTAATTTAAATAAATAACCCATAAGAAATCAGCATAACAATCCCTTAAGTTACCTACTAAATACAAAATACTCCATTTTATAGTGAAAGAAAGAAGCAGCATATCATCATTAGATAAATAAATCGTATCTTTTGATGGGAATCTAATAATACGTGTATTAATTAATTTCAAGTTAAGTTGGATGGCTTGCTATATTAATCAATTAGGAGTTAATGCATTATTTTATTTCTCCTAATAAAAATATATGTTGGTCGGCGTAAAAATAATTAAGTTTTAAAATAAAGTTATTATAACTACTAAATATGTATAATCCGTGAAAACCACTAATAATTAAATAATTGGATGGTTGATCTACTTACACAAAGCCCTACACACACACACACACACACACACACACATATATATATATATATATTATGTAAATATATGATTTTTATTTCAATAAAGAAAATAGTAAATTACAAATGACCTAACTATAAAAAAACTCAATTAATTTTTTAAAATTATAAATGCCTCATTATATTTATTTTTATTTTATAAATTACACCTATGGACGGGATATTTGTAAAAATAAAGATAGATTTAAAAAAGGTATTTATAATATTAAGATTATAGTTATTTTTTTTTTTATAATTATGTCAAATCTTAAGAATCGTGTCTACAATTTATCCCTAAAAAAATCATGAAATGAGATATCAATTAACAATGAATGAACGATCATCAATTCATAATTTATAAATATCAGCTATTAACAACTAACTATTATAAAAATATACATATGATGGGATTCGAACATAATAACTCGCCTTTTATATATATATATATATACATACATACATACAAGTAATAGCTTGTTAATACATGTTCATGCCGCGTATTTCTCTAGCAAATTGGCAGTGCAGCTTGGTCATTAGTTTGCCAAAATAATTGCTCTTACGTTGTTTTAAGATCTACAACACATGTAACAATAATTTAGGTAGCTTTAATATTGAGGTGTAATAATTCACTTCTTCATATGACTCAATATTAAAAGTGAATTATTCCACCTCAATATTAAAAATACCTAAATTATTGTCACACGTGTTGTAAGATTGCATGTTTTTAAAAATCCACTTGCCGAAATTAATGTATCAATCGTGACAATATTCAGTATGATTTGTTCATTTATGTTACATTGATCTTGTTGAGTTTTTCATATATGGAAGATCAATAGCATGTACACTTAGATTTAAGAACGAGAATAAAGTGAATTCATACTCCATTCCACTCGAAATTTATTCCTTATGGAATGATTTTTTATTATTTCAAATAGATTTAAAATGAGTTTTGAGTTTTTGCTTTAAAACCAACTACATTTATTTTTAAAAAGAATCATTATTTATATTTATCTAATATTTTTAATTTTTTTATAAAAAGTTTTGATGTATTATTTTTTTAAAAAACATTTATATTAAATATTTTAAAATAATAAAAAAAGATTAATGTGTATAACCTATCGGGTCTATATTCGAGTTCCTATCGTAAAAAATCTTGATAAGATAAATTTTAAATTTAATTAAATCCTATCTAAACCAACCTAGCTGTCATCCCCATTCCCCACATGGTGAGGTAGATGAGTTGCTAATTGGGCCGGGCCGGGCCGGACCGCTGGTGAGTTCGCGTTTTGGGCTTTACTCCTTCTAGATTTTATTTTTGGTTCTTTTTTAATTTCCCTGAAAACAGTTGAAACGAAAACATTTGGGCTTGGGCCTAAATGGTATATATTTCGTTGTATTTAAAAGTGATATTGGGACTTGGACTAATTTAATTTTGAATAAATGGTTCTTTCTTAGTGTAATATCCCTATGTGCAGCTGGCATACTCAATAGTGTATGTAATTAAATAATTATTTTATAATATATTTTTCTTATGTATTTAATTGAAATTTTGATGCAGAGAGAAAATTTACTTTAAAGGATAACATGAGCAAATGGATAAATTAAAATAAGATATTAGAGAGAGGAAAGATAAATATTTCTAAGAGGAGTGTTAATATGTGGAGGAATAGAAAGAATAAAGAGAAAAAGAGGAAGAGTTCGTTGTCCAATTTTGCAGTTTATCATTTGAATATTATTCACTATATTTATAAAAAAATTTGACAAATTTAGGAACATTTATTTAAATTTTGTTTGTGCGACATCATTTGGCAGAAAAATTGAGAAAATTGACAGTTAGTTCACAATATATTGATATAATATACTTGTTCATTTTTATGAACATAACGCATTGATGTGGGAAAAATGAAGAAATGATTTTAACTAAAAACATATATACAGCAAATTATGTCTTGAAAAAAAAAGAAAAGAAAAGAAGTTACTATAGTTCATTCGTCTTTAATTATTTAAAATTATTGAAATAAAAATAAAATTTAAAAATATATTGCTCTATTAATGAAATATTCAAAATAATTCTATCACAAAATAATATGAAGTCATATTATGAATGTCATATTCTATGAAAAATATCGAGCTTTAATCAACTTTTAAAAAAAAAAAATTGAATTTTTTTGTTATTATATAGTTTTCTTCATTCTTCAGTTATATATAAATATATATATATATATTAACATATACACATATTTATAATAATTAATTAATATTTTTAGATGCTATAAAATGCTATTGCTATTCAAAAAAAATTCATTGGTCATATATGAATTAGGTCTTGGCGTTTCTCAATATTATTTCTTCCATCTTTACATGAATTATACAATTCTTCAAAAATTATTCCTCCTCATTCCAGTTTCTCATTTCTTCTACCTCTGCCCGTAAATTTGTTGCTACCTCTGGGCATAAATGGCGATTAGACCACTCCTCCAATCTCTCTTCTCTCATGCCCACAATCCCATAACAATCCACAAAATTCTCAATGCTAAACACTTCTCATCTCACTCAATCGCCGTTCATTCCCAGCAAGTAATCTCAGACCCACCTTCTCAACACCTTGTCAATGAGCTCGCACGCATTCTCAGTGACTACCGAAAGCCCCAACACGACATTGAATCAGCGCTCACTCCATTTGTTTCACAACTTTCTACAAACTTAGTTGAACAAGTCTTGAGAAGGTGCAAAAATCTTGGATATTCTGCTCACAGATTCTTTCTTTGGGCTCAGAAGATCCCAGGTTTTCGACACAGCGAAAAAAGTTATCACATTCTTGTGGATATCTTAGGGAGCAGCAGACAGTTCCCGTTTTTGTGGGATTTTTTAGTGGAGATGAAACAGACTGAATCTTGTGAAATTAGCCGGGAAAATTTCTGGATTGTTTTCAGGGCTTATAGTAGAGCTAATTTACCGAGTGATGCCATAAGGGCTTTTAATAAGATGGTGGATTTTGGGATTAGGCCTTGTGTAGATGACCTAGATCAGCTTCTGTATGCGATGTGTAAAAGGAAGCATGTGAGGCATGCTCAGGAATTCTTTGATCGAGTTAAGGATGGTGATCTGTGTCCAAGTGTGAAAACTTACAGCATTTTGATGAGCGGTTGGGCGAACATTGGAGAGTCTGGTTCGGCGCAGAAGCTTTTCGATGAAATGCTCGAAAGAGGATGCGTGGTGGATTTGCTTGCTTGGAATAGTGTGCTGGACGCTTTGTGTAAAGGAGGGAAGGTGGATGAAGCATATGAATTGTTTCGAGGGATGAGGAGCAAGGGGCTTGAACCTGATGCTTATTCATATTCGATATTCATTCATGCTTCTTGTGATGCGAATGATCTTCATTCAGCTTTTAGGGTCCTAGATTCAATGAAAAGGTACAATCTTGTGCCTAATGTGTTTACTTACAATTGCATTATCAAGAAACTTTGCAAGAATGATAAGATTGATGAGGCTTATGAGCTTTTGGATGAGATGATTGAGAGAGGGGTTAGACCAGACACTTGGAGTTACAATACTATATTAGCTTTTCATTGTGATCATAACGAAGTCAATAAGGCTCTTAAGCTAATTTCAAGGATGGATCAAGATCCATGCGAACGAGATATGCATACATATAATATGGTGCTTAAAATGCTGATCAGAATAGGAAGGTTTGACAGAGTTGAGAAAGTTTGGTATTCGATGGAAGAGAGAGGATTTCATCCTGCAGTCTCAACATATGCTGTTATGATTCATGGACTTTGTAAGAAGAGGGGGAAACTTGAAGAAGCTTATAAATATTTTGAAATGATGATTGATGAAGGGATACCACCTTATACTACAACCTGTGAATTGTTGAGGAACAAACTTATTGGATTAGGATTTGCAGAGAAAACAGATATACTTGCAGAGAAGATGGAAAGAAGCACTTCTAAATCAATTCAAGATGTAGCGAACATCATGAGAGGTAATAGGGCCCTCGTAAGATTGAGAAGTGAAGAAGAATTTTCTGATGAAAGTGATATAAATGAGTGAGTCCTTTGAACAGAATCTGATTTAATCATATTCCTGCTGTCGAGTAAAAATGAATGGTGGCTTCTTTTCAAGAATGGGAAGTCAGAATAACTGTTTTGAGTGTATTCTTGGGGTAATCTCTCAGCTAAAAGCCCTTCTGCCTCCAAGGAAGATCAGGGTTTATCTGACAAAATATGATCCAGAAGCTTGCCATCATTGAACAGTTAGGTTATGCAGGAGCTCAATGCAATCCCAATCACCTTTTCATCATTGCATGGGATGAAAAGCCGTATCTTGTGGTTGCTCTATTGAATCATGAGAAGTACTTTGAAATCTTTTCTTTGCATGCAATAGCACTGATTGAGTGCTCATTTGCCGATGATGAATGGGGCTAAGCAATCTGCCGCAGCTGTTGGATGTAAAAGTACACTGGTAGAGGGAAGCCTCTCCACGATCAGTGGTGGACGAAGAAACTGCCTGACTCACTGAGAAATGCTTCTTTATTTGTTTATGAAGTGTTGGGAAGTGTACTCTCCATTTCGACACTAGCTTGTTTCAATTTGATAGCCAAGTGGTCCATTTCTGGATTCACATTATGTTTAATTGAATTCACTTCGTTTAAATTGGTTAATTTTATTGATGGTTCAAATTGTATTTTTGTTGCTATTAAAGATGAATTTATGTTGTGAGAAGAACAATTGAAACATATAGTCAAAAAGAATTTATAATAAAATTGGACTAACACTAATCTTCAATTTTATCTACCAAGAAAAGATAGACACCAGGGAAACATAAAAGTTACTTGTTTGATTTTTATTTAGGGTGATTTATAAAAATCACCTCTGGTATTTGATTTATTTAAAAAAATCATTTTTTTAAATTATGAATTATAAATAATTCTTAAAATTTATCTTTATTTTATAATTGCTCTTTATGAAAAAAGGTAATGTCAAATACAAAAAAATAAAATAAAAATTATTTTAATGATGATATGTAATAGCTATAATTTACAAAATAAAAAATAATTAAAATATATTTATAATTTATAAATTTAGAACGAGTGTTTTCTTAAATATGTCAAACTTACAGGTGGTTTTGATAATTATTATTTTTATTTATTATGAGGGAAAAAAAACTAAGAAAAATTGGAAAAAAAAAAAAAACAATTGCAACATCGTGAATCCTCTCATTCCATCTTCATCTAGAATCGAACGCCTATAAAAATTGCAGAAATTACACTCTGTATCAATACGCATTCACACATTCATTTCAATGATTGCTCCAACGGTAGGGAAAACCCTACTCATCACAACAGTGATATTCTTCACTGTATTTCTAGCCCTAATTCTGTTCTCACCTTCTTTCCCCTTTTCTCAAACACCGCTCAGTTCTCCACTGTAAGTCGCCTCATTTTTCATTTTCTGTTCGGCTCGGGGAATTGTATTTGCTGAACGTTGGATTCCTAGATGCGGCATTTTCTTTTCGTTTTTTCTTTTTTCTTTTCCTGTTTGTGTATATTTCTGATCTGATTAAATTAATTGGGGAAGTGTTGTAAAACAGGTCAGAAAGAGCAGAGATATGGAGTCTGCGGAGATTATTCGAATGGCGGCCTTGCAATTGGTGGCTTCAAGGGCATCCTGCTGGTTAGTTGTTTCTGCTTTTTGTTTGTTTTATGGATCTTTTTTTATGGATTTGAATGTGGTATAGATTACTAAATCATGCTTTTTAGTTAGATTTACTGTTTAGGCAATAATTTGCTCTGATCAAGGTTGACGAAATCAGGACTCGCCTTGCAATGTTTTGGGGGATATAGGATCGAATGTTTTGATTGGATTAAGGATTGATAATATTAGATGAATAATAGGTATAACTGGTTTTTTATAGACACTGTAAAAATTCTGATTGCGTGAACACTACCAATAGTGTATATTAGCCTTTCATTCTACTCTCTAATAATTCTGATTAAGATACTACTACTAGTATATATTAATTTCAATGTGAAATGCGAATAATCCTGTAGTTTTAAGGAATTATTGAAGGCCAAATTGTTGCTATTTGTATGTCCCTATAAGGTTGATATCATTCTCATGATTGGAATATGGATGCATTAGTTTTTACAAATGCTAAATTGGGAGATCCCAATATCTGGATCGAGATTTTAAATCTCTATTATTGTGATCTTGATTAAATAAGAATGCATGTCATCATACCAGGATTATATCTTCAAATATCGGTCAGAAGAAAAGTGGAAACTACTATTCTGTTTTCTGAGGATAAAATGAGGAGATTAGAGATACAGATGCGATGGAATTGGTATCATATGGGAGTTTTCTTGGTAATCTTCAATTGCTACATAAGGAATATGTAATTTGAGTTTTTTGGCCAGAGAGGACTAAATATGAAAATTGTGCTCGATAGTTTTTCCATTCTCTGTCCTGTTCCTTCAGAAACTGAAGTCTTGGTCCCTTCCTGAGACTGAACACGGAGTGATTTGTTATGCTGGATGGTCATCCAAGTTGTGCAATAGGTTTATAATTAGTTTTTGGCTCTGCTTGCAATTGCATTTATTGATCCAAAAATAAAATTGGGTTAGGACATATAAACAATTTGGGGATGGATTGAGGTATTTTCTTTCAAACTTGAATAAACCTTGAATGCATGTGTGTCCAAGCACATAACCAATAGTATCTTTAGATTATGGTACAGTTTATTTTTCTAAGTCAACGTTGACTGGCGTCAAATGCAGACGTTTGCATTGGTTTTTTGTGTTGAAATGCTGCAGCTCTGCCAGCTAAGAGCAATGGGTATCTTCGAGTTGATTGCTATGGTGGGCTCAATCAGATGAGGAGGGATGTGAGTACTTTATCACTTTATCTAATCTTCGTTTTTAAGTTGCCCAATTGCCTCTTTTCGTTCTCTTTTATTGTTTTTGTGCGTTTTGGGAATATTATGTCGTCAACTGAGATAATTGCAGTTCTGTGATGGTGTTGGTATTGCGCGCTTGCTAAATGCCACTCTTGTTCTACCCAAATTTGAAGTGGCTGCATATTGGAATGAGTCTAGGTAAGAATTGGGAATCCTTATACTACTATGAACATGCCTTATTTCTTCAGAAGTAATATATTATTGGGGAAAAAAAAATTGTTGCATTTTCCAATATATTCTCTCATATGAAATTAGATGAAGTACATTTATGTCCTTGCCTGTTTTATTTTCCATTTTTGATGGCTGAATGTAACTTTATAAGATCCAATGATATTATGTAATGTTGACATTTCAAGCTCGATTCAATATATGCTAATAGATCTGGTTAGACCTCAAAAAATGATGTAATTGGCTATTTGCTGCGATGGAATATATGCCTACAAACAGAGTTGGATATGAAAAGGATTGGAAGAAATGAACCAAGCAAGATTGACTGAAGATAATGGTGGGTTGAGGGGGTTATAAAAGCAGTTCTTGGGCCCAGAACTAAAGCAAATTCAATGGTTTTCTGCAAAATTTATTTCATAATTTTTTCCAATTATTTTCCTCCCAATTATTTTAAGAAGCTCGTGCCCTCAAATAATTATATGTTGGACTCTTCACTCTGATTCCTACTTTATTTACGAATAACTTAGCTTAAAACTTAAATTATGTTATTTTAACTAATTTTCTATTGTTTGGGAAGGTTGACATAATGAAAACCATATCTTGTTATCTTGACAATTACCCCACCCAACCAACAAATTTTCCTGACTTATAATTTGACCATGCAGCGGATTTGGAGATGTGTTTGATGTGGAGTACTTCATCGAAAAAATGAATGGCTTCGTTCAGGTTGTGAAAGAGATGCCTGCAGAGCTTGCATCAAAAGAGCCTGTTAGAGTTGATTGTAGCAAGCGTAAAGGCTCATTTGATTATGTAGAAACTGTGCTTCCATTGCTCTTGGAGCATCACTACATTTCAATCACTCCAGCAATGAGTCAGAGAAGGGATAGGTACCATGGATTTGAAGCTCTTTACTATTTCTTGATCTTCAGTTTTCTTTGCCTGAACAGAAGTTTCTCAGATTGTGGAACTCCTTTTGTTTTAATTAATGTTATTCTTGGGTTGACTTGTCCATTTCCTGTTTGCTTTTTGTTTTTTCCTTCCCCTTTTTCTATTTTATCTATCTTTCCTTTTGGGTAAGGGGCTCAGAACCATTTTCAGTTAATGAGGAATATGCATTAGAAATCACCAAGGATTCTGTCATAGCTTCTCAAAGATGAAATACCATTGTGTTCTTCTACAATAACTGTCATTTTATCTGTTTTTGAGAAGAATATGACCTCGTGCACTAGTTGATTACAGTTAACCTGGTGTAACTTTTTAATTATTTGTTCTTTACTGTTTTGTGGAAGATGCAGATCCAGTGTTTTTCCTCATTCTCCTTGACTGATAGTTGTTTCTTATGTGTTCCAGATTTTCAGTAGATTAATGTAATTAAAGATTTCCAAGTGCATCTTATCATCAAATATATTGCAGGTATCCACTGTATGCAAAAGCTGCTCTTTGTCAGGCTTGCTATAGTGCTCTGCGCTTAACTGGTATATTGGAGAAGAAAGGTTCTGAGCTTCTACGAGCTATACCCAAACCCTTCCTTTCACTTCACCTTCGGTTTGAACCTGACATGGTAGCTTATAGCCAATGTGAGTACTCTGGTCTTTCTCCTGCTTCCGTTCAAGCAATAGAGGCCGCACGAGGAGATAGGAAACCCTGGACTGGAGAACAAGCTCGTTTATGGAGAAACCGGGGGAAGTGTCCACTTACACCAAATGAAACTGCAATCATTCTTCAAGCTCTTTCTATACCTACGAACACAAATATATATTTGGCAGCGGGGGACGGTCTGATGGAACTTGAAGGCCTAACTTCGGTATATGCAAATGTCTTTACCAAATCTATCCTCTTGAGTGGTGAGGACTTCAAAAACATGCACGGGAACACAAAAGCTGCATTGGATTATTATGTAGCAATTAACAGTGATTCATATATGGCAACATATTTTGGCAATATGGATAAAATGGTTGCAGCAATGCGGGCTTTCAAGGGGTTATATAAAACACTTTTCTTAAGTAGGAGGGCTTTTGCAGTTTTAACTTCGCAGGGGCTCAATGGGAACTCGTTAATGGAAGCCCTGTGGAAGGTTCACAGAGATGATTTTGTAATGGGCGTAGGATCTGCTTTGCCCGATTGCTTCTGTGAATTCAAACTATGAGGCACATACATGGGTTTGTTTTTCCTCATAATTCAAGCATTCTTTTTTATGCAACTGTAGGCAGAGTTTTGATCGGCACATTATGCATCGGAAACAGGGCTCTCATTTTCCCGAAAATTGAAGCATTTTTAGTGTTGATAGGCATGTCACATTTTAGAAAATTTCACGTTCAATGTTTCTGTTGTATGTCCTGTTTGTAACTGATTTAAGTGTGTCAAGGTATTCTAAGTTGAATGGTAAGAAATCTTTAATTTTCTCTGCATTATCTTCAATGTTTATTCCTTCTGTATTCTATAAATATTCCATTGAATTAAACATGTTTTTTCACCAAAGAGCTTTAGTTCATACTCTATCTTGATGATAAATGAATATACACTTGAGTTGAGAAAAATTTAAAAAGAGAAAAAAAGAACAAGAATATGTGCCATACACTCATTGCCATCTCGGTCTTGCACTTGAATCTTTACATCTTCTGCCAGCAATTATATCAAATTTATCAGTTTGACTTCCGGTACAAAGTAAAATTTCATAACTTCGTCCATATCTGAAATGCTGCAAGCTTCTCCAAATCATACCCTGCATCACAAACCCAAGACGATTAGCTTAAAAAAAACAACCCAAAAAATAAAGCATAAAAAATCACAAAATATCCCGACTATAAATCAACACGGAGCTAGTATTGCTTTCTTTTCTTTCTCAGTTAAGCTTTCTTAAAGTCATACCACACAACCTCACAAAATTGTTCACATCTACAGTTCTCCCATAAAAGTTAGTACAATAATTTTGAAAACTTCTGATCTTTGTGCTCGACGTATTGCACAAGAAATAACTTTCACAAAGGGGGTACCTAATGATGAGACATTAGCTAGACAGTTTGAAATCTACTTATCCTGTTTTATAGCAAAGCTCCGAGGCAAAAAAATAGAAATATTCTGCTTTCTGGAGTAAAGATCAGGATAAAAGTTTAAATACATCAATCAACAAATGCCAAAAGTCAACTTCTAGATCAGTACTAAGCCAAAAATTCATTAACCAACATTATTTGGAAATTTTGTATTTCTGATTTAAATAAAGTACAAAGCATGTTAAGTTAACTCAGTAATCTATGAGATATAGTTACCATAGAAAATTGTCGAAATATAAAGTAGAAGAGGCCATATATCAGTCTAACCATAATAAACACACACCCCACAAAGTCTTGGGGTCAAGAATACTTGCATGCTTAGCTAGACTTGGGGCTCGAGTTTTAATGAACCTCCTTAGAACCATGATAAGGTAACAAAATAACAACCTTTAAATGGATACACACAACAGGGATATTTTGAATTTCTGACCACATTTCAGCACAGAAGAACTAAAGTATCCTGTGTATACCTTTGAATTATATACCAAAATATAGTAATATAGTTGCTGTTTCACAACCACAAGCACACAACATGTTAAAACTTGATGACAGCTGAATTAAACAATAGGGAAGTTTTTCAATTACCAATTGCAGGGCTTCAATGATGTCAAACGGGAACAATTTCACTACATTCCATCACAAATCTGAACACAACAAAGACACTCAAATTACTAGAAATTATAGATATTTGACAAAATTGTGATGCTTGTATGAGTGTTCCAAAGGTATTACAAAGCCTATTGATAGGTGCGAAGATGCATCATAAAAAAGAACATAGCACCAAAAACAGAATATGCATCCATGCCAAAAAATCAGAAGAAAACCAATTCTGTATGGGATACTTTGACCGAAGAGGACTTACGAGGATATGGTGATTTCTGTCCTCTTAGAGCTTTCGTGTCACTCTGAACTTCATTTAGGTGGCACCAGAATTGTAGTGAACAAAATTGAATGCACTCATCCATCCCCTGGGATCCATAGAAGGTATATCTCCCAACAATCATCAATTATAAATGAAATCAACCAGATGGAAAATTAGCTCCTGGTGAGCTTTACATATTGTTCAACAAATAGCATTTCACAGTCCAATATTTATTTTCAATTCCTTGATAATATGTGTTTCATGGTTTCTATTTGAGCAGCAGAAAAAGGAGGTACCCTTTTCAGAGCCAGATTATAGATATATTTAGCCTTATCAAGCCTGTCAAGTTTTCCATCTTTCCGCAGGCCTGCAAGCAGATTATTAATAGTATGCACACTAGGAAACCAATTCTTTTGCATACTATCTTTACACATGGAGTATGCCAAGCCAAATTCTCCCGCTCCACAAAGATAATGGATAATGGTTTGATAAATTTTTTGATTTGGCTTATAGCCCTCATTGTGGAAAGCAGAATAAACTCTCATGGCCATTTGAAGATAACCTGCATTGCAAAACCCTTTAATCACCAAATTATATGTAACCTCATCAGCAAATTTCTTATAATGGCGCATGAAAGCCAACAGCTTATTAGCATCCCAGGCACGCCCCTTATTCACCAGGAACTGAATCCTGACATTGAAGGTCGCGACGTTAGGAATACAACCTTTTAATAACATTAGGTTCCATAATCCATTTGCAATC
The DNA here is from genome assembly GCA_019321725.1 of Paulownia fortunei. Taxonomy (NCBI): domain Eukaryota; kingdom Viridiplantae; phylum Streptophyta; class Magnoliopsida; order Lamiales; family Paulowniaceae; genus Paulownia; species Paulownia fortunei. Next base: position 20,901,677 of record CM033112.1, on the reverse strand, counting down.
TCAGGCCGGTTCGCCTTGTAAAAGGCTGCTATAAGAGTTGTGTATGTAATAACATCCGGAGTTATTCCCAGATTTTCCATCTCAACCATGACTACATATGCCTTCTCCAGTATGCCCATTTCACAGAAAGCCTTGATGACAATATTAACAGAACATACATCTAGCTCAATGCCAAACCTAAATGGAACATCACTTAGAAATGACTCAATCGCCTCTAAATCACGGGACTGAGTCAATACCTTCAAAGCAGCATTGAACGATTTAACACTCCTCTTACAACCATACAAATGCATATTATAGAATGTATCAACAGCATGTTTGGTCATCCCAGCCCTCCCATACAACATTATGATCCTAAGTATAAACCCTTCTCGCCGACCCTGTAGTAAAGTCTTTTGATGTTCAAGCAGATTCTCAATGTAATCAAACCGACCCGCCCCTGTTAACCTAGACACTGTGTCTTCAAAAGCAAAACGATTCTCAATAACAACCCTGTTGTGAGCATTGGCCTTAAACAAATTAAATAACTTCTCAGGGTCCCTTTCGTTCTTTAGCTTAACGAGCGCAGGCTCATCCACTTCAAGAGGCTTTCTCACACTACTCCTACCGGAACTAGCTTTCTCAATGGACGACACAATGGTGGTGGGGACGACAATATAGGGTGCAGTGCTGAATCTGCGAACCAACCGCGCAGAGAGCATGTTCTGAAACAAGCCCCAATATTTTATACATGCCCACCAGCCAAAGATTATATCTTAATCAATGTTTTAACAGCACAAACGACGCAAACTTCTGATCCTGTATCAAATTACTGAATCAAGAATCAATGAAATGCAATGTGAAATCCCAGAAAATGAATCGATAAAATATAAATCAACAAAACCCCAAATGTGGTTCTTGGCATTGTAAATGTGCACGCCACTTGGTATAGGATAGCAAAACTCTCTGGGCATTGCACATGGGATGTAGCGTTCAATTTACTTCTTTTACAAAGTGAAAATGAGATTTACCAAGACAAAAGAGGAGATTTGATTCGTGTATATGTAGTGTGTGTTTCTGTGTTAGTGTGTGTGTGTGTGGTGGTGAGGAGGTTTGTGTCATGAGGGTGGAGATTTTAGGTTAGGGATTTTGAATCAGAAGAGTGTGGGTTGTTTACTGATCTGATGCAGTTGGTTGCATGATAAGCATTTCTTGTTGCTGACTTGGGTGAAGAGTATTGGATCCATCACAAGGTCAAAAATAGACTTTTTTTTTTAAAAAAAAATCCTAATTTAAATGTTTCATCCTTTTGGATTTACTCAAAATTCCATATAAAACTGTAAATGATGGAAGTTTTGACAGAAATTAGAGTTAGAAATTAATAATGTCGTATTGTTATTTTAAATAAAAATATATTTTTATAAAAAATTATCATTTTAAAAAATAATTCCAATTTAAAAACCAGATCATTTCAAATTAGGATAAAAGTTTGTTAATATAAATTCTTGTTTTTGGGTAACGTCCTGTAGTCCCATTTTGTCTGCTTTTATTTCAATTTTTTTATTAGTAAATAATTAGAATCTCTCATATGGTTCTAAACATATTTTGAAAAATTTTGATTGGATTTTATATCAGAGATTGAGAAAGATGAGTATTAGGTTTTCAAAATAAAATACACTGAAAAATGGTCAAAATGCATGTTACATTCCATTGAATATGTATTGAATGGCTATTTACTATTTATCCACACATTCATATAAATATATGTGTTTTAATATGTAGATAAATAGTGGATATTACATCCAATGCACTCCATCGAATATAACACTTAAAACACCAAAATTTAAAACTCGTATATGAAAATTTGGTTGAGTTTTCCATCAAGAAATAGACTCCTCAAGTTATCATATTGCCCCAAATTTTAGATATCTTCATTTCTCTAGAAATTTCATATCTTCTACTTAAAATTGGTGTGGTCATACAGCCGTGGTTATAAATATCCATGTTTTTGCTTTCAAAAATGTAATTTTAATAAATTTAATATTTTATTTGGTATTTCACATTACAAATAAATATTAATTTGGTGAATTATATATATTTTGCGTGTATAAGTGGAATACGAGATGAAATAAGAAATTAAAATACAAAATTCAAAGTGATTTCCTTAAAGAGAAAATATTCATTCTTGTTTTCTTAAAAAAAACTGTCATGCATTTTAAGGGGAAAAAAAAACAAAACCAGGAACTTTAAATGTTACCATTTATGTTAAATCTATAGCAGCAGCAGAAAATACATTAAAGTAGCAGATACATCAACTATTCTAGTAACAGTAAGAAAGACAACCCTGTTTATTTGTATAAATCAAAGTGAAGTTAGAGAGGTGCATATAATGATGTAAACAAAATTCATTCAAGAAAGTTGAAGCCTAATAGTAATATGATATACAAGTTAACCATGCTGTTATGCTGACGGATGGAGATAGTTGAGCAAAGAGAAGAATAGGAGCTGTAGTTAATCTCAAAATCTCAGTCCAACGAGAATGATGATCCGTTCGATGAGCTTCGTTTTGTTAGTCTTTTGATGTGATGACGAGCAAACCTAATGCACCAATAAGAATGTACTGCAAGAGGAGGAGAATCTATGTCAATATCATTTTTCAGGGCTGCCGATTGGATTTTTATCTGATATGTCATCAGAAATGCATAATGTAATAAAGGGAAAAGAGAAAAGAGGAATGAATGAAATTACAAACCTTTATCAATGGCTTTTCAGTCATAATGATGGTGGCCCAGCCAACATAAGGTAAGAAACTGCAAAAGGGGTGAAGATGTTAATGTTGTTCTCCTTTCCCATCTCAATCAGAGAAAAAACAATCCAAAATGATAATACAATTGCAGAACAAATAATATATGCAGCTTGTTTTGCTCATAATGAGAATCCCTGTTATCATGTTTATCCTCCATTTGTCTTTACATGGTACTTTAAGAGATCATCTGGCTCAAATTATCAGAATATAATTCTATTCAAGTGAAGCTTATTCAAAGTTTTCGTTGAAAACATCTACAGTTGCAATGAACCAATAATAGATAAATCCAGTACTGAGATTCATTTGTTATATGACCAAAGTAAAATAAATTTTGTGATTTGAGAAATAGACTACGCGTGCAGAAGCATTAGAATTGGAGCCCAAAAAGAAGTTATGAATATCACACGTACCCAACAGCTCTTCCCATGATATGGTACCGCTGTAGCCAGAGCTGACCAGGAGCATATAAAGATATGTCATCATCGTAATTGTTGTCCCCTGAGAGGAAAAGAAATTGGGAATTGCAGTGTGAACATCAAGGTGCCGACAGATTTAGCAGTAAAGGAACAAAGGGATTGAAATTTGACATTGTCAGAATAACTGGTAAAAACAGGGAGAACTGTTGCATTTTTAATCCTAAATAAGCCCAATCCCTTGAAAAGGTTCACATTTTTCATCATCAATAAGTATGTTAAAGGACATCTACTTTGCCTGAGAGCAAATGATAAAAGTTTGGCACCTTTTGTGAGGATATCAACTTCTCCTGTATCTTGCCTTTCATGGACCTAATTAAAATCGAAAATCATAAGATATGGTAGAAAATAAATTAGAATACTTTTTGAAATAATGTATAGGAAGAAGAATGATGCAATATTACCCAATCAAAAAGTGTGGAGAGAGGAAATACAAGCATACCAGTATTGAGGATATACCAAGTCTAAGAAAAACCATCCTAAAAACAGTCTACCATTGAGCCTAGATGATTATCATCTAACTTGATAAATAAAATAATGCGAATAACCTGAAATCTGAGCTCTATGAAATCAGTTGAGTAGCAATCTAGAGGCAGAAGACAGAGATGTAGAGATAGAAGTTCCAAAGGAGGCAGCTGATGTAGAGATAGAAGTTCCAAAGGAGGCAGCTCCTTCATGTACATGTAGTTGAGAATTCTCCAAACTTAGTTTACTAGTCCTGTTTACACAATTAAAAGAATTTCTCGCTTTGATTTCATATACCCTGCTCCAGTTGAGGAGATTTAAAACTTCGGAGTGCTGAAGACAAAGTACTTTTTTATTTCTTCCCCCTCCACCAGTCCTTTGTTCACTGTATTTCTACTCCATATCAAAGACAAACTAAAATTTTCTGTCAGAAAATGATACTAAACAGATGCATCCTATAACTAAAAGTTCCAGAGGCCCAGAATTGACGAATGTGGACGCACCTTTATGTGCTTATACTTTACTTGTCAACAGCCATATATGGTTGTGCATCATAGTGGAAAATAACTTTTAACATTTAAAGCAGCTGCTGACACATGTGAATTCACATAGCAAGTTTAACCTACCAAATATTAAAGAAGTTTATACGTACTAAGAAAAGGTAGAACTGAAGTCACATGGTTTTCATACCATCACCAAGAAAACACGACTAACTGTCACAATACAACTAGTTACTCGAGAGGTAATCACTTCAGCATCCAGCAACTCCAAGCAAAATAGTCAAAGTCTTAGTAAGGGACTTAATGTTTTAAACCCTTCGCCCTCGCCCATGCACCCAACCAAAAGAGAAAAAAAAAAAAAAAGAATGAGAAGAAAAAAGCTCAACAAAGTACAGTTGACTTCTGATGTATGGATACTTAGCATACTAGGTAAGTTACTGCAGGTTCCACAAATCCAGAATCCTGGAGGTGCTGCTTGTTCTAATTTTTTTGAGGAAATAGGCATAATACATCTAATCGCCAGGTATATAAATTGAAATTGTATGGAAATGCTGCATATATGATTTTAAATCACCAATTTATTTGACCAAAACTTCACATATAATGCTTACCTTAATTACACGATGGACAATTGGAATGTCACGACCCTGAAAATAATATAGAAGACAGGATGTGAATTGAAAAGGCAACAAGAAGAAGAAAGAATCAGATATATGATATGTGTTGTATAATGGCATACACAATTATTTGTATATATGCTACTATTCTTCAGAAAGAAGAAAACGAGCAACATACCAAAAACTTCAACTCCTATAGGTCTGTGAATCCATAATTCATAGGTCGGGTCCTAGAGTTAATGCATAACATGAAATTATGGAGGCATAGAGATCTCAAATGGAAAGCTATATGGTTCTCAAAGATGAAAGAAAAGTTTCTAATCACTGTTTTGAGTACAGCTATAACCATGTGGATCTAGATAAGCTCGATTCAACATACTGAATAAGAAAGTAGTCCACCAGGTAGTTTCTGTCAACTTTCACCCAAGAATAATCGGATCGAGTAGTAGAAGTTATCTGCCACCCATAAACATTTTTACCTTTAAAACTGAACTGTAAATGTAATTAAAAAGAACAAGGGCACTTCATTTAAAATATTATGCAAATCTGCACCAAAATCATGAGTAGCCTTGTGTTTCCCATGATTCTCAACAGCTCAGAGGAAAGATATAAGCGACTCATAGCAACAATAAATGATGCAGAACTCTGTCAGCATAATAGTTTGCTATAAGGAAGAAATTTACAATTTAGGGGTGGGTTGCATTTTTCTTTTGTCATGAATATGGGAAAAAAACTACAGAGGATTTTAAGAATAAATAAAATAAACTCTTACATCAATGTTGTACACAACAATTTCGCCTACTCGAATGGGATCTCGGCTCATATGCAAGAACAAAATGTCTCCCTGTAGATGAAATTTGTAAGTATGCATGATATGCATCAGTGTTCAGATGAGAAAGATGCTTAACTCTTTTGCGTTTCCAGGATGTTCATAAATTTTGGTACTCAAAAAGGTTGCATTCCTTATCTAGTTTGTACAAGATTAATTGCACTTTGTTAATGAGGGAGAAAAAGCCCCCTAGGCTCAACCAAAAACTTAGGAAAGGAGTGCAAGAAAATAGATAACCTTGCACGAAAATTTTCACCCCCTACATAAATATGATGCAGAGTCAAAAGAATAAGTTGCTTATGCTCTGTTTTCAAACCAAGATTTAGTTAAAGAAAATGAAAAGGAATGCCAAAAAGAAGAAAATGTAGCTTCTTATTGCAATCACACTAGACTCCTAGATCCAAACAGAGTTTTGGGATTTGGGGGATTAGGTTCTTTGGAAAACAGAAATATATGATACAGGCTTACCCTACTAAATCCAGGTTCCATGCTTTCAGAAAGAACAACAACAACAGGGGATTCGCTTCCAGTAACGCAGATCAATGTCTTCCATATCATCAGTGCAGATGCAACAATCATACCTGAAGTCAAAAGGAGAACAAAAAAGAAAAGACAGTGGGAAAGTGAACCAAATCACTTCTTGATAAAGCTCTGCAGTCATAACTTCCTATAAAATGCATGTGCAAGGCACAACTTTAACATAAGTTATTTTTAATCAAACATTAAACAAAAAACTTTGATTAATTATTTTAAAAACACCGGCCCCTAAAATATATGCAACACTTTTAGGCAAATGGATGCAAAAAAGCAAGCTTTAGCAATGGGCTTAAGAAACATTGAGTCTGAAACCATGCCGCAACATGAACAAACCAACTATTAGACTCCATCAAAGTGAAAAGCAAGCTTTAGCAATGGGCTTCTTTTCACAATATTTTTGCAAGAAAAATATATCAAAGTATGTTGACGTGAAAAATTCATCTCTTCTAATTTCACTCAAAAAGTGCCAGTATGCATCATAAAAGCTTTATTATCCATGAGAAGATTATGAATTAGATTCATGAATCTTACAGATACATTTCCACTGTTAGTATCCAGAATTGTTTGACCATGGCTAGCAATAAAATAGAAATGCGGTTGTTCTCAAGCAAGTTTAATCCTGAACCAATATTAATCAATTGCAAGTCCAACTGTCCTAAGACACACATCACCCCTCAAATGCCCCACCCCCACCCCCCAAATTTCCGCCCATATCAATCTCTCCCAACTTTGTTCCTTTTCTTGCATTAACTAATGAAAGGCACCTGAACCCACAAGATGCTAGTTCAGATTTCCAGCCACTTTCTAGTGTGGAATATGTCTTCTACAGTATAATCACTAACGCAATAAAATATATCACGACTCATCAATAAATAAGATCTTTAGAACATAATATCATCTTGGTGATAAAAGTGAAGATAATGACATTTTTCAATCTTACAGCCGTAAAAATCAAACTTTTACTCAAGGGAGACCAAAAAAATAACATTGTAAGCAATGGGTTAAAATCCAACACTGTACTCTCAGGCATCTATCCTCATTTCTTGGGCCGTCCCAAGCCACTATCATTGAATGCAAAAGCATATAAAGATAAGCCCCAAAGAGTTGAGCATTTGAGCATCCATATGCACATAAAGACATCTTTTTTCCTATAAAATAAAAGCCACAAAGAGTGCCACAGGACTATTTCAACCAAAATAAATTCTAACAAAAAGCGTCTGCAGAATTGCACAGAATTATGAAGCTAAAAATGGACGAAAAGAAGAAGAGTTAAAAGACAGAAACCAAGGCTGACTGTCTGATGGAGGGCCTGCCGTATTTGAAAAGATTTTATCGAAGCCATGGCCTCTTCAATCCACCCCATTTCTGAGTTCTTCAGCTTTCTCCACTCCAAAGTGAAAATCTTGCAAATTTTCTGAGTTTGTGGAAAATAAAGCCAAATAACACGCTGGGAACTGTATTTGGGAAGTGCTGTCTTGACAGCATCAAGAACGAACTGTGATTGGCCAAGCCATAGACCTGTGACTCGTGGAGACGAGTATTCCACGCCTACGTGGCATCTCATTAATTATTTTTCGCATTAATTGACTATCATTTTTTTTTATATCAGTATATTACTCATTTTGTAGTTGGAAGAAAATGAAGGTTTTGCTTAATTTTTGTACTATTTATTTTAAATTATAGTGCTTTATAGTCAATAGTTTTGCATTATTACGTTAAATGAAATAATATATTTGAAGAAAGTTTTATTTAAAAAACAAAATCTTATTTTGAACTACACAAAAAATAAATGAATGATGAAATTGGAATTGGAGAAATATTATCTATCACAAATGCTATATATTAATTAAATTTTACAATAGCAACCACAACATAAACAAGTTTTTTTGATTTGTTTTCTTGAATTTTAATATCAATTAAAATTTTTAAATTTGACTTATATAGCTATTTTTTAAATTTGGTTGATGCCGATATAAATAAATTATAATAAAATATATAATAAATAGAATGATGTTGAGTCATCACTTGTAATGTGAATAAATCACAATAAAATATATAATGAATAAAATGTACTTGAAAGGAAGGAACTTATTAAAAAAATATATTTTTTTATGAGTAGGGTGCATAATAAATAATATCTCTTATAATTTTTAAGTTTATTGGATTGAATCTATTAAATTATTCAAAATATTATAGATTCATCACTAACACTAAAATCATGTAGAAAACAAAATTATATTTAGAGAAGTTTGATTTAAGTAGTTTTTATAATATAATTATCTGCATAATCAAGTATAAAATAATTAGTTTTATAAATACTCAAAATTCTTAAATAATAGATTGGTTATAATTTGAAAAATTATTATGAATTATGACGTGTGTTTGGTAAATATACAAGTTTTTTTATAGTTTATTAATGGATTTTTAGAATTAGAGTTGCAAGTAACTCCACGTGGCACCTTTGACATGGCTAAGGCAGAACCATCGAATTCCTGTTTTACCCCACAATCTTCGTGATCCACCTTTGGTATTTGATGTAATTAGAAGGATGTTAGAGGTCATTCATTTTCTTTCTGTAGATTTTTTATTCATTTCCTCCTTTTTTTTTTCCACTGCAGTAGCTCACTTCCACGATATCGTTACTCGAATGGCGCTCATCCTACCTGTCAGGTGCGCGCATCTGACCGTGCCACTCCCAGCGCATGTTAGCCCTCGCCGCCGCCGGTTTAACGTTTCCGCCACTTTATCATTGCCGCCTCGAGGCGATACTGCGGTGGTGGACTGGGTGAAGGAAACTGGGAGCTTCTTCGAGCAGGACTCCCGACCCATCATGTTATTCGACGGTACCGTTGATTTTAGCATTTCTTATCAACAAACAGAAAGGACAAGTTTCAATTTAGAGTGTGTGTCGATTGATTTTGAATTTCCAGCAATCAAAACTGTCTCCGTTCCAAAAATGATCACGTCATTTCCTCGGTGTGCACTTGATTGTTTTTCCTAAGCGCAAGAATGAAAATATTATTCAGTATATGTGAAAAGTATTTGAATAATGTTAAATACTTTAACCAATATCTAAATTGCCAAAGAAATCAACATATCAGTGGAAATATGTAAAAGTTGGATTTGTACTGTAATAATCGGAGTATTCGTTTTGGGATGGAGAGAGTATTCAGGCAACAAGTTCCTCAAAATAGTAGTGAAAGTTAAAAGTTGAAATATGTGCCTTTGTTTCATATTTTTCCTTTGTGTGATAGGTGTTTGCAATTTATGTAATGGAGGCGTGAAGTTTGTCCGAGACAATGATCGACGAAGGTTGGATTTCCTTTCCTCACATTCTATTTGAACTTAAAAGAATTCTGTTTTGATTTTTAGGATGAGCTTTTCTGACATTCAGCTTGGCTCCACTTTGAAAACTTAAAGATTGCATTAGTTTTCAAGTTAGATATAGTGGTAATTATTAAGTGTTCCGAATATGAGCATCTGAAGGGGAAGCGTGGGCCTTCTGAATATAGGTGCGGTTTATTCATGATCTCTTGTGGCTGAGGTATATGTGTTTTATTGTTTGGTAAGTCTAGCTCCTAATTGGTCTGCTTGCTACTTGTGACTGGTTTTTACTTATTGTAACTCAGAACCGAAAAAAACTGCAACAGCAATTATTTTCTCTTAGCCTATCATGTGTTTCTTGATATATATAAACTTTTGAGTACTTCCACAAGCAGCAGTATGCTTTGTTTAATAAGGAGAATTAGATTTTACAACCTATTAATCTTTCCAGACCCCCATTCAGGCAGCTCCATATCCTCAAGAAAAGGTTCTTTAAGAAGCTGAAGACAGACGATGAAGTACAAAAGCATCATTTTACTTGCCTTTATATTATGTTCACGTGGTCGTCAGACTTCCCCTAATTCTATGTGCCAAAAATGTCATTCTTTTAACTACAAGACAGAGAGAATCAACCTTAATATTAAGTGTAGCCTGCCCTGAAAAACTTTCTGAAGGACCTATGAGGATGATCCTCTTGAACATTAATTATTTCCAAGAGGACTTTATTTGGTTTCGCCTGAAGAAGCAATACTATCTTCTTCATGCTTGCGAAATATGGTACTATGCATGATCTCAGGTCCATCTCATGAATTTGTTCTTTTTCTTCAAGTTTGTTTCTTCTTCTGATTTAGCATTCCAATATTTTCTAGGAATATCAGATTTGAAGCTTTACAAAGTGAAGCAGGCAAGAAACTGTTGCAGAGATCTGGAAGAGCGCCTGATGATATTTCAAGTGTTGTTCTCGTTGAAAAAGATAGGTATATTGTCTGTGTGAATGTTGAAGTTAGTAATAATGTGCTGCACATGTAACTGCTTGATTCGATTTTTTGGTGTGCACTGCAAACTTGAGACGATCCCTGGGACAGTAAAAGACCACATTTTGAAAAGTTTGTTATATGTCCACAGCAATTAAGCTGGGATATCAACAGTTGATAACAAAGAAATAAGGATATAATTTTGATTTATGCTTGATAGTTTTGTTACTTTTTGTAAAGAAATGAACCTTCAGCTCATATATTGAATCGCATACTTCACCTGTACAAATTAGTGCGATGGGTTCTTTTCCTAAACTCATGTTAGACTCCAAAAAGTTTTATTATTAAGAAAATCAGTTTCAGATATTCTTAGGTCCCACTTATATCTGGGATTTAATGAAGACAAGTGAAATAAATTACAGGGAGAATTAGCTAAAAGTAAAGGTTCTTGCATTTTTTCTTTTTTGGTAGATTAAATCAAACCTGATAAGTTCTTGGATATAGTCTTGAAAAATGGGAAAGAAATCAGGGTATAATCTTGCAACCATCTTCCTTGATTACGTAGCACATGCATTTATCTCACAGTTTTCTTCCAAGCCTAATACTTAAAAGAAAAGATTTTTCAGTAGGAAATCACTGGAATCAAGATCCAATTAGTAGTTTTAAAAAAACTTGGAAAAAATATGTAACGAATATTATTTGTAAGGTATTTTGATGATGTTTACTGGAGTTTGATTTCAGGTCTTATATCAAGTCACAAGCTGTACTGAAGATTATGGAATATATAGATTTGCCCTTTCCCCAGCTGGCATTCTTTCTGCAATTTGTACCATTGTAAGTTGAAATTAGTTTGCTATTCTAGGACTGTATAAAAGGAAATATGAAATGATATATCTCCTCTTAGTTCATTCTTGTCATTACTTTTGCAGATTTGTACGGGATTTTGTATATGAGAATATTGCAGATAACAGATACAACTTTTTTGGTCGCTCAGATTCTTGTGACATATAGTTATTCTTGTTCTGTATTCTTATGGAGAAGAGGAGCAAGTTGTTTTTTGTCTTGTAAGTAGAACTGTTTATATATAGAAAAAGTGGTGATTCTTCCTTTTTTCTTTCTTTCTTTCTTTCTTTCTTCTTCTTGTTTTCTTTCTTTTATGTGTGTTGGAGATTGCAAAGATTTTAGAATGTAAATAATCTTATTAACTTTTTCTATGTGGCTTCTTTCTGTTTATCCATGAAGATGTGCCAAATGAATCTTGAGTATCATTCTGACATTAGGTACTAATGAGAGAAAAACTTATTTTTAGGATTCCACTTAGTTAATACTGCCATTAGGTCACAGGTACCTTCATGCCAACTTCCGTGATGTAACATGGTTTTCATCTCAAGGTACCATTTGGGTTAACTAGTTACCTTCTTCTTACAACAACAGGAAACTGCATTTTTAAATTCAATTAATGGTTCGTATTGGTGGTGGAGTTCTCTTTCTTAATTCTTTTGATTTCAGCTAATAATTTTCTGTCAAGAAGGCAGGAGAGAGTGACATGTCTTAAGCATCTTATTTAAGAAGACCACAGTTTTGACTTCTTAGAATAGACTTGTAACTATCTTTCTGTTGGCTTTTTCTCTTTTTCTTATCTGCGATGAAATTTTTAGAAGATAACTTATGGAGATCAAAACTCCGACATCACCAGTTCCATCTCCCCGCTATCTGAGTTGTCAGCTCTCGTGATTTGGGATTCCATATTGCTGTAACTATTCTCACGTAATGTGTAAATAGCTTGCTTTTCATTGCCTTCAATGTTGTATTTCTTTTGTCAGATTTAGCGAAAGGCTTTTTACCACTTCAGAAATTTCTTTTTCAAGAAGGCACACTTACTTATCAAGTAAAATTTCTGTTGTGGCTATCACAATTTTCAGTCACCATGGCACCAATAATGCTTGGATAAGGTAATCTGATGCTTTTATTTGTCCTTCCTTTAGTGGATTAGGCTGCATCCTGTTAAAATTTTGCCAATATATATTAATGATTCAGGCTGTGGCAACTCATGTGCTCAATTGATAAGGTGCCATATGGAAAGAGATAATTCTTTGGCCTTTTTGACATATTTACAACTTAAAAAGGGCTTCTTTCTGTTCTCAATATGGAGGTCAAAACAACTTGAACTTTCATTTTCATTAAACATACTCCTCTTTACAGTTAGTTGTTTCTGGATAGAACTAAGTGCAGATCACAAACATGTAATTTTTTTAGAGAAAATAGACATGTAAAAAAATGCAAATTACTGCTTTATGATTCTAACTATTTCCAGCGCATGCATATCTCAAACTTTTATGGGTAGAACACAGATTGGGAAATAAGAACCCATTGAGACAAATTTCATGAAATTGTTGTCTTCTACAGCCTAGTAGCGATAAGTGCTGTTTATGGGAATGTGCCAAATCTTTAATGCATTAGGCAATTCACAGTTGGGTTCAATGTATGAGCTATTCCGTGAGCATTGATGCAGTGGGCTGATGTTGAATCATGTGGATAAGCTGATTTTATGTCAACATCATCCAGTATGATATTAGTGCAAGGAACGGTCTGGCTGCAGCTGAAGTTAATCGTAGCGTTCTTGCAGATGGATGTTCCGTGGAGTCCAGAATATGTCACATCACTAACTTTGACTGACGATGTCTGACGCAAGGCGTGAACAAATGGGTCAGTAGATATCTAGTGAAAAAGTGCAAAGCTCTCATCACTACCTAGAATTTATTGTCAAAACCTGAACTCATCTGTAGTTCCACACAGAAAATTTTAATTTGAAGAACTGAAATGGGTATATTATGTTTATTTTGTCAAAATAGGTACGAACTGTGTGAAAATAATCAGCTTTTGTCAAAATAGGTACGAACTGTGTGAAAATAATCAGCATTGTGTGAAATTCTAACTAGCATTGAAAATCTGAAAATATAGTTGCTTACTTTGTTAGAGCATTTCTTGTGAGGGCAGTAATACTGGTCAATGATAACAGGGTTATTAGCTGCTATGAACTTTATGTTTGAGAAGGTGATATTCCTGGCAAATCCAGAACCTCCCTACACAAGAACAAGACATCACAGGTTAACATTTATACTTTAAAAAATGACTTCTACTTGATTCTGCTCAGCTTTTGAGTTGTTACCTGCCATGTTTTGATCCTCACTCCATTCTGAGTTCTATTAAAAGTGCAATCAGTTATGCTTATTGCTTCTACTTCTTCATACCGTCCCTTTTTCCCTAAACTCCCAATACTGCAAAAGAAATGGAACAGATCTTTTATCACCAAATTATGTAGCCAACTTTTCCATGTTTTGGGCTAGATTTGTTGACCAAGAGGCTACGGGCACTTTTCCATGACCAAATATTGCGATGCCAACTTAATAGTTGGATTTTGTGAAGAACACCAAATGGTTATAGAAAGATACCTTATTCCATGTCCAGGACCACATGCTATCTTGGATATGTTGACATTTGAAGTACCCCCATTAATGGCAATACAGTCATCCCCTTTTAGGATAATCACAGGACAATGTATTGAACTGATTAGCATATATAGTACATAAAAATAGAATGAAGAGGGTAAAACTGGAACTGTGAACATGTACCAGTTGCCATGACACAGTCATGAATATGAAGATTGGTCGATACACTGATGTCAATTCCATCTGTGTTGGGACTTCTTGGAGGGGCAGTCATGTCCAGGTTTGAAATGGTTGCTTCGTTGCATTCGTTTATGGAAACATGGTTCTTTTGGCTGTTTATATGTTTCAATCCTCTGACTTGAAGATTGTTGCAGTGAGAAAAGCGCATTGCCTTAGAAAAAAAAATCCCCGTAAGTTGATAAGTTAATAGTGATTTAGGATTTCAGTTTGTGAGTATCTAATAAGTGGGATTGAAGCCACCAAATGAATTACTTACGGTGGGTCGTGAACTGCCCTCTCCCTGAAACAAATAGAATAGAGAGTTTGTCAAAGGACAGACGAGTAATTTTTTACAGAACATGTCAAGTGGTGACAATTTCGAGTAAACATGAATGAGATGGAAAGTAAAGTGAAGCAGAGTTTGTCAACTCACATGTTTCCACCATGTGTCTCCTCGACCATCAATTAGTCCTTGTCCATTCCCCACCACAGTAAGCCCGTCTACCCTATGAAAGTACAGCCATTCGTCTATGCCTTTCTTTCTCCATGCTGATCTTGGAGGTGCAACAATGGTTCCCAGGATCTGTTATTATATTTCATTTGAACTTGTAAAAGAACTGATGAAGAAAGAGGAGCATTCTTTCTTAGTTACTAATTTTATTGTTTTTATGCATATAGAAGATGTCAGTATACACCTAAATAACATCTCATTTATCCACGTTAGTCACTTATGATACTTCTTTTGTTGTTATTCATTAGACCCATGAAATTAGGTTCGAGGATTAGGGGAACAAATTTACTACAACTGTTGTTTTTCAGAAAAAAAATAAAAAAAAATAGTGTTTCCAAAGTTCACTAAATTTAATTGATTGGTTTGTGTAAAGAGGATGTTTTACCTCAAATGTAATGGAGGGGGAATTGCAATGGCCTTCAAATTTGACTGGATACACCAAAAACGTCTTCCCACTGGGTACAGTTATCTTCGCATTCTCCGTCTCTTTTTTGCAAGCTGCCTTCCATGCCGACTGAAAAGCCTATTAAGTTTTTTTTGGAAAAGAAAATGTAAGTTCAAAACAACAATGACAAGCGTTCCAAATTTAATTATTAAAAAATTTAATAAATAATTAATTAGGTCAAAACATATATAATATGTTCCTTCATATTACGTTTAAGTATATTACCATGAAGTCTCAATATTGATTACAATAACTAGGACAATGATCCCTCAATCTCCCTTGATCTAAAACTTTAAATATTCTCTTCGCTCCAAAATTACAAGTTTATTTATTGGTATTGTTGATTACTATTTTTCTAAGTACAATAATAATAATTTAATTATTTTTTATTCTAATTGAATAATCTTAAATAATATACTATATATTAAGATTTAAACACTTACGAAATGTTTGAATTTGTTTTGAGTGTTTTCGGAGAATAAAAATAAAATTTGAAAATGAAATCAAATATTTGTTTAATAATACTAAAATATTAAAAAAATATGCTTAAAAAAATCGACTTTATATTTTAGAAAAGGAGCAACATTTTTGGGTGGAGGGTATGGATTAACTCGATCCATTGACGGAAGGACGGGTAAATTTTGATATTTCTCAAGTGCATTTAGTGTACTTACTCTTAAACTCAAAAGTGGTAAAAAAAAAATGTTATAAACTAGTATTTGAAGATGAAAGAATAATAATTACTCTGGTATCATATGTTATTCCATCTCCGACGGCTCCAAATTTTGTGACATCGTATTCGTGCGTGGTCTTGCCAGTTCGATGCGCGCCAAGAACCATGCTTGATCCCAATAAAGCCGAGCACAAAATTAATATAGGGGCAAAAGTGTCCTGCAATACCAAAAAATAAACAAGGGAAAAAAAATAATAATAGGGGAATGTGAGGAAAATTTTGACTCTCTTATTTTGGAGTAAAACAATCAAATACATTGTTTAGACATAATATCAAACAATAATCAATAAAATAAAATAAATAATTATAAGACAAAAACATAGAAACTATTACGAAATTGGATAAAAACTTACCTTTTATTATTTTCGAATATAAGACTTTGTGATTGTAAAATTTTGAAGCCATATAATCTTTACTGTTTGAGTTAGACTTCATTTACAGAAAAATGGAGAACAATAAAAAGAATAAATGTGATTATGCAGATTCAGGCTATCTATTTGAAGGAAAATATTTATTTTCGTACCATAATTTGACGAACTTTACAAAGAACACCTTTATTCTTCGTAGAAACAACTAAGTACTACAATACTAAGGCTAGATAATTGCCAAATTTATAGGAAAATCTCTCATAGAATTTTGTGAATGTTGACCCAAAAACTTTAATTTTGTTACCCAATTCTTGTAATTAGGTAATGTGACACTAATAGCATTCATGGTCTCAAAATTGAAGACTACACTAATGCATCATCATGAGTTGATGGTAAAACACAACTAAAAGGCTTTGTCAATACCATTCTTACATAATTTGTTATTGTCCCTTTTCCATGGATTTTGATGTCTTGTATTAGCATATATCATTTAGTTCTTTTCACCCCAACCATAAGTTGATATCACTGTCTCAACAATGTGATGTAATAAACAAATCATGTCGAAACTTGAAAGCAGTGCTCGAGTTATTATTATTCTTGAACCTGAAACACGACTTCAATAACTTCACACACATATAGTGCAATTATCCCACCTAACCCACCAAACAAAACTCAAGAAAAATTGATATAAACCCAGAATTCAAGACTCCACAACCCCTAACCCAACTCTCAAGAAGACAAAGAAAACCTGTTTAAGAAACTATTTTTGGTCTTGTTCCACTATATATGTGATCATCTTTTATGTCCACTCCCTCCTAAGTTTCTCTGATTTATCATTGTTAGGTGGAATAACCACCACCCATATTACTAGCTTTATGCCATGAACCTAAGATTAGAAGTTATGATTTAAGAAAAAATCCTTTGAAAATAATATTGGTAATTTTTACATTGTACTTTGCACTTTAATATTTTATTCCATATTGTAATACTATTAATACAATCAAATATATAAAAATAACATTATTAAAATATAAATTAACATGTATTAATTGTATTTCAATAAAAATTAAAATATCAATTGTAATAAAGGATTTTAACTCCTCTACAGTCCACGGATGCAAAACATCATAGAAAGTGACATTACTCATGAACTCATAACTTTTAACATCTTTCTTTGTGTTAGATTTCCATCTTTTATTGTAAATCAAGTTTGCATTAAGTGCTAATATAAACCACAATAAGACTGCGTTACGCAATTGTTGATATATAAAGAGAGAGAAACAATTGCTTTCCTTATTTATTATATTAATATATCAAATACTAATTAATTTCTATCAGGAATTTTAAATCAAATCTTACATATAAAACAAACAAACTACTAACAAAAAATATTTGCCCTGCAAGAGAAACATATGTTGGGGTTTCAACTGTGTTTGCATTTTTAAAGAGCTTTTGGGTCGCATTAAGACTTTGGATAATTTTTATTGTGGATCTAAAATAGGAATGTTTTGACTTCTCCTAAAATAACAAGAAATTCGACTTTGACCTGAATTGTATAATACGTTAGAGGAAGAGCTTTTGTTGACGGAAGAAAAAATTGAAGTTTCATGAGGCTAGTGCTAGCTCCACTGAGGTAAATACATCTTAGTGATGGAATTTGATTGGATATTGAATTCAATATAAACTAGAGAATTTAACTGTACTTTTGGATTTTATACTAGTTTAAATCGTACTAGTCCCAACATTTTTTGCTTCCCATTTTAAAATCTTTGTGATCATTATTATTATTCGTGGATAAAATAATTATTTTGTTTTTGTGAAATTAGCAAAATGTCAAAAAAATATTTGAAACTCTGTCTTTTATGTGTGGAACTCTAGGTCAATTTGAAAGTTCAACTGTTGATACATAAAAATAATGGGATTGGAGAACTGATAAATATCTTAATCCAATAATGTACCGTTCATGTGAATCAACCAGTATAAATATCTTGATACTTATTTGTTATAAGATAATTTTTACATATTACGTTCGTTTTATCTATCAGTTCGTATTGACCTCTGACCTAAACTAATTTAAGTATCGGAGGTTTCAGTTAAGGGATACTCCAACAAGGCTGACATGTGTTAAAAGTGCAAGTCTTTCCGAACTCAATTATTTCAACTCAAGATCGATCCGAGCTAAGATATATTGATTTTCCAAATCAATTATTTTATATGATTTTTGGTCTTAAAATATTTCATTATTACTACATATTCAGTCAAAAAAAATATAAATCCCTCACTTGTTTAATATATTAACTTGAATCAAATCGTTTCATTACTTTATTAAAAAAATTTGAACAGATAGAACTTTCACACTCTAAAAAATTGTCTAAAACATTTCACTAATAATAGCAACCTCTTTATTGATTAGAAAATACTATCTAGGAAATAGAAATGAAAAAAAAAGAAAAAAAAGAAAATGCTAATTATTACAAATTCCAAGCAAGAAAAATATTTTCCATGGAAAATATATATTGCATGTCAGTCTGTAGCGTAGTAGTTATGCTTGAAAGCTGTGGTGACCCAAATCTTCACTTCATTAGACAATTCACAACTGGGCTGGATGTATTGCGAGCCGTTCCATAAGCGTTCATGCAGAGGGCCCACGTTGTATTATGCGGATCTATTGATTTTATGTCCACATCGTCAAGTACGATGTTAGTGCAAGGAACGGTGTCGCTGCACCGGAAGCTGATGGTCGCATTTTCGCAGGTAGATGTTCCCCGCAGTCCACTGTATCTCACATTACTCACTTTGACAGCAGATGTCTGACCAAGGGACCAACAAATACACAAGAGATGTTATATGAATAATTAAAAAATATTAATGAGAAATATTGGGTCAAATTGTTTTTAAGAGTATTTTTTATTATTTGTTATTTATTATTTATTAAAAAATTAAAAATATATATATTTTACTCATTTTCATTGAAAAATATTTTATTTTTATTTTCATACCTGCTATTATATCTCGTCTTTTTTTATGTAACTAGTAGAATTCATTTCAAAATTTAATAATATTTTATGTTTTTTAAAGAAATACTATAAAACAAATGAATATTTATTTTTGAATCTATTAGTCAATATAAAAATATAACTAATGCAAATATATATTTTTTTAATAAAAATATTTTCAATCTCGAAAATATTGAAAATATGAACATAAGTATGAAACTGAAACCAAGCGCGCCCATAATGTAAAGTTACTAGTATGACAACATGGAAAAATGTGAAATTCATCCCATTATATTTTTCTTACTTAACCTTAACCTTAGGTTAATTTAATTTGACGAAAGGGAAGAAAAATTGCAGAGGTTTTGCTTACTTGATTGAAACATGTCTTGTGAGGGCAGTAGAACTGGTCAATGATTACAGGGTTGTTAGCCGCTGTGAAGTTTATATGCGAGAATATGATGTTCCTGGCAAAACCTGAACCTCCCTACAGAAGAACAGAACAACAAGAAATCCCTGTAAGATTCCTAGTTTTTTGTAGCCTTAATTCTCTACAATGTTTAATGATTGTTACCTGCCATGTTTTGATCCTGACTCCATTCTGAGTTCCATTGAAAGTGCAATTTCTTACACTTATCGCTTCAACTTGGTCATGTTTTCCATTTTGCCCTAAACTCCCGATGCTGCCAAAAGAAAGAGGAGAAAATTAATTAGAGCGTGTTTGGTTTCATTTTCTAACCAAACAGCATTTGAAACTCCAAAAATATATTCATTTTACCTATTTTCATGAGATATACAAGTTATTTTCATTTTTTTTTTGTCAAAATTAAAAATAAAAATACACTACCAAATATTTTTTCACGTCTACTAACATTTTACCATTTTCATACAAAAAACACCATAAAACATTTATATTTTCATTTCTAAACGTATAGAATCAATAGAAACATTACTAATTCAAATATATATATTTTCATTTTTATACAAAAATCTTTCAACCTGAAAATACTGGAAACATGAAAGTAGAGTTAAAAAATAAATCAAACGGGCTCTTAATGAACCACATTAATTAGCATATATAATAGGAGAAATTACAAACCTTATCCCATGTCCAGGACCACAAGCTATCTCAGATATACTAACATTTGAAGTGCCTCCTTTAATGGCGATACAATCATCTCCTTTTATGATAAAACATAGGATAAAATTTATCAAGCCAATCAGCATTAAATAACAGGAAAGTGATAAAAAAAAAGGGCAGAAAAATTGTGGAATCAGGTACCAGTTTCCATGGTACAGTTTTTAATAAGAAGATTGGTGGAAGAGCCGATGTCAATCCCATCAGTGTTGGGACTTTCTTGAGGGGCAATCATGTGAAGGCCTGAAATGCTTGCATTATCACAGTCATTAATGGTTAGATGGATCTTTTGGCTGTTTATATGTTTCAATCCGATGATTTGAAGCTCGTTGCACTGAGAAAATCGCATTGCCTGAAAAATTCCATCAACTGATGATCATAATTTGAAGGGCTCTATGATTTTAATTTTTTTTTTTACCAGTATGATTATAAATGCTGGACTTACTGTCGGTCGCGGCTCGTTTCCCTGAAACAAAAAAAAAGACAAATTATGGATTGTTGGAGGATGAAGACGACGACATGAAAGATTCATGTTGATTTTGAACGAATGAAAGCAGTGTAAAATTGTTGCTTACTGTTTTTGTTTTTCCAACTTTTTTTTTTTTGTAATTTATAAATAAATTAAACGTCAGGATGGTTGTTGTGATTAACTTTGACAATAATAACTTAGAAATTTAAAAGAGTGAGGTAGAGAGGAAATCAACTTACTTGCCCCCACCATGAATCTCCTTGGCCATCAATTAACCCTTGTCCATTCCCTACAACCTTAAGCCTGTCGACTCCTTGAAACATCAGCCATTCACCTGCCCTCTTGTTTTTCCATTCCAATTTTGGTTGTGCAACAATGCTTCCTAATATCTGTCACAACATATTTGCTTAGCATTAGTGATCTTCAAGAAAGAGGTGTGGTGTTTTAAGAAATTAATTAAGTAGTGCATGCATACTCAATTGATAGGTCAATAAATTGAATCTATATACTGGTTTGATATTTCCATAGTTTTTTTATTTTATTTTTTGTTTAAGTACCTCAAATGTAATGTTGTGGCATTTGCATGGGCCTGCAAACTTGATGGGAGACAACAAGAATGTCTTCCCACTGGCTATGGTTATCTTAGCACTGTCTGAAACTTGTTGGCCAGCTGCTTCCCATGCCGACTCAAAAGCCTGTCAGGGTTTTTGGTGGGAAGAAAAAGTGAGCTCATAGGAATTACAATTGCAAGATCCATTAGATTTATTGAAGTTGATTAGGTTAATTTAATAATTACTTTATATATGCGTGAGTGAGCATAAATCTTAAGTGTGAAATTCTAGCCGGGATTTAGTTTGGTCAAAATCCAAATCAAATATTTGGTGAGTGAATTATATTAATCATGCTACTAACACCAAGAAATTATTTATACATCGCTAAGAGATCATCGGCCTCAAATCATTTATTCATCTCACAACAAAAACTACAAGTAATAATACTAAGATTTCACTTTATAATTTGAGATACACTTTTGCATAAATCTAGTAAATGCTGCATTTGGTGGTATAGTGTATCTCACCACATATTCACAAACAAACGCATATTGTGTTTTTGTGTGATCTAGTAAATGCTGCATTCGGTGATATTGTGTATCTCACCATATATTCAAAAACAAACGCATATTGTATTTTTGTGTTAATGTGTGTTTATGTGTGAATATGTAAACACGACACACTCAATATACACCACTAAATTTAATATTTACACTATCTTTTGTATGTTTACTCAAAACTATTGAAATAATTTTTATTATTGTCCAATTAAAGTTAAGAAACAAGCAATGGTGCGAAAAAAGAAGTTATGAGTGAGGAAAGATACACAGTAAGTACTTTAGAATCATCTGCTTTACCATCTCCCACAGCTCCAAATTTTGTGACATCGAATGTGGTTTCTTGAGGGGGCGGCGGGCCATAATAGTACCCCTGAAATGCAGTTTCGTGCACACCCCTTACAATGTTGAATGCCAAAACTGCCCAAAACAAAATCGTAAAATACTCCAAAACTCCCTGCGGTATTAAATTTCAATCAGAAACGACTCTACCACTGAGCTAAAAGGGCTTATGGAATAGAATAAAAAATAATAACCGAAGAATACAATTTTTTGTTTTCAAGAATGATATCTTAATGCAACTGAAATAATAATACTTAGTAATAAATAGAAAAGTAAATAAATAAATAAACCAATAAATTAAATGTAGAAGCTACGGAACCATGGACGACAGCAACAACAACAAATAAAAAAATTGAAAAAAAACTTCTGATTGTGATGATCATGTAAATTTTTTCCCCTCAAACTTGACAGGAAAATTAAAACAAAAAAAAAAAAAAAAAGACAAATTCTCATACCATTTTTTTTTTCTTGTAAAAGAACGAGCTCAAAAAATTGTTCCAACAAACTTATAGTTCTAGGGTTTGGCCATGGCCAAATATATAGGAGAGTATATAACCTCAGAGAGATTCAGTGAATGTCAAGAATTTAAAGTGAAGAGATTATAATTTAGTAGCCAATTTTGCTGTTGGGGACGTTGACTCCTTATCCATTCATAGTTCCATAAATCTGAAGGGGAGATTGATTAACCTACTCATGAAATTGTATAACACAATTAAAGGCCTCCCTCATTCTCATTCTTACAAAATTATTTATTGCACTTTTTTTCATGGATTTTCATCTCTTGTAATAGCAGAAATCATTGAGTTCTTGTTCACTCATTTCCAATTAGTACGTCCACCTCACCATCTTAGCAATGCTGACGTAATAAATAAATTCTATGACAATAATATATATATATATATATATATATATATATATATACCCATAGTGTTTTATGGCACTGCAAAGTTAATAACACTATCTAATGTATTTGTAACTTATTAATTGAAAATCAGATGGCTAGATTATGAATTATCTTATTCAATATGTTGTAGTAAATCATAAACAACTTACTAATAGTTTGTTTACCTGATAAATCCATTATAGATTACTGAAAAACTTCAAAATAGTGGAAATAAATTGGCAGCCAAATTTGATATTTCTGAAGAAACAAGTTGCAGTGAGGCAATCAGTGTGGAAAGAGTGATCGTGCTCACGACAATGAAACATCCATTCCTTGGGATGCAATGTGTGTAGTGGATTTGAAAGAGTGCGTAATAGCTCATTGATATAGTGATCTTGCGCTGAAGATGAATGGGGCTAAGCGATCTGCCGGATAAACTCATAACTCGTGAGACACAGAATAATTAATGTTCCCTCCTAGTCTTATTTAATTTTCAAGATTATAAATTTTCAAGGTAAGTAATATTGGTGAGATTATTAAAAATTATATGATAATTTAATTGTTAAATGTATAGTTATAATTTTAAATTGTTTGTTTATCTACTATTAAATATTTGCTAGAAACTAATATAAATAGGGGTTTCATTTGAAGTTTTAATCATCAAGCAAAAGAAAAAAAAAAAACAAAAGTGATTAGAAGTAAAGTTTTTAAAGAGAGTTTAGAGAAAAATTTGGTGAGTTTGTTAATAGTGAAATTGTATTGAAATTGAATATTTCGAATGTTATCTCTTATAATAATATTTGAGTAATAAATTTCCAACAGTTTTGTCAAATATGAATTATTAGTTTTTTTCCGGTATTTATTAGTTAATTTTGTTTCACTGCTATGTATGCTTATATCAGTGATTCATCGTCTATAAATCAGGTTTTAAGATAGTTAATATTTGTTCTTTAGAAATTATCAATAAGTGTTGTATTAAAAGTGGATGCTTCATCATGTCCCTTCTTTTCAAACTAAATATATGGTATCATTTCGCATCCATTGTTTTTTGGTGTTAAGTTGAATCATTTTTTTCTTTAAATGTACTTAGTATATCCACCTTTAAATGTTCAGTTGGTACAACGCATACAAATAACTATAAATTTGACTTATTTATTTTGTTATTGTTTTTATAATTTTCATATTATAAAAATACAAAAATCATAGTATTAGTTATGTATTTCTTATTATTTGTAAAATATTTTAGTTTTTAAAAAAGTACCAAAACTATTTGACACCATATTCATAAAAATAATAAAGTTGATTAATCAACAATATTACCTGGACATTCATTTTGGAATAGAGACATTATATTAATATTAGAAAACATGGTGTAAGATGGAATTTTTTTTTTCAATACTTCCATTTTACATGTTTCGTTGATTTTGATGAAAAATGAAAAAAAATATAGGAAGAGATGCTTTAGAAAATAAAGTTATTTTACCTTAGCTAGAGAAGTTTAGTAATTTTCTCATGCAAGGTTTGTAATCTCACTCACGACAATGTTACATCCATGTCTTGGGATGCATTTCTTGTTCACAAAATTCGCAGTAAAAATTACTAGGTCTATATTGGCATCACAATTATGTTTTCCTGTCGATATTTCTCTCTTCATCAGTTTGTGTTGTTGGTGAGACGCATGTCTTATGGTTGTGGGTAGAGAAGCGCACTTGACTTCTACCATGTACTTGCTGTCTTCACAATGGTAAAACATTCCATTAGTAAACTGTTGACAAAGCTTGCAAAGAATGGAATTTTGATCCATTTCTGAGCTAGTATAGAGTGTGATTTTATGGTTTTGACATTTTAGAGAGTCATGACCTAAAGATTTGGGTAACAAGTAGCAAAGTCAAGCGGACAAAGTATTTGCATTCAGCACAGCTATAATATGGAGGAGAGTGTATAGGTGTTATGCACACAACACAAATGTCAAGACAATTTCTACTAGTAATGCCTCCATGTTACGATGATCCATCATCATCTTGTCTTCTTTGTCTTTACAAGACAACAAAATCAAACTCAAAGGATGCTTATGATAATTGGATAACAATGAAAAACTTGACTTTGTTGCTGCCATTACTACGGATGCCGGCATGCCATTTATGTCTGGGATCTTGACAAAACCATGTTCTCTGATGACAAAAGGTGTGATTAACTCCTTTGAAATAGTTAACAACCTTCTCCATCTCTCCCTTCTCTCTCTTTTAATTTTGTGTATTTGTGCATAACGAAATCACGCACTATATATATAGATCGATACCAAAGCAAAGAACAACTGTGTTTGGGCTGTTTTTTGCAATTCCTGTCGGTGTACAATTAATTCTTGACTCTGAAGTAAAGAAAAGATTCAAGATTAATCTTTGTTTAAAAGTAAAAGTGACAGGTATTAGTCAGTAACTTTATTAAAATACGAGAACATGTAACTACCATGGCTCCTGGAAATTTTCATATATATTGTGTCTGGTTTGAAAATTAAGTCCCAAGTGATCCCCGTAGTAGTAGACGAAAAAAATAATAAAATCCTGGATGAAGAAAATCTCTCTGGATGGATTATAAATAAGATCGAAACCAAAATTAAAAATAAAATAAAATAGTATGTAGACATTGAAATTTAAAGAGAAATAAAGGGTCGAAATACAAACATCTTTTACATGAAACATTGAGGCATAAAACCAAACTTAAATAGTGGAAAAGTGCACATTCATATTAATATTTTTTCCCAACTAATATTATATTATCAATTGACATTTTCTCAAAATATTTTATTTTTTTTCCTACTCGTGAGACGTGTACACTAAATATCGTCACATATATCAACAATTCTTAGAAAATTTATTCTGAAACAAGAAGTATAGGAGATTTATTACTACACATATAACTTGTACAAAAAACTAATATCAACAGATTATCAGTCAGTCAAGTTATAAACAATAAGTCTTGAAGCTCCACTTGTTACATGTACAGACTTAATATTATACTTCTGACAATATAATGACATGAATTATTTTTAAACATTGATGAAAAATCAGTTCTATGGCAGAAGGCATTTCACAGCAGGCTTTGTGTGAGTTGCTTTTCCATGAGCATTGAAACAATTGGCATAAACTTTCTTCCCTGGAGTTGAGGATGTTATATAAACTCTGTCGAGTTTAATGTTCGTGCATCCAGTAGTTTGGCTGCAACTCAAACTAATCACATTACTTGCAACTGATGTCCCGCTTATTGCAGTAAACGATACGTCGCTTATAGCAACAGCCGAAGTCTGCATTAAATAATCACCCAAGTTAAAAATAAAAAATAAAATTTGTCGAGTTGGGATTATAGAACACTAGACAATTTAGTGTAGACTAAATTATACACTAAATTAAGAGAATATATTATCAAATAAATAATGATAAGATAATAAATTTATGTGATTTTTAATCCTTCTTTTTTCGTTTAGCCCTTCATATTTTATAATGTTGTCACAGAGCAGATCAATTTTGATCTTTTGTTATAACTTTATATTACATTTCACACGTATACGTCATGTGAAATTTAAGAAAATATTTGATACACGTGTCAGTGCATATGTAAGATGTAATACAAATTACAATAAAAAATTGAAATTGCATTAAGATTATTTTCAAAGAAATTGTGTCCTTCTGACTTTTATATATTTTTTTTAAATACTTACATAGTTTTGGCAATTGACTTTAAGAGGGCAGTAAAATTGTTCGATTTGAATTGGATTATCCACTGCTACGAACTTTATTCCTTCAAACGATATCTTTCTTGCATATCCTTTTCCTCCCTGCAAAACGTACAACGTACTTAATTAGTCAAGGTATTATAAATTAATTTAGCAAGATTAAGATCACTTTTGAAGTATTAATGCAAGTTTATTCAAAGTATTGAGTAAACAATAAGTAGAATCTTGAATTAATTGTTACCTGCAAAGTCTTAATCCTTACACCAGTCAGTGTTTCTGTCAATGTACAGTTCCGGACACGTACATTTTCAACAACGTCAAAGCCTCCGCTTCCCAAGGATCCAATGCTAAAAACATCAAGGATCATCATTCTTGTTAATTAAGACAAGTTTTTCACTAAAAAGACGTAATTTAGAAGTAATAAAGTTATCTATTTTTTACGAAAAGATATCTATGTTTCAGGCAAACTTATAAAAATTTGGAGTTAAGTACAATATATTGGTTACTAATTTATTGTTGTCATTTATTTTTTAACACATCCTATATTTTTTAAAATAGAATTTTCATTATTAACTCTTAATCATTATTTTTAAAGACAAGTGTTAAAATTCACAAAACTTTCACTTTTTCAAATCTTATTTAAAATTTTGTACCGATCATATTTGACCTAGAATTATGGAAAATATAATATTATTTAAAGGATTACAAAAACAAATTGGAGTTAGTGTAATTTTTTATTGAAATTAATTTTGGTTATTATTGTTGTTATTTTTTCATAAAAATTAAAATTTATTGAAAAAATTGCCTATTTCTTACCAATAATATTAATTTGACCCCCCGAAATTGCCTAATTTCATTCAATTTTCTCTCTTTTGTGCATTGATTTAGGATTCTTGATTGTGCGTAACTAATTAATTTATACTGCTTCCGAATAATGTAGTTGATGAAAAAAATAATAATAACCCTTCATTTTCCCGTTCTCATTTTGTTAAAATAAAATCAAGTTTTTTGAAACTTGTGTGAAGTGACTACGTATATATGTAACATAGAGAATAATTAAAAAATCATTTTGGACAACCAAAAAAAAAAAAAACAAAATTGACTATACACAGCAATTTAGCATGTTAAGAAGAGAAACCCAACCTGATACCATGACCCGGCCCGCATGTTATTCCAGTAATATCAATATTGGAAGATCCA
Organism: Paulownia fortunei; assembly: GCA_019321725.1. Classification (NCBI taxonomy): domain Eukaryota; kingdom Viridiplantae; phylum Streptophyta; class Magnoliopsida; order Lamiales; family Paulowniaceae; genus Paulownia; species Paulownia fortunei. Next base: position 20,873,585 of record CM033112.1, on the reverse strand, counting down.
GCACTAATAGCAATGCAGTCATCACCTACATAAGTTCATATACATATTATTTGTGTTTTAGAGAAAAAGGAAAGAATAAATAAATAAATAAAATTATTCACTTATTCATTTTAAGAAAAATTCTACTATTGATCACATGAAGAATATTAGGTACCTGTTGCAATGAAAGAATTTCTGATTTGTACCCTTGTTGAGCTAGAAATGTCAATTCCATCAGTATTAGGGCTATCCCCCGGGCGATTACGCGGAGATTAGAGACTATAGCATCATTAGTTGCAGCTATTAAGATATGGCTTCCAGGGCCATTAATTTTTGAAAATCCATCTAGTCGTAAGCCATTACATCTCCGAAATATCATTCCCTGTCCATCATCAAACACACACACACACACACACACAATATATATATATATATATATATATATATATTGCATGGGATTATTCGTTATTAAAAATCATTTATACCATTCAACTTGAACGACAAAAAATAATTTATACGTGTTTCACTTACAGTTGGTCCCTTGCAATATTGACCCTGCACACAAAAAAAAATTACATAAATTTCATCCTCTCCTAATAGTCTGTGAACCAAATATATATTGAAAAAAAATAAGAATAAAATGTAAGAATTTTTTTTAAAACTGAATATTGATTATTCAATTACGTTAGCAGGGTCATTGAAGCAAGGCTTATCAGGCCACCAAGAAGAACCCTGGCCATCAATTACTCCTTTTCCCCTTCACAACAAGTCCATTGATACCATAGAATATGATCCATGCATTGATCTGATTCCCTCTCCATGCTGTTTTTACTGGTGCCACAATATTTCCTGACACCTGCCAAATATTTGTTATTATATCAAGTAAGAAATTATGCAATTATAGATCACTAATATAGTATAAAATTTCATCCATAAAACGACAATCAGTGCAATAGAATAAAGAATACAATAAAATTTTCAATAGAAATTAATTAAGTATATCTTATCTTCTTCCTCTGTGTATGTATGCAGCTGTTTGAAATTTGGAAAAAGCTTTCTCTAAACACGTGCGAATATTTGTCTAATGCGCTGGAATTAAGGTGTGATTAAAGTTGCGACATCTTGAAGATCGAACTTAACAAATTGCTTAGGATTCAAAAAGAATACTAGACTACATACAAAGGGCTCACGACTTGTGGAACATTATACTAATTATTATTATCATATTACAATATCAAGAATTGAATATATATATATATACATATATTTATGTTGCTATACTAGTTAATTCCTCTATTCTTTCGATGGTTTTTGAAACATTTAGTTTACCAGCATATAAATACGAGAGGACTTGCATGGGCCATTGAATGTCAAAGGGTTCAAAAAGAAGGTCCTCTCTGGGGGTACATAAACAACAGGGGTACTGGATTTAGCCTGGCCCTGGCAGGCTGCTTTCCATGCCTTCAAAAATGCCTGCAATTTACAACACATACAAAAATTCATTTACAATAGTCATAATTGCACGTTTACTTCTAAACAACTAAACACTAAAAAGCATTGTGATCTCATACTACTTCACAAAAAAAAAAAAAAAAAAGAAAATCCAGAAGCTTTCTCAACTGGGACGAGGGGCTTTTGCTGGTCAGTCTTATCAAGTTTGTATAAACATTAAATTTTAAAAAATTCATCTCACTAAAAATAATAAAATTAATTTTGATATAATTGAAAATATATCTCTGCTCATATCTTTTTGGAAAAATTTCAATCTCACCCTTAGAAAGTTAAAATTTGTAGTTTGGTCTCTATTTCTCAAACCTAGTGTTACAAGCCAACACCCAGTCCTAGGTTTTTAACCCTATGCTTTAGTAGCAACCCTTTCCCATATATGAGAAGTGAGAAATTCACATATGAGGAATGAGAATTACTTCTGAATCATCAGCTCTTCCATTTCCAACTGCTCCATAACTCATCACATTGAAAATAGTTGTTGCTCCCAGTGCAGAAGAAGCCATGCACAATATCAATAATATGGTTAGATGATCCTGCACAGAAACCATTTTTAATTAGTATGTGTGTGTGTTTTTTGTGTGTGTTGTGGGTGTATTTGTGTCTCTATGTATATACACATGTAATACTCCTATATATATTGAAGAATGGAACTCACCATTGTAGCTGGCTCCGTACGATCATGTTATCATTGAACTTGAGCACTATTTATAAAGACTGAATTTTCAGGTACAGACCATTGATTTCTTCAAGAAGATGAAGAGATAATTAACGTGTCCTTGACATTGCTTTATTATTTAACTGTCAGTTAAGCTCAAATATTATATCTTCTCGTTTCTTGCAAACTAATAAAGGGTTTCGTATAGGGCCACATCTTCTCTATCAATTGACTTCCCCGATTCAATTAGATTTTCAATTTCTATTCCTGATATATTTAGGAAAGAAACCAATCCATCTGGAGAAAGTATTAGCACAAACATGGCCTGTTAGAAGTTATTTAGTTGATGATTCACTAACGTTTAAATCAAGTTGTTAGCATACACATATTTTAATATAAATTTCTCAAACATATATATTTGGGATTTGAAGGACAATTCTTCTTAACAATTATTATTGATTCTTTGTAACACTGAATAATTATCTTTGGGTTCTTCTTCTTATCCAATTTATGAAGTTTCTTTGATCCACAAAAGGGAAAAAAAAAAAAAGACAAAAATCTATTAGTCATATAAAATTACAAAGTTGAATTTTCTCCTACTAACGTAAACAACTAAATACGTTTGCTAGTTTTCTTACCAGACTCGAACTTAAAATATTGCTCGGGCCACATGCAAACATATGGTACCAAGAGAATAATGCGCTTCTATCAAAAAAGTCGTTGTTGACGACTGAAGATTATGCACGTTTTAGGGACCTCGGATTTCGCTTCTTCCTGCTCTAATTATGTTATCATCAATATTTACTTCAACTTTTTATTATAATTTTTTACGACATTTTGTATTACATACCAAATTATTGATTAAATTAAGTGTATATTTTGAAAAATATTTTATAAATATAACAAATATATATATATTTTGTTGTAAGCAATATCGATATTCCAATCGTAGAATGTAAAAATCCTAGGCAGGGCAAGTGTCTATTACATCCCCATAATTATGAAACATCCTTATTCTTCAAGAAGACTCAAGACACATCCAGTTCCGTGTAATGTAATTTCTATGCATGTGCCAATTCTCTACTCCATTACATAACTTCGCCACAGTTTTAACAAGAAGGTAAGGAACCCAAGGGGGTTAGCTAACTGGTGAAGGAGATCCTGATGTGATGAGTTGGTCATGTGCATGGTCATAGATTCAAGCTTTTACTAAGACAATTTTTTTGGGTCAGATCGTAATCTGTTTCTTCATGAATTGCTCGACGATTTTATATCTTCAAATTCATGGCCTTCTAGGGTTGTCAATCAGAGTCGGGTCCACCCGAAGCTCAATGTGTAGTCGTTTGTATTTGAATCAAGTCTAATTATCTGTGAATTAAATTGATTTTGAAAGTTCAAATTGAACATGATTAATTAGTGAGCCGAATTTGAGCATTTTCAGGCTCGGCCGTTTTAAGCTTGAATATTTAATATTTTAGTCATAATTTTAAACCTTTCATATGGTTATTTACTGTCATGTAACTAAATTAATTTTGGATTCGAGTTGAAGTTAGATCTATAGTAGTTTATTGCTATGGTGAAGTATATATATCAATGTGAATTCTTGTAGAAGAGATTTCGGGAATAACTTTCACATTTTTATGTCATTTCATTGTTGTTTAAAGAGAATTTAATTTTTGATAAGTGTTGTTGCAAACCTTTATGGCTTGCTTTTGAATTTATAATATTGCTTACTGTTTTATGTTATGGAAAATAAGTTTGAAATTATATATTTTTATATGTATAAAGTTTTATTTCATGTTTATTGTACAAAAAATGATTTTTTATGTATATTTTATTTTATAGCTTTTTTAAAAAACAATTGATAGTTCAAAATAAACATGAATCTTGTAAAAAAAAGTGAGTTGAATTTGAGCCTAACAAATAAAAAGAATTATGGAGTTTGAACATACAATCATCAAGCCCAATGCTTTGAGCTTGAGCAAATGTAAGTTCTGCTCATAAAGCCACATTGACGTCCCAATATCAATAATTCCGAGGAATGTCAAATGCATATTTAGAAGTGTTAATGGGATATGTTCAAATTCGAATTATTTTGGATTTGAGGCAAGTTTTACTATTATAAAAAAGTTTAGAATATATTTTGAATTTTTATTTTTAAACCCACTATTTTTGAACCTGCTTTATTTAATTTTTTTATTCTTTTAAAATTTATTTATATATGTTAATTTTTTTAAATATATATATTTTAAATAGTTTGTGTATTTTTTTAAAAAAATATATTAATATTTTTAAAATAATAAAACGAGTTTAATGAATCTAAAAATTATTGATGGGACGAGTCTCCGATTTAGCTAAACCCATCCAGTTGTCCCTGTACAAACTTCAGTTCTTATCAAAGACTATAATAAACAACTGGAATGCATGATATTTTTCCTATGTAGTTGAAATTGAAAATTTACCTGTGATTAACAACTCTAAGAGCTCCTCCAGCTATGCAATTGGGATGATTCCTATTGTTTGTGGATAACCCTTTCAATCCACTTTCAGATCATTGTTTTTAACTTTGAACTATAATGCCCAAGTGTCTGTAGATTCTGGATGGGGGGAGCTCAAAATACAGATGGAATGGAAAACTTACATTCTTGCAATGACTTGGGCCTCTACTAATTCAAGTAGTGGTATTTTGGGCCTTACCCAGATCAAAATATCCATCTTGAACTCTTTCAATGGGCATTAATGTGGACTGGAAGGTGATGTATTCGTATGGTGAGTTTGTAGATGGGTTGAGTACAAGAATTGAAAAATAAATTATATTATTCAATATTCGATTTGAAAAAGTTCATTTGAATTTAATTTGTTAACATAACAAACTAAGTGTGAACATATTTTTTATTGAATAAGATTTGTTTTGATTCGAACTCGATTCAATTAGTAAAAATTATAAAATATATGAAAAAAATTAAATTAATCGAGTTCGATTCGTATTCGACTCGAATAAAATTTATTCAAACTCGATATGATTAATAATCAAATAAAATCCAAACATATTTTTTTAAAACTCGATAAAAATTCAAACAAATTTGAACAGTAACGTATTCGACTTGATTCAATTCTTTTACACACGTACTATGTACGATAACTCTGGTTACAATTTTTTTTCCATATCTTCAAGAAAAAATATGAAGCAAAAAATCGGGGCATTAATCAAAATAGTTGACACACTACCTATATTTTTTAAGACAAAAAAAAAAAAGAACAGACAATTGTTATTTTTAAATTTTACTAGTTTCAAAATCAATAAAAATGAAAAGAAATACTTAAAGGAATTAAATATTATCTTAGTATTTTCTTTAGCACTAACTTTTTCTTTTTCTTTTTTTATAAAAAAGGCAAATAAGGAGTTCAATATAGATAACCCGAAAGACAAGCATTTAGGAGAAACAAACATGTGTTCTACAGAGTCCATTGCCCATGCCCATGCGTCCATCACTAGACAAGTAGCCAATCAAAGTGCAGAAAACCCACTCGAGATCTGTACAGAGTTGCGCCACATCCCATTTTTTGTTATTTCAACTTTATTTAAAATTTTATGATATAAAATTTTATTACATTTTCTTTTATATTATATTTTTATTAATTATATTACTTCAATCATATTCAATGTATTATAGTTTTATCAGTTATGTTATTTCAACTATATTTAAAATCATGCAAGATTTTTTATTACAAACTCTATAGAATTAATAGTTGACACTCATGCTTTGTTTTTCATCTATTTAATGTGCTTAAAGAGTCTCAAATGAAGACAAAGTAAGCATGTGATTCTCATTTTTGGTCATGCATGCATCAGTTACTTATCCAAAATGTCTCCTTTTCAAATCTCTTGTCCATATCTACATACCTGTACTCCCACGATAATGACGAGTTTTACTTTGGAAAAATCACCGCTTAATTCCGCTACAAAACACTCATTTTATGCTTCCAGAATTCTTCTCTCTTTGTTAAAACTTCATCATCATGAACCACTTTTTCTGGCGGAGGAGCTCAATAAACACCAGGTGGTTCTTCAATGGCGTCAAGAAAGTGAGCCCTTCAGAAAACTCTAGGCATTTGTGTGAATTATCAGAAAATCTTGAAGTTTTATCATGGAAATCAATGGAGGGTCTTGTCAGATGCCCTGCAAATTACACCCCCTTATCGCCCATAAGCTTTTTGGAAAGAGCTGCAAAGGTTTACAGGGATAGAACTTCAGTTGTGTACGGTTCTTTGAAATTCACTTGGGAACAGACCCTTTTGAGGTGTGTTAAGCTGGCTTCTGCCTTGGCCCAGTTGGGGATTTCTCGTGGCGATGTGGTAAATTTGTGATTCTTGGCATTTCTTTGTTGTTGTGCCTGTAAATTGGGATCCCACTTTTGTTTTTGTTTTTTTCTTCTATTTGGAGGGTGTCGCGGCGTGGGCGGAGGGGTTTTGTTTTGCCGTACGTTGTGTTCGTGCTGCTTCTACTGTTGTTCTATTGATTTCTTGAACCGAATGTGTTTTTTCTCTTTTTCCTGTTAAGTTTTATGTGGTCGATTCACTGTTCTATTAATATGGATTCATTGTTTGTTTGTAGTGTAATTCTAGTTTTCTAATGTTACTTTTGATTTTCCTGATGAGCATCAATGATGAATTTTAGACACTGATTTTCATTGAATTTTCAAGAGAATAGGAAAATTTATTAACTGCTGCATCTCACTAGCTCAGCAGTAAGAATGTCAATGAATGCTCATGCTCTGCCAAATTGTCAATTTACTTGATCTGCCCTGTATTTTCTTGTCTTGAGCAGTCTCTAGTATGTTCTGGTTAAGCATTTTTATTGGGTTTTTTTTTTCTCCCTCTGTATATTGTGCCAGAAGAGATAATTTCAGAACTTGATGCCTTGTACTCAGAAACTTTTTCACTGTCATTAGTTGTCTTTGAGGATTGAATAGTTCCTGGTCCAGTACTTGTGCGAAATTAAATTTTCTACAAATCAAAGCTGTCTATTTGTCTTATGATGTGTAAGATGAACAGGTAGCAACCCTGGCCCCTAACATACCTGCAATGCAAGAGTTGCATTTTGCAGTGCCAATGGCTGGAGCAGTTATTTGCTCGCTGAACACACGTCATGATTCAACTATGATCTCAGTCCTGCTGCAACATTCTGAAGCTAAGATCATTTTCGTAGATTACCAGTTGCTTCATATTGCTCAAGGAGCATTTGATCTTCTAGCAGAAAACAAAGTTAAACCACCAATTCTTGTGCTAATTCCTGAACATAGCACTCCATCTCCCTCCAATTCTGCTTCTGATACGCATGAGTATGAAACTCTCCTGGCAAGTGGAGATAGTGAATATGCCGCTAGGCGGCCAAAAACCGAATGGGATCCTATCAGTGTCAATTATACTTCTGGCACGACCTCACGGCCCAAAGGGGTGGTGTATAACCACAGGGGCGCATATCTCAATGCCCTTGCAACAACATCTCTTCATGGAATGAGCTCGATGCCCGTCTATCTTTGGACAGTTCCCATGTTTCACTGCAATGGATGGTGCCTGATTTGGGGCTTGGCAGCTTTGGGTGGCACCAACATTTGCCTTAGGCATGTCTCCCCTAAGGAAGTATTTGAGAGCATTGTCCTTAACCAGGTCACTCACATGGGTGGGGCTCCAACAGTCTTAAACATGATCATAAATTCAAGTGATCAAAAGCCACTGCCTCACAAGGTTGAGATAATGACTGGCGGTGCACCACCACCACCATCAATCCTTTCTAAGATCGAGGAGCTTGGCTTCAGGGTGTCGCACTTGTATGGACTTACGGAGACATATGGCCCAGGCACATCATGTGTGTGGAAGCCCGAATGGGATTCTTTGCCTCGTGAAGAACAACTAAGACTTAAAGCAAGACAGGGAGTGGAGCATTATGGTCTGGAGGAAGTTGATGTGAAAGACTCTGTCACCATGAAGAGTGTACCAGCTGATGGTGTAACAATAGGTGAGATAATGTTTAGGGGAAATACTGTAATGAGTGGATACTTAAAAGATGTAAAAGCAACAGAGGAAGCTTTTGCAGGTGGATGGTTTAGAAGTGGTGATCTTGCTGTCAAACATGAGGATGGCTACATAGAAATGAAAGACAGATTGAAAGACATTGTAATTTCTGGTGGGGAGAACATAAGCACTGTTGAAGTAGAAACAGTTTTGTACCGTCATCCAGCAGTTCTTGAAGCTGCTGTTGTAGCAAGACCAGATAATCACTGGGGGCAGACACCCTGCGCATTTGTGAAGTTGAAGGAAGGATTTGAGCTTAGTTCTCGAGAGATAATAAACTTTTGCCGAGAGCATTTGCCTCATTATATGGCACCTCGGACCGTAGTTTTTGAAGATTTGCCAAAAACCTCAACTGGTAAGATTCAGAAATTCATCCTCAGGGAGAAAGCAAAGGCCCTGGGCAGTCTTTTTTGAGCTTCTCTTCAGAGTTGCCATATTGTCAATGGATTATGGAGCTGAAGCCAATACAAAATATCTCTTAATCAGAATGGCGAATTGCTATCCTTACCTGATTGAGAGAGAAGAAAACTGAAACAAGACTTTTCTATCTTAACAGTAATTAGTTCCTCCAGTTTTCCATTTATTCATCTACTTCTATAGCTAGAAGTTCCATGAGTTTCACGACAGTACAGTCACGCACACAAGTGCCTGGAAATAAGACCTTTACCAGTGAGACAAAAAGGCATGCATTATCAGAGAAACAGCACCCACCACTATTCTTATCCAACAATGGCCAACCATTACTCCCCGTCCCACAAAATTCTTGTGAGATTGAAATCAAAATGCATATCGCTATTAGGTTTACATTAACACCACCCAAACATGAAATTGGAAAATGGAAATATAATTTACTTCATAATGCAAATGGGAAAAGGCAGCACTTTTATTTTAAAAGCAAATCCTCCAAGTCCCCATAATTGTTTCCTTAGAATCTTTCCAAGGAAAAAATTGATATTGGATAAACTCAATAATAATCAGTAAATACCTTAATCACTCCACCCAAAAATAGAAATTTCTAAAACACATTTTTAGAGGGAATTGCCCCTACAAAAGGAAAACACGCATTCCATCCTTACCGCATGTTGAGAACATGGCATAGCACTGAGGTTAGATTTCCAACAATGACAAAACAAGCTTCGGATTTTCAACACTTATAAATGGATATTGACTAGCGAAGAAAAAAGAAGACATAACATAAATCAACAGAGTCACTAATCTGATACAAGAACTTGGTCGGCTGAATACAACATAAACAAGCAAACCCCATTCTCATTACTTCAGTCGTGGCATATAATCACCAAACAAAATCTACACTTACTTCATTGCTAACGAAGCAGCTCTGGTGCCATAACAGTTATTAAATCCATACCAAATATCTCCAGGTATAATTACATTGTAGTAGAAAGTGACAGGCTTCGTATTATATCCGTAGACTGTTACATCATACGGAATCCATCCATCATAACCACTTCTGTAGAGGTACAAATAACATATCTGGTATGTACATGGTCCGTATATTTGAAATGTATCAGTTGAACATTGCTCAAACGTCCTTGAATGCGGATCATCCAGTCTTGGCGCATAAACCTACAGATTTGAGATCAAGAGTAACACTAAGTGGTGAAAGCAACCTTTGTAAGAGGATGGATGTTCCATAGCAGTCTCGAACTCTATTTTTGGTTCTTCCACATATAGACTGCTAGTCATTATTTTTACTATTCTTTTTATTTTGGTTCTGTAAATCTTTCTGCGAAAACGAAAACATGAATACTGCCTAGACTTAAAACTTGGATATGGCTGTTTCTGGAAAAAACAGGAACTCACTCTATTTACATAAAATATAAAGTGTTGGACGATTGATGCTAACAGCAGATCAAACAATCCATTAACATAGTTGGCGTGTTAATTAAAAATATCAGAAGTTTCATTTAAAATTTTCCAATTATTTCTATAAATTCCATGATTTTCCTAAAATCAAACCTGAAAATTTACAACTCCAAAATATACATTGATACTGAAACTTAATACCTTGATTTAGATCCAGTAGCAACTATTATGTGGAAGTTGATCCATTTCTTGAACATAAAAAAGACGTAACAAAATCAAATCTTTGATGTTGTGAGACACAAGCACCATAAGCTTTACATCCATCGAATATTCACTTTCTATATAATAAAATCGGCAGCCATTCTTGCTCACACACATTCATCACTTGAAAAAGACAGATATTTGGCATATGAGGTAACTGTGGGATAAATTATATATTGCCATGAAACACAGACATGTTCCTGCTAATGAGGGCTAATTGATCAGCCAACTCCAAGGATCAAGTTCAAGTCATATGTCCCTCTACTTTTGTGTTCACTGTACATTCTGGAACAGATTAAAGTAATTTATTAAAATAAATGAACCAAATTTCTGATATAAAAAAAAGGGAAAAAAAAACTGGTTAAAAATCCCCTCCATGAACTTAAGTCTGATCTATGTTTTTTCATAAATATACCCCCATAGATTGCATTAAAAATGTTAATCCAGCAATAAAAATCGAACATACGAGTAATCAATAAACCCTCAAATGCAACTAATTAATAAAATATTTGAAGTAGAAATTAGAACCTGATTTCCATATGCATCGCCAAAGGAAAGACTGATACGATCTCGTGTGTATCGAGTGGAAGAGCAACTGGTCCTTATGCTGACGGTAAAAGAACAGGTCCCCGCATTCTGCACACGATCAATACAATTTAGGTTCAAAAGGGTAATTAAAAAAAAATTCTAACAAGAAATGCAATTTTCCACAGCCTGACACTCGCAAACACAAATTTTCAGACCTGGGTTGTATTGATTTTGAGGGATGATAGAGGCTGAGGGCGTGGAACTATAAATCTTGATTGTGAAGAAGAGAAGATGAAAGCAAAAATTAGCAGAAAAAACAGGGCGCTCATGATTTTCACCGAACCAGGTAACCTTAAAACCTGTGTTTTACGAAGTTTGCGTGGAAAAGGCTGCACTAGACGGTTCTATAAGTACAAGGTTTATTGATCAACTTGAGTTTTTCCTTGTCTGCTTGTTGGTCGGTAGAAATTGTTTCTTTGGGATGGATTTAGAGAAAGACACGTCCCAAGTTTGGTCACGAGCAAACAAGAGTCCCCATCCTTTCCTTTCATTTGGACTTACTTTCTGCTTAAGGGTTAAGGCAATGATTCATGGTAGGTGATGGGTATGGGTATGGGTATGGGTCTTATCATTTTATTTATTTTAATTCAATAAATATTTAATTATAATTCAAATAAATTTATAAGTCCAATTGGCTCAAATTATATTAAAGGAAAATGAGATTTATCGCATAAAGGAGTGAAAGATAAATGGCATATTAGTATTTGTATCCTTTCATAATCTTTATTCAAGCTTGCATTTCATCAAAAAGTTGAATAATATCTAGCTATTCAATTATGCCCTTTTGAATCTATTTTATTCATGTTTAGATTTTCTAAAAAAAAGAACACGATATTCAGACATACTCGTTTTAATATGTTGCAACTAAATTGAAATTATTAATTTAATTTATTACAAATTATATTACATCCTTTCAAATATTACAAATCTGATTGCATTATATTGCAAAAGAAAATTTGTAACTAAAAATTTCAACTCCAATATTTAGTGCATGTTAAGTAAATCATAATATTTGAAAAATTAACTCAAAATAATTACTAAAAAAATACTTAAAACAATAATCACATATCATTTATGCGCTTGAAAAGTGTTTGGTATTATGCATTTGCACGCTTTAAAAATAACTTGGTCCCATATCAACCTGTGGAAAAACTCAAGGTGGTACGATACTTTTTACAGAGGTTATTTATAAGAGTGGACCTATTAATATTTAAATGGTTCTAAATATCAAGCAAGAAATGATCCAACAAAATACAAAAATGCCACAAATGTTGTTCCCATTCATAATTTTGCTAGAATCAACTTGAAATAATTCGAAGGTACCACCTAAAGCATAACTAACTAGGAATGATAATGTATTCGTCTTACTCAAATTCATTCTAAATTTATTTATAATTTTGCTAGAATCATTTTGAAATAATACAAGGGTATCACATTTATGAACGGAGGCATAACTAAATACAAATGGTAATGGATTTAAATTTTATTTGGATCCACCTCGAATACCCAGACCCGCCCCAAATTCGGCGGGTCTCAATAATATTAATGGGTTTGGGTCGGATTTTGGATACACTATTTTCAAACCAAATCCGACCCATTTTATTTTTTAAAATTATATATATATTTATATAACATTTTCTTTAAAAAAAATATGATTTTTAGAAAGTTTTAATAGTATTGTTTTTTAAAAATATAATTTTAATATTTTTAAAATTATAAAATGAATTTAACGAATTTAACAGGTTTATCTAATGGATGTGAATCTGAACCGAGTTTGAAATTAAATTTTTAAAAACCTTAAAGAGTCGTATTGTAGGTCCAAACAAACTAAATTTACATCCGGGCTCTTGTCATTGCTATAACTAAGCCCTCAAAGTACAACAACCTCTTTGTTTTCCGAGGAACTAAATTTTCTATACAAGTTATGTAAGCAATAGACGCACACTGGTACTTGATATGGCTTAAAAAACAGATCTTACTTTAATAACCTCGAACTCGATTGGATAGCCAAGGTGAGAGCTCAATAGCTCCTAGATTTCCAATCTGAACACAGAAAAAATAGATCTCACTTTAATGGCCTTGAACCAATACCGAATGCAGCATGAACCAAAGGTCTTTCTTTTCTGCAAACAAGAGAAAGCAAGGTGCATGTGGATTAGAACTCGGTTGGTGGTTTCATTCGTGCAAGTCTTTTGATTCCATCTTTGTCGGAATTCTCCAACAAACCCTTCAAAAGAGAGAGTATAAAATGGCATCAGCGAAACTGCACTTCTTAATGTGCACTATGTAGAGAGAAATGTAAAGTGTATCAAGGAGCATATCAGAGTCAATTTAGCTACTGTTATACTCAGTTTAAGACCTCAACATAGCAAAATATATAGAAATCATTTTGGTAAAGAAAAATGGTGAAAATTCAAAACGAGATTGCATAGATTAACATTAAATGTGAAAATGCTGAGAATGCATGAGTCCATGAAAAGACAAATGCACAAAATATAAGCTACAAATGATCCATGAGAGTCTTGCATAGCTTCAGCAAGACACAGGAGAAGCTGAAACAATAAGAACAGGTGACTAAGAATTTGCTTGTTACAGCCAAACAATCAATTTTTTGTCAGGAACCTGATGGCAGGATGGCTACATAGGCCAACACACTACAAAGCATTTCATTGGCAGTTTTCTTCATCTATATATGCTAATGCCAACAGCTTTATATAACACAAATTTAAAGAGTCACCTTTTCACAGGGGTTACTGGTGAATTAGAGAGCATTCCATCTAATGTATACTCCCAGTAATTTTCCTTGATTACAAGGCATTACTCCTCAAGATGATGAATGCAAGAACAGTTGTTCTGGGACGTCCCCTTACATTGTTTATCTAGCATCAGATAAAGGTTGAATATCAGAATTAGGCAACCCTCCACAGCGACAGGTTTCATCACTGTCCATATTTGCTCTAGATCCTCAACCTGTCCCTATCAACAGTTTCTTTATTACCGATGAATTAATTAATGAAGGGAACCAAATGTAGAATTGGAGTCTGGACTGAAGCCATTTACCATGCATCCAGACGGTCCAACAAGAATAAATAGCAGATCAAGGATGTCAATGAGAGGTTAAATCAATCTCAAATAAGTTTGAATTACAAATTATTTTTGTCGGAATCCAAACTAAAAGTATGTTAATTTATTATTCACTTTACTGTAAGAAAAGAGCTGCAAATACTGGGGCAAAGAGAACTGCATGTGGCGTACACGTGGTGTTTCGTCAATATGAGAATAGATGTATTTTTTTTTTTTAAGTACAGGGGTATCATAAGGTAAAATGAAAGTCCATTCCTGATAGGACTTCATCGTGGTAAGAAAAGCAACCCCACCCCACACCAATCCAGAAAAGTCTTATACAAGGGATAAATTTGAATGCTAGAGCTCATCTTTCTCGACTTTTGATGGATGAACGATAAATCAATTCAAAGGATTTGAGCTATGGTTGGATTATGTGCAATATATTTTTTTGGGTAAGCCCACTCAAAAGCATCTAACTTTCAGTGTCATGTTAAATTATCTTAGCTTTCATTTTGATGGGAGGATTAATATTAAATGAAAGATTTTAAATGACTTTATATTTGTTATGATAATTGATAAAATAATAAAAAATAATTGTTGAAGTATTAAATATATGTAGTAATTCGAGACTCTCCAAAGAAGTGCAATAATGTGTTATCACATCATTCATCCAAATATCTCTACTTATACTACATATATAATCATATTACACTAACATAATCACATAAATCAAAAGCATCTGAATGCTATACTCACAGTGAGTTCATGATACTCTTGCCAACAACAAATATAGTGACATCCCCAAGCACTGTGTATACAATATAAACTGACCTGTACAACAGAAAAATAACATACACACAATTAGAATACTGGCATAGACACATATAATGAACAGTGCAATGTCTTTCTACAATGGCCCTCAAAAGCTTCCTAGAAAAAACCAGAAAAGGTGCATTGTTTTTTTTTTTTTTCTTATTCCTTTATTCGTGGATCGCCTGAGGCTCCAAAGTCCTAATTTTTCACCTTCATTACAGAAAATACAACAAACAATGTTACAGATAGAAGCCACAACAGAAGCCAGTTCTTTCAACAATTTGCTTATATGTTCTGCTCATTCAACAAAACTGCTGGAGATGCTTGATTGCTCACATGTAAACAGGAACAAATTCCATAAGCTAGTCCACAGAGACAGAGCGAGTAGACATAACAGGAAATGAGAGAACAACGATAATATGTCTCATACAGGTTGCATATTTATGAATGCAGCGGTTGCTACCACTGTGAATCCTCAGACTCAGCAAGTAGCTTGAATCATATAAACTAAAACCACCTTTTTCAACCAAAACAAAAATGCAGAGACAAAATAAAAAATCTAGGATTCAATTCAAAATAATGGCCTGGCTGTCAAATGGTATGCAGCAAACTTCCTGACATAAAATTGTCGAAACTTAGAGCTCAAAATAATTTAGCAATTCAAGTGCAAGAAATACTAACTCTATGTTTGGAGTCATTTTGGAAACACAATTTCCACTCCCAAATGGAAAACGTGTTTGGGGCTCTTGTTTGGGAGAATAAAACCACCATTTTCCTGAAACATACATGCATACACGCCAATGTATAGTAATATGTATTGTGGATACACACACATCATGTATGTATATATACAATACCTTTTTTAAAAATGGCTTACTATAATGATAACAATGAACAATTGATATGATAATAGTATGGTGTGACACCATTTACCAAACATAACCCCACAAGAAAAGACATTGTCATATAAAACGGAAAATGAAACCAAACTCATATTTCATTTCCATAGGCTTGGAAATGAGTGATCCAAATACGTTTTCCGAGGAAATACATCACAACAACCGTCTTCAAATTTACTAATCCTAGCACCTTTTCATTTTCACACATTCCATGGTCCTTATCAAAATACTTCCTCAAAACAAATCCCAAAATGACTACAAATATAGCCCTAATTTTCAAGATAACTATCAATTTTGGTCCTTCCATCATTTCAATCTCTACTTCATGCAAAGACCAACGATGCCAAAGAATACACGACTGTACTGAAGCTCTATGATGTTGAGCATTTGGAAATCTGATGCCAAGTTTAACAAGTAACACCTCATAAGCATGCACAATCACCATAATATTTTATCCACAAGAATAAGTTCAGAGAGAACAAGGGAAAAACTGGAAATATCTTAACATACTTGTGATTAGCAACAATGGAGCTCCGCATTCTTGACTCCTTTAAGATTATCTGCTCCCAGTTTTACTAAGGGAGATCTCCAATGTAAAAAACATTCCTCTGCTGAAACTCCATTGAAACTAAAACATCCAAAACCAAACAAAT
The DNA here is from genome assembly GCA_019321725.1 of Paulownia fortunei. NCBI lineage: Eukaryota > Viridiplantae > Streptophyta > Magnoliopsida > Lamiales > Paulowniaceae > Paulownia > Paulownia fortunei. The sequence continues at coordinate 20,857,260 of CM033112.1, read as the reverse complement.
AAATAAAGACTTAACCTTTACTTCTCATCATCGCATCCTCGATCTCATGCAGACTGAAATATACACCTCCAATTAAACAAAATCCAAATGAGTACAAAGAACCTTAAATTTTAGAGAAACCCAAATCCATTTTGATAAAGTATAGAAACTACTTTTTACAGAACAAAGAACTGAAACAAAATCAAGAATTATACAGCCCAGATCAGAATACAAGCAGTCAATGGAATAAACAACGATGTGCATAGAATTTGATATAGTAAAATTTGTGGTCTTTTTCTTTTATTTACAGAGGAAGTGAGTTTACCGTTCGACGAGAACCCTGCCTTCGAGTTGGCAATCAAGACTGCGAGCAACATTTTCGTTCCACCGGAATCTGTAATCGGGCTAACGATTATTCCTCTTTTCTCCGTATCCTGCAGTGAAAACGATTTCCATGTGAGATAAGGTCTAACGATTATTCCCTCACCTTTTTCAAGGACAGTCTCGTTTTAAAAACTTGAACTTCATTGATGATGCAAAAAATTATTGGCAAAATGACCCAAAAAATATATCAAGATGTGTGAGTGGTTAAGGAAATATTTATACCAAACTGCAATTATTATTTAAATAAGCCGCTATACTGAATTTGCAATTTAAAAGAATTTAATACTTTTTTGTTGCATTCTTGTCTAGCAGAAGAGAAGCAAGACACCAAGAGATGCTTATGGATAAAATATGGTGACGGGCAAAATATCAGATTTGATTATTAGAAAAAGTTGGATAAACATTAGCAATATGATCATTTCATGCTAGTAGTAAATAATACTATTATTATTTTTAAAATAAATAATTATTCTACTCAAGATTGAAACCTTAATTTTACAGCAAGATATCATTCTTCAAATTCAAGTACGTCTAATAGTCAATAAATACCTTACCCATGTGTTAAGACTTAGGCTCCACTATCAAGTCGAGTCTTAATTTATTTATATTAATAATTTCTTCTATTAGTATTTAATATTTTAATATTATAAATAATATAAATATTTATACTTAATAAATTTAAAATAATACAACTTATTTTTTACTTAATAAGTTTGAAATATGATAATTCCCATAAAAGAAGAATTAGCTTAAATTTGCACAAGGACATTAACTTTTAATAACTCAGCATTTGTTTAATCATATGAACCATCATCTACAAGAAATTTGATTCTAAAAAGATAATCTTATCTTAGTAACCCACTAATTTAAATTTTAAAACTTAAATTCAACAAGTTCAATTTATCTATTTAAATTAATTGACAATACAATACCCATTTTATAATTTTTTGTCAACAATAATAGGAACATAAACCATCGGATAATCCCACCTTTGGTTGAATAGACTGAAATCTTTCCCCCAACTGCCTTAAACTCCCTAGTCCCTCCCCTGAAAGCTGAAATGCTCCGCTCAATTGCCTCACCCTCCACCACCACCCTTCCCTGTTCGCCTCCCATCCATTTCAACTCCCACCAATATGTAAAACTCCACAACTCCTTCAAACTGAACCTTCCCGGAAACAGAATCATGAAAAACCCATTTACCCCATCAAATTTAACCCTCACAAAAACCCGCAGCAGCAGCAGTAGTTTCCACGTGGCTACCCATTCCGAAAAACCCTCTGATAGTGACTGGGAATTCCGGGACGAAGAAATTGAAGAAGATGATGACGAGGGCTGCCCGTGGGAAGGAGCGGTTATGTATAAAAGGAACGCGGGCATCTCGCATTTGGAGTACTGCACTACTCTTGAGAGGTTGGGCTTAGGAAAGGTTTCCTCCGAGTTGTCCAAAAATCGGGCTTCGGAAATGGGTTTGCGCGTGGTGAAGTCCGTGAAAGATTATCCTAACGGAACGCCGGTTTTGATTTCGGTAGATATTACTAGGAGGAAGCAGAAGCTGGGGCTGGATGGAATTGTTAGAACTGTCATTGCTCTTAATTGCAACAGGTATTTGTTTTATTTTGGTTTGTTTGAGCCTTGATTTTGTGGTTGCAGTGAATTTTGCCGTGCTTCTGTGCTCTTGTGATGCCTTAACCTTGTTTGCTTATATGGGCTGCTGTTGCTATTAGCATTTGGTGTTTGTGGGTGGGTGTTGAGTGGAGATGGATGAAACGCTACATTCTATGGATGTCGCAAAACTATGTTTTGCTCTTGTGGAAGTTTCTTTATTATGTATTCGATCATGTGCTATTTACAATTAGCTTGATTGAAGACTGAGGGAAAGAACTTGGGAAGTTAAGATGAGGATAAACAGAAAATTAGTGCGTTTGAATTGTTGGGAATTGGTTTAAAATTTTTGTTTTGGTCCAATTTCGACCAATTATTTAAGTAGATCCTGTTTAATGATTGTGGAAATTCTTTGGTTTAATGTAATCTATTCCTAGAGTGGATTAGTATAGCATATTTGATTGTACAAAACTAAATTCTGGTGAACGAGAAATTAAAACCAAAAGTGAGCCACTTGGAAAAGCGTAAATTATTGAATTGGAAAATGGTGGGAGGATGGAAAGACATCTCAATTTGAAAATTGAATAGGCTTTGAACCACTTTATATTGTCCAAGCATGATACTTGGATTTGGTCCCTTGGGGTAACAATAGTCTTTAGAAAGTAGAGGACCTAGATCCTAATGAGTTTAGGCTAAAGCCTACACGTGCGGCCAGCCTGGCCCCTTTTGGGCTCGTATAGGCTCATGACTGTATATATCTTTTTTATACATATAAATAAAGAGTTTTAAATTGAATTCTAATTTATTTCTTTTCAATCATAACGTTACAAGTGGTAATGCTTACTGTGTGACACATGGCACAATCGGTAAACCAAAATATGCTACATGTCTATGTGTATGTAAAGTCAGTGTCGACTGTACGAAAAGACAAACGGGTCTGTCCAATCAGTCAAATCAACACCCTTTCCAATAATTGTGTTGTGCCTTGTCCGACACAATTTTTTAGCAATTGTAATTAGGCCCCTCCGATTGCAAAATCATTCATTCTCATCGATGCACTTCTCTCTTCTGCATTCAACAATTTAAGAAATACTTTTCCTGCAATATTTCTTTCCAACTTTTTCCAAGGTAGTTCAAAATTCTGTTGGTTCATTGTTTTTTAGATTGGTAGTGCTACTATCTCAAGAAATGATAGTTATATGTTGGGCGAAGAGCGCCAAAAACTTGTTGACACTGCTGCGAGGTAATTTCGTGTTAAGGAGAAAGAGTCCAATTCTTGTCTCGGCAAAAACTCAATTTTCCAAGTTGTTATTGTGCTCGAATTTTTCAACCATGTAAAATTACACCTTCTGGATATATTTTATCCAAAATGAATTTCGTAAGTAAATTTATTGGATAAAAACATTGGTAATAGAATAGAGATTCTCTTGAAATAAATGATTCCCCAAATTTAGTTGTTGGGCGCAGGCTTTGATATTTGTTAGTCTCATCCTTTGTCATATATACCATGGTTCAACTGAAGGATAAGAACCTAACATGGACAATGGTTCTGTTCCATTGTGACGACATGGGACACAGTATAGCCTGGAACTGTACTGGAACAGTGGTACTGTTGAGAAATTGAGTGTAGCAGCTGGAAGAGCTAATTTATGATGGTTGGAACGATTGTTGTGGTGTACTGGTGAAGAAAATTAAAATTTATTGGGAAGAGAACCACAAAATTCATCTGAATTACGATCCTTTTCAATGCTTTTAGTCTTAAAATTGGATGATTAATCATTGAATGACATCATGGTGGGAAATTCAACTTAACATGCCTTTCCCAGAAATGAAATGCTACAGTAGTCTAACTGTTCATGAATAATACAGTATTTTTTGTCATCATTGGATTTTTTCTTTCCAAAAATATATATATATATATATATATAGTTTAAACCCAAAGCAATGATTTTTTTGGGAAAATACTGGAGCTGGATGAGTTGCTATATCAATATCCCTGGACTCAGGGAAATGGCTCCCCTGTAAGCCTATCTGACTGGTAGAACCAGCTGCTTCTCATCAGTGCACTCCACAAGATTTACCATGCGATTCTTTCTAGCTGGGCTGCCTTCGTCTCTTTTTCTGTAATATTTGGCCTGGCATTGAGTTTTAAACCATGGAAGTGTTGTTGAAGGGTAGTAATTTACGGTAAGTTGCAAAATGGAAGCATGTTGTTTGCTTGTATGTGAAATAAATTCTTATTAGATCTTGGCATTGAAGAGTTTGTTGGCAATAGAAGAGATATCTTGAAGAAACAGAAAAAGTTAAGTCCTGGTGTTAAATGTAAGAGGTCATCTTTTTAGTCGAAGGAGCTTGATTGAAGCCTTGAATGCTTGATGGTTTCACTCTCCAGCTCTTACCTCGCTCCCCCTGCCTCTCTCTGTGACCTTTATATGCTGTAGTCCCTGCATGTCTTCTTGGATGGCCCTAGTTTAGTCAGCATGACAGGATAGGTGTATTGGTCGCGTAAGTACTTGTATTTTATGTAACTTAGTGATTTTCCATATAAACTTTCTTTTTTTACTTGCATGTTCTTATGTTTTTCGATCTTGAGCTTTTAAATGTGTAATTTCTTTGATTTTCCAATGCTGAAGGTGTGGTGAGCCAGCTGCTCAGAGTGTCTACTCTGACTTCTCACTTTTATTATGTGAAGAACCCATCCAAGAACCAGAGACCATAAACATGGGTGTGATCTTTGGACAAGACAAATCCAAAACTTTCGGAATGAGTGAAGTAGAGGATGATGATGATGCTTTTATTGACTTAGACGATCAGCTATATTTTCCTCTAGACCAAAAAGTGATTGACATTTCAAAGAACATAAGAGACCTTATACATATAGAGATCACCATTAGTGCTCTCTGTGATCCTAACTGCAAAGGACTATGTCTCAAATGTGGTACCAATCTCAACATAAGTAACTGTATATGTAGGAAGCAGAAGGTGGAGGAAAAAGGTTATGGACCCCTTGGAGATTTAAGAAAGCAAATGCAGCAAACCTGATGTCAGAGTTTTTTCAGTTGTTTTTTTTCCTGTAACAGGTAGTGGAACTTGAATTTCTTCTTTAGCTATAATGCAAAATTGGGAGGAGTATATATTTTGTGTTTATTTAGTATTCCTTTCTGCTAATTGAGTCTCCTCTCTGTTCAGCCTGACCAGAGACCGAAGGGGGGTGGTCGAATCCGGGGGTGCTGGGTTTGTGGGGGTCGTATCTTGGGGTGGTGGGCTCTGCCCCCAAATAAAAAAAAAGAAAAAGAAAAAGGCTATAATTCTAACTCTTATATATAAATCTAATGAAATAAATATTATGTTCCCCTTTAAATGATTAAGTTACCCTCCCATTGAGGCTGAATGTGTAGTTTGCCACTTTATTTTTTTAATTTTTCCCAACTTTTTAGTCAAATTTCTCTTCCTCAAACCGTCTAGCCATCTCTATTGTTTCTTATTCAAACAAGAAAAACCTAGAATTCTTTTAAACTGTATCTTTTCAAAAAATTTAAATGGTGGAATTTATTTATTAATACAAAGTCCAAAAAAGTATTATTCCAAACTTTAAAATTTAATTATGAATTTTTTTCTACAAACATAGCTTAATTTAGTCAAGAATTTATTTATTTATTTATTTATTTTTTAATGATTGATTTATTTGATTTCACTTTCTTTGCTTAATGTTGCCAATTATCCTAATTTTTGTTTTGTTGGAAATCATGGATGCTCTTATTATAAATATCATTTCATTTAGTTAATAGTTATGAATTAATGCCCAACTTCTTGCATTAGTATTTGGAAGCAAGCTTGATAAGGAAATTCTATTTTTGATATGGTTGCTATCATTTTTTATAAATGCTAAGAAGGTTTTTTTTTTTTTAGGGAGACAACGAGTCTCTTTCACAACAAAAAGAGTTAAAAGGATTTTTTTAGCTTTTTAAAACATTCTTTGACACACTTATTCATCTATTTTTCTTTATTAGGTTTTTTTTTGTCCTAAACTTAGCTTTTCATTTATTTTTCCTTTTTTTTTGGTTCAATAATAATTAGGTTGTCATCTCAATTAAGTCATTTGTGGAACATGATTCCGCACAATTAGAACATTAAAAGTAATTTTATTTTTTTATGTGTTTTTGTTCTAAAGTAAATTCCCAATTAGGTTTGTCCTTGTATAATGATCCACAAGATTAAGATAAAATTATGAGAATTACAAGTTACGATGTTTTAACTTTGTAATTTAACTCTTGTTTTCTATTTTTTGTTGTGTTGAATAAGAACCATTGAGACTGTTGTATACTCATTTTTAAAATATTTATTTTTATTTTCAAATCTTATTTTCATTCTGATTCAACATTACATTTCTCTATCTAATATATTCTTCAAAAACATTTCTCCCAAATCACACAAAATAAATTCAAACATCCATTTCTTTTTCTTCCCTTTTCTCCCGTTCATCCACCTCTTTCGGTTCGTTATAATTATCAGTATTTTTTGATGATCTGCAATTTGGATGTTGCCAGCCAAATTTTCCTCTTCATTCAGTTCTTTTTATTTTATTTATTTATTTATTTTGTTTTTATTATTTTTTTGTACTGGGATGATTTGAAATCGGATGTTACCAACCAACTGCCCTCGATGAATGACACTTGTGAAGTTGTTATCTTTTGTGTGCACAAAACCCATACAATTGACTTGTGCCCTTACAATTAATGTGCAAATCTACCTTACATAGGCGATTACCTACAACTTTTCTTCCCCATAATACTTCAATTGACTGACCACTAGGACCCCTCCCCCACCACCCCACCCCAATCCTTAAATCACAACAATTTTCTTGTAATGAAAACAATTATTGCATGAAAATTCATTACTTTCTCATGGAACCACCCTAATTTGTTTGACTAAAGTCTATCAGACTGTACCCTTTGTTGATCTGGTCAAAAACACTGCCATGAAATACAAGCCTGAGAGAAGTAATTGATGTACAAGATTGAACCTAAGGGTAAAAACGACGAATTGATATCTAACCTACTCTTATAGGGCTCCCCACTTGAATTCATTCTAGGCCTTTATGACCATTGTTACACAATGCAAAATGCCTTGGGTTTGAGCCTTATGAATCTGTACCACATGGGTTTGATGCCCCAATTCAGGAACTTGTTGAAAGCTCCAAATACCAATTTTTTTCAGCAATATTGATGACTTTAATTGATGAGAGTGAGCTTCCATGGGAAACAAAGTAGCTAACAGTATTTTCGGATACTACCATAACAGACTGTATCTACCATTCTTGGGTTATAACAGTATTTCACTTCCATGATTCTGAAGCTGATCCTCTATATTGACATGACACTTTCAAGAATGGCATATGGTTTATATATTCTATTTATTTTGTGTTGTTACCGCATCTTAATCATCGTTAATTTCATATCTGATATGTTAGATTAGTAGTTGAGACTTTACATTCGTTTCGACAACATTGGCATTCATCACCTAATAAATAGAACAAGATCTTATATTGCAAATTTTATTACATATCTTTTACATTGTATTAATTGACACGTGGACAGTTTACGTAGCAGATCCTATGTGCAAATAATTGACAGTTCTTTTGTGCTTTATGTGTTTTATGACTTGATGTTTCTCTTGTTTAAAGTAGATTAGTTGGCGAGGATTCGTAGATAACGAGTGTTTAGTTTGCTAATCATGCCCAAAAATAAGTGTCATCACGCCTGTTTATGTGTATCTATGCATGCATATGTTTATACGTATGCGTGTATTGTGTTTATGTATATTTATCTATATCTATGTTCTATATCTATGTATGCATATATACATACACACACACACACACACACACACGACATGCACTTAAATAAACGATGATTATCTTTGTTTCTCTTTGTTATTGTTCTAATATTATAACGAATCTAAATATAATGGGGACATGATATACAATTAGGCCTTCTCCTTATTTAGAAAATTACGAATTATCTCCTTATTATAGATATATTCATAATGTTCATGCTTATCTTTGCTAAACAGCCATGCTCGACTGCATTTTTTTTAATTTTTAATTTTTATTTCTTTCATATATGTTAAATTTTAGAGGTTTAATGCGCAAAGAAATGGATTTCTTTGCGCAGAATAATTAATTCAGAAATCGGTGACTAACTAAAGAACTATTTTTTCGGGAATTCAAGACTACCTTATTATTAGACCTTGTTAATGAAATCCCTAGCTAGCTAGCCCTTAATCATAAAATTATTCGTATCGATTTAATTTATAGTATTTGATTGAATAGTCAATAATTAAAGCACATCTTGAATGATACAGAAGGAATTTTGTACTTACTGCATGCCAAAAAATGATAATAATTAATCTTTACTTTCAAGTTGTAAGAATTGGTACTTCAATAAATTTTTCTCTTCATCCACTATGATTAGTTCTATTTTGTTCTCTCTCTTTTTTTTTTCATGTGAGCTAAGCATTTCATTCAAATTAAATTTAGTTACTGATTCCTTCTTGGTATTTTCAAAGTTAATGAATCTGATATTTGTTCCACTTTCTTTCTTTTTTTTAAAAAAAAAACACTAAAAAGTCGGGGTGGGGGGTGGGGGGGTGTCCTTGCATGATTTAAAAAAAAAACATAAATAATTTTCTTGGCTAACATAAAACAGAAAGGAAATTGATATACAATAACACTATTGGGATTCTATGACAGCAACAAAAAATATGTGCTTGGGCAAACGAGTGGACCTTATTATCTCAGAAAGAAACAAAAATGGAGCCCATTGAAGACAGAGAATTAATCTAAACAAAACCAGCAGTTCATCTATAGAAAAAGATACATTAGACTTTTAAGAATACCAAATATCAATAATTTTCTATAGCTCCACAAACACAATATATATATATATATATATATATTTCACATTATGTGTTCAAATTGGCAACACAATTTCATATACACAATTGACATTTCATTAATTGCTCAACCCCTTATTTTATCTAAGGCATTGAAGCCAACGTATCATATAATTCCTTTTATATAGATATATAGATAGGTATTGCATAATATAATGAAAAATTAATAGTGATAATTAAGTATAATGGAATATTAATTCATGCATATGTGTTGAAATATTGAATTAATTCCTGTTGAGAAGTTCTTCAATCATTTGCAATGCAATCCTTTCCTCTTCATCTATCCCATCTCTCATCTCTGTGATCTGCATTGAGGCTTCTGCCGGCACGGCCGCAGGCTGTGGCTTCTCTTGATCCTCCATGGCCGCCGCTGGATTCTGATTATTGTTGCTTTTCTTGCCCAGCTCAACAGTCATGACCCAGTTCGATTCGGAGCGGGATCCGGCCCGTTTCTGCCACACTCCAATGTGGGAGTTTTCTGTGTCTAGCCTCAGGCAAGTGAGAGAAGGAGATGGTGATTTGCAGCATTTGCGAAGCTTGGCGCTGAGAATGGATGAGAGTGAAGTGGCTTTTGAAGTGGTTGAAGAAGAAGAAGATGATGATGATGGGGAAATATCGTTGCCATTTTCTTGGTTAGCTGGAACTGGGAAGTTTGTCTTGGCATTTCTCCCACTCATTAGCACCGCCGCCTCGTCGTACGCCCTCGCCGCCTCCTCCGCCGTCTCAAAAGTCCCAAGCCACACCCTCCTCTTCCTGTAAAAAAGAACCAAATTCAACAATCTCAATCCAAGAAAATATAGAACCAAGCTAGGGTTTTCTCATGCATCTATTCTCTGCTGTGTTACTTGTCTGTTCTCTAGTAAGATTAACAGTCCTCCCTACTGTGTAAATACTGAAATATTGCACCTCGTATTTCATTTGATACATCGGAAGTGAGGATCCAAACTAAAGCATTCTTGGGTGGTGTGTGTGAACGTGATTGAGTGCAAATTAATGTTTAAAGAAGTTTTACAGCAGTGGGTGGCGAATCTCTGACACCCAAGAACCCCAGTGGCGCTGTCTGACCCCTCGAAACTTTTTCGTTTGTACCATGTTGTTGTTGTTTTTTTCTTCCTACGAAAGCTCAAAGTTTCAGAAACTCAGAGTGTGCATATGAATGCTGAATGATGATTTATATAAGAATATCAGCGAGGTTAGAGAAAAAGGCCCTCTTTCTGGTGCAGTGGTCCTAATTCAATTTCCTAAAGTGCCCCACCAGCCATGGCTACTTTTAGGGACCGAGCCACCTCCTCGGCCCTCTTTCTCTGCAGTTTTATTATAATCCCTTTTACTAGGTGAGTACCATCTAGGAGCCATTTTTGTGTACATCCATGTGAATAGTCAAAATTGTTGCCTAGCTATACGATATGCGAGGATCAAAACGAAAGGGTTAAACTAGCCCTAAAAGAGTAAAAGATTCGTCCTTTTTATGCCAGCAGTGAGTTTGTACTCTTGTTATTAAGTCAAAAACCAGAAATTCTTGACTTTTTGTACCTGTCTTGTCGGTAACAATTTAAAACAATATATCTTCTTGTATTTCATTTAACAAAGTTAAATGCAAACTAACTAATGACTACGTAAATGAATTAAAACATAATCTTTTTGTCGGAAGCAACGGTGGCGGGACTACTACCTTTAGCGGTAGAAATGTTTGTACATAATTTCAACGTGGTTAAAATCGAATCGTATCGATCGGTTCAATCGATCAAACTAAAAATCGAAAGTCAGTCTGATCCACTTAGACTCAAAAAATATTTCGACAAGTTAAATCGGTTAAAATCACCCAAAATCGATCAAAATCGATTAAAACTGATCAAATCGGTTTTAATGTTTTTTTTAATTTTTAATTTTTAATTTTTATAAAAATTTAAATTTGATATTTCGTTATATTTATGTGATTATTTAAATTTCGTATTTTGTTATATATTTTTTTATATAACTATTTATTTATTTTTATATTTAAAATATATTATATAACAATTAATCTATTATATTATTATTTTACATAATAAAATAAAAAAATATAATTAATTTTTATTAAATCGATTGAACCGTTAATTTTAACAAGATTGATTTCATCACAACTCCAATTATGAAAATATTGCATAATTCTTTATTTGAATGAGAGTACTCTAGAAATAAAAATGCGGTCCGGTTTGGGGAATTGAATGCGTATCTAGATTAATAATGACGCAGTTTTACTGTCAAAACTGACCACTACTGTATTATTGGCTCCATAATTGTGGTAAGTGTGATTAGATACACATAGCCCCTAAAAGTCTTGTGTAAAAAGAAACTCATATCTATGATTGAACTAGTACGTAGTATGTGCTAATGATTTCTTTTTTCTTTTTTCTGCTGTTGATATAGCTAGGTCTAAACAGACAGTCTGGAGCTAGTCTTTTTTTTTTTTTTTTTTATAACTTTAAGCTAGTCACATGACTTGTTAATTAAGTCTTCATCAAGGTTGATTGTATGATTAGAAATAATTATTTGAATGAGCTAGATTTTGAAAATGTTGATTTAAGTGTGTTTGGAAGGACAAGAATCAATGATCCAACCCCTACGCCGAGTTATAGGTGTAAGGTCAATGTTGGACTCTAGTACATAAGCATATAATTTTTGATTGGTGCAAGACTTTTATGAAAGGGAAAATGTATATTGGGTAGTTGATGTATTTTCAAGTTTTATCTTTTATCTATTTTTTTTTTTTTTTTGTGATTTTAATTCACCTTCTTTTAATTTAATTGCAATTTCAGTTTAATTTGTCCGAAAATTCAAGATTTGGTCAGAAAACTCAAATTTTGGCTTGAGATTGGCCAGATCAATAATTTAGAGATTTTTTTCGGAAAATTACGTAAGACCCCTTCTGATTTGTTGAAGTTGCAAATGTGTTAGAAAATAGTCCACCTCAATTACCACGGCCGGAGCACCGCCGTCTATGGGCAACGGTGGTTGACGTGGACTTTTTAGTAATTATTTAAACTTATGGGATTGTTTTGCAACGAGTAGGTTTATGCAATTTAACCAACCACCTCCCATCAAAAAAAGTAAAATAAAATTCATTTAATTTAAAATTCTCGACCAATTTTAGACCAAATTTGAATTTCTCAGTCACATTAATCTAAAATTGTCATTTAATAAATAGATGGTGGACTAAAATTGCTAAATGAATAAAAGAAAAAAGGTAAAATTCGAAAATATATCAACATGCAAAACTAAAAATATAATTTTGCCTCAGACCAACCTTTTTTTTTTTTTCCAAATAATTCAGAACAACCTTAATTACAATAACTTTATTTGGACTCACTTATAAAGAATAAATTAGAACTTACAAGTACGGAATGAAATAGGGCATAATTTTTACAAGAAATATCTGATTTTTTAGTGTGGCATTGCTGCAACACAGCTTGACCATTGCTTTTGCAGCGCCATGTAGTAATAATGGTCCCCAATGGAAGTGAACATTCAAAACGTTTAAAGTTGAAAATTTTAAATTTATAATAATAAATTTATTGAATTTATTTGAATAATTTTATAATATAATGAGTTTCAAATTTTTAATTTTTTATTTTGAACTATTTTTTATTTTTGAATAAATTTTAAAAATTATCTTTGAAATTTAGTTAAATTACAAAAAAAATTAATTATTTTTTAAAATTACAAGTAACCACTTGAAATATTACAAATATTCCTTAAAATTTATATTTATTTTATAAATACCCTTTTTAGTAGGTGCAAATTTTAAAATAGAAATAAATATCAAGATGATATTTAAAATTTATAAATTTATATAATTTTTTTTTATATAAGCTTGAGTAATTTTTGTAATTCACTTTTTATTTTTTAATTATTTTTCCCAAACTCAATCAATATATCATGAAGTAGAAGGTCATCAAATTACTATGATGTATGATGTGATAGTCCTAGCATTTCAAGTGGTTTTTAAAATGTAAAAGTATTTTAAAAAAAAAAACTAATGAGTTAAAAAAGAAAAAAGGTAAAAAAAAATTAATGAAAGAACCTGACCAAACGCAATAAAGATCTTATTTACTTCTTGAAACTACCTTCTCAGATACATTCCCCACAATGTTTATCCAAATTGGCTCTGACTTCCATGTGCAGTAAATTGCAGAAAAGGGAAGCTCTAAGCATTTTAAACTTGAGGTTAAATAACATTCATCCTACGACTTCAACAAATATGTTGCCTGCTGGAGCCACAATTTTACTGTACATTGTGCACCAGATCAGATGGGGGAGGTCCTTTCTCTTGGAGGGACGACTGGATGTGCAGTTTAGGATCATGCAAGTTTTGAGCCCGGTTGTTTTCATTTTCAATCTCCATTTTTATATTTTCACCGTTTCTAGGTTAAAAATATTTTCATTAATTTTTGTATAAAAATAAAAATGTATTTGGACCAGTTATATTTCTATATAGATTATATGAGTTTGGAAATGAAAATATATTTGTTTTATGTGTTTTTTGTATGAAAAGATGTGAAATGTTAGTAGGTTTGAAAATGAATTTGGTAAGTATATAAAAAGATGTCAAATGCTAGTATAAGAAAATAGGTTCTGAAAATGAAAGTAAGTTGTGTTCTTGATGAAAATGGGTAAAATAAATGTATTTTTGGAGTTTTAAATAGTAAAAAATAAAAAGATTTTTTTTGAAAAAGAAAACAAATGGGGCATTTGTTTTTCTATTGGAAACATCAAATATTAAACGTTCATTTGTTTCTAAAACTTTTTATGAAAATATTTATGCACTAGGCATTGGTAAAAAAAAAAAAAAAAAAGAATCACCTCTCAATCGATGAGGCATATGTATTGACGATATTAAACGCCTTTCCTCTAGTTATTTTAGGGATTTCTATGTGGTATTTTGAATTTCTTATTTTAGTTTGATCTTATATTTCATATTGCACATCATAGATACACGTTAAGTATATATAATTTATAACAAATATATATTTAAAAAAATATTTACAAATTTGACGTCTATTTTTTATATATAACATGGGATACAACATCATATTAATTTAAAAGGATTCAAAATGTACATGTAGGAGTCGCTCAATATACTGTGTGTGTTAGTTATTAAGGAATTGGAGTATGGCATGTGGAGTAATGCTAAGGTGGGTAAAGAATTATGCTAATGAAATTCACTTCTTTGTTTTCGTTCGCAAGAAAGGCAAGCCAATGGAGACCTTCTTTTTGGATATTGAAAGGCAATGAAGCTACTCTATTTCGATTAATCCACATGTTAAAATCCAAGAAGACTTAATAAAGCATGTCCAACGTCATCTTTCTAAGATGTTGGGTAGTGGAGGTCAAAATGATCAACTTTATTTTACTCGTATCTTTATTGATATAATCTTTGATATTTATTGATATAATATTTGATAATCTAAGTGCTTTTGTAGAATTTTGTCACTTGCACAAACGCCCACGCCCAATTGACTAGAGTACATAAGCACCATTTTAATTGAATTTTTCTCATGCTAATTAGTTATTTTGAAAGAAATTAATTGATAAATAGACTTGCGCAAAATTTATTTTCTAAAGTTAGGTTAAGGGAATGTGGTATCCAATTCACATACTAATAATAATCCAACAATTTGATAGTGTGAGATAAATTTTCAATCCATACATCCACAATAATAACCTAACAGTTTGACGATGTAGGACTTATTCAACTTCCAACATCATTCATCATACTTAATATGTCATTCAAATGGATTAAGTTCCAAATCTACAGTCGCCTGCAAACTTGATAGTTTGATACCATGAAAATGGGTTTGGGTAGATATACAATAATACCACATCAATTTAGCAACGTGGGAGAAATTCTATTTCTGAAAATGATTGAGAAAATATTCTGTATATAAGGGAATTTATAATTCTGCATGTGAGTTAATTTAGTGATGAATTAATGCTTGTATAAGTGACAACATATGAATAAATCATGCTGCATGTCTTTAAATTTTTCATGTTAAAAAATGTTGCTAAAAAAGAGTCTTCTCCAATAGCTATCAAGTTATATTTCTAATGTTAGGTAAGTGTTTATTTGGAATAATCAACGTTGATTTTACCATGGATAATTACATGTCACAAGAGTTTTAACACATCATAGGCCATCCATCACGACATTGAAAAAAAAAAACAGTTCCCACTTACGTGAAAGAGTGCTTTCTTATTTCATTCTTGAAGGCAGATGACAATTAATTATAGAAACAGTCTAATTACCCATTAGTACTTCAAATTTATAGCACGAAAGAGTATATGACTATGGAACCTCTCAAAACCACTTAATTTACCAAATTTGTGTGGAATTGTAGCTTGTCCTTAGGGTGGGTACTACCTCTATTCGAGTTTCTAAAATTTAATATATATGTTGACTTGCTATCACAAATACGTTATATTTGTCGAGGTGTTTTCAATCAAAACTGGTACGAACAAGAAATAATAAGAAGTTAAAAATGACAACTACTTTTTGACAAAACTATGAAGGAGTATTTATCATAAGGGAGTTATTGTAAATAATACATGCATTTGTATAGGTATCATCATTTTGGAAGATCAAATGTCACATTTGGTTAGTGATTCAATGGCGGAGCTATTGAGTCGAGACTGACATCGACCATATCGTATTTTGAGCTGCATGAAAAAGACGTGGATCTTGACTTGTTTAGACATTATTTTTTATATCGTTTGTAAAATTGAAAGAATAGTATAAATATTCATTAAATAGTATATAATAACAGTTTAAACTTGATATATACCATTAATTATTAATCGTGATAATTTAAACATAATTTTTGTCGTTATTACTAACACAAATATGGCTACTAAGTTTGTAGAAACTAAATCCTGTTTTGGGATGAAAAGAAATACTCGGAGGAGCTAAGTATACCTTTCCTCACGTTGGGCAAAGTCTCCTTTTAGTGGGAAGTTTCTATATATTCCAACAATAAATCGGAACTTTTTGAAATGCTTAACCAAACACTTCTTAGAATTGCTGAAACCATGCAGTGGTAATAATTATCCGTGCTTTTTTTCCTAAAAGAAGAATGTCATTGAGAGCTAAACTTTGGGGCAAGCAAAGGGGAACTCTTGACAAGGTTAAAAGATACAAACTCCCAAAGACATGCATAATATTCCAAACAAGAATTAGGTTACTGGCCAAACCACATGGGATGCTTCATGTGGTAAAATAAAAAAATAAAAACACTCGCCAACTCATTCATTAAAGAAATTAAGCCTATATAAATATAATAAAAAAACAATATAAAATGCGTAAATAATGTAGAAATATGACACCAAAAAAGGGTATAAAATGTATAAATCAAGTCAGGTCTTTCTTAACTAATTTATGCTGTTTTATTATTTAATAGTAATGTCTCCTATTTTTTTAATTAATGAATTAAAAAAGATTGGATATGTATCCTTGGTACAATCCTTGTTACTATATACATAATAAAAAAAAAGATATGAAATTTGGAATTGTTTGAGGAAGATAATTTAATAATTAGAGGCATTCACTAATTATTTTCATTAATTCAATATACTTTTTCCCTTTGCACTAGCAATGTTGTCTAGATCTTACCAAACTGATGTGGTACCGCGATGGCCCTACTGAGGTGGCCTAGGTTTGAATATATTGCCCCAGCCCTAGGAATCCGAATCTAAAATACATGTATCATAAGAAATAATGGGTTTGAATTGCAGATAAGTGGATCAAAGCTTAACGAGGTAGTTGAACGCTACAAGAAGGGAGGCTATATACTTTTCAAATCAGCTTAAGGAGATAGGAGATCGGGTTTGTCTCATATGAGGTCGGGGAGATCTTACTCAACTCGGGTCTGTAAAATCTTGGTATTTGTTAAAATCTTGTAACAAATTAGTTAATAATGAATAATGAAAGAATAATATTTAGAGTAAATCTCCAAAATGAGGGTGGTTATCATCAAAATAGCTACCTTAAAGGGGAGTGAAATTCCTCTTTTGTCCTTACTATATCATCAGCATATCCACTATAAATATGAAATTTGAGGTATGATTTTATTTTTAGGTTCCAAATCCTATATTTAAGTACTATATTTTTCACCTCTTAAAAGCTCTCACAACCTCCAACTTCCCCAACCTCTATTTTGTAGGAGCCGATTGAATGGGGCATAGAAAAAGCTGCTGCTGATTAGGAGATTCTTGAGTGCAATCCTAGGTGTACGTCAACTAAGTAATATTTTGCATAAAATTGAATTGCAAAGGCATTTTATTTTATTTTATTTTATTTTATTTTATTTTAATAAAACTCTTGCCTAAGTAATATTTTGCATAAAATTGAATTGCAAGGCCTTTTATTTTATTTTATTTTATTTTAATAAAACTCTTGTCGTAGTGTCCCAATGCTGGAGTTACTATTCAGTAAAAAAATATATATTGGCATGTGAATCAATTTCTTATTATACTGTAGAATAAGTACTCTGATTAAATACTAATGTAGCTAGGCGGTTCTAATCATTCAATTTAGACAAATAGTTTGGTATACTTGTTTCCCAATCCTCATTTTTGGCCATAGCTTTCGCCATAAAGTCTTGTTAGGAAACACAAGACATAATTGTGACCTAAACTGTGTTGCATAGAAGCCACCATCAGCTTATTGATATATTTATGACGTTTATAAAGCCAATTCATCAATACAACAAGAAAAATCGTTAAATAAGTAATAATAATAATAATAATAATAATAACAACAAAATATTAAGTGCAATGTCAAAATTATTACTAATGAAAGCAAAGATATTTTTTATTACAATAATAATTTCAACAAATTTAATACTAACAAATCTTATGTCTATATTTTCTTAGTAATACCTGTATTGTGACAACTATAAAAGAAATGCGCAAGATCGTGGTGGGGCTTTTTTGTCAATTAGGTTTTTTTTGGCAATATTCTATATATTTTTAGCTCTTGACGTTTTTATTTTTTGTTTAGGGCATTTCCTTCACATTGGAATATGAATAGTTTCAATTTATATAATAACGTTATCATTTCATTTTATGATATCATTTATATATATATATATATAATAATTTATAAATTTACTTGAACAGTATTCAAATAAATAATATGAAATTTGCCGACAACCAACGTTGATGAAAATGGAATACTGATAGTTGTCTCAAGCCTATTGAAGTAGAATGCAGAAAAACACCATTCAAATTTATGCATGTCGACTAATTTCTTTTTGTTTGGGACAATAAGAATTAAACTGCAAATTAAAAAAATTCAAAATTAAATAATTTTATCGTAATATTATAAGGCATACGTTAATCTCTTGCTAATAATTACACCTTACCTAAATGGAGTGTATGTTAATAGGATGTCGTATTGATAATGGGAAATGTCTATGTGACAATTAATTTTGGTCAGTTCCAAAATATTTGAGATGATGTTCACATTCTAAGTCTTGAAAGCGACCAACTCGTACGTACTACATAACTATTGAGACCACATGACAACTAGTGTCCCTTTGCTTTCATCAAAGTCTCCATCTGCCATTAACTTGCTTAACTACAAATAAATTAGTTGTACCCAAAAAAAAAAATAAAAAAATTAATATATTATAAAACGATAAAATAATAATTGTTACATGATAACTACTCAAGACTTTTTAATTCAAAATATACATATACACAAGTGAATATCAATGGACCCGACTATTCCCATTGAAGGAAGAAGTTTATCTTCAGTAACTTGTTGCTATTGAGCTAACGTGTCGATTATAAATAAATTCATAAAAAACTATAACAGGCGGTATGAATTAATGAAATGGTGGAGAAAGATGTTTTAATAATTATTTAAGATGGTGGTAAAAAATCTTTTAATCTGTAGTTTAAATTTATTTTTATCAAATATAAAAAAAAAAAATGTATATATATATATATATATGTATATAGTTCCATTAACCGACATAACAAAGGGAACTTTTATAAAAGTTACCAATTAAGTAGGTTGAAATAGAGTTGGTGCCAGATAGCTTTCCAAGTCCAACTGTATGCATTTACTTTTTAGAAAAATGAGCAAATATTAAATGAGGCTCCAAGAACTTGATTGGTTAACTGGATAGACAATTGTATCAATCAGTTTCACGCTCAACCTGGATTCAAGGACCGAATCGTCATCTAGATTGACAAACTATCCTCAGGTTGATACAATGATTCCAATCCCCACTTAAATGGGTGGTGGGTGTTGATGCTATTTACGTAGTTAACCCTGAGTTTGAAAGTCAATAGCAATTTTGCCCTTAAATATTACACATTTGTCTAAGATTAAAAAAAAAAGTAGACGACCAAGACCTGAATAACTAAAAATGGCAAAATTACACTTTTGTCCCATGCAATAGTAGATGTGCATACATAGTTCTAGAGCTCAATTAAATTAATCTCAAAATTCAAAAATCATGCACATTTAGTCATTTTTTAAAAATATTGGGTCTTTTAAATGTTATTATCAACAGGGTGCATGAGTATATATCATATCATATATTTATATACACTCACACACACACACATATATATATATATATATGTATGTGTGTGTGTATATATAAAAATATGTGATGAGATACACATTGATATATATTATCGAATATAACATCTTTTAAATTCCTACACTTTAAATATTTGATGGAAATCGTTATTGTTTCTTTCGTTTTTTTTCTCTATTTTTCCCCTTCCTACCTCCCTCTTACTCCATTTTTATTTTCTTTTTCTTTTCCCTTTTGTAATTCTTTTCTTTCATTTTTCCCCATTTTTTTGTTTCTTCTTCCCACATATTTGTATTTTTTTTCAAGAATATATTATATTTTTTAAAAAAAAGCAAGGGCCAGACCAAAAATACAAAAACAAATGATATATGTATTCATAAACTATGGATAAAATAAATATATAAATGAATAGTTTGAAGCATTATTTTTATATTTATAGTGCTTGTACTCTCCTTGATATTTATAAATATATTTTGTATGCGGCAAGCATAACTATATAATATATTATGTAATCATGACATAATATAGACATTACTACAAATAATTAATACTTTTCATAACTTATTTAGATTTGTATTTTTAATTGTATACCATTCAATTAATATTTATAAGTAATTTCAATATAATTTTTTTGGATGGACTATCTAAGTTACTTCAATTGTGTCTGGCACCCTAATATTTATAATTGGGGTCCACCCAAATCCAGACTGCGTTGTGATGATGGGTTCCTGACCATAGAAAATAAGTATGATCTATTGATCCAAAGTCCAACTGTTTTCATGAATACTCATGTGTGACAAAATAGAAAGGAAAAAATAAATAATGATGAGAAAATTTGGATTTTCTTATTTTATTTTATTTCATCGATTTTTTTCTGCCAAATTAGGGTTTGATAATTAAGCTAATAAAAGTTTGATAAACGTTGAGTATCATAATAATACTCGAAAATAAGTTCATAAAAGAAAATGTCCAATCAAGTACGATAATCTTACTAAGTATATATGACTAAAATCTCTACATAAATTGAGAAAATTCAATAGAAAAAAATAAAAAATCTAGTTTTTATTACACACTTGATGACATATAATGTTTGTATTTTTCTATAACTTATTCGACTATATTATGTAACACTACTTCGCCATTGGCATTAGAGACGAAAATATCTCACAATTTTTTATTTTTTTTACGGAAACTATTTAATACATATTAATTATTATATTTAATTGAATTTATTAAAATAAAGATAATTACGTCATTCATAACATAAGAAACTTATATTAATGGGATTTTGACCAAGACCTCTTAATCATTAATGCTTAATTCTAGATTACTTTATGATAACTCTATCAGGATCGGATGGTGGGCTCATTATAATTGGTAATAATTAAGCTTTGTTTGTGGATTAGTATCTCGGGCCTGGCCTACAAATGGTTCTATGGAACTGGGCTTATCAATTTCATGAACCTAACCCACCAAACAGGACCTAAACTATTCAAAAATGAGATTGAAAGAGTCTTTAGAGAAGTCTTATAAGATATTGTCTTAATGTATTTATTAAAAATTTCAAGAGATAAGTTTATAGGTTCCTAAAATAAGAGGGCTTTGTTTGGTTTTTATTTCTAGAATTGTATTTTTCTTCTCCATAAATGAAATAGCGTTTGTTACTTGTGTTTTTTGGAAATATTTTTTTAATTTTTCAAAAATATCAATCATTTATTATAATATTTAAATAATTTTATACCACGTTGTACTTTCACTTATTAAAATAAAATAATATTGATATGACATTTATAGTTGAAATATCTCCCACTAATTACAACTAATAATATTAATAAGACATCTATTGTAAAAAATATTTTTTTAAATATACTATTTTTTTCTCCAACAAAACATCCAAACATATTTTCATTCTCTATACATTTTTCAATCCCATTACCAAAATATATTTTCTCAAAATAATTGAAAATAACACCAAACAAAACATAGAATTTTTATAAGTTCCTGGATATCATAATTTTACAATCTTAACAACAATTATATTAATTAATTATAAGTTTCATAATTTTATTTTATTCAAACCTTTTAATAGTTTATTTTAATAATAATATCTAACACCATAAAAAATTTAAAAATATTTTATAAAATATAAAAGCTTGTATAATATTTAAATAAACTTGACTAAACACCCTCTTATTTTTAATTATTTTGTGGCCTCATGTAAATATAATTGATGGCTTTATTGAGGACACACACCAAAAAAAAAAAAAAAGAAAAAAGAAAAAAGAAAAGGTGTACTCAATCTTGGCTCTTCACATGTAGAAATTTTAAATTTAAAAAAAAAAATGATGACAGCAATAAATTATTAATAGTCGGCATGGGTGTCACGTGCAGGCACGTCTCCAGTCAATGCATTGGATCCGCATCAATTTTGTCGACGCTCTCTTTAAGTTCGGATCCTGAACTATGTTTGGTCAATAAGTCTGTCGGCAACTGATTTCTTTTTCTTTTTTCTTTTAATTTGAATTCGGGTCAAATGTCATTAAAATTTAAGTACTTTAATGTTTAAAAATGAAAAATGTACATTGCTATAGTTTCTCGATTGAAATACTTTCCCAAGAAAACAAAGATTTTGGCAATAGAAAATAGAATTTTTTTTAAATATATCTTTTTGCAATTACAAGGCTTCGCTGTTTATATGATTATATTAAATTATATATTTTTATTTTTTTATAAGAATATTATTAATTAAGCGTGTTGAATAAAAGTTTTTAAATAATTATTAGTCAAATGATACAATTGTCATTATGCATTCAACCATATCAATTTAGGCTAAAATGTGTCAAATTGAAATTGAGTATGACTAATATGTGTAGGTGAAGTTATAAGATATTCAGAATGTCTGTCAAAAAATTTAAGATGGTTTTAAATAAAATGTTAGAAGAGTATAAGTTTATTGAAAAAAAAAATGTATTGAGACACGACTAATTTTTTGAATTTAGCAAATTCCCTTACTTTTGGTTTTGTAATCTACAAGATTGTTATCACTAATTAATTAAAAATATCTTATATGTTTGAGTTTAATTGAGAGCTTGTTTTTTTAAACAAAATCTACTTTTTAGAAACTCCAAATAAATAATATATGCTTTAGGAACTTTAAGTTGTTTTATAAAAAATCCCCGGTTTCAAAAGATCAATTTGAAGGTAAGAATTTTAAATTTATAATAATAAATTTATTAAATTTATTTAAATAATCTCATAATATAATAAATTTTAAATCCTTCAACTCTCATTTCGAAATATTTTTTAATTGTGTGGATTTCAAATTAATGCAGAAGTCATTTAAAATTTTTGCACATATTATTTTCTCAAATCTAAATACAATTTTAGAGAAATAGTAGGACAGTATCTGAAAAAACTTTTAGAATGAAAAATTCATCTAAAATATAAACTTTTTAATATAGGTTTTTTTGAGCTGGTGCGGTCACATATCAAAAAGTGCTTAGTGAAAAGTATATTTTAAGAATTATTTTGTAAAATATGTAAAAATAATAATTCTTAAAGTCATCCATATTTACTTTCTTAAAATGCTTCCAGTATTGTAACTTATTTTCAAAAGTTTAATCTAAAAGTACCACCAAACGCCCAACAGTTCAACAAGAATGGATTTTGATGTTATCTACTTAAATTTGAAACTTAAAATTTGATTGTCAGCTTCATTTAAGTATAAAAATAAAAAATTTATTTAATTTGATATATTTTTTGATTTTTTTAAAAAAATTAAATTTTATATTTAATTATATATATATATAATTATTAGTATTGGTACCTAACCTCATCTCATATAAATGAGGTTAAAAGTTCAAATTATATTTTTTTTTTTAAGTTGATCGGTGATTAAATCGATCCAACCGACTAAATCGATGATTAATTGTAAAAATAATTTAATCACCAACTCAATTATGAAAATAACACCAAAACCCTATATTTTTACTCAATTTATGGGACTAATTGTTGCAAGATTAAAAAATTAAAAATTAAAAAGTCATACATTACAAAAAAGCAATTCTTCCAAAACTTCACAAAAAAAAAAAAAATGTAGCCAAGGAGGACCCACTTAAAATTATGTAGACCCCACCAACACACTGAAAAAACACGTAATGCATATATCTCGCCGCCAAGTATTGATTTTTCATCTTTAACTATCACAATTAAGGGGTAGTGAAAGTGCCACACCCTTCAATCAGGAACATCACCATAAATAAATAATTCAAATCTTAACGATGCCATTTCAAAGGCTCCCGAGAACGCGCAGTAATAATCTGCCACGTGTTCGTGAGTGCCACGGTTTTATCTTCCATTGGTCTGTCACAGCTAAACAAGCTGACAGTAACTAAACTTAAATGCCACTTGGCCTTTCAATCGTGTTGATATTGCAGGAGAAATATTCCGCTGCGCCGTATACTAGTGAGCGTAGCTGATAAGTTTGTTGATCATGAAATGTGATAACCAGTTGTCGGTGATTGATGGGGTAAAGCATAGTTAGTGTATTGGGTGATGATACAGGTTTAGATAACTCGTAAAGTACGTTTTTTGAGCTGGAGCACGATTGGGGGATCTCTAGACACTGATTGCCTTCTCATTTTGAAACATAAGTATATTCTTTTATTCATATTTATAAATACACCCCTCATTTTTCAATATATTCACAGTCGACATATTGCACCAACATGAAGGAAACCTAATTGTAGGAGTTTCTCTTGTCTTTAACTCTTAAACAAGTTGAAGTTAATAAGATAGTTTGTTGGTAAGTACGTTGTATTTACAATATAATTGAAAATAAATTCGAATCATTTGAAAAGAATTAGGAATCAATCATTATATATGTATATTTTTTTAAAATACCTAAGTAAATAAGATTTTTAATTTTTTAATCATTGACGTCAGTTAAATGCTAAAATGGGAATGTAGTTTAGGTATCTCATGGTCAAGCAATTTTTTTTCTCTATTTTTCACTAAATTGATTTTTATTCAAAACTTTTTTAATTGTTTTTTACCTATTTATTTAAGTAAATTTTATTCAATTTTTTTTTTTTGTCTATGCTTGCACATGCATTCAATGTTCTTTACCTACTAATTTAAATAGTGTGATTATCATACATTGAGGGTTTCGAGGCTTGGCCTCGTTATATAGTAATAGTAATTCAAATAATGAGTATGACATATATTGGAAGCCTAGAGAATGAGGCAAATTTCATACTTAGAGTTTTAATATTCTAATTTTTAATACGCAAATTGTGCTCCAGTAATTTAGTTATTGTCAATATGATATTCTCATTTTAAGATTTTTTTTTATAATTATTTTGTGTAAGAAACAACTTTAAATATTCGATAATATTTAAAATTAAGAGTACACGTCATTCTTCAATTAATTTTCTTGATTCTAATTTTTTATATTTCGATTTGATATTATTATTTGTTAATATTGTTATCAGAATGCAATTCTTAATAACAAGAAATTTATGTCCTTCACCCATCCGTATTGCAAATTTATAAAGGAGAAAAATAAAAATTCTTACTAGGTATTGTCAACTCCCTCTAGTTTTCATCAACCATATGGGATGTGGATGCAAAATCCAAGAGAAAATAGTGCCGTATTACTTTTGCAAATAGCATAAAGATCCGGACCTCAAATAAAATAATCAGAAAAACAGTATCCTTTCCTTAATCAGTCTACCGCGTACAGACTCCCTGTATAAATAAACTATTTTATCGCTTCGCTCTCCCACTCTTTTTTCATCTTCAGTTCCCATTTTTCACACTGCGAAGATCGGATCACATTCTACTTTGTTTCTTGGCCAAACCCTCTTAAGGTTTTTCCCATTCTGTAAGCTCTTCGGATCTCTTTATCCTTTAATTTTCTTAATTCTTTGGTTGAAAGAATTCTCATAATTATTTGATGATCAAAGATTGTAATTTTCTTCTTTTTAACTTTGTCTGGTAAGTTGTGGTTT
Source organism: Paulownia fortunei (assembly GCA_019321725.1). Lineage (NCBI taxonomy): Eukaryota > Viridiplantae > Streptophyta > Magnoliopsida > Lamiales > Paulowniaceae > Paulownia > Paulownia fortunei. The sequence continues at coordinate 20,831,738 of CM033112.1, read as the reverse complement.
TATGCTATTGATCTTCCTGTGGAGTTTGTAATGTGATTGTGGGTTTTTCATCTTTTAACTTATATCATAGGTGAATAGCAATGGCACAGATCTTGCTTCATGGAACTCTTCATGCCACGATCTATGAAGTGGATAGGCTGCACGCCGGAGGGGGTGGGAATTTCTTCAACAAGGTATAATTTTGATCCCAAAATTAGTTTAGATTACTGACGTTTTGTTGAATTTAACTGTTTTTCATTTATGATTGACTATGTTTATGTGGGTAGGTTTTGTTCTGTTAAAGATTTTGACTTTTATTCCTGCGAGTGTAGTTAAATGCCAATTTTTTTGTAGAACTTGTGGATGGATTGAATCTTGTTGCTGTTAGATAAACTGTTTTAGTGTGCTTAGACTGCATCTTTTTGTAAATATCTTGTTGCCAGGCTTTATTTGCTTTTATCTTACGTCTCTTTTGAGAATGTTTGACTTGTCTTGTGTTAATTGTTGAGGCATCATAATTCTGTGTGAAGTTAGTCAAATTTGGCCTCATTCATGTTTGATTTCACTTCAAATTGAATTTTTTGGCTGTGCCGTGTAAGTGAACTTAAAGCCTTTGTTAAATAATCAAATTAACGCAGTTTGATTACTCCAATGCTGCTTCTGGTCTTTAACAGTCTCGTTACCATCATGACAGCCCTGTGGCTATGATCTTTCATATTGTTGTTTTGTTGGTTGGTTCCATATTCTGGGTAATTACTTATCTGACTGGTTTCGGCATTAAGTTCAAATACAATGTAAAATCAACTTGGAAGTGTTTTAGGGGAAAATTTCATGCTCCCACTTGGATACTACTTAAGTGGTGTTGCTTGTCATCGTAAATGGGGATAAACAAGAATTAATATCTTAGGAGAACATTATAATACTACTGACTGAATTGTTCTCTGATTCAAAATTAATTTGGGATGATTTATCACATAGATGTATAAAGAACTGCCTGACTAGAGTAACAACCAATATGGAGGTATACTGAGTATCATAACATTGCATACTTTTATGTGCATGATTTTTTTTAGTTAGTACAATCTTAAACTGATAATCTTGAATGATGGCTTTACTCTTGGTTGGTGTAGTTTAACTGTCACATTGGTCTTTATTGATTTTCTCATTGGTGGAATATTCTTGTAGCTTAAGGAGAACATTGAGGAGAAAATTGGTTTCGGCAAAGGGACACCCAAAATTTATGCAACTATTGATTTAGAAAAGGCTAGAGTTGGGAGAACGAGAATAATTGAAAAGGAACCTAACAACCCTAGGTGGTACGAGTCTTTTCACATTTACTGTGCGCATATGGCTTCAAATGTAATATTCACTGTCAAAGACGATAATCCCATTGGTGCCACTTTAATTGGAAGAGCTTATGTACCAGTTCATGAACTAATGGAAGGGGAAGAAGTAGATAGGTGGGTTGAGATACTGGATGAGGATAAGAATCCTATGCGTGAAGAATCTAAGATCCATGTGAAGCTGCAGTTTTTTGACGTCTCTCGAGATCGCAACTGGGCTCGTGGAATTAAAAGTGCCAGGTATCCTGGAGTTCCATATACATACTATACTCAGAGAACAGGGTGTCGGGTTTCACTGTTCCAGGATGCTCATGTGCCAGACAAATTTATTCCAAAGATCCCCCTATCTGGAGGACAGTACTACGAGCCCCACAGATGTTGGGAAGATGTTTTTGATGCAATCACGAATGCAAAGCACTTGATTTACATCACTGGTTGGTCTGTATACACTGAAATCACTTTGATAAGGGACTCCAGGAGACCGAAGCCAGGAGGTGATATTACCCTTGGTGAGCTCCTTAAGAAGAAAGCAAGTGAAGGTGTTAGGGTTCTTATGCTTGTTTGGGATGATAGAACCTCTGTGGGTTTACTGAAGAAAGATGGTTTGATGGCTACCCATGATGAAGAGACTGAACACTACTTCCAAGGTACAGATGTGCACTGTGTGTTGTGTCCTCGCAATCCAGATGATGGTGGAAGCTTTGTTCAGGACTTACAAATTTCTACCATGTTTACTCATCATCAGAAGATTGTGGTGGTAGACAGTGATTTGCCCAGTGGAGAATCAGATAAGAAGAGAATTGTGAGTTTTGTGGGAGGTATTGATCTTTGTGATGGGAGATATGATACTCCCTTCCATTCACTTTTCAGGACATTGGATACTGCTCATCATGATGATTTCCATCAGCCTAATTTCACTGGAGCTGCAATCACCAAAGGTGGACCTAGGGAGCCTTGGCATGACATTCATTCCCGGTTGGAAGGGCAAATTGCCTGGGATGTTCTGTTTAATTTTGAGCAAAGATGGAGGAAGCAAGGTGGGAAGGATGTATTACTTAGCTTGAGGGAGCTTGATGATGTTATTATTCCCCCATCTCCAGTCATGTACCCTGATGACCATGAGACATGGAATGTACAACTATTCAGATCAATTGATGGTGGGGCAGCCTTTGGGTTCCCTGAAACACCTGAAGAGGCTGCCCGAGCAGGTCTTGTTAGTGGGAAGGATAATATAATAGATCGAAGCATTCAAGATGCATATATCCATGCTATCCGCCGTGCCAAAAATTTCATTTATATAGAGAATCAGTATTTTCTGGGAGCCTGTTTTGGCTGGGATTGCAGTGATATTAAGGTTGAGGACATTGGAGCTCTACATATCATTCCTAAGGAACTTTCCTTGAAGATTGTTAGCAAGATTGAGGCTGGGGAAAGGTTCACTGTCTACATTGTGGTCCCTATGTGGCCTGAAGGGATTCCAGAGAGTGCATCAGTTCAGGCTATACTAGATTGGCAGAAAAGAACAATGGAGATGATGTATAAAGATGTCATTCAGGCCCTTCGGGCTAAGGGCATTGAGGAGGACCCTAGAAATTACTTAACATTCTTCTGCCTTGGTAATAGAGAGGTGAAGAAGAGTGGAGAGTATGAGCCTTCCGAAACACCTGAACCTGATTCAGACTATCTAAAAGCTCAGGAGGCTCGGCGATTTATGATCTATGTCCATGCCAAGATGATGATAGGTAACTGTTGGCTGCTGACTGTAATAACTAAGAAATTGGCATCTGAATCTAACATTATGCTGAATGTTAAAGCTTTAGAACTGTATTTTTAACAATTTCTTTCCAAAATGCACCAAAAGTTTTTCCATTTAAATTGCTGTGAGATGCAGGTCATGAGATGATCTTTTTTGTCTTGCAGTTGATGATGAATACATAATAATTGGATCAGCCAACATCAACCAAAGATCAATGGATGGTGCAAGGGATTCTGAGATTGCCATGGGTGCCTACCAACCATATCATTTGGCCACCAGGCAGCCAGCAAGGGGTCAGATCCATGGTTTCAGGATGGCATTATGGTACGAACACCTTGGCATGCTCGATGACACCTTCCTCCACCCTGAGAGTGAGGAATGTGTGACAAAGGTGAACGAGATAGCAGACAAGTACTGGGATCTCTATGCCAGTGAAGAGTTGGAACGGGACCTGCCAGGTCACTTGCTGCGGTACCCCATGGGGATTGCCAGTCAAGGAGAGATTACAGAACTGCCAGGAACCGAGTTCTTCCCTGATACCAAAGCTCGCATTCTTGGTGCTAAATCTGACTACCTCCCACCCATCCTTACGACCTAAGGTAGCTGGACATCCCGTCTCAAAAGTAATAAGCTGGTGTTTGCAGCAAATAAGAAGTTGTTTTTGTGTCATAATCCGCAGATATCATGTTATACTTCTGCAGAGTTGTGTGTACAGAACTATGAGGGTTGACGATGCTGGTGTTGAATTTAGATTTTATGACTGACTTGCTGTTTATTGCTAGCCTTGTCAAGTAGTCTGCTTGCCTTATGTTTGCTCTTACATGACTCTGTTGCTCGTTCAAGTGTTATCAGTCTTTTATAGTTTTTTCAAGTGAGTTAATGTTGATGATTTGCAAACTGACTCTACATAATGTACTGTTATATTTGTAATTAAAATTGTTTTCTCCTTTTCTTTTAGCTCGATAGTCATCCTAATCATATTTATTTAAATAATTGCACAAAAATAAAATTATTTTTTCTTTTGATTACTAGTTTTATATGAGAAGATAGCTTTTTCATATTTTTGGAGTGAAAATCATAAAAAGGGAAAGATTATGACGTGAGAGAGGATTTTCCTCATTCCCATTTTGAACTAGCAAATACATTATGGGACTAGACTCTAGAGCATATATTGAGTTATATTACCCAAATAATTCATGACCCAAAAAAGTCCTAATAAAAAAGAGTGGGAATCAATCTAAAAGAACAAGAAAATCAAATACATAAAGAGTTCTGGCATCAAAAGATAAGGTCATTGCATTTATGATTGTTATAATGGTAAATTTGTCATCCAAGCCTAAGAAGCTTATTCTATTTTATTTTATTTCACTATTTCTTGAAATACTTGATAAAAATGTATTGTTATGTTTGGTTTGTTACGGCTATTTAATGAAGATTGATCTGCAAAAATGTATTTTGGTAATGAAATTCAAGAATATGTAGGGAATGTTTGGTAAAAATTATAGACAGTAGAGAATGAAAATGTATATACATGTTTTATTGAGAAAAATAATGTAATGTATATTGAAAGATATTTTCAATATTTTGTGTAGGAGTGTTTAAATACTATAATAAATAATTAATATTTTGAAAGAATAAAAACACCGTTCTCAAAAACATACAAAAGAAAAAATTGATTTTTGCTAAAGAATTATAAACAAATACTTTTATTGGAAAATCCCATTACGCATATCAAAATAATTAAAATATTTACACGCAGTACTCAAAGTTATCTCATGCAGTGTTAAATAAAAAAAAAAGCAAAAACTATATGGGATTCCACAAGGCTATATATATATATATTCCAAATTAAAGAAAATATAATTTGAGGGTCCTCGTTTGTCCCTTTAAAATTGAAATCAAGTGGCTTATTGTGATGTGCAAATGTGAAAATGAAATCAGAAAAAAAAAATAAAAAAATTTAAAAATGGTCTGATTTCATTCACATTTTGGGTTGGATTCTACTGGTCCCTCCATTTGGATAGACATAAGAGATTCAAATAGTTGAAGTTGTACGCGCCTTTTTGCGGTCATCTGTTTATGTTCCCATTAGGCCCATACTTTTCTCATTTGTCGAATCCTGTGACATCTGTCTGGACAATTTGCTCTGTTTTCGCAGATTTGAAAACAACTGTTTTAATGATTTTATGCATGAATAAACTAAAATTTGATTTTCTTGTACCATCTAGATTTAAGGATTGTGAATTTGATTGTAGAAAGTGGTGCACCATGAATTTTATTTTATTTTTATACACAAATATATGCAAATTTTAGTTCAAATTTTCGGCTGATAGCATCGATCTTATTCAAAAAATAAGAATAATTAATTGTGGATAATGGAATTTACATTTCTTTTTATGGAGATTCATTTTGTGTATGATTTAGTGGAAGTATTGTTGTATACAAATGAATATTTGTCCCTGTAATTATTATTAAATTATTTTCTATTATAAATTTAAGCTTTACAATAACGTTGTGTTTAATTTAACTAAGAATTGATACAATAACTTTTTTTTTTTACTATGTGGAGTAATCATTTGCATATTCTATATTACATTATTTCATGTTGCCCAAAATAAAATATGATATACTATAATCGATATGAACAATACTTGCCAATATTCTCATTATACTACAACTTTGAACTAAATTTAATATATTTTTTTTTCTGGGTAGGTTGGGTTTGGATGCAAAGATTTTGCATAATTACAAGAGATTTAAAAATTATCCATCAATTGAATCCCTTGGGGTATAATATAAATGATCTATGTTCGAATTCTTCAATGAGTACTTTGATTTTTTGTGGGTGTGATTGTTGGCGGATAAACTTTTGAACTTCATTTTTGGGCCCCATCTGGGTTGAGAGGTTGTGTCATGATAGGAGTCAATATATCGAATGTCGTGTGTGTATAAATTATTGCCATATTAATATTTACTCGGTGCTTGAATTAAAAAAAAAATTATTCATTTTTAAAATTAATCAAATCAAATATAAATAATTTAAATTATAAAAAAAATAAAAAAATTATCCATGAAACTATGTGAACATGCCTTGACGAGATGTCAAAGGAACACCATTAATCAATGAGACAAGAAAGAATCACTTCTGTCCAATGCATATCAATATCAATGTATGCTAAAATATATAATAGCCACGCAAAATAAAATAAAATAAATTGAGAAAAATAAGTCCAACATGCATAGACTGTGACAATTTATTTATTTTTAGTACCTACTTAATTTACATTTATATTTATACTATATGTAAAAGTATAAATGCCACATGCATATATTCTCCTTGTGAAAAGACTTAAATGCCCATTATTAAGTTTTTTATTGATTGTAAAGAAAACAAGATAAGTAGAAAACTAATGACCAAATTTCTTAATTCTGATTGGTCAATCTTTCTCTTAATATGGTTTTTACTTTTGGATGATTTTGGTTGGGTGGTGGATGGAGTTGATGACATCCAGATTCCTTACTTTTTGGAGTTTGCGTATGTTTGTTGCATAAGTTGCATGTTATTATCATAACTTTCAACTTTAAAATTAGAGGGTTGTAGAAGTTACCTTTTTTTTATGCATATTAAGAATAATAATTATTTTTTGTGTGAAATAATTAGGTATATCTATACATTTCAACACTCGTTAAAGACAATAAATGATCATGCGATGAAATAGGGTTAAAAATCAATCATTCAAAATTATTTTTTTAAAAAATCATTTAAACTTAATTCGTTAACTTAACAAACTAAACTTGAATATTTTTTTTTATTTGATAAAATTTGAAACTTGATCCGAGTTCAACTAAGTTAGTGAAAAAATAAAATAAATATTTATAAAAAGTCAAACAACTCGATTTATTTTCGATTAGATTAACAATTAATTAAACTCAAATATAATTTTTAAAATTAAATAAATTTAAATAATAACATGATTTAAATTAGATTCTTTTAACTAAATAAAGCTTAGAGTGAGCAAGAAAGAAATTAATGCGACTCAAACTACTTTTGGCTCACAAATATCAACGTGTAAAACCTACCTTCCAATGAAAGAAGACCAAAATATTCAGAAGAAAAGTCCATCAATAATTCCATTTTGTTTTTTGGTGCTTCAATAATTCATGTAACTTGTGGAACAGGCCTAACTCATTGGCGTACTTAAGTGGTACCATTATTCAATTTCTTTGACCAAAAAGAGAGTGATAACACTACTCAATTACTTGGCACGTGTTAACAGCACATAATTAAATGATTCCCTCCAGACAAATGTTTTTGAGACTTTCGAACAGAACTCAACGTTCACCAGACACACACACACACACACACACACACACACATTGAGTAGGACACATAATAATATCAGAAGTAAGTAAAGAAAAAGCTCAAAGATCACACACATGAAGTCCATGAGTGCCACACTTTTTCTTGATTGTTTCCATAAGTTCATTTCCTGTGATTATGTTGTACATGTTATATTCAGTGGCGTTGGACACAAATATTTTATTAATTTTTATAAAAATACATTTGGCTATAGACATGACAACACAACGGATTGGGGTAGAAAAATGCGAGATTCATCGTTTCAAGAATTTAAAAAGTTCAGATTAGACGAGTTGGACCTATTTTTTATTTAAAAATATTAAAATATATAATTTTTAAAAAATAAAATTACTTAAATACATATATAATAAATTAAAAAAATAAATAAAATGACAAGTTCGGAGCGAGCCGAGTTTGAATATAAAAATAAAAAATTCACTCCAAATTCTTTTATAATTTAAAAAAATTGAGCGGCGAAGATATGAGTTTGAACCCACCTCACATCGTTTTAATTAGAATCTGTACATGCAATATATTATATTTTATAGTGAATGAGCATGAATTTTACTTTTTTGTACGTAACTACAACACCAATCTCGTCATTTTGCGGGCTAGGTTTGGAATTTGGATTTAATTGAGAAGAAAATATAAAATATAAAATATAGAACACGAAATTACATTATTTGAAGTGAAAAATTTATTTTCATTATATTTTTCCTAAAATAAAATTCAAAATCAAAACATAGAGTTAATTTTTTGACCTTTCTTCTCCACAACCAGAAACTTCTCTCTACTTTCTCATGCCGTGCGGTGCACTATCATAAAAGCAAAATTCAATTAATTCCTTTTCCTCATAAAATCCATTTCCCACTTCTTCTTCCTCCCATTTTTCCTTTTTCCAAAAATTCCATTTACCACTGTATAAATAAAGCTAACACCCCAGACAACTCCAGATTCTTACACCCATTATTTATTAAACGTTTCCCTTATTATATTCATACGCAAATTTGTCCACAAACCAGCTCCCGAAACAGCCCCACTAGATTTTCAAATACAAAAAATCCCTTATAAGTTAATATATATATATATATATATATACGCAATTTGTTTCGCTCTGTGGACCTGTTTTCTCACCATTTTCTGCTGCATTCAACAAATTTCTTCAACTCTTCGCTATGTCTTCTATGTTGACTTCCCAAGGTCTAGTCTTGGCCACAGCTATGGCTGTTTCCGCAGGCACTATAATCCTCTTTGATCTTTTTCGGGAAAAGTATTTCCCTCCCGCCTCCCAAATTCCAGGGAATCAAGATTCCCCTCCTGATGAAAACCAAGTTCTCAAATCCTGTTTATCTTCAGGTAAAAACACCTGTTCTTATAATATACACACATCTTTCTTGGATTCTTGAATTGTACTTAGTTTGGTTATTAATGCATATGCTCTTGAACTCTTTATGTTAGCAGGTAGCAAGATAGGGGAGAAAGAACAGAAGAAGAAGAAGAAGAAGAAGAGAGTTCACTTTGCAGACGATGTGAAAGATTCAAGGGGGAATGGCGAATTGTACAGAAGAGAACACAGAAAATCTGCTGAAATTCAGAAAACTTCTTGTGGGAATGAAATTCTTGGGTTCCAGAAAATGCCCGCAAATCGTGTGGCTTTGTACAGTGGGATTCTCAAGGATCGTGTGCAGAGGACGGAGTATTCATATTGATTGATTCTGATCGTAAAAACTGTGTTCTGCTCTGTAGTTTTTGTTTGTCTTTTGGCTGTAAAGGAAAAACTGATAGGGAGGGGGAAGAGTTCTTGGATTTCCCCCGCCTTTCATTGTAAATACAAGAAGTTTTTAGCTTCAGAATCTTCAATTTATGGTTTTTGGGTGTATGAATCTGCATAAACTTCTGACCTCAATTTGTGCAGAACGAAACTTCAGGTCCACCGATGAGACACAAATCATAGTTATTGCAGAAAAGCCCTCAAGTTTCAACAAATTAGCCACTTTCTCTATTGGTTAAAATCCATATAATATATGAATGTATATAAATAAAAATATTTTTATGTTTTTTTTATATATTTTGAACTTAATTTATTATATTTATACTTTTTGAGGTACGTTTAGTATATATTTTTTGTATTATACTTATTAAGTAACACTCTACCTTATCAAATATTTATAAATTTTTATTCAAAGTTTAAAATTATATCAAAATTATTAATACGTATTAAGATATCATACACTTTAAAAATAACATTTCAGTAACTTATAAATATTAATTATTGTTAATAATTATTTTAAAATTATGTCACAATTATAATTCAATGATAGAAAGGCACATATAAAATAAATTAAATAAGTGCGATATATTAACAAATAATCAAAATAAGTTATAGTTTTACTCCCGAATTACATTTTTACATTCATATTTTATTCTTAAGTCTACAAATTCATTTATATCCACTTTCACATTTTTGGTCTAATTTTAAATTTTTAATATTTATAATATACTCTTATATATTAAATACTAAATAGTTTCTATTCGGTATTAACTACTTGGAGAAGAAGTCCTCAAAACTTGGAACCAAATTGGATAAGCTTCTCTCAACACTTATGCAAGTTTTGGCCCAAAACATGGCCATGTGACCATGTCCAATGAAATAGGCTTTGGGCCAAAAGGGGACTATTTTATTGTAATAATTATTAAAAAGTATATATATTGGAGATTTATGTACATAATAAATATTGTTAATTAATTATTACTCTCATAAATCACGAAAAACAAACAAAAAAAGAATTATTTTTTTTCTTTTTCTATTTTTCTTTAAATTTCTGTTGGTTAGTAAATTCTCGTTAGTTGTGTATGTTTCCAGCAATTTAGCTGCCCAGTCTGCTTTGGGCGACAGTTATTTCCAGAGAAGAAGAAGAAACGTAAGAAACCGCGCTAGCGATCGATTTCAGGAAGGAAAATAAAGGGGAGAAAGTTGCAAATGCCTCTCTCTCAGAGGTAAATTGGATATTCATGCATAACTTTCGGATACGCTTGATTCATTGTTGCACAATTACATTTAATAATGTGAAATTTTCGTAATTTTCAGGGATTTTTGATAGAATCTATTCAATTGAACGTTCCTGTTATCGATGTTTATGGTGGGGGCCCTTTTACGGTTCGGATCGGTTGCTGCTTGGATTTTTCATATTATTGCTCGTATGGGGTATGTTTTTCTGATTAGCAAGAAAGCATTTTTTTTTCTGGGTTTGCATCATGTTTTCCGCTTCTGTTTTTGGAATGGGATTGTCTGTTGCCTTTTCTTTGTGTTTTGGTTTGGAAAAGTACATTTTGTTGATATTAGTTTTTTTTTTTTTTCTATTTTTGGTTTTTGGTTTGATTGTCTTTTTGTTGTTCTTAGTTAAATTGAGTGAAATATTGGAGCTTTACAATAAATGAGCATCTTGATGCTTTAATATACATACACATGCGTATATATATATATATATGTATATTTATAATTTGATAAAAGTATATATACACATGTGTGTGCACGCCCGCGTGCTGTCAGCTTGTCTGGATCACATTAAAAAAAGAATAAGTAAAGAACTGCATTTTCTATATTATAAAATGTGCTTTCTCAGTATGGTTGCTCGAAGCAGTATAGAGTAGATTGAGTGGTATTCAGTGGTTGGATATTTCAATTTCTGTTTCTTTGCACAGTTAAATTGATAATTACTGGTCAATAGGGGAAGCCTGGAAATGTCTGATATTACAAGACTGTGAAACCTTAAGTATCAAGGAGCTTGAATGGGTAATATTGGGTGTCATATTTTCTTGTTTATGTTGCCTGCTAGATGCTAGTGATTGAAGCATGTTTAAAGTAAAAACTGGCCTAAACTTTTTTATGCAATGTGAATGGCCTGAACAATGAAGGGAATGTTAAGATTGCGGAAAGATTGTGTTATTGCCTTTGGAAAGATGTTATATGAGAGTATCTATGTTGAATGGTGATCACTGGTTGTTGCAGACGTTCACAATTCAAAGTATTAAAAGTAATACCAGTAAATTGTGTTGCTTTCATGCATCATTACTTGATAGTTTTTGCGGACATTATTCTAGCTGCTTAATTGCGTAATTCTCTAGCTGTATTACATATCTATTGCTTATGAGGGGCCTGTTCCAATCATACCAGTTTTGCTTCTTCTCATATATGAGTTTCTTCTGGTTTTTGTCAACCAAAGTTTGGTCGCTTTGATACCAATAGTGTCAATAATTGTGGTGTTTCCTAAATTTACTGTTTCCTGAAAAATATAAAGCTTTTGCTTTATATTTCAGTTTAAAGTAAGTCTATGCCATTTATGATGCTAATTGTCCATTGCTGTTTCTCAATTCTCTCTAATTTGCTGGTAGATGACAAAGTTTCATCGCAAAGTAGTAATTCTGTTTCAGCTTATTGTACTTTCAAAGTATTTATTCCAAATTCAGAACAAGAAACTTCATGTATTAAAACTTGATGCAAGCTTCCTTCAAGTAATTCCAGATCCACATTTCAGTTTCACTAATACCCTTGATATTGAACCAGTCTTATTTGTTCTATCTTTTCTTGACACAATTAATCTGAAAGAATTTAAGTAAATTATCTATCTAAGAGAATGTAGTTAACATATTTATGGGACTCAGTTTTCTTCAATATTAAATTTTGTACTTTTGATACTCTTAGTATTTTCCTTTGCTAACTTCTACTAATCATAGTTTCTTTTATCATTTTTAATTTGATATTTAGCTGTCTTTTTAGGTTAATTTTCAAGAGTTTTTGATCTGTCGTGCCACACACATTCTGCAGCTAGTTATCTTGTTAGATAAATTTGAAGCCATGTTGATTTTGTCCTCTAGATATGTAGTGTGCACCAAATTTAACGTTGCCCTAGGGTTCAGGTTGATTGTTTAAACAAATCTTACAGATTGCTTAGGTACAAGCACACTTTTTTCATGGATGGAATGATTGTCACAGGACATTCTATTTTTTAAATTGCTTTATTATTCTCTCCTTCTCTGTGTCTGGAGATAATCTGACAATGGTTTGGTGCTTATAGTGGATGAAATATTTGAATAGTCCCAATGGGGTGCACATGAATTAATTCATCCACTGACAGATCGGTGTAAGGCTGATTGCAGAGCCGATTAATTTTTGTTCAAGTTGTTATATGAGCTCAACATGATTACTACTACTTTATTTATTTATTAAACAGTCACTTTCTAAAGTACCTTCATACTATAATCCATCCATAGACAGTTTGTTTTAGCTGGCACAGAGGTGATTAGCTGAGCATAAAGACTATTTCTGGTTTGTGTAGTAAACAAGCCAGCTTATCTAAATACCTTTAGTTCAATTCGAACATATATTAGACATCATCTTACTTTTAAAAGTTTCAATCATTTATTCATATAGCTGTCTTCATTTATTTTCAAAAATCTTTTACCCAACATTAATGATTCATATCAAATTTAACTAAAACATTGAAAAACTCAGGAAGCATTTTTGAACAAGAATAACACTTCCAAAACCTTTCTACTAACAAGGTTTTTGAGCCAATTTTTCTGAGAACTTTGCAAACAAGTCATTAAGTTCTGTAACTTTATGCTTAAGTGGGAATTCTTTGCAAATAGCCTTTTTGTTATCAATGCTAAGAGCCCCCATATAACTGTAGCCCATTATATGAAAGAACAGATAATATCTCTACCCTCAGCTCACTTTTAGCCCTTTGTGAACTAAGATTTCTCTGAATAGTGATTAGCAAAGAAGAATCTGTTGATTGCTTTTCTCCTGCCGTTTTACTAGAAAATTTGAAGTATATTGTGTGTAGTCTATGTCAGAATAATTTGACTTTTTACAGTCTGTACTGTCAATTTGGAACAGAGCAGTGGTTTTCTTGGGTGTGATACTAAGCCCAAACTGATTTCCTCATTTAATGAGCTGTTGAAAGGGCAGAATAACCACTCTTAGTCAGCTCCAAAAGCTACCAATCTGAGGATTTTGGACAGCCAGCACTTGTGAGATGGACTATAATGAAGTGCGATTATGTGGAAGCATCTCATCAACAAATTTGCTGACTCAGGGTGCTCATGGTGCTGGCAGTTCAATCAAACGATCTAAATTCGTAAATCATGGTAAGTTGATTACTGGCATCAATGCTCAAATTCTTGTTATTGTTAAATGGAATCATGGTATAGTTGTATTGATTTTGTTGTGATTCTTGTTTTGTTTCTTGCCTTATCTTTCTCTTTTTGGGAACACATGGGTGGTGGGCCCTGGGTGGGTGGTTGTTTAGCAATGTTGTGGTGTTGGTGTTTTGTCCCAGTTCTCCATAGACTGCCAAATCCCTCTTTCCCATGTCTCTGCTGAAAAAAAAAGAAGAAAAAGAAAGAAAAATATTCAGGTCCATTTTCCCCGGAACATGCCATCAAATGTTCTTTTATTTTATTGTTTTTGTTCATCTCCGTGCTTCTTAAGTTTTGGCCTATGATAAGTGGGATTTGATGTGGAGAGGCTTTGGCTGTAGGTCTTCTTCTCTGGAACCAGGGCAGACAGAAATGGATAGGGGATAAAAAGGCTGTGAGTCGGTCTCAGCAGTTGCGTGTACCCAAATTAAGGTGAGATAATTTCATTTAACAAATAATGTAAACAGGTAACAATTGATGTAAACAGATAACAAACTAATCCGAGTTATTCAAAAAATAGTTCAGACCTCGTACTTAAATTCTTGATCTGCATGAGCAATAATATTGTTAACCTCTATATTAAGGATGACTTTTATTACTTCTATTGTAGGATCAATAAAACCTCAGTACTTTCCATTTTTACATCGTGGTTTGGCAACTCTCTCTCTCACACATTTAAGTATCAACCTATGCTGTCGTCTTTCCTTTTTCTTTTTTCTCTTGTTTTTTCCTTCCTCCTCCTTGTCTTCCTCATTTTCCCCAACATTGTTTTGGCTTACTTGTCTTGTATGCCTATTTTCTTCTATGTGTGATTACGCATGTTTTTCCCCCTTGGAGATGGCAGGCCCTCTTTCCATGAGACGATGATGAGGGTGGGGAGGTAGAGGGAGTGGATAGTTATCTATGCTTTGGAAGAAGAAACTGTTGAAAGGTAGAGTTGTTTCTGGAAACGGAAGGTTCTTAATTAAAAAAAAGAACTACCTGGAATCATAATTCACCCATAAGCAGGAAGGCTGTTCTCTATGGTATTTGGTGAATTGTTAATACTTAAACAGAGCTTGCTGCTGTAATTCTGAATTCTTCTCCCCTTTGCTGGCAGTAAGAAATCCTCAAATCTAGTTATAAGCAGAATCTTTGAAAAGTTCTAATCATTGGTGAATCAGTTTAAGCTTTCTCTAGTGATCTGATGCAAGAGAAATTCGTACTTTATGGAGCCTTATGTGGGAGGTGGATGATGAAGCAGATATCTGAACTCTATGTCTCAGCTCTATGTGTCTGTGTGCAGATATCTGAGTTTTTCTGTTTCTGTCAAACTATTCATGTTATCATTAAAAAGGCTTTGTGGAACTTTCTCAGTTTTACTGTTTATTTCTAATTTATGTCGTCTCCACCTCCATTCCCTTGCAGTTGCACTATATTTCCAATATGAGACTGCCTTTATTTATACATCTATACACACACACATATATATTAAGGTCATACTGTTACTATTCGTTCCCCTATTGGTTTGGAGGAGTCATCCTATTAAACTTGTGAATTACCTTTGCATCCTTAGGTTTATTTGTGCTGGTAAAATTGTGCCTATAATTAATGAGAACCACATTAGTTTACACTTTATTTTTAAAAGGAGTAAATGCCGGCTATTCATGGTTTATCTCTTGGTATTTTCTGTCAGAACTTTGTGGCTCTGCGTCGCTAAAAAGTTTTGGGTTTGCAGTTGGAATGCGACTTATGATAGTTTGCTTAGAAGCAACAAGCCATTTCCCAGACCTATTCCGCTTGGTGTATGTTTGTTCCCCTTTCTTTGGTTGTTTATAAGTGCAATTATACGTTTATCGCGGCCATGATCTGACTGTCTTGTCCAAAAATTGACAGGAAATGGTAGATCTTCTGGTTGATATTTGGGAGCAGGAAGGAATGTATGATTGAGAAATGCATAAACAGGTGATAGCTATGGAACAGGCAGTCGCTGGTTGATTGAAAAGTAGGACTCACCACATGCTGTTGTAAATAGGATTTAAAATGCTTTATTAACCAAGAAAATTATGATGTAAATAAGACATAAGAATAATGTAATGTCGACCCTCCTCTTTTTCTTTTCTTTTTTTCTTTTTTTAAATTAAATATAAAATTCAAGAAAACAGTTGTGAGTGGGTAGGCGTAATTAAAGGTTTGTGGTACGAAAAACTCAGTCACAAAAATTAAGAATTTTTGGATTATACATATAGATACATAGAACACAAGAGAAAGAATAGCAAAAGAGCAATGGTGACCTAAGTTTTGTAGTATGATATTTTCAATAGCAATAACTTGGATTTTTTGCATTATGCATATTGAAATACGGAAGTTAAGAGAGAGAGTACGGAGAGGCTGTGCATGGCCTAAGGTTTGTGATGTGAAAATTTTAATAGCAATAATTTGGATTTTTCGTATTGTGAATGTTCAAATACTAAATACAAGAGAGAGAGAGTACTGAAAGGGTGGGGGTGACTTAGAGTTTCTTTTAAAAAAAATTCAATGATAATAATTAAAATTTTTGAAATATATATCTTGAAACACATAATATTATAGAGAGTATCGAGAGGTGGGAGCGGCCTAGTGTTTGTTATGTAAAAAATTAATAATAATAATCAAATTTTTTGTATTATGCATTTTAAAATACAAAATTTAAGAAAAAAATTGTGAGTGGATCAAACAAGTTCTTGTACTTTAGAATCGCAGCATTCCATTTCCTTGTCCAAAAAATTTCCAAATTGAAATGTTGTTTTCTACTTTTATATTCGATGAATTATGATCCTTTGAATATTTTCGGTGTATTGTAGCCAAAGGATATCCACCATAGTACTTCGGCTTTTCTCTTTATTTTGAGAAATTAAAGGTGGATTTTGTGCCGATAAAATTTTGAGAAAATATATAGTTCCTAGTGCCTTTGTTTCCAAATAAATATTCTCTTTATGTTGTTAAGTAGTCAATTTAATTAATATTTCAAATTTCAATGCTATTAAACAACAAATTCAAATTTACAGTTTTATAATATTAAAAATCATCAAATAATTATTTTGAAAATTATAAAAAAAATTAATTTAAATAATTTGATTTTGTCCTATAGTAGATGGTGTCATTATCTTTCCTCGTAAAGGAATTTACAAAAATACACAATTTTTTGGTCCAAATGACGCTTGAAGCCTTTTCACGTTAGCACGCTCAGTTCCTCTGAAATGGAAACTGCTCGCACCAGTAAAAAATAGCTGATAAATGACGTTAAAAGTGTGTTTCTACAGATATTAAAAGATGCAGAGATCAAAGGAAAGTCGCATCAAGTGGGACTTTAATGTACCACTTCAAGCACATGCATTGAC
The DNA here is from genome assembly GCA_019321725.1 of Paulownia fortunei. Taxonomy (NCBI): domain Eukaryota; kingdom Viridiplantae; phylum Streptophyta; class Magnoliopsida; order Lamiales; family Paulowniaceae; genus Paulownia; species Paulownia fortunei. Next base: position 20,814,740 of record CM033112.1, on the reverse strand, counting down.
CGACTGATATATCGATTGATCTATTTTTAAATAGTATTTTATTTTTTATTTTATATTATAAATAAATATTAAATATATAAAATATTTTATTAAATAAATAATAAATATATAAATTATATATATTTGATCGTGTAACCATAAAATAAAATACAAACTATCCCAAATGATAATACGGGTGTGTGTCAAAGGAATCTCTACTATTTGTTGCGTTCTTGATCTTGATTGGAAACCCTTGAGTTGGTGCTATGGACTTTGAATATTTTGAGGCTGTTTTAATTGAAAATTTTATATTGTATGCACGTGTATGACTCATATGTGGTAGTTCATGTTAGTAATGTAATAAAAGGGTAATTGAACTTGTCTCCTTTTTTAAAAAAAAGCTATTTATTAAACTCTTTTTTTTTATAATTATAAAAATCTCATCTCTAAGTTTGCTTTTGACCTAAACAATTAAATTAATATTCAAATTATTAATTTATTAAATTACTATTCTTTATTGGGTGTCATGCTAATAATTTTATATTTAGGAGTGTATTTGTATTGAAGTGAAAGGATATCTTTGTAATTTCTCAGTAATTAAATTTCATTGTCTTATACATGCAAATATAATTTTTACCCCCAATTATATAGAGAATGTATGGATCTTGAAAAAGAATTTTGTTCAGTTTTTATTGTTTGGATTAAATGTAAAGAGTTCAATCTCTATCTCAATGCCCCTCACCAGTCTTATCTCCCCTCTGCTGCCATCTCAACCTTTCTTTCTCCCTACTCGCCGCCACCCCGTCTCTAAAAAAAGAAAAAAAAACACTAGATGAAAAGAAAAGGAAAATGGAGAACTTTTTTACTTTATATGTAAAATAAACCTCATTATTTTTTGAAGGCATGTCACTTTTGTATATCTCAATTCTATAACAATAGATGAAGTATTTGAACTAGTCATTTTTTTTTTTATAAATGCAAGAATATTTATTAGAGAATATATAATCAGGAGAAGTCAAAATGTAGCTACATATGGCTAATTTTTGGCATAAAATGACTAATTTTTTTTCATCGAACAACTATATACAATGTTTTATTACATTTTGCCCTATTTTATGTATCTAATTTAGGCATTATCTTCAGTTTGAAATCTTATCAATAATATTTGGTCATCAAAATATACGATAGTTGGGTGAGACAAAATACAAGAAAGTTCATAATAATTTTTCTTAATTTCATCATTCTTAGTCCAACATCTATTCTCACGGGAAGTAGGTAAATGTAGTATAATGAGAGGGGAATTTTTATTTCATCCGTCCTCTTCTCAACTTTATAAAATTTTTAATTTAATATAATTTTTATATATAAACTAATTAAATTTTAAAATTTGACACCCATAAAAAATTTAAAATATCTCTTTAGCCCCCAACTTAAAATTTCTTGCTCCATCCTATTTCCTACATAGCTTATTTGCACTTTAGTTTGTCTATTTCTTATTTCTATTCATCTGAATTCAGTTTTTCTCTATTGAAACTGAACAGTATCCACTACTTGTAATTACTCTGTGCACGTTATATCAGAAAATCTTCAAAACAATATTAATGAATGACCCAACAATATTTTCTGTTCATGAAGAGTACAGAGAGCTGGGAGTACACAGTGAATTTACCATTGAATTCTACCATATCTTGTACCCCACATTGTTCTTTCCAGTGGTAAAGTTGGTGAACTTTACTTTAGTTACTGTTCAAATGCTGAATTTTATATGTAGTGCAGAAGTGCACTCATGGGGGGGGGGGGGGGGGATCGCTGCCTGCTGATCAATAAAATAGAATAGAAGGCTGAAGGTATATTAATATATAAGGTTGCAAGAATGGAAATACTAACCACTTTTGTTTTCTTTGAAAGAATTAGAGATGAAAAAAAAAAAACCCAAAAATGGGGTTAATTATCAATATTTCTTTATTATAAGTTGACTAATGAGAATATGAACAGTAGGGCAGAACAGTTTGGCCAGTTTCTGTCCTCCCAACATTCTGGTGAAACTATTTTCCTGGTTACGACAGCAGCAGCAGATCATTGATTTCAAGTTTTTTAGCTTCTTGTAGGACAAATGTAATTGCTATAATTTGAAGCTAGCTAGCTGGAAAAAGTTTTCTTGGGATTTGCTGCAAATCCCATCCTGATCAGCATTTCCAAGAAAGTTTGTTAATTTTCGAAGCCCTTAATGAAGAGAATAGTTAAAATTAATCTTGGTCCAAAAGACACACCCTAAAAGTCAAATCATTTTTGTACATTTCAACTGTTGACTTCAGTTCTCTAGGCAGAACAAATCTTAACCTAGGATCTATGTAGTTGGCTGTGGTGATCCTACTTTGAATGATAAACTTACAATCCACATGATCAAGGAAAGGAATTAGTTGAGCTGCTATACACTTCTTCATTCTCTTCCATTAAATTTTTGCACTAACATGCCTTTGCATTGTAAGATAGGTATAATTTATGTAACATATTCATTTTTAAGGTAGCATCTATCACACATAAGCGCAAATCTATCTATGATGGCACTTCATTTATGTGGAAAATTCTTTCTTGTCCAAGAGGGTTTTCACAAGAAATGCACATTTGTTACAAGACTAGTTTATGGATGATTAATCAATCTCATATATTATTGCTTGTCAGATCTTGACAGGAGATAGGATTACCAACAATAATTCTAGGGAGTTTGAACAGTAAATCCCTAGTGTTGATTGAAGATTCTCAAATGGTCGCTTCAGCTTTCATCACCACCACAGTCATCAAAACAACATTTTCCCAAAAAAAAAAAAACAACATAAAAACCAAACATTATTTTCTGTGTGAGATGTCATTTAATTGGTGAAGAAGACCATGCATGATATCAGAAACACTGTAAACTGTCCTGTCCCTTCTTCTGGATACAGTACTCAACCTTGTCTTCAAATACATAAAGATCTTCACAATTTCTCTCTTCTTTTCCAGACACCCAGCCCTTCACAAAAATCTCCATCCACCATTCCTAGAACCTCACCCTATGTGTCTACATATACATATGTAAAGCTGTAAACTCAAGCTTCCACTATACTGATGGCTCTACCAAGAAATTACCAGCTATGTCTCAGTTTAGCAGTCACAGCTATCTTCTTTTCTTCTCTCACTTTGCTACCTCCTAAATCAGGTAAAGAATAAACCAGTCCATTTTCATGTAGAATATCCATTTTTAATCTTCTTACATTGTGCAGATGAACTCCATGCAAAAAAAAGTTATGTTCTGATATAAGAGGTTTGGTTTCATCTTCTGAGCTTTTGAGTGCAAAAAGGGTTCATTTATGATTGCACAGATTGGGATTTATTTTAACTTTGAACCAAGATTATTGTCAAGGCAGATGAAAATAATCCTTTTTGAGTTCGTCTGGTTAATTTCAACTACATTTCTTACAATATTTGCATGTGGGCTGGTTTAATAAATGCATGAATTTTCTTCTTAATCTTGATTATATGTTTGATCAAAATATCAGCTGGGATTGAGGCATCAGGCAATGATGAGCAGCTGAGGAAGATGGTATTGGGATCAAGGCCACCTGCTTGTGTGGACAAATGCATGAGCTGCAGGCCATGCGAGGCCACTCTAGTAATTCCACCCCACCAGAATGGGATCAAAGGGGTTAACTATCAAGAATCATCCCATAGAGAAGATGACAGCTACTATCTTCTCTCTTGGAAATGCAGGTGTGGAAATAAGCTTTATCAACCTTGATGAGATTCATCAAAAAAGAAAAACAAAATGGATGATTTTGCGTAATTATTGGTCTTCTGTATTTGTATCATCAGTAGACTTTCATGAGATGAGTTGTATGTATCAATCGGATTCTTGTATTTTATATCATTTATGTATAAATATATTTTATTAACATGACATGTATGATTAATAAAATTAAAATAAAATATTCAAATTGTGAATTAAAAAATTAAAAAAAAATGTATTTGACTACAAGAGCTGCATAATGCCAACAACTATGGGATTGATCATCACCACTCCTACATATATATTTGATTTGTGATTTAGTAATTACCTAAGTTCAAGTCTGAGTTTCAAGGGTCCAACAGATAATATAATTCAAGTTTGAGAAAATTTAAAAAACGAGCACATGTCAAGCTAGTGTGAGTCGTTTTTATCTATATCCATTTTTAACTAAGATCTTTTAAAATTTAACTCAAACAATATCTATAAATTATAAAAATTAATAAGTAAAATGAAGAAAAATATCAAAAGTTATCTTAAAAATAATAATAGGAGATTATTTATATTTTGGTCATATATGCCTAGAGTATTCTCGTTGGGACAAATATTTTCATATAATGAATTATAAATACAATTAGCAAGGGGAATGATATCCATTTTGGATCAAGAACCACATCTTTTTACACTAATTCTATCTTATTTAATTCTTTATATATATATAAGCCTTATATATATATATATATATATCAATATCAATCAGCAAGAAGAATTGAAATATGGACGTGGATTGGATAGTACACATACACACACATAGATACACAAATTTTTCTGTCCTTGCTTTTTTCTGTCGTTTTTGCTGTTCATGGGCTCTTTTTGAAATCTGGGGGTCAGGTGAGGGAGGTGTGGGGGTTCAGAATACCACCCTTTTCAATTGATTGGACATCACCCCAACTCACTTTTTCTTTGATATTTAAATGGAGATGGGCCAGAATAATGTATCATAGAACAGAACCAAACATGGTGGTGTCTTGTCGTATGAAGGCTTTGAGCATTCCGAAAAATACAAAAATTCAGTCATCAAACTGTTCTTAGTGCGCGCATTAGCCATGCATGATAAAGAGGCGGGTGTAAATTCGCTTTCTTTATAAATTTATGATATGTGGATGAGATTTTAATATTACAAATAAGTTTAAATTAAATTTTATTTTTTTAAAAAAAATTAATACAATTTAGACACAAATTTGAATTTAAAAAAATAAATATATGTTTTTTTGGAAAAATAATTTTTTTAGTGAATTTTAATAATATTATCTTTAACTTATAAAAGGAATCTAATAAATTTACAATGTATTTAAATTTTTAAAAATTTTAGTGGGTTGAATTTCAGTTCAAGAGAAATCCGATTCATTAATATCCCTATATGTAACTAAACAATTAAGATAATTTATTTTAATAAGATATTTTATTTTATATTCTATATATACATATCTTATCTCTATAAAATGTTTTTTTTTAATAGAAAAAAAATCTGAAATAGTAACTAAACGTGATTAGGTTGTGTTTAGTTCACTCCAAGTGATTAATTACAGAATAAATACTTGACATAAATTGTATGAACAAATTTTTTTTATACATAAATGTAATTGGGAATAAAGAATCCATCAAAATGAAAAGTTTACCTCAATAAGTCACAAAAAAAAAAAAAAAAAACAAATTACATGTAGTGTGTAAAAATATCCAAGTGATGATCTATATGTAAAGTAATGCTTGGTTTAGCCAAGATTTTTTCCATTCATTTTTAAATCTCATAGATTATATGCAACACTTTTTATTTTTCTAATTGAAACAAGCACTTAGAAAAATGTTAATTGGTGTTCTACACAATTATTTCTTAACCAAAAAATCCTATATTTAGATAATTTGGAGCCCGTTTGGTTCATTTTCAAATTTATTTTTTCATGTTTTTAATATTCTAAAATTAAAAATCTTTTTATGAAGTTTCGTATAAAAATAATAATATATTTTAATTAGTTAAGTTTCTATGTACACTATTTAGATTTATAAATAAAAATATATTTATTTTATAATATTTTTTATATAAAAAGACGTGATATATGAGTATATTTAAAAATAAAAATTAATAAGTATATTAAAAGATGTAAAATATTAATAAATTTAAAAATAATTTTTAAAATAAAAATTAATATTATTTTTAATAAAAATAAATATATATTCTTCTTGAAAATGACTCTTAAATTTCATCTACAAACACAGTGAAAGATTGTTGTCTAATGATGTAGAATGTCAACAAAAAGCATATGGTGCTGCTTTACTTTGTGAATTGACAAAATAGTGGTGGTGAGGACATGACCCCTTGATTTGATTTTGATTGAGGTGCTGCCATTTTTACTTTCTTGATTTTTTTTATTCAACAATTTTTACTCTGTTTTTATTAGATTTATTGCTCTTTTTTTTATGTTTTAAAGTAAAATCTTATTCTTAAAAGTAAAATGTTATTTTATTTCATAAAATTGTTTTATCAATTGAAAAATGATATAGTATTTTTTAATTATCATTAGCTATTTCTAAAAAAAATATGATGTAAATATATCTAAATTTTTTATTTTTTTCAGTTTTAATCTAAAATTTTGTGTAGGTTGAACCCATATTGATAGGTGTGGGATGGGGCAAAGGGAGAGGGGGTGTTTGTTTACTTTTGTGGGTTGACTGCACAAAAATTGAAATCGGGCTTTATATCCCTAAAGACATGCAAAAAAGCAATTGCTAAATACTAATACTTTTTATTTTAATTTTATTTTTATTTTTGACCTCTATAGGTAGTGATAAAAGATGAACAACCTGGTCCAAGCTCTAACTCATGCTCATTTTTGGTCAATATATTTTGTTTTATGATGATCATTAGAGACGGAGTTAGGGATGAGTGAGGTAGCGACGGTTTCTCTCAATTCCATAAATTTTTTAAAATTAATATAATTTTTATTTATAGAATTATTAAATTTTAAAAATTTATTCACTTAAAAATTAAAAATACTTATTTATTTATTATTTTTTTCTTGATATTATTTTTTGACTCCGTCCCTTATGACCACCCCAATTAGAATGATGGGAACCACAAAAATTGGCCAAAAACTTAGCACAAATAATTATTTTTTGTGTTTGATTATAGAAGCACGATTAGGAATTTAATGTTTTGACAAACTTAGATGAGCCCATCATATATTACAAGAAATTAAAAATTACATGATCACATAAGCGAGCAAAGTAACTTGTCACATAATTACTCTATCCTTATTTATTTTATCAATTTTTAACAAAATTACTCTTATTTTTATTTTCATATCTATTACCATTAATTTCAAACTTAAATACTTATTTAGTAAAAAATAGGACTTATATTATTAACGTTTGAAATGATGTTTTGTTAATTTTAAAATAATTAAAATTTACTAATTAATTAAATAATAATTTCTTTTTCCTATAATGAGATCCATAATAATTTCCCAACTCAACAAAATTTAACTGATGAGACATAAAAAAAATAATATCTAATTAATTATTACTCTTACACTAAAATATTATTTTTAATTCAATAAAATCAATATTTTTATCTATATCTAAATATAGTTTTATTTTCACAAAAAAAAAAAATTGTTGCCTAAATCATTGCCCATTTCAGGTTGGGCCAGACCAAATTTTGTTGTGATCTGAAGAGAGTTTCCCCAGGATGACAGGCGAAGCCCAATCCAGCTTGGTGGAAAGTAATAACTGGGCCTCAATTGGACCCATCTTTATTCCAAATTTTCGAAATAAATTAATTTTGACCCAATCCATTTATTTTAAATAATATTTATAAATATTATAGATTTTATCAGAATAAGGATCCGATTATCCGAATTTAGACTTAGAAATTGACTAATTCGATTGGGGTTGGATCCGGACACGAATCTGACGCAGAAACCCAACAAAACATAATATACTGGAAGAAACAGAAAGCTTTCCTCAAAAATGGCCTCTTGTCCCTTTCCCTGCCCCACGAGCATTAAGCACCACCAGCACAACCATGCTCCGCCGCCAATTTACAATTGCACCACCACAACTACCAATTCGATGACCTTCTGCTTTTCTTCTTCTTCTAAAATTAATCTCCATCATTCATTTCCCTTCAAACGCAATTCTTGGTCGGGCCGCTGCCACGCCACCAGTCCACAATCGGAGCCGCCTTCCAAGAAACATCTAGCTCCATTTTCAGGTACCCTTTTCCTCATTTTTCTTTTCATCCTTGCTTATAATTTCCATTATGACCATTAAGTTGCCCTGGTGAACTATCGTATATTAATTTAGAATGAGATTATGTCTTGAAATTGATTGTGACTATTCATTTTGTTTTGAATTAGTGAACTGATAGTAACTATGAATCAGTTACTCATTTCTCATTTGTACGTTTTGGATGGTTCAGTGATTGAGAAAGTAAAATGGGCTTAGAATCAAGGAATATGTGACTTAAATCAGTGGGGAAGAAAATCTGTTACTTAGGGAGGAGGGTTTTTAGCTTTAGGATCTAACTATATATAAAAAGAAAAAAAAAGGACCAGAGTTAGAAGAATTCCGAAGGTAATGATTTCGGTTGTAGAATCCGCTGCACCATCCTTGATGTTGCAATAGCCATCATTTATAGTTAAATGGAATGACTCTGCCTGCTTAATATTGCGAAATGCCTATATCAGTTTATTCCTAATAGTTATCGTTGTGATGCCAACTCTGGTGATATAAGTCTCAATTTGGGTGAACGACATCTACTTTCCTTTAGCAGGTTTTGGACACCATTTTGTAACTTTGTTCAGCATATTAATTTCCTAAGATGTTATTTTGTTATCAAAATTCCTTTCTATAATAACTATTTTAGAGAAGAAGATTTAATGGAATTGTTAGTGCTGAATGAAAATTTAATTCATTTTTGTGTTGTATTACATCCAATGTCAAATATCATGCTGGGTAGAAAAATCTTTAGCCATGGAACAAATTAATGAATTGGTGAGTCTTTATGATGAGGACAAAGAAAAAAGTTGAGGCTTTCTGATTTATTATAGAAATTCAATATGACTTCGAAGAACTTAGATTACCTGAAAGCTAGCCTCAGATGATAATTGGACATCAAGAGTTATACTCTGTAAGTCCTATGTAGCTTGGGATTTCAGCATTGTTTAGTTCTGTTGAGTTGTTACTTTTTCGTTGTTCTTCAATATAATGCAAGGCAGCCTTGGCGTAGCTCCGCATGCAGTAGGAGCTTAACATCATACAATGGGGAAGGGTCTGTTGGAATTAGTTGAGAAGGACAGAATTTTATTAGTTTAGAAGAGAGAGAGTTCTTTTGAACCGCTAAGGCAGTGCTTTTTGAGTAAAATCAATGATATTAGTAGGACGGAGTTTGTGACTGACAATTCGAGATAAGTTCAGTTGGTTGATTGACTTTGGATGGCCTGAAAGCTCTATTGATTGGAATCTCCACGTTTATGTTTCAATATATCCTAATGGATGCCCAACCAACATGAATGATACTTTTGCTGAATAAAGGTTTCTTCAATTGCTAATTGTGACAATCAAGTTCGGCTGTATGAACTTGAGAATAGGCTCCTAATGGTGTGGGTGAAGCTTGGGCCTAGGCGAGAATTGAAGGCTATACAAATCTTAATAGACTGGTTAGTCAACAAGTTAAAGCCACAACTTGGGATCTACCCATGGCTTTCTCAGGGCAAAGCAATTCGTTTAGGCTTTGTGAGAAAGAGTTGTCCATCCCTTGTGAATCAAGGTGAAGCACTGATTTCAAAAGCTTTATTTCTTGTCTGACAGCTAGGAGAGCATTTTTTTTGCACTTCTCCTTAAGATTTTTGACTCATTTGAGAGATTTTTTTCCTCTTGACAAATGACAGAGAGACAAGAGAAATGTTCTAATTACAAACTGATGTCCAGTGCCCATAAGTTTAGATCCAAATCATTTGCCGATAATTTCACGTCATAGAATGGCAAACCATTGCCATGAAGCCATCATGAAATTGCTTTTCTTGTTTATTTTTCATCATGGTGGTAGTTTTTGACTTTGATGATGATTGATCAATTCAGTTATTACTTCTCTCGAAGCCATTTTGTTTTGAACTCGGAAAACTTGAGAGAAGTTCCCCTACAATATCAAACAGTTTGCTCATAATTTGTAGAAAAGTTAGAATCAGACACTTATCTGTTGTGATTCTTTTTTAAAAAATATCTAATGCTTTTGCACTTTTCCTTGGTAGAGCATCTGTTTTGGAAGCTGAAAATTAATTTTTGGTTGGTATATATAGAAGAAATAATATACATCTATGCTATATAACTACTGATTAACATATTTGCCCCACAACATTTCCACCTCAATGCAATAAATATTGTTCTAGAATATTGCTAGGCAGGTAATTGTAGTGGATTTATTCTGTTAGGACTTAGGATCTTTTGGGAGACAGCAGAAAAACTCTAAAAAAAAATTATTAGTTGGCCAGCTGGTATGCTAGTGAAATTACATAATTTCACTTGGAATTGATTTCATATGGTTTTTCTTTCGGTTTTCTTCTCTGAAACAACTTCTGAACAGAATTCTATCCGACTGAAGACATGTATATTCTAGTGCTTGTATATGGTGCAAAGTCACTTTAAATTCATCGCATATAAAGCTCGAAATTGGAGGTTTTAATTTTTTTTAATTAAATTTTCATGCTACTAGCTTGAGTTTCCCCATTTGGTGTCAGCATACTGCATATGCTAATCAGTTGAATCTGTCTGTAATATAGTTTCTATTGATCTCCTTTTCTCTAGTGTCAGTTACTGATTTTTCAATGGCATCGCTTGTTACATGTTTATCAGGTGTAAAAGCAACTTTCACCAGATTTCAGGATACTCTGCAGATCTTCTTTGCTGTGCTATTCTGGATGTCTCTTTTCTTCTGGTCTTCTGCATGGGATGGGGGGAATGGTGGCAGACCAAACAAGGGGTCTCGATTTAGGAAATAATTCCGTAAGCTGTCATGCTGTATATATTCTTATAGAAGTTAGGATAGAATGAAGACAATTGAGTGTTTGGAGTTTTAGATAAAGTTGAATTTGTAGATCCACCACAATCGGTTCATTTCACCTTCTTGATCTAATATTTAAAATGTGTTGGTAGGTTTAGCATTTTTTCTTCACTTTCAACAGTATGGCTTCACTTTTTATTCCAGTAAATGCAGACCATTTTTGTCCTTGTTATTCTATAGGAACTGAAGTTGAAAGTTTTATGTTCAACTGTGACATGGTGTGCCTAACTTCACAAGAAGTAAAGGGAGGCACGGTGTAAAATCTTTGTGCATGAAATAAATTACCTCAAGCTGCTTTTTTTGACACGAAAGACTGATTTCCTGTTGGTTAATGTATTGATGGCTATAGAGCATTTGGTGTTTGTGTGTGTGTTTTTGTGTGCTTGCTAAAATTTATGCTGTATATCTCATTTGGAACGAATGGATCTTAAGAAAGATCTTTCTCTGCTTTTCACTAGTACAGCAAGTAAAGCTGCTTACTCTTTTCCTACCTCACCTCATTTTCTCCTCTCATAAGCTAGTCATTGTGCCCTTTACCTGAGCTTCTGTATTTCAACTTCCTTTCACTAGAGCTCAAAATTTCGTTTACTTCAAAAAGTAATCAATGGGAAACCATGCTTTTGCTCTCCCTCTTCATGAAATAAGTTGCCTTTTCCTCTCTCATTCAGATGCAGCTGATAGAACTTCCCACCTCCCCATACACCGACCTCAACCACCACACACGTGCTCACATGCGCGCACATCCTTTTGTCTCTTTTGCATGTTTCTTTGCATCTTTAACAGAAATTTTTAGGAAATAAGAGAAGGAAATATGGAATCGTGGACATTATAGGTCTTTGTTTGTTAGGACCTATTAACTGGATTCATAAGAAAAGGGAATGCAGTTTACTTGGAATACCTACATGTTGTTTTGTTCATCCTATCTGTTTGTTGTATTACAGAATTATTGACAAGAGAATCAAAAGGCAGGTCCCAGTCCCAGTCCCAGTTTGGACAATGACGATACTTTATATGAAGAAGAAGAAGAAGCAAGCATCAATGAGGCCACATGTTTAGGTCAAGTGAAATGATCTTATTACCCAAGTACAGTTTCTGGCTCAGGTTTATTGGTGGAGAAACTGCGGATTGATGATAAACGAATGTGATGGGCTTCGTTTTCTGCTCTTTCTGAGTCGTGGCGGTTGGTTATTCGACGATCAAACAAGTTAAAAAAGGCAATTCCATCTCCTCTATTGGCTGTTTTTAAGCCTAGTTTTTGTGCTTGACTTGGATTTATTGTAAAGTTTTTGTTTCAATTATTTGACCCGATGAGTGTGAAGAAGCAACAGGACTGGAGGGTGGTTTGCTGCTTGTCTTTGTCAGCCTGCATAAAAATCTAGGTCAATTTGCAAAGACATATACAAGTTTAACTTGGTTCTCCACCAGAAGGTTGTAAGAAATCTTAATTGGTGGAGCCCAATGTTGCAAAAATATCATAGTGATGTATTTTTCACATTGTGTGCCCCTGTTTCATTGCCCTTTTTCAATATATGAATGTTGTTATTGTACTTAATTATTTTTTTAGATGTATGTTTTAATTAATCTCTTTAATGTACGCTTTTACTTAATTAAGCTCTTTAGATACATATTTTACATTAAAATAACTTTGATATTTAACCCGATTCGAAATTAATTTAACATAATAACATTTGCTTAAATGTAAGCATGTGGATCTGTAAAACTCATTACTAATGGAGAATGTTGTGGGAGTGATTGTTTGTCTAATAATTTAAAGAAATCTATTTTACGACGTATTTTCTCCACATGTATTTGTGAGTTTCTCCTAAAAATTTTATAATTCGATATTATTTTAATTTTCAAAAATATATTTATTTTTAAACACCTTTAAAAAAAATATCACACAACTATAATTAGCAGAATTCAACACATTTAGAAAAAACAAAAACATTTTAGATTAAATATAACTTTTGTTAAAATATATCCTCAAAAATTAATTTGTTTTATTTTTAAAAAAAATATAAACCCCTTCTCTCTCTGACCTCGTTGATGGGCCAAACCCCCTAATAGGGGCCCGCCACAGCACTCACCAGCGGCGCCTCTTATTGCCACCTAATTCATATTCACGTGAACATTTTCGACAACCAAAATATTGTTAATCAGCCCATTAAAGTACCTGTCCATTTCCCCACTAGATTCCAGTCATACCGCCAGCAACCCAGCATTGAATCCCTCCCTCATTAAATTCTCCTATAAAACCCCCACCAACTCCGCCACCTTCCTCCCTCCTCCGTCTTGAGGAGGAGCTCCGCGTCCGAAAACATTTTCACTTATAGGAATATAAAAAAGAAAATATCAAAATAAAGAGGAAAAAAGAATGTTACTAAGAAGCTCTTCGTCACCAATCTTGAATTCATGGCTACCCAATTCAACAACCGGGTCAGGGTCATCGCCCGAATCCGATACCCTGCCCCAGTTAATGAGAACCCGATCGTTCTGCCTGAAGATGTCGTTTGAGGACAATTTCGGGAGGAGTACGCCGACCCGGAACATGTTTGATTCGGATCTCAAAGATCCGGCGAAGCCCAAGAAGTGCTCGAGACTGCTGCCCGCCTCCCCGAAGCCCGCGAAAGTCAAGGAGAGAGAAGAAGGGCGGGAGGTGGGGTCCATTTTCCTGTCGAGCTCCGGGTTGGGTGTGGCGGCTACGGAGGAGGGGTGTTTGGCGGTGCCGGAGAGGGAGAGGGTGCCGCAGACGCTGGTGGTGGGGGGCGGCGGAGCTGGGTGTGGCGGGAGACGCTCGGATGACGGGTCGGGCTCGGGCTCGCAAGATCCGGGTAGTTGGCATGGGCGTGAGAGTACGGACTCGTACTATGAGATGATGATACAAGCTAATCCGGGGAATCCTCTCTTCCTTGCAAATTATGCTAAATTCTTGAAAGAGGTACTTTCTTTGTTTAATTACAAGATGATTTTCCAGAAAATGTTAAATGATTTATTGAGATTGCAGGCAGCTTTAGTCACGGTTGGAACTAGGATTTTTAAGATAGGTGTCTAAATAAATTTTGGTAAAGAAGATCACTACGTGCAAAGTGTCCTACCCAAAATTTGGACAGAGGGGAGGGAACTTTGTATTTTTAAAAAAAGTTGTATATGAAATTTGCACTCATATTCAGTTGAGGGTTATTCGAACTTGTTCTGATTTTCTCTTTTTCTTGTGTTTGAATTTCATCATAGGAACTTGATTGCATGTTTTAGTTCTGGTGAAATCATCACATTCATTAATTTATAATCCTTGTAGGGTTGAAATTTGATGTCGGAAATATTTCATGTGTTGTATGTAGGTTAAGGGAGACTTTGCAAAGGCAGAGGAGTATTGTGGAAGGGCAATTCTGGCTAACCCAAGTGATGGCAATGTGTTATCACTTTATGCTGATCTAATATGGCAGACACAAAGAGATGCTGCTAGAGCTGAGGCTTATTTTGATCAAGCTGTTAAAACTGACCCCAATGACTGGTGAGAACATGATTTTGCTTTCTTGGTTTCTTGATCAGATACTTTTCCCCGATTAGTTCCTTCGAATCTTGTTTTAGTATCTTGAGCAAAAAGTTTATTGTACTCTTCTTTTGTGGCCAATTTGTTAATATAACTCATACAAGAATGTTTAAATGTTGAATATTTTGCATTCGGCAATAATAAAAACTGAGTTAGACTTGAAATGTAAAGGACATATCTATGATTCCGTATTAGATGTGTGGCATGCCCTGAAATTATATTCGTGGTCCATTGAGTCTTTTTGTCAGTATTTATGTAGAGTAAGGCATTGAAACAATCTTTGTTTCCGTTGGTTTTTTCGCTAGTTTGTGGCCAAAATGTACAATGGCCTGGATTTGTTGGAATCAATTCTAGATGAGATTGCGAGTTCTAGACGTGCTTTTGCTTTTGATTTGCAAATGTGTAAGATTTATGTAACATAATCAAGGATTAACCAAATGATAGATTTGATGTTTTTAGGCTTTGTTTGGATCTTTGATTGAGCTGAGGAAAATGCTAAAGAAAACATTATCATGGTTTGATATTAGGGGAAAACACAAAGGAATGATTCTGAGGAGTGTAATCAAGTAAATTGAAAAAAATTAAAGTTGATATTTATTTTGTCCAACAGGAAAATGTAACAGAATTTAATTTTCCATGCATTTCCTCTTCCTTTTCTTTTTCCCCCTTGAGATCTTAGATTCAAACATAGCATGATTTGTTTAATTTTGTGTTGAACTTTACTTTGCTAAAACTTAGTCAAATGTTGATTTCCTTGGCAGTTATGTTCTGGCTTCATATGCTCGATTCTTGTGGGATGCCGAGGATGATGAAGAAGAGGAAGAGGTAAAAAGCCAATATGGAACGGAGAGGAATAATTCACCCTCTAAATTCTTCCAGGAAGAATCTCACTGGCCTCCTCTTGCTGCAGCTTCTTAATCTAATGTCTCTCTCTCCAATAGCTTGAGTTTGTGCTAATATGGTACTAATGAAGTGCAAGGGAAAGAGTTTGCTAACGCATGTACCAGTTTTGCATCTTGGTATGTTCTGTTGTAAATATAAAAGAAAAACAAGATTCTGACTGTAACAACTCTCTACATCAATAAATGGCATAGTGGTCTTTCCTTTGTTTTGATTTGGCTTAAGAAATTGATGTTTTTTATATAAGTGGTTTATAGACCTCTGGGAATTTTGGGGGGACACTGGAAATATGTTTCATTATCTCAATCAAACTCTTATTGTTTTTCATGTTGTGGATGCAAGGTCTTCTCCAAATAGTTGATACTAACAAGAGGGTCCCAATTATGGGGTTTTGGAAAATATTTTGACTTTTGCAGCAAATTCTCAGCCACGCTTGATGTTTTGTGCAAGATCTTTTTTGTATCTCAATAACTTGTATTTGTTGTATCTCAAAAATATTATCATCTCACTCTTCAAGAATTAGATATATTTGACACGGTGATTTGTTGATTACATGAATTTTTAGCCATAATTCTCCTTCTCCTCCTCCTCATCTTATCATCTTATTATTATTATTATTATTTTTTTTATATTTTTTTTGGCTGTCTAAAATATGCATATCTTTGTTCTCTTATGGTTTTGTTAATAAGCTTGGTGAAATTTGTTTGGAATGGTCTTCTTTTTGTCTATTGAAAGAAATGGAAGATGTTCAACAGTCCTTGTGAGTGATTTATTGTTTTCTGTCTCTATGGAAAATCTTTACCATTATTTAATGTAGCTAGAGAGGTCAACAATTTCCCAATCACACAATTCCTCAGATAAATGCATGCACCTCAAAAACATGGAAGTGCTCAAAGGCAAAATTGCATTGATAAATTAATCCCAATTCCAACATAAATATATAGCCGTTTTATTTTCTATGTAGATTTAACCCAAAAAAAATAAAAATAAATAAAATATATATATATATATATATATGGGGTAGATATCTTATTGTTTGTATAATTAAACTGATAAGGAGAAGTTTGGCATAATTATTAAAAAACCCCTTGATGTTTGTCCAATTACAATAACACCTACTAACACCTCTTGTTAGTAATGGCTTCATTATAAATTTCTTCAACCAGTTACGATTTGAACATTGTCATCATTAGTTAAAACAATTTTTTTGGACAATAACACCTTTTTGTTCTGAATGTGAGGGGTCTGAATGGTATTACAAAAAAACCTCTGATGGTTGAAAGTAATTTTGTTTTTCAATGTTCTTTTTTCTTTTAATTTTCTTTTTTAGAGGGTCGAAATGTAATTTTCTTTTCTTCTTTCCTTTTTCTTTTTTGCCTATCTCCAATTTCGAATCTTGGCCACTAACACCAACCTCCATCCAAAACCCTAGCTATCGCCGCCTCCATTCCCAGCCCCAACCCCATCCCCATCCCCATCCCCGTCCCAACTTAATTGTCACTGTCCTACTATAGTCGCTGCCCCATACAAGCAAACAACAAAGACACGCCACAATAATTCAATATCACTTTACACCTTACTGTCAATTGCATCAGTTTACTCGTTGTAATTCAATTGTTTATTTTATGTGACTAAATTGCGTTTATCCTATATTTTTAGTGTTTGATTGATTTTATATTAATATTTTAATTATATTTTAAAAATTAATTAACTTAGATTTATATTCTATGATATTAATTAGCTAACATTTAATAGTTGATTCATTGAAACTTTGTTGTACTTAAAATTTAAATGCTATTATTTTGAATTCACCATACTTTCTATTACCTTATTATAATTTGATTAACAATAAAAAAAATATTACTAATATTTTATGTGTTAAATGCAAATATTTAGAAATATATTAAATATTTTTTAGATTTATGATGAGTAAAAAATTTATAAGTACAACACATTAACTAATAAAAAATATCCTACTATATAGTAATTTAATAGAAACTATGTTAAATTCAAGAAAATACCCATTAAAATTTGAATACAATAAAATTTTAAATGAATTTACTGTTAAGTGTTAATTAATTAAATTAAAAAATATAAATACAAATTATAAAATTTATAATTAATTAGGATATTAATACAAAATTAATTAAATACTAAAATTAATAAGGTAAGATAAAAAAATTGAAGCATTTTGATGAATACAATAGGATAAAATACAATAAAATAATGTACAATATATAATGATATAATTAATAAGGTAAATTGGTCCAAATTGACAAAATAGTCCAACTTGATCAAATGCATATTTTGTATGATTCGATCCATTTGATATTAACTAGGTCGGTGCTATTTTGAATTTGGATTGAATTATAATCTCACCCCAAAGGTAAGATTCAATAATCCTACAAAGGTAAAAAAAAAATTGAAGTGAAAATTAAGTTTATTCATTTATCCCACAAAAATATATATTAATTTATATTCATTAATTTATCATATTTTTAATATTAATTTCATATCTAATCAAAAAATAAATAATGGACGAGAGTATTGCGGCAAAGTAATTATGAGAAATGGTACTGTAAATGTCAAGTATTATATTTTTTATAAAATAGGAGATTTAATATTTTTCTATAAATCAAATGTATCATGCGTATTGTATAGCATAAATAATAAACAGAGATATTATTATGAGAAATGAGATAATAAAAAGCAAGCGGAATTAACTGCTCATTGCCAAAACAAAAAAAAAAAAAGTAAAAAAACTATCTGATGAGCTTGGGTTGGAAATTTTGTTATGAGCATCTTTGCTGAGGAATGGTGGCACCAGCACTACTTCCTCCTCCACATCTTGTCTTCCAATCCAACAATAATCCTCCTCGATATTTGATACCTTCTTCTTCGCTCTTGGTGTCTTTACTTGCTCGGCTCGGTTCGGCTTGGTTCGGCTCGGTTTTGTATTTCAATCTCGCAAATGTGATTCAGGGTCAATAATCTCGATTTTTGCAACACAGTCGCCTGTCTGCCGTCTTCAATTTCTAGATGGATCGTTTCTATTATTTTGATTTTAGCCATGTAATTAGAGTAATATCAGTTACTAGATTTCTGCTATAATTTGTTGGATGCCAACAACACACTTGAGGCTAGCCCTTGTAGTATCAATTGTAGCTATGAATGCATAAATGATTGTACCATTTGACTTCGAATATCTTTGTTAGATGGAAAGCACTATAGCGCCTAACCACCATGTTTGCTCTTTCTGAAACTCTGCTGAATAATTATTAAATGGAAATAATATTTCTTATCCAATAAATATCCGCTTCCCGATTCTTTTCTTTTCATTTTCTTTGTGGCTGCCCATTTCTTGATTCTGTTGATGGGTTGCTTTTTTGATTCACCCCTTGTATCTGCATACCTTTGCCTCGAGAGTTGTAGATTAAATAAAGCCGCAAATCTTGTTTAGCTTGGATGCGTGGGCTTTTATCTATCTGATGAAGCATAAACTAATCTTTTTTAGATGCTTGCTGTTAAGTTGTAACTATGCCGCTGTGGGAGCTCCATTCTTTTGAGTGGCATGCAACCAAGGTGGTTAAGAATTTTTGTGACATGGAAAATTCGTCAAAAGAATAACTTCAGTTGAGATTCATATTTTTGTCTTCCGTAAATACTAGATACAGCCATGATTTTCTTATGCCTTTGTTCTTTCTGTATTCCTTTGTTGTCTACACATCATGAATTGTTAATTTAGCGTGGTTGTAAATAGAATCGATAATTGATTTGTGATGTTTTATCTCTCCAGTGTCTCAACAAAGACTCCTGTGAAAGCTTCAACTCTTCTCTGCCCGAACCTCTGCCCAATTATGTGTCATTGATGGGGTTGTTTGAGATCAATAATGTAGACAGAAATTTAGTGAAAATGAACTATTGTTTTTTGGAAATGCAGTCAGATGGAAATAGGTAAATTTGGGATATGCGTTTTTCTTTTTTGGAAGTGCAGGTGAAATTAAAAGAAATTAATCATTGTTTTCAAGTGATGCCTTTCTGTCCATGTTTGCAGATGAGTTCAGTGGCATGGGGCTATTTTTGAGCTGATCTCTGCTTTCTATTTACTTCTTCTGGGTTTCTCTAATAGGAAAGGGTGCCCTAACCTTTCTGTTAGTTGATACCTCTGGATACTAAAAGTGACACTGATTTTGTTGTCAATTATATAATGGTAGGAGACTTGGGCATTGATGATGCACAGCGGGCAACATGACAAGAGTTCGTGATCACCAATGCTTGGTGAGTTTGCAGAGTGTCAATGTTTAATTGGAGGTAAAATGAGAAAAAGAAAACGTGGAAAGTCATTAAAGAAAGACAATGGAGTAGCAAGTGAGATGCCCTTGGTTATGAACACTCTAGCGTACAGTGCATGTTGGGAAATCATGTGTGGGCACTGAGTCATGTTGTGTGCATGTTGTTCGTAATTGCAGTGGAATATATACAGTTAGAGAAACTATAGGATTACAGGGGATTTGTGATAAATTTGATTTTAGAGATTAACCTAGAAGAGAGTATGGAAGAACGAGGTTATAGACTTTTAGAGAAGACCACTCAACTAAATGTATTAGTACTTTAGGAGTTGATATAAAACTATTTTTATACATCTGGGAGATAATGAGTGCTTTTTGAGCAACACCACGTAATGAGTTCTCCACTAAATGTTGATGTATGAAGTGCAGGCCATGTAATTTGTGAGCATCTATTTTCTTTAGCATTTTCAGAAAGTGGTTATTCAGTTTTCCTCAGATTTTTAATTTGTAATCTGATTGCTAGTAGAGCAATAAGTGTGTGTAGTGTGACTACAATTATATATTGCTTTTCTTATTAAACTTATATCATTAAGAGGAGAAATGTGAATTCATTTTTCTTAACAAACGATAATGGGTCACATTGGATTTGATACTTGGATCGGTCTAATACTCTTCTTCTTTGTATTAGTTTTCTTTTTCTTTTCATTAGTGATTTTAAGTGAGAAATGACTTACAAACTTCAATGGTAGTATATCATTGTACTGTGTATGGAAACACTCACCCTCTTGTATGGAAGCAATGGTTTAAATAACCCTTGTGCAAAGAAGTACTTTTTATTTTCATGTAGAGGGGAAGAATCTGTGGCCATTAGTGCAGAAAAGGAGTGCTCTATTGAGTGGCACAGATAATCGGAAGGAGAGATATCGGCACTTGGACAGAATGATGAAAACTTTGTGGAGTACCAAATTAGCTCACCTGATTGAGAGTTTTAGTGAATTGACTTAAGCTTCTTTTAGCTGTTTATTTCCTTCCTTGACTGCCTCCTTTCTTTCCTGCAGGAAAAAAAGAAGAAGGGAAAATGGGTTGTATTTCAATCTTTGTATGTCACTTTTCTATCTGATGGTCTAAAAATTTACCTTATTATTGGGCATCTAAATGTCCGTTTTGAGACTATGCACTTGCCTCTTTTCAAATAATTGAATGTTTGCCAAAAAGCACTATTGATTTATCTTTTTTAATCCTTGTTCACTACTAAAGTATTTTTGACTAATGCTTGATTTTGAAATTCTTGATTTGAGTCTCTTCAAATTTATGCAGGATTAACTTGAAGTTTGATTTCTTTGGGAGAGTTAAAGAATTGTGATAATAAAAGATTAAATAATTGAAGAATAGTGCAATGGCTGATTGGAGGCTGATGTCATGATGGCCCCACATGTGTTTTCAGAGCTCTATGTGGTGTTTGTGCGCATCTGTAACGCATTATGCAGTTATGAGAAATAAAGGTGCCAACTTACCACCAACTTGCTTTTTGATAGGCACGTGTTTGTGTTGTGTCTTCCGTTACATGCATAAAAAATAAATTTATAACTATTATATGAAAGAGTTCGCCAGGGGTGGATCCTGGAAACAGAACACAGAGGGTGGTGGCGTAGAAGGCTGTGGTGATGCTATTGGTAGGAATTGTTGGCAGCAGAAGGATCTGCCTAGCTGGCTGTAGAGAGGAAAAAAAAGGTAGACAGGAATAAGATGAGGAAAAGAAACAAATAGGAGAAAGAAGAAGAGATCTTTGGGCAAATTGTGACTAGTCATAGGCAGAAGAAAGAAAGAAGAAAGGTAAGAAGAAAAGAAAGAGAAGTTTTTTTGCCAAATTTGTGAGTATGTTTCTGGTTTTCTGATAAATTCGCTGAAACTGGTTTATGGATCTGTAGTTAACTTGAGAATCAATTACCCATCTTATAAAAAAAGCTATTTCTTAACGTGCATTTGAATATACTTGCGCTCATTTTTGTAAGATTGTGTGTGCATTTCTTTTAATTGAATAACTTGACTTATTTGTATTATCCATGTTTAGAATTACTAAGAAATGTGTGAAAAATCTCATATTCAAGTTCTAATTTAGTTAATTACTGGTTATTTATTGCTCTTGTAATAATATAAATAAGTATCAAGAATATTATTGAGGCAAGTTTATTAATTGAATAAGTCATTTCTGCTGCTTTACATGCATGCTCATAATTGAAAACTAAATACTTATTCATTGTGTTCATGAGTAGGGACTGGATTTTACTTTGCATGGTAGAAAAAAATAGGAGTTTGACAGCAAGTTTAGATGTTATATAAATTCAGACCTGATAATGAATCACTGTTGCATTACTTATTTGATGTAATGAAAGTCAGATTTAATACTTTTGACTTTTGCGCACAGTAATTGAAACTGACTCAAATAAATAATGTTTGGGGTATGTTACAATGTGAATGCCTTGACATTTATTTATTATTAAATATGAGTTCCTGAACTACTTATTCAATCAGAGTTCACTATCAAGTTGTGATACATGAATCTATTTATTCAATCAGAATTCGTTATCTAAGCTGTGATTCATGAATCAATTGCAATTTAAAGCTGTGATATATGTAGCATATTTCACTGTTTATTCTTTCATGTTATATTTCATAATTTCATTAGGAGGTCTTTAATGTTAATGCATGATACAATGGAGAAAAATGGAGGCGAACGATGTTCAGTAAAAGTTTTGCCTAAAAAGGCAGGAACAGGATTTAACAAATATAATTTCACAGTTAAAGTATGAGCTTCTTCATTATTTCCCTGATACTTGGATTGATAGCTGTCGATAAACTTCAATATGTGTATGAAAGGTTGTGTTATTATTTGTTAAAACATAAAGTGTATAATATATGTTTTTATTTTCTCAGAGAGGGTTTGGCACATTACTGCTTGAGCAGCATATATTAGTCCTCCAAAGAAAAGGATGAAGAATGGATTGTTACCTTTTCAATGTAAGTCAAGAAACAAACCATAGATGGTAAAAGCGCAACAGCTTGTCTGTGAAAAGCTGCAACTCACCATGCGAAGGCTTCTTCCCTCTTAATCTCTGTCAAAGTCTTGTTTAAAAATTGGAGGAAACTAATTGTGTTTGCCCATGGAAACTATCCAAAAGCGTCTAAGATCTCTTGAAAAAGCCCCAGTGAATGGAAAAGCCATGGATGATGATGGTGCTGATTTTAATGGGATAGATAGAATAAGTAATTTACCGAATGAAGTCCTTTGTCATATCCTATCATTCCTCCCCACAAAATATGCTGTTGCGACCAGTATTCTCTCCACAAAATGGAAAGACCTTTTCCCTTTAATCCCTAACCTCAGACTCCGGTTAGACGACACTTTACTCTTACACCCAGAATCAGCTTCCGGCACCTACCTGATCAGCTTTATGAATTTTGCGGATAGGTTACTCAATGTCACTTTGTGTGGTGTGCCTTATATATATGCCTTCTGTCTAATTTGCCAAAAATTCGATGATGGACAATACATTGCTAATTGGATTCATGCTGCGTTACGTCTTAATGTCAAGAGGATGGATCTCCGGATCCGCCGGCTTAAGAACTCTAACTTTTTGCTCGACAGTCTTTTTGGGTGCAATATAGTCTCTCTGAATCTGTTGCTTGATTTTGCTGATGATGCTCCCGAATGCAGGTTTAGTCTACCCAATCTTAAGATGCTCTCTGTTCAGTACATGAAATTTAGTGCAGCTAACGTTCTTCTAGCATGCTGTCCTTTGCTCGAATATTTAGTGGTATATAATTGTTATTGCTACCCTGGAGAAATGCTTCGGATCTGCATTCCTTCATTGAAGGCTTTAAAATTAGTTAATGGCATCTATTGTCTTGAGGGTGAGATTGAGCTTGATGCTCCAAAACTTGAATATTTGAATTATGGTGGCTTCTTGGCTAATTGTTATTTGGCATCAAAGCTGAAGTCCCTTCGGATAGCTCGTTTAGATCTTGACCAAAATGTCAGTCAATATCCATTTGAGTCTGATGAACAAGCAGCGGAACTTATAAAAGTTTGCTCTGATGCTGAGAAGTTGTGGTTGTCAGAAAAATTCGTCGCAGTGAGCTTCTATATCCACATCTTTGATAGCTTTGAGAATTAATTGTACTAGGGAAAGATGAAATATAATATGTATTCTCATCTTTCATGCAGATGCTGCATCATTACCCTCATCCACTGCCTAGATTTCAGAAACTGGTTGCTGTGGCGATACAAAATATGGATTCTCATGGGTGGGAACTGCTTCCAAGCTTGCTTGAACGTGCACCTAATCTCAAGAATTTGTTTTTAAAAGCAGTATGTCTTGACACCATTGTGCTTACTCTAATATTGTTTTCTTCAGTAGTTAAATGGCTTGTACTTTTTCAATGTTTTTTCTTCTCTAGGGTTTTGACAATGAATGCTATGAAAGTTTTAAGGCTTCCCTGAAGGAATCATTGTCCATTTGTTTGTCTCAACGCAGTAAAACATGCTTTCTTTTGGAGATCCAACGGAAGGTGGAAAATTGAGTTCATTTTACCTACTTGTAGTGCAGTTCACAGCTGAAGTTATGGCTTTTGTTATTTGAAGGAGCAGGTAAGGATTTTAAGGCAATTTTTCCTGTAAAATGTGAACTTAAGGCATATCATGTTCTCGTATAAGTAATAAAGTTGACTAAAGATTCATATTATGTGTATTAGATTCTCCTTTTAATACCAATGTAATTTTGTTTGTAATGTTAATAGTTCTGATTGTCAGGAGGGAGCTATGACTTAGCTATGTCTACTAATGACAAAGGAATATCGATAAGCCACCATAACTCATAGATAATTGAACTGCTGCATTCTTGAGGAATAGGAGTTTCCAAATTCTTATGCATATTAATCATTTAGACTTGAGCATAATGCTCCTAGATTGTTTAGTTGTGAAATTCCTTTGAAATAACTGCCGCTTTAACTTAGAAAAGTTGGCATAAAATACTCTTTTAGTAATCTTCCCACCAAATACTTATTTTATTTACAAATCAACCAATCCCTTTGAGCCTTCCCTATTTCCATTTAGCAACTTAAATATTTGATGTCGAATACTCCTGGATAATTTGGTGTTCAGCGAGTATCTACCTAAAAGTACTTGGTGGCAACTTAGAATGATGTACCAGAAAATTTTCTTTCTCCAATAAATGAGGGAAGAAAACAGATTAGGGAAGAATATAAATAATTAGAATGATCTACCAAATAAAAACTTTGTTCTCCTATAAAGACAGAATCGCTTCACTTAAGAATTACAATTTATTTTGTTTTCCAGAAGGCGCCCTGAGGGAGACTTGTTGCTTTGATTTGAAGCTTTAAACTCTTTGCGTGTGCTATCTTTATATGTCCCCAGCTTGACAGGGGCTAGTGTGGGTTCCCAGTTAGAGGACAAAGTAGGGGGAGTTTGATTCATTTCACCACAGAAGGTACATCATAATCTCAAAAGTAGACAGAAAATACAAATATATCGGCTTAATAAAAGTCTCAGAAAGAAAGCCCAATTCAGTTCATATTCCATGATTCCTCAAACTTATTGAGGAAGATCATGAACTCTTCTAGGTTGCATTTGGATTCAAGGATTTGGGAGTTAGGGATTTCAACTTCATAATAACAAATTCATTGGGCTTGTTTGGATAATTTCAAGTTGCAATAAATTTCAAATCCCTTTGAGCTATCTTTTTCTTTATTTTGGTGGATTTCTCTCCAAATCCCTCCATCCAAAAGCAATTTTATAGAACTTTCTAGCCTGATCCTTGCAACCACAATAGATAATATGTTAGGTGGAAAATTTCCTAATGGATAGCAATGTATGATGGATAGCTACATATGGAGCTTCTTCATTAAAACAATTAAGTGCAAATAAATATTATGGTTCATCTAATGTAAGTTATTTTCATTTACGGAATTTGATTCCTTCCTCTGAATTTGATGGTAGTATGTCTGAAGGATACTATGTTAGGGTGTCATTTTATCTATTTCATCTATATCTATACTATATTTTCGAAATTTCGTGTGGACTAAAATATCCCTAATTAATTTTAATATGATAGTATAATTCTTGATGGCAATTAACTGAATTGACATTATAATTAACTTCTAAAAAATTGCCTATAATCTATCTATATTGATATCTGTGTTGAAGTCCTGTAGAATTTTTATGTTAATTAAATGTTGGTTAATTAGATCTTGAACATTCATTATTTCTTTTACCAAACAGAGAACACAAAATGGTGCTGCCCTACTCTTTAGACTTCTTATGCTTACTAAATTCTGGTCAATTATCTCTTGGACATCGGTTATCTAAAGACATTAGAGGAGTTTGTTTTTCCTCCATTAATGTGAATAAACATGATCCTATTACTAGAGCAGTCCAATGCCCATGTACATGGTCCCAACTTCTTCCAAAAGTTGCTTACATACCTCTCGTGTTTAAATTCTGGCGCACATCAAACATTCTTATTAGGGAGCCTAACGAGAACAACCTGATGGTTCCCGTGCTCATGAACATTTCTTGCCAATTCTCAGCCTTGAGCCATTAGATAAGACCTCATCATCTATTGAATCAATTAAATTGGTGGGCCCAATTTGATTTTCGTATAATGGGTTTCCAGTATCTGTACTCCGACTGTCAATTTTCGTATTTATCATAATAAATATGTTATAATAAATTATGAAAAAGTACGTCAATTGTTCATAAAATTAGGGGTTGGGAAATTTTGGCATTAACTGTATGTAGAAACTATGACCTTCAATACAAATCAAGATAAAAAATTTAACCACAAAATAACTGGGTTTGTTATCCAGTCATGAGATAATACTTCAAATGGTACAATACAAAAAATGCAAAAGATTTCTTTAGATATGATAATTTGAACAAATAGCTCTTTCAAATAAGCAGATACTTGTTCAATAATAATGACGCTTGATGTATACAGTACATATTAATTCAATTGAAATTAATTGTGTGTAGTTGTTCCCATTTTCATATGCTTATTTTGATTATTTCAGAAAACAGTTACAATATTATCATCTAAGGAGGAGCAACTTTAGCTTCCATTCTTTTCTGCCACTTTGTATGGTTAAACATGTTGAGAAATATTATGCATAAGTTAAAATATTTTAATGGCATATTTTGTTATACAATATGATATATAGAACAGTTATGCCAATTTTATGCAAGAATATGACATTAAACATGTATTGAAGTTACTAAATACTTGACATATAAACTTTTAAGAAAGCAAGTGCATAAGTTATTCAATTTTCTGTTTTCCTTTGATAGCCAAACTTATATAAATAAATACTATGACAATATGGCACCACATTCTGGCTAGTTAATCGCATCATGGTTTAAACAATAGATGTTCTATTATTTATCTTCCATCTTTTTATCTGGCATATCTTATCCCTCTACTTCATTAATATAGTTCTGTGCTGTTCCATTGCAGTATCGCACTTCAGAAGTCAGCATTTTGTTGGAGAACTTTAACCAGAGCTCAAGGTTGGAAAAGTAATTGAGTCTATTCTGAGAAATCGAGATGGCAACAGAAAATTGTCACCTTCGAATCAAATCATGGAAGAGAGAAAGCGGCCATCAGCAGGACACTGTGTCTGAAGGATAAATGAAGAGGAATCCATGAGTCCAGCTGCATATTCAAAATTCTCCTCCTGTTGCTGCAGAATCAATTATTGCTTACTTTATAGGGCTATCTGTAAAACAGGATGCCTTGCTTTTCTTCTAATTTTTGAAATTTGATGAGCATATTAGTATTTACTTTTTGGCACGCAATAAATCCTCCTTATCCTATATGACATTTTAATCTTTTTTCTCAATGCTTATAAAGAGCTTTTGATTTGAATTAGTAACTGTCTTTGCCTCGTTTTAGGTAAGTTTGGATGATGCCTGATGGCTGTTTCTAAATCTGATGTTGCCAACAGATGAAACATGCTGAAGATGAAGATTTCTATCACCAAGTGTGAATATCTTGAACTGTTGGTATTGGGATGCATAATTAACGGAATAGGCTCTCTTGATTTTGCTTTTTTTTCCCCCCTCATTTTTGTTCGACTGCACAAGTCTCATCTAGAATTTTGTTTGTCATTCTTCTATTTATCCGCAGGTAAGTTCTTGGTCGTGTGGGAGCCTAAAAATAAATTTTTAGGCCTTTCTAGTATGTGTTCTTTATTTTTTTTAATGGGGTGGCAACACTAAAAACGTTCCAAAGGAAAATTTATGGAAATTTAATGTAGCATTTGCATGTGCTTGAAATTTATGAAAACAGTGAATCTTTTGTTTTTTTTTTAATAATATTTTCTTATAATTCTGATGGGCCAATTTTTGAATTCTTCATGAGAATAATATTTCTCACTATTGTACGGTCCATATAATTTATTTAGAATGCCCTAGAAATGAATGAGGGACCTACCATCATTCTGGAGACCTTACCTTACATGAATAATACTACCATTAATGAGGCAACCTCTGTTAACTCATGAACCTTTACTGGTTAACGTACGAAAGGTATAATGTGATAGACACATCCTAATTGTAGAGGGGAACAGAATCGCTCCAAAAAGTTCCAAGGATAGCACAAAGTATGGATCAAGATTCAAGAATGAAAGGCATGGAAAAAGTATTACTTTGAGGTAATGAAAAGTCAGGAATCTTATTCCAAGCCCACAAAGTTAAACAACATTTATTTCATCAGAAACCCATATTTCTCAATCATCTTTGTGTTAAGGTTTGGAATCTTTTATGATTTGGTCTATCATCCATAACAATGGCATGCCTGCAGCGGAAGCATTTCATTCCACAAGCTACCGACTCTGTGGCCGGCATTGAAGCTATTATCTTTCAGTTGTTATCAACAATAACACTATTGCAAAGTGTCCCTATTTGAACAAATGAAATGGTCCTCTGTATTTGCTCCTCATTTCAAGATGATGGGCTTCTTTTCCTTCTTCCTTTGGTTCATTCTGCTGTTAACTGTTCCCTTACCAGATGGCATGTGCCTTTCTGCTTTATTCTTGAAGTTTATTATATAACTCTATGTTGTGAGTACAGTATACATAAAAATAAGCTTCGTTATTGTGACTAAGAACATGGATCGGTAATTTGTTGTTTCCCATCATGCCATGAACATATTAGACTGGGATTGCTGGTATGTTTTTTATGTTTGTAGGACGTTGCAAGAACAAATTTAGTTTGATTGATAAAACCAACTAATAGTGCCTGAAATCAAATGTATAGTAGTTCTCCACCAGGTGCTTAGCAATGTAAAGCAATTCAGAGTCCTGAAAAATGGATTGCATTACTAATTTCTTTCATGATCAAGTCTTCTTTTTAGGTGATTTCTGGTGATGAATATATTTCTAATACTGCAGATTTTTCTTTCTGCTACTTCGGCAGTTTTGGTGGTCCATGCTTTCACAGGTACATATGGAATAAATTATGGCAGGATAGCTGACAATATCCCACCTCCTGAGAGTGTGGTGACCCTTTTAAAGGCAGCCAAGATCAAGAACGTCAGAATCTATGATGCTGATCATGGAATTTTGAGTGCATTTAAGGGGTCTGGAATTGAGATAATTGTTGGGCTTGGGAATGAGTTCTTGAGAGACATAAGCATAAGTCAGGACAGTGCCATCGAATGGGTGAAACAAAATGTGGAGCCATTTCTTCCTGGCACGCTCATTACGGGCATTGCTGTTGGAAATGAGATACTTGGGGGAGTTGACATGGAGTTATGGGAGGTTCTTGTGCCAGCAGTGAAAAATGTCTACAGTGCCCTTGATCGGTTGAGTCTTGCCAATAGAATAGAAGTGTCAAGCCCACATTCTGAGGCTGTTTTTGCCATTACATTCCCTCCATCTGCAGGGGCATTCAAGGAGAGTATCCTTCCTTATATGAGACCACTTCTGCAGTTTTTCTCCCAGATCGGTACCCCTTTCTACATCAATGCCTATCCATTTCTGGCCTATATGAGTGATCCAGCACACATTGATCTGAATTATGCCCTTTTTCTCTCAAATCCTGGAATCTATGATGCTAAGACTAGGCTACATTATGATAACATGTTCGAGGCAATGATAGATGCCGCTTATGCTGCATTAGAAAAGGTTGGTTTCGATAATATGGAAGTCATCGTTTCCGAGACTGGTTGGGCTTCCAAGGGAGACGAAAATGAAGCCGGAGCCAACCTGAAAAATGCAAGGACATATAATCGTAACTTACGTAAGAGGCTTCTGAAGAAGAAAGGAACTCCTTATAGGCCAAAAACAGTGGCTAAGGCTTACGTTTTTGCATTGTTTAATGAGAACTTGAAGCCTGGGCCAACGTCTGAGAGAAACTTTGGCTTGTTCAAGGCTGATGGGAGCATTTCATATGATATTGGCTTCACAGGGCTAGTTCCAAGTTCAGCTTCCTCATTTCTTGGCTCCATAAAGGTCTGCTTTCCTAACATTTGAATTGCTGATAGAATCAGAATTCAGTAGCTACAAACTTATTATTCCTGCCCTCTTTTCTCTTATGATAAACCTTCTAAAAAGGGTTCTTTTTCAGGTCAATGGACATTATTGTTTTCGGAGTTTGCAGTTATTGGTTCGTATAATGTGCGCAGCAGGGGTGCTTATTCTGATCTCCTAACCATTAGCCAATAGTTGAAACAGATGAGGCAGTTACCATCAGTGCAGATAGTTGTTTATATCCACCTTCCATTAATTCATTCTTTATGCTCATAAGGGTTGGCTCATAAGGGGAATTATTTTTTTCCTTCCTTCAGAAGTCCAACTTATTGCAGTTGTGAACACATAAACAGCATGATCAAACATTTATGTATACATAAAATGCTGAAGACTTCCAAGTTCGTAATTGAACAAACTCTGGTGCGAATTACCGTTTTTGACTTGTACAAAAGTTGCCCTTCTTTATGTTGATTTTCATTGATAGAGTTTCAGAATGTGAGCTTGTTGTGAAGACAGATGGTTGTGGCATCATCTTGAGTTGGGGGAGAGCTGGTTGGGGGATTTCATCCTAAAAATTAAGGCTATATTCTTGTCCAGAATGTTGCCAAGTTATACTATTGTTGGCATTCCAACCTAAAATCATATGGCACTAGAAATGGTCTGTTTGCTTATAAACTTGTTTAAATTTGTAATGTGAGTCGATATAAAACAGAATTTCTTAAAACTCATCTTATGTAATTTAAGAGGAGTGAGCTCTTTACTAGTTGAGGATGCATTCACACAGTTGATAACAAACAGGAATAATTATAAAAATCTTTTCTAAGGTTTATCTAAATACATGTAGATGTCTTGAAGTATTCGATATTACACACAAACTATCTGTTGTTTGAAAACCTTAAATGTTTTTTTATGGAATGACTGTTTTGCTCATTGTTGAAAATTGTACTAACCTCCTTTGAGGTTTGTCAAAATTACTGAAACTTGTTCCTGTGTGCACGATGCAATGGTGAGTATTTGAGAAAAAACACATTAGGTCATGGGTTCGATTTTTTCTCGCAGGTAAGAACATTGCATGCCTGTTAACTCCTTCAGTTGTCTCGTCCGCGCTTAAGGTGGGTGCAGAAGGATAGAATAAGCAATACGAACATCCGACCCAAGTGCGAGCTGCTCGCCCATCGAATTTATCTGGGAATCAAACTAGGGGGAAGACCAATCTCTTTCACAATTTGTTCGGGGCCGAAGGCTTCCAATAACTGAGTATCAAAAAATAAAATAAAATTATTGAAACTTCCATTAAAATCAATCACATTACAATTACATTATTTGAAAATTTTTCATTAGGACCCTTATGGTTTCTTTTAATATAGCATACCCTGTTTCGCAAAATAATTCTCACTTAATTGATCATGACATTTAGATGGGAGTTAAAAAAAATGAAAATTTTGTATAATAATGCACCATTATTTTTAAGGTAGTGGTTAAACACTCAGACTCTGTATTATAATTGGTATTCCATCTCCTATTGTAATACCATTAATACATACCAAGTATATTGAATGACATTATCAATATACATTTAGCATGTATTGATTGTATTACAATAGGAGATAGAATACAAATTATAATAAAATATTTGAATTTATAGTTAAAAGTTTATTATGTCAAATCATTAATGTAAATGAGAGGATACTTTTGAAAATAAAATTTTCATTTTAGGAAATGAAAACTTATTTTGTGCGTCTCAAAAAAAAAGTAAGAGTAATAAATTTAGGACACTAGAACTAAAAAAATATACTGAACATTAAAAAATATTTTTAGCCTAAACCTAACTAATTGTCTAAGTCCATTTTAGGTCTACGATACTATACTTATATCTATATATGGATTTGTACCATTGTTTTCTCTGTACTCACTAGCAAATATCATGTTAGTTATCAACCCTAAAAAGTTCAAATTAACTTTTAAACATAGGGTTTTGGATATAAGCAGTTGATTGAATGTTCATTTAATAGTGGTAACAACATTGTGGTGCTAATTAATTTTAAAAAATACTCTATCCGTACCAATTTATGACTCATATTTTCTTTTTGAGAGATCCTAGTTGAGATTTTATTTCTTAAAATCGAAATTATTTTGTGTAAATATTGATCCACTTATTGTAATGATGTGATGCTACTAACTTTTTATTACTTTTTATGATAATTTTATAACATACTCAAAATTCTCACTTTTTCACTCTCGTATAAATCTTCATGTCCAATCAAAGTATATATTTAATATTAGGACAGACAGAGTAGAAGATAAGGTGAGAGAAAAAATAAAATATATGAGAATAATTAATTTTCTAAATACTAATATTCTTAATTAAAGTAATTTAAAATGCGCTTATTAATATTATGGAATATAATTTCAAAATTTATCATATGTTAAAATTTAAAACTATATTTTAAAAGAAGTTAGTATAAATTGGATAAGTAAATTTGGATAAATATGGACAAACTTCAAAAAATACTTTTGTAAATTTGGACAACTTCATGGGGTTTAAAACTTATTATTATCAATTAAATAATGAAGCCGATTGCCCCGAGGATGTAACAAACTATTGGGGTTATATTTAAGATGACAACAAATATTAGAGAAAGTTGATATAGTTTTAGAAACCTTTGAGAGATTACATGTATCTAGATCAAATCTTAGGGAGGTTTATGTGATTATCCTTAAAAGTAATTTGATCCAAAAAATAATCAAACCCTTGAATGTGTCAAAGCGTGGGAAAAATTGGATTTTCATTAATATTTTTTTATTGATGTGATTATTTTCTGTCAAAAACCCTAACGTGTGAGTCTATTTATTAGATGGCTACAAAAGTTTGGAATATGGGATGTAATAGTTATTCATAACAAATAGCCATTTGCTATTTCGCCAAGAATAAGAGATGACTATTCAATGTGAACTGGGAATGAGAAACAACTTTGAAGCATAAGATACTTTGTCATTGTATGTTAAATTCTTGTAAATTAATTCCACGGGAAGAAATGAACTTAACTAAAAACGAGGAAAAATCGCCCAAGAAATTGGAGCATTTCGAGTCTGAGTATCAATATGACTACTGCAAGTCCAATGCAGAAGGGTAAAAGGCCATATAATGAAGTCTTTAACTTGGAAACTCAAAATTCTTGATTCTCGAAGCGTAGTTGGAAATTTAGTTATTGAAGACTAGTAACGTAGCAAACAATCATGTGTGGCTTGTGGCCATTGATTGCTGCACAAAATAACTCGGATCATCTAATTTAATTTGATTTCGTATTTCACATCACAATTGCATTGTATGTTAAGTGTTTAAAATATTTTCTAAAATATATATTTGGGGATTAAAGTAAAATTAGACACCAAATTTTACTTAAAAGATATGCTAATCGTCTCATTAATTACCATGCAGAGAAGTCAATCTTACTTTTTAATGATTCAAGAGTCAAGCTCTGGAGATTGCTTTATTGATTTTTCCTCATAAAATACACGGTACAGCTTTAGTTGATTTAGTCCACACTTGGAACTTTCCAGCCCTTACTGCTTGTGGGTTCCCATTGTTCTCATTAGGACTGAATTAATTCCACAAGCCAGAGTACAGGGACCGATGTTAAACTTACCCTCCAAGTCTAGCTTAAAAATCAGGCACTTTCCCCTGTACAAATTCATGACCATTTCAAGAAACCTTCACCTATATATAGTCCTCTGATCTGTAAACACTTTGCAAACCAAAAGCTTCTCATCTCATAGATCACTATAACAGTTCTCAAACTTCCAATTTATAACACATACTTCACAATTTTGGAAAGCAAGAAGTAGAGAGCAATGGAAAGAGTTTCAATCTTGATTGTTTATGGTGCTATTTTTGGCATACTTCTGCATTGTGCTGCAGCACAAACTGTGTACGTAGTTGGAGATAGCTTGGGATGGGATATACCCCCAAACAGTTCTGTATCATACTCTAATTGGGTTTCAGGCAAAACATTCGTGGTTGGTGACATCCTAGGTAATTAGCTCTCGCACTCTCTCGTATTTTTGTATTATTTTACGGGCTATTTGTGCGACTTTCAACAGATGGAAACCACATGTCACTAAGTTATCGGACATGATCTTTAATGCAATGCAATAGAAGATCTTGTTTATTAAGTGACTCACTAATGTATATTTATTTTTCCAGTGTTCAACTTTATGACCAACCAACACGATGTCCTCCAAGTGCCCCAAGCTTCATACGATGCATGCACCCAAGACAACGCCATTGGCAGTATTATCACCAACGGACCAGCAAACATCACTCTTGACTCCACTGGCGATCACTACTACATCTGCACTTTCGGCCGCCACTGCGAATTTGGACAGAAACTAGCCATAACAGTAGGCTCATCCACCCCTGGCGGTGCCAATCCGCCCGTCACCACTCCTCCAACCACCCCCACCACCCCTTCACCCGCCTCTCCTCAGCCGGATGCTTGTGCACCAACCCCTTCCTCAACTCCTAATGCTGGAGGCCCCACGGCTGCCATGACCCCACCTGCTGGACCTCCTCCTCCTGATTCTGCCTCAACTTCTTTAGCTGCCAGCTTCTTGCTTGTTTTATTGTCCGCCGTCATAGCCTTAATTTTTTGAGAATTTTTTTAAATTTTGGTATTATTTTTCTTATATCCTACAATAAAATTTGTTCGAATTTTTTATACTTCTCAGTTTTGTATCAGATTGTACTGTTTAGCCATGGATTGAGTGGATGCATAGCACATTGTTTCTTGTTCTTTGTCAATAAATTTGTTGAGACTATGCGGTTAATAATGTGTAATTGATGTGTATAGCCAAATATAATTCGGAATTAAAAGCTTAAAAGTTTTATATAACTATATACTATTGCCCTTCAAAATAGCAGTTTTTATGTCAAATCATTTGTTTTGATGAAAAGGTACTTTTAAGAATAAATTTTTATTTTACGAAACGAGCCGACATTCCAAAAAAGAAGATATGAATGATAAATTTTGGATAGAAAGTAATAAATAGCCTAAATATTTAAAGATAATTTTAATCATAAAGTGAGCTAAATGTCCAAATTCAATTTAGTTACATAACACTATACTTAAATCTAAGTATAGATTCGGTCCATTGTTTCTTCTTCTTCTTACATATATATCATCCACGGTATCAAACCAAAAAAATTCAAGTTAACTTCTAAAAGTAGACAAGTAGGGTTCTTAGATATAAGTAGTTGATTGAGTGTTCATTTGACAATGAAAAAAACATTGTGGTGGTCATAAATTTATGATCCATATTTTCTTTTTAAAACATCCCAAAATAAGGCTCCACTTTTTATGATGAAAAATTATTTTTTATAAATAGCCACTCATTTAAAATAATGATGTGACATCACTTATTTTCAACTACTATTTTTAAGGCAAATTTATAAATATAATCACAATTCTCACCTTTTCAACTCTCACAATTTTGTGTCCATTCAAATCAATGTTTAAAATTGGAAATTGGGATGGAGAAAGTACAAGATAAGATGATAAAAATAATAAAATGTATTATATATGTGTAATTAATTTTTTAAATACTAATATTTTTAATAAAGGTAATTTAGAATACACTTATTAATATTATAGAATATAATATTAAATTTTTATCATAAGTTAGAAATTAATACTAAATTTCAAAAGAAATTAGTATAAATTGGATAAGTACATTTGTGTAGAAATGGACAAATTTCAAAGAATCTTTTATAAATTTGGATACACCTCAGCAGGACTAAAACTTATTATGTAACAATAAGTTGATGATGTAATTACAAATATATGCAAGATCACAATAAATGTTAGGAGAAGTTGATAAAATTTTAAAACCCATATAGAATCTATCCAAGTTTGATCAAACTTAAGCGAAGGTTTATGTAATTATCCCTAATAAAGGACAATTTGGTCAAAAAAAATTGTCAAACTCTTAAATCAATCAAAGCGAGGGTAAATTTGGATTTTTATTATTATTGTTATTATTTATTTATTTTTAATGATGTGATTATTTTCCATCAGAAACCCTAACGTCCAAAATATTGGATGTAATTATTTAAATATACTTGTATTTACACCAAAACTCAGAAAACTTTCTGTTGTTATCCTTGATAAATAAATGACTATACAATGTGAACTGGGAATGAGAAACAACAGGGCGCTTCAAGACTTGGAAATGAGTAGCCATTTGCTATACGACCAAGAACAAGAGATGCTAATATGACCCTTCTATAAACTTTGATTCGGATTATTACTTTGTCATTATATGTTACTTCTTGTAAACTGTTCCACTGGAAAAAATGAACTTAACTAGAAAAGCCGAAGAATCGCCTAAGAAATTGGAGCATTTTGAGTCTGAGTATCAATATATCTACAGAAAGTCCAATGCAGAAGGGAAAAGGCAATATAAGAAAGTCTTAACTTGGAAACTCAAAATTCTTGATTCTGGAAGCCTAGTTAGAAATTTAGTTGTTGAAGACTAGTAACGTAACAAACAATCATGTGTGGCCTGTGGCCACTGTTTCCGTATAAAACTCCAAGTAGAAATCAATTTGGATCGTTCCAATTTGATATTTTATCTTGTATTCCACGTTACAATTGTATGCTAAGTATTTAAAATATTTATTTATATATATATTTGGAGTGAAATACGATATGAAACACCAAATTTTACCAAAGATTTGTTAATCATCTCATTAATTACCATGCAGAGAAGTCAATCTTTCTTTTTAATGATTCAGGAGTCAAGCTCGGGAGAATTGCTTCATTGATTTTTCCTCTTAAAATACACGGTACAGCATAGTTGATTTTGTCCACACTTGGAACTTTCCAGCCTTACTGCTTGTGGGTTCCAATTGTTCTAATCAGAACTGAATTAATTCCCCAAGCCAGAGTACAGGGACCGGGGTTGCAGCTTACCTCCAAGTCTAGCTGAAAAATCAGGCCACTTTCCCCTGTACAAGTTCAAGACCAATTCAAGAAACCTTCACCTATAAATAGCCCTCTATAAACACTTTGCAAACCACAAGCTTCTCATCTCATAGATCACTATCAACAGTTCTCAAACTTCCAATTATTAACACATACTTTACAATTTGGAAAGCAAGAAGTAGAGAGCAATGGAAAGAGTTTCAAGCTTGATTGTTTATGGTGCTATTTTTGGCATACTTCTGCATTGTGCTGCAGCACAAACTGTGTATGTAGTTGGAGATGGGTTGGGATGGGATATACCCCCAAACAGTTCTGTATCATACTCTAACTGGGCTTCAGGCAAAACTTTCATGGTCGGTGACATCCTAGGTAATTAGGTCTCACACTCTCTTATACTTTTGCATTATTTTATGGGCTATTTGTCGGAAAATCAACAAATAGTATTATCTCTAATATATCATACAAGATTTTCTATTGCAACTTTCAACATATGGAGAGCATATATGTGTTATTAAGTTATGGAGCACGATCCTTAATGCAATGCAATAAAAGATCTTGTGTTCAAAGTTACTTACTAATGTATGTTTCTTTTTTCAGTGTTCAACTTCGTGACCAACCAACACGACGTCCTCCGAGTGCCCCAGGCGTCGTACGACGCATGCACCCAAGACAATGCCATAGGAAGTATTATCACTAACGGACCAACAAACATCACTCTTGACTCCACCGGAGACCACCACTACATTTGCACTTTCGGCCGCCACTGTGAGTTTGGACAGAAACTAGCCATAACAGTAGGCTCATCCACTCCTGGCGGTGCCAATCCGCCCGTGACCACTCCTCCAACCACCCCCACCACCCCTACCACACCTTCACCCGCCTCTCCTCAGCCAGATGCTTGTGCACCAACCCCTTCCTCGACTCCCAATGCTGGAGGTCCCACGGCTGCCATGACCCCACCTGCTGGACCTCCTCCTCCTGATTCTGCCTCAACTTCTTTAGCTGGAAGTTTCTTGCTTATTTTACTGTCCGCCGGCGTAGTCTTAATTTTCTGAGAAGATTTTCGATTTTGGGTATTATTTTTCTTTTTTGTCCTACAATAAACTTTGTTTTAATTTTTTATACATCTCAATTTTGTATCAGATTGTACTGTTTAGCCGTGGATTGAGTGGACATATAACACATTGTTTCTTGTTCTTTGATCAATACAATTTATAGATATTATGAGAATAATAATGTGTATAGCCAAATATGTATTTGTTTCAGAAGTGAGTGACCAATAACTACGTGAACAGATAATAGTTTCAATGCCAAATTAATAGATTCGCACTAATTACAACATGGGTCCAATCTTTATCCCATATTCAACAGCAACGGCATTATAATTCATTATAAACTCACAATTTTCATATGCGAAAATGTGATAAATTTTTGGCTTTTATGACAAATGATGCTAAGGTTTAACGAAAACATGCTAATTATAGCATGGTAACGCTAGTATTTTGAGCATATATAGTATTAAAGTTTTCTAATTTAGGACATGCATATTTTTATGCTCAAAATCTCATCTATTATTTAGTAGAAATTGTTTTCATTTACATTCTGCAGTAAATCACTTTGACAAGCAGGTTCCAGTTAGATTTAATTACAGTGAGGAGATGTATGGCTATATGCATAACTATATTTAATTACAATTCCACTATGAATAATTATTTATTTATTTATACTTCATCAAACAATTGGGATCACTGCTGTCTATCTTTTTCATACATATATATTACTGAAAAAATTTATTTTCATGCGTAAACTATTGAAATATTTACTACACAACTCGTATTTATTTTGTCGTGATTATTTGATTTTAGTTTCATCCAATAAAATTCATCACATGTGACATGTTAAGATCATTGTTGAAGGTACGAAATGCTACATCCATTATAGTGGGTATATGAATTATTGTCAAGTATTCTATTATGTAAAAAAATAGGATATTTGGAGAGTGAATGTTTCACCCAATGTATTTATAAGACCCGATCCGTTGTTGAATGTAGATGATTATGACATCTAACTTAAATATCTTCATAAATATCATAAAATTATCCAATAATTAATATTTTTTGAACCCATTGGACTTATATAATGGAAAAATGAGCTCATATTACCGTTTGACGATGCTGAGGCAACATTGATTATGAAATAGAAAAGGAAAAAAAGACAAAAAAAATAATAATCGCTGGTTGTGTGAATCAGGAATAAGAAAAAAAAATTGACATAAGGGGGCTTATGATGATATGAAATTAAGTGAGCAGTTAGCCATCTGATAATGTATTTAGATTCTGAATGCTACTTTTCGGTGTATGATCTTAGTATTTCCATCTGGAAAAAGAAGTTGGTTCATGGAAATGTGGAAGAAACATCCCAAGAAATTGGAGCATTAGAAGTCTTGGAACAATACATATATGCAGAAGTGAAAAAGGTGCCATAAAAGAAACTCATTATTTGGAAACTCAAAAAGTCCTCCATTCTGGAAGCCTAGTTGGAAATTTGGTTTTGCGTGGAGAATGATCTAAACAAACAATTATTGTCGCCACAATATATGCTTTACCCCTTAATCCAGTCATTTTACAGTGAGGCAATTACAACATATTCAATTCATTAATGATCATTACGTAGTCCATCCTCCTCAAATATTGAATAAACTATGTGTATTGCATTCCATTTATTTAAAAATTAATAAAATAAATACAGAAAATACTCAACTGTGACTGATGGGCCTCAATGTATCATAAGCCCACTAGGGGCAAACTATGTCCCAAACAGCCCACTAAAAGTAACCCAAACCCATAGGCTTAAAAAGCTCCAGCAGTTGATGCGTCATACTATACTAAAATACAATCATTGTTTAAAAAACTATAAACATCTCATATTATCATCATTCAAAAGTATGTTATTTATTTGTCATTTTACAACACTTTGTTCTTTGCCTTTATTTACATTTGCACTATTTTTTATTTGAGCGTTGTAAGGTTTTTATCGAGATAACTTCAGCATTCTAACAACTTGTTGTGATACAGTTGGAACCCATTCAAAAGTTGATTTATTGCAATGAGTTTGGAGACTTGGAATACCTATTGCTTTGACGTCCAAATGAAGTTTATAAACTTTAAAAGAATCGCTTAATTATTTACTTCCCTTCACAAATTTATTACGAGGCTAAGCAATGTAAAATGTACTAATGATCTGAGCTATCTTCAAATAAGTTTCAACATGGAGAAGCCA
The DNA here is from genome assembly GCA_019321725.1 of Paulownia fortunei. Lineage (NCBI taxonomy): Eukaryota > Viridiplantae > Streptophyta > Magnoliopsida > Lamiales > Paulowniaceae > Paulownia > Paulownia fortunei. The sequence continues at coordinate 20,774,338 of CM033112.1, read as the reverse complement.
ATTTCCATATTGGTGATCAGGAGTCAACTTCATTGAATTGCAAGGCTGATTTTTCCTCATGTAGATAAGTACACGGCACAGCATAGTTGATTTAGTCCCCAACTGTTCTAATAATTGACTGCTTTTAATTCCATAGCCAAAGTGTAGAGAACGGTGCTAAAGCTTTACAATCTAAGTCTAATTGAAAATCAGGGACAAATTCCCATTTACGCGTTCAAGACCATTTCAAGAATCCTTCACTATATATATCCAGCTATAAACACTTAGAAAATCATAATAATCTTCTCAAATCTCATCTCGTAGATCAGCAGTAGCACTTATAACTTCTACATTACTGCAAAACAAACTTCTTGTTTAGGAAAACAAAACGTAGATTGCAATGGAAAGGCTTGCATTCATGGCTGTTTTTGGTGCTATTTTTGCCGTGATGCTGCCTTGTGCAGCAGCACAAACTGTCCACATAGTTGGAGATGGTTTGGGTTGGGAAATACCCCCAAATAGTTCGGTCTCATATGTTAATTGGGCCTCTGGCAAAACATTCATGGTCGGCGACATCCTGGGTAATTCTTACACTATCATAATCTTGTTCATTACAAATTTTATTTTGGTACTTTCAACTATTGAACTACTGAAAATGACTCAATTGATGCATTAATAGGCTGATTTTCAACCAAAAGTGAACTAACATTATTTTATCACGTATAACATTATATGTACCTCTTTTCAAATTTTCTATAATTTTTTATGAGAACATTAGAATTTGACTTAAAACTTAGAAAAGCTAAAATTGTAATCCATTTCTTAACTATTACAATGGGATAACATCTATTTGTCCTTATCCCATCAAATTAAAGTTACGTACGTATTACATATCGTTGTAACATATTGAGACCACATTTTTCACTCAATCATTTAATGTATATTTATTTTTCCAGTGTTCAACTTTGTGACCAACCAACACGATGTCCTCCGAGTGCCTCAAGCCTCGTACGATGCATGCACCCAAGACTCCGCCATTGGCAGTGTTATCACCAACGGACCAGCAAATATCACTCTCGACTCCGCTGGCAACCACTACTACATCTGCACTTTCGGCCGCCACTGCGAATTTGGACAGAAACTAGCCATAACAGTAGGCTCATCCACCCCTGGCGGTGCCAATCCGCCCATGACCACTCCTCCAACCATCCCCACCACCCCAACCACACCGTCACCCGCCTCTCCTCAACCAGATGCTTTTGCACCAATCCCTTCCTCAACTCCCAATGTTGGGGGCCCCACGGCTGCCATGACCCCACCTGCTGGCCCTCCTCCTCCTGATTCTGCCTCAACTTCTTTAGCTGCGAGTTTCTTGCTTATTTTACTGTCCGCCGGCGTAGTCTTAATTTTCTGAGAAGATTTTCGATTTTGGGTATTATTTCTCTTGTAATGGAGTTTGTTTGATTTTTTAAACGTCTATATTTTGTATCAGATTATGTTGTTTAGCCGTGAGAGTGGACGTATAACACATTGTTTCTTGTTCTTTGTTGAAACAAATTGTGGCCGTATAGCACATTGTTTCTTGTTGTTTATACTTTGCGTATTTTTCTTTGACAATGGAAAAATTGAAACAATTATTAAATTTTTTAATAGGCTTAAAAATTATGATTTCATAATAAAAGTTAGTTCTTAAGGAATAAAAAATATATCTCATGTATTGATTACTTAGACATAGTGATCAATAGCAAATGCGTATAACATGTACTATTTACTTTAGTGAAAATCAATTGCTTAATTTAGTTTTGATATATTTACTAATTTTTTGTACACAAGGGGCCAACGCTAGTATTTTGAGCATACATAGTACTAATTACTTTTATTAGTTTTGTAATTAATGACATGCATATTTTTATGCCCAAAATCTCATCAATTATTTAGTAGAAAATATTTTCATTTACATTGTGCAGTAAATCACTTTAACAAGCGGGTTAAGATTTAATTAACATTTAGGGAAAGTATGACTATATGCATAACTATATTTAATTATAATTCTACTACAAAAAAATATTTATTTATACGCCGTCAAACAATTGGGATCGATGCTGTCTATCTCTTTCATACATAAATATTACCGGAAAATTTTATTTTCATGCATGCACTATTGAAATATTTACTACGTTCTATGTTGTTGTGATTTTTTTTTTTTTTAATTTCATACAATTATAAAACTCATCACACAAGGCATGTTAAGATCGTTATGTTGAATGTAGATGATTATGACGACTAACTCAAATATCTTCACAAATATCATTAACTTATCCAATAATCAAAATCTTTTGCCCCCATTGGACTTATATAATGGAAAAATGAGCTCATATTACCGTTTGATGATGCTCAGGCACTATTTATTATTAAATTAAAAAGGGAATAAAAGGACCCAAAAAAAGGAAAGAAAATTGCTGCTTGTCTAAATCAGGAATTAAAAAAAAAAAATTGACGTAGGCGGCTTAACTAAGTGACCACTTATCTGTCTGATAATTTAATTATATTCTTTTCTTTTTTTTATAATTCAAATGTTTCACTTTACTAATTTTGGGATTGATGATTTTTCCTGATTTGATTACTGGATAAATGGTGGCGTGACAACAGTTTATATACATTTAGAGTGGATATTCGATATGTTGACTCCTGTCATGATACAGTCGTTCATCCACATGAGGGCCAAAGATAGAGTTTGAGAGCTCACTCACCAGTGAGCATACCCACAAGGGGTCAAACTGTTACCTAAAAAATTCAAACTGTCGATCTTTTATATTATGTCCCAAACACTTTACCACTTCGTTACTTCAAGTAGAGCCAACTTAATGCTACTTTTCGGTATATGTTCTTTATATTTCCATATGAACAAAAGAAGTAAACTCATGGAAATGTGGAAGAAACAGCCCCAAAAAACTGGAGCATTAGAAGACTTGGATCAATACATAGATGCCGAAGTGAAAAAGGTGCCATCTAAGAAAGTCATTTATTGAAAACTCAAAAGTCCTTCATTCTTGAAGCCTAGTTGGAAATTTGGTTTGCTTGGAGAATGATCTCAACAAACAATCATTTTTCACCACAATATATGCTTTAACCTTTAATCATGGTCATTCTATCATTTATCTGGTCCAACGTATTCGATCCATTAATATTTATTGTATGCATATTTTCAACATCCATTCCCCACAATTTAATGATATTGGATAGACCAAATGTATAGCAGTCTGTTTATTCAAAAATTTCATCCACAAACACCCCCAACCCCAACCCCCTACCACCCACCCCCCAAAAAAAGAAAAGAAATGAAGGTAAAAAAGATGGAGTAGGTACTAAACTGTGACCAATTGCTATAACGTCCAGATTAAGTTTAATAAACTAAAGGCATCCCTTATTTACTTGGTACCCTTCACCAATTTACTTGTGAGCCTAAGCAATGTATATTGTACTAAATATCTGAGCTATAATCAATTAAGTTTCTATATGGAGAAGTCAATTTCCTTTTTTTAAAGAATCCTCCACTATATTTGTATCCAGCTATAAACACTTGGAAAATCATAATAATCTTCTCAACTCTCATCTCATAGATCAGCAATAACACGTACAAGTTTTACATTACTGCAAAACTGACTTCTTATTTAGGAAAAGAAGAAGTAGATTGTAAATTCATTTTCATGTTTCTACCATTTTCAAGATTGAAATTATTTTATTAGATTTTCGTGTAAAAATGAAAATATGTTTGGATTTAGTATGTTTCTATATGCGCTATATAAGTTTGGAAATGAAAGTATATTTGTTTTATGGTGTTTTTGTATAAAAAAACATGAAATGTTAGTATGTTTGAAAATAAGTTTGGTAGGTGCATAAAATATATGAGATGAAATTCGGGGATCAAAATTTGACCTAAGCATTTGTGTATTTATTGAGAAAATTATACCATTTCCTAAGTTTTGTTGCTTTAAATCAGATTGAAAGATATTCAAATTGATTAGAACTCTTCAAAAAAATGCTATAGTTGCAACCTTTCAGTTTTGCTAGGAATTCAAATTATTTTAGTTTTAAAAAATTAGTAAAATTATTTCTAAAAAAGAAATAAAAATAAATATATTGTAAAATGAGAGCGTTACAACAATACTTGTTTTTTTTCTTTTTCGAATATTCGACTGAGACTTAAATTATAAGAAAATAATCAAATTAATTTGCGATGGTTGCTTAATATTTCTTCGTTGTTTTAATTAATTAGCACACTCTCGGAGTCAATTAACACTATATTCCTATAGGAAATTACATTTCAACCTCACAGTTTTAAAGGCCTTTTGTAGGGAAAGAAATCCTCCCTGTATTATATGTACACAAGTCATTCCCTACACACACTATTTTTCGAGTTCTAAATAGAAGAATTCAACCCTTATTCTTGACGCAACCATTTCAATGTGTTGTCATCCCTATGTCAATAGCACAATCAATGTCCTTGAGGTATACTGGTGATGGAGACGACGCCCCCTTGAGAAAAATGATTGTTAGCAAAATATATTGTTTAAACCTTGATTAGTTACATCATTTATGTTGGTAAAAAGCACAACTTTCATTTTCTCGAGTAAAAAACTGATAGAATATGTTGTACAGATAATTTATGTTGTAGTAGGTTGTTGGATTGTAAGTAAAATTGATAGATAAAATAGTAGATAGAAGTAGAATGTGAAAAAAATGCTTTATAGCATGAGATAGTAGAACGTGGGAGATAGTAGAAGACAAATGCAATAGTGTTTATTTACTCAAGCTTTGTGCTCAAGCTTGTCATTACAAAAGGGCTCACCTCTATTTATATTAGCCACCTCCTCAAATGGCCGGTGGAGGTTTAAAACATCTAATGGTAGGGAGTGATTCTCTATTTTTTTTTTCCAAGCATATTGTAAGTATATATTACTAGATTTTTTCTTAAGGACTTTCTAGGAAGCTTCCCTAATACTTATTTATACTAATTTATTTTTCTATTTCTTGCTTCTTGGAAGCTTCCTTATATTTTTCTAGAAACTTCCTTCAAAATATTTATAATTTTCTATAACTATTTATTATTTTCTAGAAAGTTTTAGAAATGTGCATCACATTTTATCACTCCTCCTTGATGCACATTTCAGTGACTCCAATCATGTTGCGTAGTATCTCGAACTTCTCTCATGGCAATGCTCTGGTAAAAATATTTGCTAATTGTTCTTTAGTCTTGTAGTGGTTAAGCTTTATTTCTCTGCTTCTTGATGAAGTGAAACTTGATACTTGATGCTTGATATTGATATATTTGGTTCTGTTGTGAAATATTGAATTTTTTGTGGTTCTCTCATGTCTTCAAATATACGCTTGAGTCATATAATTTGACTTGTAGTCATTACTGCTACAACATAATTTGCCTGAGTTGATGATTGTGCAACTGTTGCTTGCTTCTTGGATGCCCAAGAGAATATTCATGAACCTAATGTTAATGTATAGCCTAAGGTGCTTTTCATGTCATCCACTGATCTGCCCAATCACTGTCAATATACCCCACTAATCTTGAGTCAGGTGTGGATCCATACCATATGCATAGTTTCTTGTTCCTTGCAAGTACCGAAGAGTAAGCTTTCGATCAGACTTCAAAATTGTGAACTATTTGCCTTTGGTGAACCATCTTCTTTCTTGAGTGCTTTGTTGTTGTCAAGTAGAGTTGCTAGGGTTTTGCATCCTTCTATCTTGAATTTGGTCAGAAGGTTTTATGTATACTTCTTTTGTGAGATGAAGCTCCTATCTTCTCCTTGACTTATCTCAATCCGAATGAAGTAGTGGATTAGGCCCAAGTCGGTCATTTCAAATATCTTCATCATGTCTTCCTTGAATTTCTTGATCATTTCTTCATTATTTTCTGTGCATATGAGATTATTGACATACAGAGAGACAATGAGTCTGTTGTTTGTACCTTCTGACTTGATGTAAAAAGTTGGCTCATTTTTGCTCCTAAATCCAAACTTGGTGAAAGTATTGTCAATTCTGTTATACCAAGCTCGCAGAGCTTGTTTTAGGATGTATAGTGCCTTCTTTAGTCTAAAAACTTTATCTTCTTTACCTTGTACCACGAACCCTTGAGATTGCTTTACATAAATTTCTTCTTCAAAATAATCATTGAGAAATGAGCCCATATTATATCAAGCCGAGCTATTGGAGCAAAAGTCTCATTGTAGTTGATGACATACATTTGTGCATAGACTTTTGCTACAAGTCTTGTTTGTGCTTTTGTATTGATTTGTTTTTCTTCAAACTTCTTGCCTCGAAGTTGTTTCCCAGCTCTCTGGCTCCACAATTGTTAAGTTACATGTCTGGTAATCTCTGTTAGTGAACTAGGCTTTCTTGGTGCTAGTTCTGGAGATGAGTCTAGTCCTTCAATAGTTGCTTGTTTTGGGGTTTCCTGTTGGTTGTTGTCTTCTTCTTGGTATTGGTGTAGGCTGATAAGTTTATACTTTTAGAAACATACTATCCTAAACTCTTAATTGATTAACTACTTAATTTATTTTTGAATAGTATTCTTTAGCATTATCAGAATCTTTTATTTTTTTATTTTCAAACTTTTTTCTCAAAGTTTAAAATATAGTAGCCCCATACATTAGAAAATTTGGAATAAAAATGAAGCCCCATACAGTAGAAAACTTGGAATAAAAATGAAGCATAAATTTCATTTTATCATCTTGGACTACATTGAAAATAAGACTATTCTTCCCATCTTTTCATTGTACATTTTTGTGTCCTTTTTTATTTAATTGATCCGAAGATTTCTTGAAAGACAATTACGACCCCTAAATGTATAATCAAAGAAAAAAATCAAAAATTGGGAAAAAAAAATCCTCCAACCTTCTCCTTTTTCATCCCCAACCATCCATATTGACATTACAAGATGAAGAATATTAAATTTCATTAATTATATGAAAACATTTCATAAAAGAATATTATAATTCAGAGAATCACAATGAGTATAAATAAATATAATAGTCATTATAAAAAAAAATATTTTACTCTCTTTCTACGACAAAAATAGCAATTTATTCGAAGTCATGAATGGCATAAAGCACTAGCATGATTTAATACTTACTACCACCATTACCTATGAAGAAATGGGTAATTTTATGTAACTAAGCTAAATTTTAAGGGTGATTTTTGTAGTTAACCCTATTTTTAAATAACACATTAGAATTTGACTGAAAAACTTAGATAAGATAAAATTGTAATTCATTTCATTACTAATTCAAATGGGTAACGTCTATCTTCATTTCTCCCATCAAAGCTAAGTTGTGTAGTATTACATCTAATATGTGGTCGCAACATAGTGAGACCACATTTTTCACAAATTATATTTTATTTTTTTAGTGTTCAAATTTTGTGACCAACCAAACACCATGTCCTACGAGTGTCCTAAGAATCGTGTGACGCGTGCACAATGCCATAGGCAGTTTATCACCACTGGAGCGCCAAACTGTTAGGAAAAATACTTGAAGAACTATTGATCAAAAATAGATTTGATGTAACTTAAGTCATGAACAAACTTTCCTTGAAGTTCGGGGATCAAAATCTGACTTTAGCCTTTGTGTATTTATTGAGAAAATTACACCATTTTCTAAGTACTTGCACTGTTTTGAATGAGATTGAAAACTATACAAATTGATTTGCAACTCTTCAGCAAAATGTTGGACTTCCTTTCAGTTTTTACAGAAAATTTAAATTATTTCAATTTTTAAAAATTAATTTTCAAAAAAAATATAAATTAAAAAATTTATATAAAAAAAGACGTGTAATCTTAACAAAGTATAGAACCAACAAAGGAATAAGTGGTGAAGTGGAGGAAAAATAACAGAGTTAATATTTTTCTGCACCACAATCACCCTTTTGTATGGATATCATAAACTTATGAGTATAACAAATGATATATATATATATATATATTTAAATCGCTTTTGACTAAGTAATTAATTTTCTGCTCATCTTGATTTGTAAGGGGACAAAATAAGAGATGTAGCCAAGGGAGGAAATTTTAAGAAAAGTATAGTTTTTATATGTAAAAATACAAAATTTTAAATTTAACCCACACACACACACACCCACCACCCCCACCTCCAAATATATATATATATATATATTATTTTTAATTATTTTAGGAAAAAATTTAATCTCACTCAATTTTTTTTTTTTAAATTTGTCCCTAAAATAATGTTTCAAAGCATAAGGTTCTTACGAATTTCTTTTCCAAGACGCATATGCTTCTCTTTTTCTTTCTTTTTGGTCTTATATTATTCATTTTATTTCTCTCTTCGTACAAAAAAAAAGTTCAATCCACATATATACACCATAACATTCTAATAATTTAGAAATATGGGACAAATGCAAATTCTAGCAGTGCGCATCCCACATCCCTGTCCCTTTCAACACTTCAGCCTCAAAATTTTTAAATGTTTTCAACTTATTCAAGTCATCCATGTTTTGCCTTGCATTTGAGTTTAATGAGAGATTGAGCCCTTCAACATTGGATATATTATTAATAAAATAATTATTATTATCATTATTATTTATGAAAAAAACACGCACGTATGGGTTTTTTTGTGGTTTTTCATATTCCATAATATTAAATTGTAGCAAGTATGCACAAAACTTTGAGTTAATTTATAGATTTGGAATTAAGCATCAAGTAAAGAAACCTGGATTAGTTCCCTTGGCATGTGTTCGCCCTGATGAAAGCCCCCCCCAGTAGAAAACTTGGAATAAAAATGAAGTTTAAATTTCTTTTTTTGTCCTCTTGAACTACATTGAAAATAAGACTATTTTTTCCTTCTTTTCATTGTAAATTTTGTGTATTTAATTGATCCGAAGATTTCTTGAAAGATAGTTACGAACTATCAATTTCACCCCTAAATGTATAATCAAAAAATAAAAAAAATAAAAAAAATAAAAAAAATAAAAAAAAATTGGAAAAAAATCCTCAAACCTCCTATCCCATTCCCAACCATTCATATTGACATTAGTAGATGAAGAATATTAAATTTCATTAATTAAATTAAAACAATTCATAAAAGAATATTATAATTCAGAGAATCACAATCAGTATAAAGAAATAAGTTTAATAGTCATTATAAAAATAAAACATTTTTATCTCCTTGTATGACAAAAAATTGCAATTTATCCGGAGTCGTGAATTGCATAAAGCACTAGCATGATTTAATTCTTACTACCTCCATTACCTACGAAGAAATGGGTAATTTTCTATAATTAAGCTAAATCCTTGGGTTAGTTCTTGCAGTTAACTCTATTTTATAAGAAAACATTAGAATTTGATTGAAAAATTTAGACTAGATAAATTTGTAATTCATTTCATTACAAATTCGAAGGGATAACGTCTATATGCATTTCTCCCATTAAGTATTATATCTAATATGTAGTTGGAACATTGAGACCACATTTTTCATAAATTATGTATATTTTTTCAGTGTTCAATTTTGTGACCAATCAACACGATGTCTTCCTAGTGTCCTAAGTCTCGTACGAAGACGCGTGCACCCAAGACAATGTCATAGGCAGTATTATCACCATCGGACCCCGCAAATTATTTTGGAAAATAGCGAAAGAACTATTGATCAAAAATAAATTTTGATGTAATTTGAAGTGTGAACTTACTTTTTTTTAAAGTTATAAAGTGGCTTCGTTTGTTAATTTGATAATGAGTTGAATGTCATTTTACTTTTAGGATACAACCAAACATCCCAAAGTATGTGGATAACAATTTTGAAAACTTCCTTCAAGAACCGAAAAGAAAACTTTGGGAGTTATTTGAAATTTGAGAGATGAAATTCGAGGATCAAAATGTTACTTTGACCTTTGTGTATTTATTGTGAAAATTACACCCTTTTTTGGAGTATTTGCATTGAAATTGATTTACAAATCTTAAAAAGAAAAAAAAATTGTAGTCCCAATCTTTCAGTTTTTCAAGAAATTCGAATTATTCTATTTTTAAAATTTAAAAAATTAATTATCAATAAAAATAAAAAAATATTATAAAAAAAGACGTAATCTTAACAAATTATAGAACCAACAAGAGAATAAGTGGTGAAGTGGAGGGAAATTTTTTTTTTATGGATATCATAAATTTATGTGTGTAACAAATGATGTTATAGAAAAATTTATACCGCTTTTAACTATCGTCATGCATTAAAGTTAAGCAATTAATTTTCTGCTTGTTTTGATCTTTAAGGGGATAAAATCAGAGACAGAGAGCCCAATGGAGGCTGGTTGGAGGCCCTCAACTCTTTAAAGTTTTAAAAATAATATAATTTTTCTATGTAAAACGACAAAATTTAAAATTTAATCCCACCCTCATCCAAAAAAATTAAAAATAACTTATTTCCTATTATTTTTGAGAAAAATTTAATATCGCTCTCTAATCTAATTTTTTTTGGTTTTATATTTTTCATTTTATTCCTCTCTTCATACAAAACATAATAGGCAGAAGACAAGTGTAAAGTGCATAATAAAACTCATTCAAAAGCTAGTTCAAAATATATATATATATATATATGTATATATATATACTGTAATAGTCCATTAATTTAGCAGGGAGAAATGCAATATCTATCAATGGTCAAGCATGTCCCCTACAACAATTCAGGCGCAAGTTTCTCAATTTTTTCGAACTTATTCAAGCCTTCCACTTTTTGCCTTCCATTTGCGTTTGTTGAGAGATTTTGAGTCCTTCAACATTGGATATATTATTTTTATTATTTTTATTAAAAATCAAACAACGTAGCTTGTTTCATTTAGAGTCGAGTTGATTACCTCAATCGTTTTCATAATTAGTTGAAGATTGGCTCCTTAAAAGTCTCAAATCCATGGTCATAGTTTGAATAATCTAGATCGGACATTATGTTTATTCACGTCCACAAGTGACTATGTCTCATGCAAGATTGTGGACCAAATTTTGATTTTTCTTCTCTCTTGACTCGTTGCTCATCATTTTTTCCTCAGTACATAGATAGCTAAGTGACATCGTGGTCGGCTGCATATTAATTTAATTACTAGAAGAGCCTTTCTAATTAATGCCATAAAAAAAAATCTCATAGTTGTTATTAATTTAGATGTGGCTGAATTAAATTAAAATTTGAATTCTAGATTTTTCAGACGCATACACTAGTTCACGATTTTAATTTTGGTTCGAACCAAGGCGGATTTAGGGAGGCGGGCAGCGGCGGCCGTCCCCCTCAACTCTATTTTTTTTTTTAATTTATATAGATTTTTATATATAAAATTATTAAAATTAAAAAAATCATCCCCTAAATAATAAAAAATATTTTTTATTTACTATTTTTAACAAAAAAAGAAATTCTCGTCCTCCGGGTGTTCGTTTTCTGGCTTCGCTTCTAGTTCAAACTAAATTATCAATTTCTGTGGTTAAATTTAATTAATTGTGGGCAACTGAATTAAGTTTTCCTAGTTTTCTTACTTACTTGAGGTACACAGTTAAAAAAAAAAAGTGAAGTTTTTTTCTGGTCTCTGTGTTTTAATATTGGTCTATTAATTCGATGTGCCTAAATGTTGGCCTACACCAAACTAATGAGGCAACCAACTATAGTAGTTGTGCATATGCTTCTCAATTGAGAAATTAGGCCCGAGAATACGGTACTGTGGGAATTATAGCTAGTGTACTTATGACAAAATCGGCCAAACAAATTTGGTTCATTATAATTTCTTTCTAGGAACGAAATAAACAAAATTATTTGATACTCGATTTGAAATTAATCATTTAAAATTTGTTTGAAGTCGATTCGTTAACTTAATAAATTAAATTTGAATATATTTTTTCGTTGGATAAAATTTAAAACTCGACTCACTTAATAAAAAAAAAAAACTACTTGAGTTTGATTTCTATTTGATTTGATTACAACTCAACTCAATTAACAATCAAATTAAGTTCAAATACAATTTTTAAAATTCGATATAAATTCAAATAAGTTTGAACAATAATTTATTCGTTTTAACTTGATTCATTTACGTCAAAAATTTATCTAATCCTTTTCCACTAATCAAGTTATCCATGAGACATAAAAATAATTAAGTTATTATTTGGATTAATTTTTGGGTATGTTTTTTAAAACTATTTTGTGCAAACGTTTTATAAGATTCCTGCTTTTTTTTTTCTGAATAAATGAAAATGGATTTAGATTAATGAATTGTAAAGTTTGATTATAAATTTATTTTTTGAAAAACAAATTATTGTTTTGTTTTCTGAAAATTGATATAAGTTTTTTTTTTTTTTAAATAAAGCATATGCCATGAAATATGTGTTGTTATTTGAAAATACTTTTAGAAAACAATCTCATAAAGGAGAAAAATAAGCATATTTTCGAACTAGATACATAACATACTTCGACCAAAAAAAATAAATTCAAACATACCCAAATATTTTTTTTATCAAGCCTTCGAAAAAGAGGAACTCAGACTTTGTTTGCATTCAATCAGAACAGTACTTTCGAAAAATAAAATTAAAATTCTCAAAATTATTTTCATCAATTCCCTAAATATATAAAAAAAATCCTAATTATTATACATATATATTATATATACTTTATATATAGTCAAATCATCTTATTAATAAAAAATATATATATTTATATTATTCAATCAGTATGTTAATTGAAATATATATATATATATATATCTAGTAAAAGGGTGATGAGACACTATTAATCAAATAAGACGTAAAATTTGTCACTCTCATAATTAAAATCAAATATATATATCACAATTCTTAATATATTATTAAACATTAAAATCTTGTTATTGATTTTAATGAAAATATTAGAAATGGAACGGGACTAACTTTTTCTAATTCCCTAAGTTGAAGTGCTTTTCTGTTTCTTGTGGAGTGAACTGACCTTTTTTTCTTTTTTCTTCCCGACAGAAAGTACGAGGGCCAGCTCTGATTCATATATGAAGTATGAAATTGCGGCACAAAATTGGAATATGAAATGGATGCTAAAAATTCAATTCACATGTTTTGTTTTTTTCTTTTTCTTTTTTCTTTTTATTTTTTAATTTTTTGTCTTTTCTTCAATTTTAATTATTAAGAGATAACAAGTTGGTGCATTTACAAAAAGTTATCTTCTTTGTAAAAGACACGTCCATATTTGCTTTCAAAAAGTTATTCATAATATCTTCATTTCATTTCAATGTGTCATGTCGATTTTTAGGGATGGAACTTATCAATTTTGTGCTCTTCATTTATTTACTTTAAAATATTCTTACTACATTATGCCTTTTTGCTAAATAAAAAAGATGCTTAAACAATTTTTTTTTTCTTTTTAGAAAAAAATGTACAATAACAGTTTTATTTTATACCACAATATATAATAACCATAAAGTATTTTGTTCGTTGCAGATAATGAAGGATAAATTTAAATGACAAATGGAAATTTTCATTAGGTATAAATAAGATGACTAAAAGCTTTTTATGTATTTTGTGGCTGTATGAAAAATCTTAGTTTTATTCTTTGTTATTTGGGTAGTTAGAATTTTTATGTCACTACAAATTACAAATATAACATTTGATTATTTTTATCTATAAATCACTCAACTCTGATTTTGTAATCTAATTAAAATATATTTATTTCAATCTTAATAGTTGTAAAAATTACTTTAAAAATTTTCTATTTTAATTTTCTATTTTATTTTATATCTCACATCATAAATATAAGATAATGATAAGTATATAAAATATTGAAGATAATTTTTACATATTCGATATAATTATAAAATAAAATAATAAATTAAAATAAAAGTGAAATTTCACTTCTATTGAAAATGATTTCTAGTGATGTCAAATCGCAGACAATCATTTTTCCACTCTTGCATGCATAAGACATTCCCACTAATCGGGATGGACATTATCTCTTCTCTTTTTCTTTTTCTTTTTTTCTTTTCTTTTTTTTCAATAATTGGCACTATGGGCATTATCGCTTGTAGGCCGCGCAACAAACCCCCCCCCCCCCACTCCCCACCCCCACCCGACCCCGACACACACACACACACCGCTTGCTAAAGAAGTGTTTGTTTTCACACTTGGTTTTCAAGATTTGCTTTTTGAGATTGAGATTTGACTTAATTTATATTTTTTATTATATATCACATATATAACATATTTCTTTAAATATATATATTTAAAATTAAATTATACACATGGCATGTGCTAATCTTAATGTTGAATGAAGGTTGCCTATAATTTAATCTTTGAGCCAATATTAAAATATGGCCATCATCGTGTATATATAATATCTAATATAAAATATAATATAATATTATAATAACAAATATAAATTGAAATTTATCGTGGTTAAGTAATCATAAACCAACTCACTTATAGCTATTAAACTTGACTTTGCATAGTTACTTCAAATAGATCCTTTTATAAAATATTTCTGTCAGTGGCCTGCTTTCGAAATATACATTTAAAACCCTTGAAAGTCTCGCCTATTTTTGGAAGTAATCAATCATTAAAAAGCTTATAACATCTAATCACAATAATAACCGTAAGCAAGGTAAATTACACTTTGCCCCTTGAATTATTTGTCATTAGCAAACACCCCCCCTAAACTGACCAACCATACACTTTGCCCCCCTACTGTTATCTTTCTGTTAGAAATTCCGTGAATTTTTGCTGATCTGGCAGCAATTTTCAATTATTGGATTCCCCTTGTGGCTTGAAGGTACTAAATTACCCTTCAAAAGTACCATGAATTCCAACATTACCCTTAGGGGCTTTTTTTTTTTTTTTTAAACTTAAATTTAGCTCTTAGTGAAAGAGAAATCTACCACCGTTTATGGTGAAACAAATTTAAAATAACCAATTAAAATGGGTCTACTTATTTATATATATTAGATACAAGTCTCGATTTATATGTATATATATTTCTTTTTGAAGTTAGTGTAACACGACTTTAAATTTGCTGGTTTTTTAATAAAATAAAAAAATCCTTAATAACATACGTTATATATTATCTCCATTTAATTTCTCATGTCTTAAATATACATTATTTATGTTAGTTTAATAAAAATAGATGTTAACCATTATCCAAATTAAGTATCACATTAATGTGATATTCTCCACTTTTTAGACTTATCCGTTTTTATGTTATTCTCATATTTAAATGGGGTAAATACAATTATTCCCGTTATATGAAAAGAATATATATATATATATAGGTACTTTAATAGAACAATTTATCTATTTTTTTTGAATTATTTTTGGTACTTTAACATTCGGAATTGTCTAGTTAATAATTTTCATATTTCATTCTTTCTATCAATTGAATATTTTTTTTATTACAAAGCATGTATAATTCTTCAATTCTCATCAATTTCCGCACCGAAGTCTGCAATTAAGCTAATCATAATTCTTTTTAACCTTTTACTATATTTCCTTATCTTGTCTCATTTTTCACTTTTATGTGTCTCCTAATTAAATGCAACTCTGAATTCTAAAATATACTTTATGTCCTGATTTTATATATAGAATTAACTTATGCAAATGATTTTAAATTTGCATTATATTTATATTTACATTAAAAAAATGCATTAATTTGTTTATATATTAAAAGATTATAAATATATCTTGTACTATATAACGTATACCTTATTCAAACAGAATCGATGGTTCGATCGTTCAATTGACCGCAAAGAATGGAAAGATAGGTTGAACCGATCAAAATTAATCAAAATCAATAAGAAAAACAAATGAGTCAAGAACCGATTATAATCATTTTTTTTTATTATTTTTTTTTAAATAAACTTGATATTTGATTATATATATTATTATTTAAAATTTGTATTTTGTTATATATATTTTAATTTATTATTTATTTTTTTATTTTTAAAATATAATATATAATAATTAATTAATTATATTATAATTTTACATAATATAATAAAAAAAATATAATCAACTTTTAATAAATCAATTGAATATACGATTGAACCGATCAAACTAATTTAACAATTGACTTGAGACAAAACTAATTTGATGATCAATTCAATTATAAAAATCCTACGTTATATACTTTATTTATTAAACTTTTCAAATTTAAAATATACATCATATATATTTTATTTTACAAAATAGATATTCGAAAACTATCCAAATTAAATGTCACATAAATTTGATAATTCTTTACTGCTTTTAAACTTATATTTTTATGCAATTTGTTGCCAAATTAATGGGTAGATCAATATCTAATTGAGAGCCGCAAATAAGAATGGAAGAAGCTTGATGGAAAACGATGGAGAATAATTCATTGGATGAGTTACAAAAAATTTCCATAAAATTTGGTTCATTTATAAAAAAATTCATTTAAATTTATAAATTATAAATACATCCTTAACAATTCTTTCTATTTTACAAATTTAATCTACTGATTTGTAAAAACAAAGGTATTTGTAACATAAAAAGAAAATTGAATTTTTTTATAATTAAACTAAACTTTAGATAATTTTTATAATTTATCCTAATATATATTTGAGTTTTCCATAAAATAAAGCAATGCACAGGAAAGCTACCAATAGAGGCTAAGGTGTATTAAGTGGTGAGTTTGGGGGAGTCTTTGTTACATAGCCAACATTTCAGGGGGTCAAAGTGTATTTTACCCAAAAATCTGAGGAGAAAAATTCGAATCCTCATTGGTGGGGTCCACACCAACCCTACTCCCATTCTCACCATTGGCGTCGTCATCATCGGCCCCGTGAATCTGATCAAGCACCAGAACCAGCCCCATCGCGAAAGCGCCGTCGAACCCCGGCTTCAGAGAAAGTACAAAGACGTCCTTCCCAAGCACGACGTTGGTGGAAGCGTCCACCTTGCGGCGGATCTCAGCCACGGCTACTTTCTCCGTGTTGAGAATGGTGCAGTTCCGGCAAGCAAAGGAGCCCTCGATCTGGTACTCCTCGCCTGGATTGTACACCTCCACCGTCATGCTCGACCGTCCGATTATCGAGGATCTACGCACGCTGAAGAGCGGCTTCGTCCCCTCGGTTCCCTCGCCGATGAAGCCTTCCCACCTGTGGTGCAGGCTCGGCCTCTAATTCAGAAAAAAAGGGGAAGAAGAAATCAGTGAGTTGACTCAGCGGGTTGAAACACATATTGCTTTAATCATATGTGCACATGGTACAATTTCCAGTTTTGAGGTCAGTTAATAAAGAATCTAAAAAAAATATAGTTAGTTGAAATATTCTTGACTAGCCGAGTTGACTCAGTAGAACGGTAAACTTCAGCTGAGAAAAGAGTAAACTTTACACTTGGGAGAAAAGACATTGAAGAAACCCACAATCTCAGAACTATCTTCTATTAAATTTACCTTGCGGCGGACGGTGAGGATGCATCTACCGGAGGCGTCCATGAGAACGACTTCACCCGCGTCCCCGCCGTCGGGGCCGTACGAGTCGACTCGGAAGACGAGTTCGCCTTTCGAATCATAGGCGGTGAAGCCATCGCCAGCGAAGAAAAGGGAGGTTTTCAGCACAGTGAGATTGGTTTCTTCTTGGTAGACGTATCCTTCTTCCACAATCGCGCCACTCTTCATGATTTCGTCTGCGTTTCGTTTCGCTCTTGAAGGCCACAGCATATAGTTTCTTGACTATGAAAAAAGAGTCGTCGTTTTGAGAGAAATGTGTAGTTTATATAGAGTGCTTCGGCCTTCGTGTGGGAGGGGAAACCGGGGAAGGAGATAGATTTTTTTTCCTTTTTATTTTTTTTATTTTTTATTTTTATGAAAAGGGAAGGAATATGAAGGAGAAGGATTGGAATAATTATAATGGTGAATGAAATTATTCTGAAGTTGTGTTCACATGTGGGTATTAATATGCGAAAGTAAAAGGGGGCAAGGGGCCTCGTCTCTCGCAGCAAGATTGGGATACTTTTGTCTTAATTTAATTGTAGTGGGCTATGAGATGATACGATCACGTGATAAAATTAAGATTTTAAAATTAATTTATTATTATCATTAGTTTTATTTATATTATATATATGTATAATTTATTAAAAAAATATTAGTTATCACTAATTCATATATTAAATGAGGTAATAGATTGTGTTCCTAGAAAAAAAAGATAAAAAAAAAGAAACATTAACTTGCCCAACATTAATTATCTATTTTGAGTTTTAGATGTGTTTGGCATCCTGAACTGAAGCCATATAAGTCTTATAGTTTTTGATTAATTAAAATTAATTGATGCTTTTTTTTCTTTTATTTATTAAAATATTCCTTTAATTTTATTCATGAAATATAATATAATATAATATAATAATAAAAAATCTATCCAATATACTAAACATAAATAAGAGTTGGACTTGGCCATAAAATCATGTTGGATCTTTCTCTTACCACCCAGGCCCCAGACATGGGAGAACTCAAAAGTAATTACTCATAAGTCGTTGGTCAAATCTCTATACAGCTACAATTGTAGTATTAGGTAGAGAAGGGTGTCTAGATATCCCCTGCATTGTCAATGAAAAATTGTAAATCGACCGACTTAGGATAATGGACTAATTTCAAGGAATATTGTAAAATATATGGCAATTTTTGAGGTAAGACATAGCTTCAAAGTCCTCGCAGTTACATATTTTTCTTCATCAGCCTTCTACAATTGGAAAACTTGTATCTTAGGTTTTGGGTAATAATTCATGTATACCAAAAAGGTGGGTAAGAAAAGACCGAGAATTCAACTGATGGCAATTGGAGTAACAAGAAAAGAGTAGGGTTGCATAAGGGAAATTCTAGATCAATTTGGTCGAACATAAGTTAATTTGATCGATAAATTACATTTATCATATAATTGTTGTATATATTTTTTTAAAAAAGAACAATCATAAAATAAATTTTATCGAATTTGACCAAATCAAATCATGTCATTGTTTAGCACATCTCACCAACAATATTTTCTATCTATGGTAAATGTCAGCTTCCCATCCTACCAAAGAATATATGGTGATGCAAGGATGTAATTATATTATCGTACACAGTTTAGACATGAGATATTTTTAAGGTTAAACATGTCAAATGAAGAACAGGGAAAAAAAAAATTAATTGTAATAAACAATGAGGCATGCAGTTTCTATTCTTTAAGGGCCCTTGATGATAAAGATTGAGAAAGAAATCTGCATTATGCACAAGATTATCTAGTAAACATGGACCTTGCTTGCTATCACTCATGAATTATGATTCGCAAAGAATATATATATATATATATATATATATATTATTAAATATTCGCAAGTGTTGTAGGTATAACAATATAAAAATTATTTTCAAGTTGTCGCTATTCATAATTAATGATTCATGTATAGTAATAATTTATTGATAATACAAGTATAGCGACAATTATATTTGTTGTCACTAAGTTATCACTAATTGTTTATAATGATTTTATAAATAATCTTTTGTTATTACTGTTGATAGTGATAATTATTAAGCAATTCTTGTAACTATTTAAATTGTGAAAAATATTTTTATGATAAAAGATTATTATCACTTAATATATATAATTAGTAACAACTTTAATATTATTATTTAGTTTTTTGTCACTTATATTTATTTATTTTTAGTATAAAGAGCTAATCATTATATAAAATAGATAATAACAAAAAGGGTCACCCACTCTGAAATAGAGTAGTAAAATTAGTTCAACTATAATATCTCCTTGAAATATTTTGATAGATTATGGCTTTTCTTAGGGCCACGAATAAGGACATTAAATTGGTAAATTCTTGCAATTGGCACAGCTGGAATAAATTAAAAACGATCACTAAACTTTGATATTTTTGTATAATTGGAGGGAGCAAAATGTATATTTTCATAGTTTAAAGGAATAAAGTGTCACATGCATATATAGGGGAACAAAGTGAAATTCACCAACTTAAAAACATAATTCATGTACTAATAACAATATTATCCTTAAAAAATGTAAAGTAACTAATAACAGAATCGTCCAATAATTAAATCAAAATAATGGGATGCTTTAGTCAAAATATTACATCTTTATTCTTAACCTAAACTTGTATTAATCCACTTTATTCAAAAAGCTTTTATGTTATATATTCCTGACCTATGTATCAAACTTAAAGAGAAAACCAAAAAATCAGGAGTTTTTTTTTTTATCATATATATATTTTCTATATAATCATATAGTTCTAGACTTTGCTCTCATGAGACGTGAAGAAATGAAAAAAATCATGTGCTCAAATGTAGTTGAAGGAGTTGAGCAGTAAAGAAAAAGTGTGAGTGATAATTGAGTCTATCATGATGGATTATCTATGAAAGTAGTTGCTGCTTCACATTGAAATCCCAAATATGTTTGGTCCATAATCCTTTTGCGAATCCATACGGGATCAGTTAACATTATATTCCGACCAAAATACTTTAAATAAAAATAACAATGTTATCAAGAAAGTAGAAACACAAGTATGTGTGGGTGTGGACTGGGCCTTTACAGCAACTCAATACCAGCCCATCAGTCAACAGCCAGATCACATTCAAAATTTCACATTCGCTGCAATTACTACTCCTCTCGTCCCGAGAGAATGCTTTAAGGAGTAACATAAGTTCTTCTTGTAGTTTCATTTTTGCAACAAAAAAAGGAAGTCAGCCCAAAGCGTAATGGAGAAATGATTTATTTTTTCTATATATATACATATATTCATTTTTATTATTTTATTTTTTATTTTTGAGCGTGGGTGCATCCTTTTCCGTTTGGTTAGAAGGGAAGATGGAGGTCACATTAGGGGTAGGAGGAGGAACAAAGCAACCACTCGTCACGATTTTAATTTTTTAATTTCAAATCTTCTAAAACAAATAGAAAACCTTTAGACCTCTTCCACAACAGGATATGTGATTCCTTATTAGCACCACACACACACACACATCAATAACATTGACTGAAGGAGACTGATATTTAATGTAACTAGAGATTTACTAGGTGCTTTTTGGTTTACATCAAAAGTGGCAGTTTTCCTAAAGACAAAGCACTAAAATAAGCTCTATTATCTACTAATGCTGGCTGAACCCCTACTACTACTACTGCTGCTGCTGCTGCTGCTACTAAACTTTGTTGGGAGTGGAGTTTGTTATCAGAATCAGAAGCTGGTGAGGGTTCAACTACCACAGCAACCCAACTTAATTGCCAACCAGAAAACCACAATCCCAAAAACAAGACCATTCAAGAAAAAGGAATATCTTTTGCATTGAATGCAGGTGAAATTCTGTCACTATCATCAACACTCTTTTCATTCACTTTTTCTGTCTGGAGCTGATACTCTGCAATTAATAAGGTTAAAAAAAACACTTGGGCTAGCCATTCCTTAAGGGTTGTTTGGGTGCTGCTGGTGCTGCACTGGGTATCTGACTGCAGCTGCTAGGATTCTCTGCTGCTCAATCTGAAGGATAATACCAACAATGATAATTAATATTACTGTTTCAATCTTCAGTCTGTGAAGGCTAATTCACAAGTTATGTGTGTATACTGCATGGCATTACCTGGAACAGTTCATGCAGCTTGTTCTTGAGATAACAGTACTCATATTCTAACAGCTCTAAAGCTCTTAAGCACCTGTTGTTCACATAAAGATAATTTAATATTGTTAATCATGATAAAGTGAGAGTGCATAATTTTACTTATGCGCAAAACTTCTTGATTATTTTATTCATAAAATATAAGCGCAACCATAATTAATAATTAATGCAATATAATAGAATTATAGCTTTTCTCATTTTCTAAGTAATATCCATATAGTTCACACTTTGTATTTCTTTTTCCCTAGAGCACGTTATGGTGATGGCATGAATACTTTTAGAATTTATACACATGCAAGAAAGAAAGCCACCAAAAAGATGAAAAGAACGTGTGGAAAAGGGAGAAGTTACAAGTTTCTGAGAGCATCTAGGAATGTTTTTTTCTCTTGCTATTCTGAGGAAAGGTGTGCAGTGCTGTAGTAAAAAGAGCACAAAAAAGGAGAAAAAGAAGAAAAGGAAAAAGAAGGGGTGGCACGAACCCAGCCCGGTTATTTTGCTCGGAAGCAGCGCGAAAGGCGACACACACATTTCTGACCCTTTGTGCACCGATGCTTGAACTGCTTCCCATGAACTGATTCAAATGGATTCCCATTTTCTTGTAGTCCGATAACTCCTTATCCACCCTAAAATAACTCAAGAAAAAGAAAATTTGGAAAAACAAATCAGTCACTTCAAAAGAAACCCACTAAATTGTGAATATGTGTCTGTGTGTTTTTGGTGTGTGTATTGGAAGTGTTGAAAGCATAAACGACACCCTTTTTTGAATTCTTGAAGGTGCAAAAAGATCAATATGTGTTGCTATGCTTAACAAGTAAAGCCCATAAAAAGCATCAAGAATACAACTTTCTTGCTAAAGATTGAAGCATGTGGCTTTTCATGTACTGTAATGTGTTCGTGTGTGTGTGTGTGAGAGAGAGGGAGTAAGAGAGACGGGAGTGGATGGATTTGAAAAGAATATTTACAGCAATCCTCTGAGGTTCCTCAGGAGCTTCTCGGACTCGTGGAAATATATGTTAACAACCTCAGAAACAAAGTTTGGAGAGGATTCATCTTGCAACTGCTGAAGCTGCAAGAACTGCTCATCCAATACTCCCTGTAAAATGTAAACCACAAAACGAAACCTTCAACACCACCAAGAAAACAATAACATTAACAATGCATATCAAACATGTGCAATAAACTCAAATTATTTACAGAAAAAGAACCACTTCTGATGACTGAAAAACACAATACACTGAAACAAGTAATCATAAAACTTGAACCTGGTGGAAGAGTAATGCGAGCAACCGGTTCATGTCAGCCCGCAGCGGCTCCACACTGAGTCCCAACATCCACAAAGGTAGACCCGTTTTGTCAAATTTCTTCTTGAACCCAAGCTAATCAATAAATTACAAAAAGAAAGACCCAGAAAAGCTAAACAGAAAAAAAACATAGAAATTTCACTCGTGTGTCTGCATTTTCTTGGATTTTTACTAAATGTGGGGAGGTTTAAGGAAGCAGGGTTTTGTTCTTTGTTGTGTTCCTAGCTGGTTTATGACTTAATGGAGCGGGAATTGAAGAGTGAAGGCAGATTTCAGAAGTGAAGTTAGAGGGAGGAATTTAAAGGGTGGCGGTGGATGGTTCCCCACCAATTGGAGTATGACAAATTTTTCTGTGCTTGGGATAGTACCACTGCAAACAGGGCACGTTTCATGATGACTCGTGCTTATTTTGTTGTTTCTCTATATTTTGGGTTTGTCCTATGTTAGCCAGTACTAGATTGTCATTTTTATTTTTACCTTTTTGAATATTTTATTTTTTTTTTCTTACTTAGACTAGTGATTCATAGTATGTGAATGTTATATGTAAGATTGCTTTTTGGACTAACAATGGTAATTTATTTATCATATATTATCTACTTCTATTTTGTTTTTTTATTATATATTCATGACACATTTATATAATAAATAATTATATATTTTAAAAAATAATTTATACATGTGGTGTGCATATATTGTATAAAATATAAAATAAAATATGTTAAAATTAATAATCCGAACTGTAATTTATTGGGAGAGATCATGTTGAATCTAAAAAATTTAGTGGAATTTATGTTCACTATGAAGTAGATAGGGAAATGGATAAATTTTGGATCAGAATTTGTTTTTGTTTTTTTTAAACACCTACTTGCGAGCTATGTAACACCCCTGTTAATTATTTTTGTTTAGGAAATAAATATGTTTGTAAAAATTGTTCCAACTCAAGTGGCAGACAGAGCAATTCTTGGTTAAATTACTCTCGTGATATTTCAAATACTAATCGAGATTGATATGAATATGTATCAATAACATTTTTTGTACTTATATAAATCTCATGTAACAATGCTTGATATTTCAAAAATTGGCAAGAGACCAACCAGACTTAAAAAATGAAATGCCACGAGACACGTTTGTTTATATAGTGGTAATATAATTCATAAAAAAAGAATTTTATATTAATGTTTCCTTTTTCTAAATTGAAATTGCTCATTTGAAAATTTTTCACAAAATTAAGCATATGTTCTTCTCTGAATCACAATAATAAATCCGCTTGTCAATAGAGCGATAATAGAGTGTGTTCAAATTCAAATTCATCCCATTTGTGATGGATTTTTAAACTTGTAAACGAGTCTGAACGAATTTTAATTTGTTATTTTCAAATTCGCACCGCACTAAACTTATCTATTTTTATTTTTTATTTTAATTTATATGTATTTATGTAATATTATTTTTAAAAAATATGTATATTTTTTAAAAAAAATTAGTGATGCCATTTTAAAAAACTTATATCTATCTTTTATATTTTTAAAATTATAAAATGAATTTAACGAATTATATTTTGAATTCGAATCTTTAAATAACTTAGTTGGGCGAATATTGAATTTGATATACACACTCTCAAACCTACTACGGTGCCATGCCATTCCTACGAGAACATACAATATTGTAAAATTGTATTACAAATAGCTTATTATGCTACAAACCGGAATTATGGACATAATCACACTTTTAAAATCCCTGCTCGGCAAAAATGCACTTGTTTTTTAATATAATTGCAGCTTAGGTCTCCACTTAACTTGGGAAACATGAAAAAAAACAAAAAGAAGACGACTGGCCGATCAATAATTTTTAACCCACCAAAAATTCCCAGCTGCAGTAAAATTCACGCCTCCATTAACTGTGAAAAGTTACTGGCAAGAAGACGAGCAGCCTGGTGAAAAAATCGAGGTGAATGTGGGGCATCTACCAGACCAAAACTTTTTACACATTTTCACTACCACTCTATAAAGCTGTAATAAATAGTGCCTGTTACAGTAATGAATCAGGAGCTTCATGTATGGCTATGTGGTGTTAGCCACTATTCCCACAGGGTGAAAATTAGGTTGTCACAAAATTCCAATTTAAATTTAATTTGATTCAACACAGTGCATTACACATTAAATAGAATTATATTTATGTACATTTTAAAAATAATAAACAATAAAACAAAAATTACAAGTGCATTTACAGTCAGATTTGTTAGACATAACTACCCCGAACCAGGTTTAACAAAGAATTTTCGATGAGTCAAAAATGAATATGTATTTTCTTTTTTATTCTTTTTATGTTAATTTAATGAATAAAGTTTAAGTTTTTTAAAGTTTTACTATCAAAATCAACGACAACTCATGTTCTTGTGTATATTTCATATGATATTTTTTAAAACTAAATTGAAATCAACACTTCTCATATGTTGTAAACATAATTCACTTATGGCCCCCAAAAATAAATATGAAGGAAACCATGCTTCTTGTTCAATGCTTGAGAAGAAGAATTCACTTGTGCCACAAAACCGTAACGTGTACCATGATTGTAGCTAAAAGTATAATTCTTACACATATCTCATTGACTATATACGTATTATTCAGGTAATAATGTGTGAAGATGCAAAACTTTATGTAAAAAAAAAAAA
The DNA here is from genome assembly GCA_019321725.1 of Paulownia fortunei. Classification (NCBI taxonomy): domain Eukaryota; kingdom Viridiplantae; phylum Streptophyta; class Magnoliopsida; order Lamiales; family Paulowniaceae; genus Paulownia; species Paulownia fortunei. The sequence goes on along the minus strand of CM033112.1, from coordinate 20,748,749 downwards.
TGGGTTAAACGATCGCTGGGTTGATTCAATCCAAATATTTCAAATTAAATTTTGGTGAAAATGATTTTTCGTAAACTACCTTTGACCAATGTATAAAAAAGAAAAAAAACTTTGCCCATATTTTCTCCCACTTTTGACAAGAGAAGAAAACTGCAATATGTGAAAAACTAAGAAAACAAGAAGCGAGGAGGAGAAAAAAAAAAAAAAGAGGGACTGTTCTTAATGCTATTTTTCGTGTAAGAAGTAGCACAATTTTGGAGGTCAAGTACATAAGTTTTGAAGAAAAACACAATTTAAGAAAATAATTGACTTGTGGAATTGAAATCTCTCAATTTTATGACTAATTTCAGATCATTTAAAAGCATCTAAATACAAGAATAAAGGTAATGAATCAACTATTGAGGTCTTATTGTTAATGGTGAAATTTATGCAAGAAAACTCATGCAATTTGTTTTGAATTTCATTACTTTACAATTGAAAAGTCTTATTTTCAAGTTTCATTTATATAATGGATATTTATCTATTTCCATAATTATTTTTTTCTTTAAATTTATACTTGATTCAAAGCCATCAATTATTTTAAATTAAATATATATAATTTAAAAAAAAATTAGGTGATTTGGCCGACTAAAAACAAAAATAAATGAATAAATCAAATTTATAAAAATAAATTTAGGTAAGTGGGGAGAGGAGAAAAGAGGTTTGGCGTGCAGGTGTATGCTTTTTGGTGACAGGTGAGTGCGGCGTCAAAAGCCCTCACTCCCACCCGACAACTGCGCCTCTGCTCTGAAACCCCACTAAATTATTGTCACCAACCATCCATTCATTCTGCTTCTTCTGCTTCTGCTGCTCAAATTAAAACCTTTTTCTTGCATTATTATTATTATTAGATGCTGCCAAACGGACACTACTACTACTACAACTTTTCTTACAACTTTTTCTCTTACCTCTCTCTGACTCTCTTGCTTTTCTCTTCGAAAAGATAAGTGTTTCTTTTTCTTTTTTTTTTCTTGGTTTTGGTTGGCAGCTTCCCATGCTAGAGCCTTGAAGTTTGGAGCACTGTAATTGGGCGCCCGGGGCTCTGCTGTAAACTCCAGGTTGTTTTTGACAATTCAGGCCTCTCACTAGACAGTGCGCCCGCCCCCCCCCCCCCCCCCAGTACACCTCATTTTTAATTTTTGTAAAATTCATTAATTTGTATTATTATAAGGATTTGGAACAATATACTCAATCTATGAAAGAATTTACGTATTTAATAGTTCTGAAATCACAAAAAAGACATGCAAAAATCTTAATAAAGTACTAGAACCAACGAGAAAATTAGAAATTAATTTCTTTAATTTTTCTGTATGGTAACCACCCTTTTGCATGGGTATTATGAATTTATGTATGTAACAAAAGATGTTATATAAAAAATTTGAATTGCTTTAACTTTCGTCTTTAAGTAATTCTCTTTGTGCATGTCTTGAAATAGAAATAAAGTTTCAATTTATTTGTTATAATTTCTTAAATTTTTTATTTTTTATTTTTCCCAGATTCATTTTCCACGATGCTTATGCTTATGCTTCTCTTTTCTTTTTTTTTTTTTTTTCTTTTATATATTTTTTTATTATATTCTTCTCTTCATACAAAACATAATAGCTAGAGCAATGGATTAAAAGTGTGGAAAATAATTGAGAAAGGAGTGTAAAGAGCATGATGAGACTTTTTAGGGGGTTTAAATTGGCATGGGCATACGACATGGCCTATATTCTTAATTATTATTTCAAAGCTAACCCCTTCAAGATGAGGATTTTAAACAATGTTGATTTAGAGGGAAAACAAACAAAGATTGAAATTCAACATAGCCAACATAATATGAAACAATACATAGTTTTTCAATGAGGAGAAAACTATATAGGGTACAAATTAAGGCCTAAATTTATTGCAAATTTTCGTTCCTCTAAATTCTTAGATCGTACATTATTTTTTATTTTAATTTTATGTTGTATTTTATATTTTATATAATATATGTATATTATATATATATATAATATTTACTTAACATATGTATGTGCAATTAATTATATAAACATAAGATACATGTACGGTATAAAATATAAAAAATGACACAAAATTTAAATAGATTATCTAAGGTGGCCATGCACACCCTTATCCCGTACAAGAATTCAACCACGAATTTTCAATTATTTTCAACTTATTCAGGGCTTTCACTTTTTGCCTTGCATTTGAGTTTGATGAGAGATTGAGCCCTTCAAACATTGGATATATTATTATTATTATTATTATTATTATTAAACTAACGCACGCATGGGTTTTATGTATTCACTCTTTATGGTTTTTCTTATTCCATAATACTAAATTGTAGAAAGCATGTACAAAATTTTTATTTAATAAATAATTAAGAATTAAGTATCATGTAAGAAACCTCGATTAACTCACTCGGCATGCTTTCACCCTGACGTAAGCCACGTACAGTAGAAAACTTAGAGTAAAAACAAAGTTTAAATTTCATTTAACCCTTGTATGATTTTGTCTCTTCAATTTTTTAATAATTATATTAAAATACTTGATAAAATTATTTATAATTCAGATAATTGTAATAAGTTTAATAAAGTATATTATTCATTACAAGAAACAATTTTTTTTTTCTTTTTATGGCTAAAACTGCATTTTATCCAAAATCATGAATAGCATAAAGCACTACTAGCATGATTTTATTTCTACTACCTTCAAAGTTAAATTAAGTTGTCATTTTTCAAGAATTTTGGTGATTGAAATATTTTAAAAAAATTAAAGAGGGAAAAGTGATTCAATTAAAAGATTTTAAGTGCTATAATTTTTTTTCCCACAAAAACATAAACTATTGAAATCTTCAAAAGGATGGAATCATAATGCACGCTTGAATTTGACGTAAGCAAACTGTTGTCATTTTGGGGAGAAAAAAAAGGGAAAAAGAAAAGAAAAGACCTTGGGAGCTGAACTGTGAAAAAATAATAATAAATATTACTATAATAACTATTATTATTAAAAAAATATGTTGTAATAGTTTTAAGGAACATTTTACAAGAGTACCATGCCAATATGCCAAAGGACTATAATTATCTAATACTAATTACAATTAATATAGTACATAGAATTCATAATCACAATCATCATGCTTCTTTTGTGCCCCCTCCCCCTGCTTATTTTCTCTAGGTGTTATCCATTCAAACTAAACAATTTTTTTTTTTAATTTAATAGTAATACACTAAAGTATAGCTTTTAGCTTGGAAATTCCAAATGTTGGGCTTATGGTTTTCAACTTTTTCTTGTAATCCACTACTCCTAATTAACTAATCAATAATCTAATAATTCGTTTGTCATAAAAAAGTTATTATAAGTTTGGTTTCTTATTAATTAGTGAAATAGACCCGTTGCTCGAGAGGTCCATACTCTCCATACAGTCTCTGAATAATTAAGTTCAATTCCCATCTTATATTCTGATTTTAAGGAAAATGAAAATTATTATTTCATTATTGAGTCGTAACTCGTACTATTCATGGATGTGATGATCCGATCTTCATATCTTAATTGTAACTCATATTTTGATTTTATGATGAGATTTTGTGAGATATATATTTCACTTATATTAATTTTTAAAATTACAATATTAAGTGAAAGTCTAATACATATTATTATATGTAGGTTAAATGATTCTTTTCTCTTCAATTATTTATTATAATTCAAAATTTAACAATATTGATGATATTTATCTAAAGTTGTTGCAGTTCTGTGGTAGACTTACATCCATCTTTATCCCTATATAAAATTACCCAAAATCAAATTTTGCAAGGGTATTACATATATTGGATACATATTACTATTTCCATCTAAAATTGGATGTTTTAGGTAGTTGTTTTTTTTAAATGCAGTATGGAGTAATTTAGTTACTTTGTTATTTAATATTATAATAATATAGCAGTATTTGAAAGTTTTTATGACAACAAAAATTGTCGAAAAGTTAATATAATAATTAATGAAAGGGTTATATAGTAATTTTGCATTCATAATTGCATAATTGAAAATTACTTTTGGTGTTGATTTTTTTTTTTAAAGAAATTCATATAAAGTAATCAATCTTATTGAATCTGGGTTTAGATCCAGATCCAGTCAAAGGCGGATCATAATATCCAACGGCCTTGGTAGTAGTGGATCCACAAATATCTTAGGCCCAAAAGGCTTCTTCATGTGGAAAGCTGTAAATGCCACAAACCTAGCTGAAAATTTAACCACAACTGGATCTGCAGAGTTGGTGTCCATTGGCAGTTTGGATTTTTTGTGGCCCATATTTAAAATTTTTAGGATAGTTCTTTCAATGGATCTGATTTGGACTTCTAATTTTTCAAGTTGGAGATGAATTCAAGAATAACCTTTTATTGTTGTAAATATAATTATATACAAGTACCTCATAATTAGTTGCTTTCCACTTCGATACAAGCTTTTAATATATGATTATTTATCATATTTTACATTTATTTATATATTTAATAATTTTACCTACACATAGATGAGATTCAGAACACATACGCAAATACACCTGCATACCGTGCTAGGCAACCATCGGAGAGAGGTAGGAGAAAAAATAGAAATATTTTCTTAAAACACCTAAATAAGTGTTTTTTGGAGAATTTTTTTGAGAAAAAGCACCTGAAAGTACAACAAAACCAATTTTCCGAACATTTTATTACACAACCAAATAGTAAAAATTATTTCACGACACAAACTTCCATAATGTGTACCTATACCAAACAATCTCTAGTTATTACAAACGTTTTTCATTTGCCAAAAGATGAGCTTTTATCAAGAAAAAGTTGAGAAACCCTTCACTCCTATTCTAAATGCACATACAAATAGACTCCCCTCAGCTATAATAGTTACAAAAAGTCAAGCCTGTTGCTTTAGCCTAAACTTCAAGTCATAAAGGCCATCCTTTGCTTCTGGGCTGTGGTGGGCAACTTGACATCAGTGGCCAAGCCAATAGCTTGAAGTAGCCTAACTACATACCAAGTCATATCAATTTGCCACCATTCCAGTCCATGTCTTGCTGAATATTCAAAGGCATGGTGGTTATTATGCCAACCCTCTCCAAATGCAAGCACTGCCACCCACCTGATCAAGTCCAGAATCAAGTTCTTTTGGTTAGGAATTCACATTTCAAATTGATAAAACCGAAAGCAAACATGATCTTCTATATCAAATATCTATGTGAATTACAAGATTTACAAGTTGTTCGCAATCAAAATGCTTTTGGGGGCAATTCTTGCTTCATTCTATAGACACTGTAAGAGTTCGGACTCTTTGTGCTAAGAGTGTCAATATGAACTCGAGTTTGATTCAAGTAGCTTTGTTCGTCTACGTATTAAGAGGGGAACACACAAGAAATGAGAGGATACCAATTATTTCGAGATAGATCACCCGTGTTCCACGCCTGTTTTCCCCAAACATGGCAGGCTGAATTCACCAGCCAAGTGATATGGTAAACCCACACGATTCTCACACCCTGCATTGGGAGAAATGTGATTGCTTAGCCTCCACAGACCACAGTTAGACAATATAAGCAAATTTTACTTGACCAGATGTAAGGTGAGAAAATGTTTTTATTCGACAAATTCACATTAGAAGACAAGTATAGCGATGAAACATTGTATTCCACAAATCCCACAGGGCCCAGCACTTGGATTTGGACAATGAAAACCATAGTTTCACACATATCAAGCTATTACCAACTGTTCAACTAGTGGTCCAAAATCACATGGTCCACACCACTACACAAGTAGGCACATAGTGAAAATCTCAACCCATGTACAGGGTATGTGTGTGCGTGATTTGAATTGGCACGTTTTGAGTCACGTAAATTTTCTTCTTGGTCGTGTTACACATTTTAACATATTTTTTATTCAAAAAGAAAGATTTCGTTAAAGCACTTACCCCTAATCCTAAATTTTATAGGTGTTTAATTCCATAATTTATTTGAGTTAGTTGTCAGGACCAGAAGTAATCAATACCGTCACTTACCATTCCCCAAACAATGTAGGGAAACCCTCCCAGTGCATATAGTAGAGCTCCCAGTGCCATAGGATGAACAATGTAAGTGCTTTGAAGAAACTTGTAAAAGGGCTGCTTCTCTAAATCCCCAACATTGTTTGGCTCCCCACACTGCAAAATAATATGTGGTAGTAAAAATAAGTTCAAGAACAACAAATGTACTTCATAAAATGATCATAAAATACTGTTTTGAAAAGAATGAAAGATTTGCAATTACCCTTTCAACAACAGTTTTGGTATAAAAAAGCCAAATCATGTGACTAAACCAAAATCCTTCAATGGGGCTGTGTGGGTCTTTTTCTGAATCACAAAACTGATGGTGGTACCTATGTGTGCTCACCCAGTCAATTGGACTCCCCTATAAATGAAATGCATCAAATCCAACACTTCACATCAGAACACAATCACTTTATCTATAGGGAGAAGGAAATCAAAATACAGAGATTAGAACATCTTATACTTCCAATTTCAAGGCTCCAATTCCATGCCACAATACAAAACACTAATCATACTTTTATAATACAGAAAAATTCAATAAACTGAAAATGGGACAAGATAAGTGGAAGTAAACAGATAAACAGAACCAACCTGAAGGGCTTGGACACCACAATATGCAAAAAAGTACTCTAGCCATTTGGGAAGCTTGAAACTCCTGTGAGTAAGATTTCTATGGAAAGAAAGTGTAATTCCTAGAAGCCCAGTGATCACATACAATCCAACAGCAGCCCAAAAAGCACCCCAATTGAATGTGAAAGGAGCGAAAATACACAACAAATGCATAGCTATCACCACCCCAACTGTGGCTACATCTAAAGAATTCCACTTTCTGCCCCAATACACTTTCCTCCTCTTCACCACCACATCAGACAGGAAAATTCTACCAAAGCTTGGATCTTTTCCATCTCCTGACAGTGGGATTGATGCTGCTCTCACAATTGGCTTCACCCTTTCCTTCCTATTGGAAAAGAAACTATTTTTTAGGCGATTAAGCGTAAATCCTGTGTTTGATGCGAAATGTATTGAATCTTTATGCTTTTGTGTGATTTTAGGGGAACTGAATTTGAAGTTAGGAGGGTGAAGGGGTGCAAATTGGAAGGGTTTGACCTTGGACGGTGGTGGCATTAAGAGAGCCATTTTCTTGGCTTGGTTGTCTGTTCTGTGGGTTGTTAGGCTTATATAAAATTGTGGGATTCTGAAATTTTTGAGTTTCTTGAGAATTCATGGTGTAGATTTGACCGTAAATGGACGGAGAAAAGGAAAACTAACGTGGCAAAGGAGTTGATAAGGCGGTGGGAGGTTTTGTAGGGTTGAATTGTAGATTTTAGATAGTGAGATGCTGATGATAGTGAGGTCAAGATTTTTTTGGGTTCACTCCGAAGATATTCAATTCATACCTTTTGTCATTTACTGTTGAAGAGAGATATTTTTGGAATTCAAAGTTTGTGTTGTGTGGTTGCATTTATATCCCTCAAGAGTATGCTATCTTCTTTATCTGAACCTATCTCTTAAACCATATTGGCTATATCGCCTCCAAGAATGGCTGCAACAGCAGCTACAAGTGCTTCACTTTTTAATTCTTCCAAGCAAATTGCATCTGCTTCTAGTAGAATTGCAGGCACCTCTCCTTCAAAAACACATGGTAAGCTAACTTTTGCTTTTGGTAATTATGGCATCAATGCAGTTCTTATTCATTTTTTCCCCAATGAACGAAAACTTTTAATTTGGTGGATTAGAAAAATTTTGGTTATTCTGATTTTTATTTGATTAACATCTTTGTGCATAGGTTGTTTTTGTAGCTTTTTACTTTTAGAATGAAATGGGAGAAGTTATATTTTTTCCCCAGTGAAAGAATGTTAAATTCTTCCTTTTAGACAAGAGTGGCACAGGAAAGAGGAGATTATAATTACAAACTTTTTAGTCTGTCTTCTGATGAAATTATGTAATGCCTAAAAACAGGATTGTTGAAAGTGTTTTATCAGTTAAGACACAACCTATATCAGTCCTGAATGAAGGTGCCTTTCCAATTGAATAGCATGTCTATCTGGTATTTCAAAAGCAATTTGATAATATTTTCTTCCTCCTTGGAGGATGGGCTTAAATCATGTGGGATTTGTCTATATGTGAACAATTAAAGTCTTTCTGAGAGATGAGAAAACTCTTTCTTTTTCATTGTATTCCATCATGGTATTGTTTTCAGGAAATTATGTGTGGTTCTCAGCAAAAGTGTACTCTTTTATGATTGAAATTTGCATAATATTCAGAGTTATTTAGTGAAGTTTATTATATCTAAGCTTGACACTCTTGCAGTGATTTCTGAAACAGATTACTGGACGTGAGATTATATATAGTTTCATCTCATTATTATATGTTGAACTGCAGCTATTAGTTTTTTGGGTGCTCCCTTGTGGAGCCATTATCCAATTAAGAGAAAATTAACTAAGATCAGTGGAAAAGTCATTGCTGCTGCTCCAGTTGCAGCAGCTCCTGTCGAGGAAATTAAAGAGTAAGTTTTTGTCTTACATTTTGCTGTCAGAAAAGTTCTGTATACATGTATTTGCTTGTGATGTTCATTTGCTTTACCAAAATAAGTGTTTTCATGGTTTCGAAGTTTGAGTAATTGGTTTTTTGCATACTGTTTTCAGATATGTACTTCCTACATGGGCTGAATTTGACCTTGGAAGAGCTCCAGTCTACTGGAAAACTATGAATGGTCTTCCTCCTACTGCTGTATGTAAACATTTTCTTAAAATTGATCAATTCTGGCATTCTTTTCATATTTGAAACTTTGCTTCTGAATTCATGATACAACATTTGACAGGGAGAAAGATTAAAGATATTCTATAATCCAGCTGCAAACAAGCTTGTTCCCAATGAAGAATTTGGAGTTGCTTTTAATGGTACTCTCACATGCTGTCTGAACTTGGCTTATATGCACTTTCTGATATGCCTTTGGATCTTGTGATGTGCGCTCTCTTTTATTTCATGGAGTTTAATTGATCCACACATTTTGCAGGAGGTTTCAACCAGCCCATCATGTGTGGTGGTGAGCCAAGAGCAATGCTCCAGAAAGTTAGAGGAAAAGCTGATCCTCTTATTTACACTATCCAAATATGTATCCCAAAGCACGGTATCCTCTTAACCAAATTTATTTTAATTCTCTTAGCATATAAATTTATTTTCATCCTTCTGACCTTCTCTTGTTTGCAGCATTGAGTTTGATATTTTCATTTACAAACGGAACTGAGTGGGATGGTCCCTACAGACTGCAGTTTCAAGTGCCAAAGGCTTGGAGGAATAGACCAATTGAATTTTTCACTGAGGTAATAGGCTGTGCTAAATGTTAATTTTATGTTGTACTAACTTAGCTTCAATGTGTATTTTTTGCTAGCACAATGTTTAACCAAGGAAAATGAATGATGCACGTCTACACGTTTCCTTTTTTAAAGTGGAAGACTTGCTTTGTATAAAGAAAACAATGATCAACAGCACAAACTTTCATCACAATTTATTTGCAACCTAGTATTCTTCCATGTGAACTGACTCTGAATTGTTCCATTGATGTTATGATTGATAAAAACATGATTTCCTGAATATGTCCAGAACACATAGAAACATGTGGCTTTTTCCCTAATGAAAAGAAAGTGAGGCACACTTCTACTATTGTCCAATTTCAAAACACTCTAGTTTGATCTCACATAATTCCATTGTAAATCCCTGCTATACCAGAAGACGTACAGCTTCATGGCATCTAAGAAAGAAGAATACCTGGTAGTTGATATATTTTTGCCTCAAATTACCATTTTTTGGTTTATTGGTCCAGGGTCTTGCAGAGGAGTTGAGTAAAGAAGGTGCATGTGAACAAGCTATTTTTCCAGACACAAATATTGTTGTCCCAAGATGTGCCATGATTGGTAACTTATCAGTTGAAGGAGTAAGTAAATTTTTCTCTCTCTATTTTCAGTTATTCTAGTACTTCAGAGAGTAAAGCCACTGACTTCTGGCCCCCTCCCCCATACCACCAAACCACAACCTCAGGCCTCATGAAACATTTTTTTTTTTTTTGTTTTCTTTTGTGAAAACCGGGGTGGTAATATAGACACAGAGAAGTCTTTTGCTTGATATCGTATTCTAAGATATCTAATTATCAAAAGCCAATATTGACTTCTTGTTGCCAATGCAGGGTGACCGTTGCAATCTTGATCTTGTACCTGGATGTATTGATCCAAGCTCACCCATGTTCAATCCACTAGCCAACGTGGACGATGGCTCTTGCCCTCCTTACTCTGATTCTGAGGATTAGTATCACCATGACCTATTCCAGCTCTCGTCTATGATTGCTAGCAGATGGTATAGATTTGGAAAAACAGCGTATACAAAGTGCTTTTTGCTGTGCAGGCAATTGTTGGAGTTGGCCCTTTCTACATGTAAGAGTAAATCTTGTATACTAAAAGCCTCTTGTACAGAACACTTTGGAATTATTTATCAGCCATACTCTAATTCGATACGTCTGTGCTTGGACCATTTTGTTGGTTGAAATAAAATTTGGATTATACATGTTTCATCTACATTAATCTGCAGGGTGAACCTCTGGATAGAATAAAAGCTGTGTAATTTTTCTGTGATATCACTAAGACTCTGACAAAATAACTGTCTTAAAGATGCATATCGACATTGGAATAATCTAACTTTGTTAGGTTCCATGGACATGATAAACACTGCTTGGTTTTAATATATAACACATTCTGTCAAGTTAGTCCATAGAAGGACAAAATTGCTAAGTTCTTATAACATTGTTTGGTAAATATTAGGTAGGAGTTTACAAATGACACAGTTTCTTGTTGTAGCACTTGGGATTACAATAAAGATACAGATGAGAATTTTGAAAGAAGATTGCACCAAGTCCATTGCTTCTGCTTCATAGTCTGGAACAAGTTGGTGAAGTGCGTGGCGTTGCTAACTTTCAGTACTAATCCTTACTTGTAGACTTGTAATAAGAGTTGGAAGGAATAGTAGGTTGTATTTTTGGTTTGATTAATGGCTTTGTACAACCATAGAAACAGTACCTACCTTGTGGAAAGTAAATGTGAGTTACTTACTAGTTTAAAGTTGTTGCCTTTATGTGATGGTTTTGATGTGGTCCAACTTGGAACTATTGAAAGGCAGCTCCAACCACCTGTTTGAAAGAAAACCCTTGCCTATTTGCTCACGTTTTAAGTGGTTTCTTGAACCGAAATGCGTTTGTAGGTTTCACACTTTTCTTAAAATAGTTGTACACTTATTGCGTGTTTACGACGCTCAAGAAAACCTACTGAGATGTTAATATTTGTTTAATTTCATGTCCAATGAAAGCCGTCTACGTCTAAACTCGGATCTCCATCCACCAATATACAAGCTAGCAAGAATAGAAATGTAACATTGAGAGAAGGAAAAATGTTGGTACAACAATTGCAGTCTAACCACTTGCCACAGGGACAGAACCAAGATTATAGGTTGGAAGCCTAAAGCAGAGCATCATACTATATACCCATCTTACATGGTTTTGTGCATGTACAAAACTCTGGACTTCAACAAGATATCACATCTTTACCTTGTATGCACTTGCCTTGCATAATCGTGGGTTTTCAACAAAGCGTTTCAGACCAAGACTTGATGACACTAAATCTCCATTTTCTTCACTTTGGAGAACTAGAGAAGGCACCATTTGTGGTGCCATTACATAATGCACCTGCTGTTCTCTTGCTGTCTACATACTTCCCAGACAGGGAATCGAACAGTATTCCAGCCCCAACACCAACTGCCAGGTCAATTGTGTAGTGTCCTCTTGTACTTAGCAACCTAATAACTTGCAAGACATTCAAGGTGTCGAATGCGTATGCCAATTCCCATCTTTGCATGCGTTTCATGTCCAATGATGCGATAACTGAGGCAGCAACATGGCCCGAATAGAACAGGAAAAAGGAGACATTCCCAACTGGAAAATCAGCGCCAGAACCCAAGAATCCCTGTCAAGAAATAAAAAAATCATCATAATATACATTTCAATTTTTATCTTTTCCTCTCTGTTTGTTTCTTTCATTAGCCTGGTTTTGTTCTCCAAATCCACTGTTTTATAAAAGACTGACGTGTATGCAACAAATACTACAATAAAGTATAAGTTGTCAAAGCATGAGAATGTGTGCTTTTTGGGTCTTCAAAGTATTCTATGTTGGCATTAACTAGGTTGCATCTATTTGTCCTAACCCTGTTCGGTTTCTCCCAGACAATTTAAAAGAAATGTGTGAGATGGTTCGTGCTATGACCCATGTCACATGGACATGAGAATATGAAACACAAGAGATAGCTCTAGTTTTGCTAAACCAATAACTTTTTTATCGGTCATGCCAGTTTTAATATGCTAAAAGGGAAAATCAATTGCAATAACTGACATAATTCGAATAATTCGTACAATCCAGGTGGAAACCACTTATTAATGTTGGATCTTGACACTCCTGTGCAAGCACTCCTGTTACTTGCATTGAGTTATTTAGGCGTGGTAATGGATTCCAGACCCGCCACAAGTTGGGATGGATTTATGAAGTAATAAACAAGTCCGGCCCAATTTTGATTTTATATTTTCAAACTCACTCCCTCCAAATTGGGAATAAATTTATGAAGTTATAAATAGATTTAAAATGAATCTTGATTTTTTATTTTTAAATTTATTCCAATTCAAATTCATTCCATTTAATTAATTAATTTAATTTTTTATTTTAATATATATATATTTATTTATGTAATATTATATTTAAAAATATATATATTTTAAAAATTAATAATATTATTTTTTAATATTTTTAAAATTATAAAATAAATCTTAAAGTCTAACCGGATGGATTCAAAACGAATCTTAAGCCTTAAAAAGTGGGGCGAATATTGAATTTTGACAAATTAGCTTCAATTGCCATCCTATATCTGGATCGTTCAACAATGTTCAACAGAGACTTAAAAAATCGGGTCGTGACTATGCACATGATTAAGTTAAAGAATGGTATATCATACAGTTTTTTAAGATTAGAATAATGTGTGTATATGTACTATTTGAGTATTGAAAATTAGAAAAAAATAGAGAAAAATAAATGAGAACCTCAGGCAATGGCAGCTGTGTGGCGTATCCAAGAATTCCCCTACATGTGAACATGAATAGTGCTGCGATCGTGGCTCTAGGCCGCCCCTCAATTAGCCACGTCCATACTATATACGACGTTTGCATTCCCACAAAAACCTAAACCACAAATCCACATCCATAAAAACAACTTAAAAATTTACAATTCCAAACAGGGAAGTAATTTCCCTAATTAATTTCGATCTTATAACATGCATGAGACAATGACATTTCATTAAAAAAATTAATTACTTAACAAAAAATTGAAAAGTTATGCAGAAAAAAAAAAAAAAATGAAAGGAAGAGAGAGAGAATTACATGTCAACATCAAAATTAGACCCACAAAAAAAGGCTATTTCTTCTCATTCACAAGACAACATCATTGCATGTGCATTAATGAATGCATCAAAGTCAACCCACATACACATTATACAACGATACACAAACGTGGCATGCACATAGACATACAACCATGCATGTGCATATCACATACCGTGTTAAGGCCAGCCAGAAGCGTATTAAGAGCAGGCCTGGCGGCGAGCAGCCGGTGGAGGGTGGTGGTGGCGACGAAACCCAGATCGAACGGGGCCGCCATCGGTGGGATCATGCTGAGAGTATATTCAACCGCCATGAAAAACAAGAGGGACGCCGCGAAGGCGCAGGGTATGGGGTGGTGGCGGGGCACACCCAATATATCCCCCGCCGTCCATTTCAAGAAATGGGCGTTGCCCACGCAGCAGCTAATGTTGTTAGCGGAGGAGGAGGTTGTTGACGATCTTTTCTTGATCATGTCGGGAGAATCTGGGGGGTGTGGGATGGCACCGTTAGAGAAGTGGCCGTTAGTGGGTGGTGCTGGTGTGGATTTTGAATTATGAGGCGAACGGAAGCGGGTGGTGGCTCCGTTCATCGGTGGTGGTGTTACTGTTAGAGTCGCCGGAGATCAGCATGGAATTAAAGTGGTGTTGGGTGAATATATAGGAGGGGCGTTTGTGACGGAGTGGTCGAGGCAGGGGTAGAGAGAGAGAGAGATTAGAAATTTCCACGGGTGGGGTGAGGTGGGGTGGGGGGGTGGTTTGAGGAATCAAAATTGGAGGCGTTGCAAAGGAGGAGAGAAAGTTGTAGCAATGGTATTAATATTGTAAAATACAAAAAATATTGGTTATTTATGATTTGGTGAGTTGCAAATAGTTTATTCCATTGTTGTCTTTAGGCATTGATGCTGTCTTGAATTAAAAGCTTAACTCTTGACAACCTAAATTGACAATTGATTTATGTTGTTTATCTTCCTTTTTACATCATTATTTCTTTTATTTTTCTATGTGGCTTCCTACTTTGGGTGTACAAGTCAATATCCATCTCTTGTTTTGGGTTGATTACTAGTTGAAAGATCCAACGAATAGTTGGTTCGATTTTAATTTTTTATTTTAATTTATTAAATTGTATTGAATTAATATTTTAATATATTTATATTTTTTATGTACATATTTATATATGTTTTATATTTTCATACCATTTTTATTTTTCTTCCTTATCAAAAATAAAAAATAAAAACTGAAACAATATAATTATAAATTTAATATTTAATTATTTAAATATTTCTCATTTTTTAAAAAATCTTGGTAACCAAATACCGAAAAAAGAATTCGGTAATTGCCGAACTGAAATGATTAATTCGGTTCGATATTCGGTATGATATTTTAACATACTAAATTTTTGATTTGATTCGATACGATAATAACGAATAAACACTTTGTAGATTACAAATTTTTTTGAGATATTATAAATATTTCTTTAAGTTTTTTTTTTTTTATAAATACCCTTCTCAATAAGTGTAATTTATAAAATAGAGATAAATATTTAAAGGGTGTAATTTTTATAAATAGACCAAACAGCAGGAAGATTTTAGTAATTAATCTTTTTTTTTACTTTAATTTTATATATCAATTTTTTCATTAAATCTTCCATGATTTTCGCTATAAGTTAGGGAACGTTTATTTTTCATTTCAATGGAAATTTTTTCACTTTTTATTATTTTAAATACATAAATTATGTTTGTTTTACTCAATCTTATTAAAAATAACATATTTTATCTTTAATTTTTTCACTCAAAACACTTATCAACTCTATTTTCCTCATTTTTAAACATATTTTTACACAATATTAATTAATCTTTCTCTTTCAATCAATTCATTTCTCCCTGCAACTACACAATTTCTCATTAATATATTTTTATTATTATCTACATTAATAATACGGGACCCACAACCACCCACTAATTTTTTTTAACATATTTTTATTATCAACTACATCATTATTATACGACCTACCACTTAAAATTTATTTTACTAAAATAACTAATTCACATAAATATTAATTGTGAACCCTACTACTTTCAAATTATTTAATATTATATATATATAATTTGAAAATGATTCCATTAAAACACAATAAACCAAACATAATTTCATATTTAACCCTATAAATTTTTTATTTAAAAATAATTAATCAAACATATTTTTAATCTTACATGAAAATCAATAAAAATGCTCTGAAAATACTAAAAAGAAAAATTCTCCCTAAAAAAAAAACAAAAACAAACATCCCCTTGGATTTCTTTCTCAAATTAAAATTCTATTTCTTTTCCTTCTTCACGTCCCAAAGCCATCAAATTTGTTTCCTTCCCAAATAAAAACTCTTAATTCTTCTTCTTTCTTCACTTATGGATCCCAAAATTGTTTAAGTATTTTTATTACAGCAAATCCTATAATAATATTCGAGTTTTTTTTCCAGTGAGAGGTGGAATCTCCATTGGCAATAGCAAGATTGCCTTTGTTTGGGGCAAAATAGGAAAAGGACTTTTTTTACTTGAGAGAATGTACAAATTTACACTATTGAAGAACATATGAATGAATATTTCAAAATTATCCCATTTAATAGGATTATGACAGCCATGAGGAAGATGTTGTCAACCAAATTATTTTTATTTTCTTATAATCCAGATTTTCATCTTGCGCCTAATTAATTCTTAACTTTCTAAATACCTGCCCCTATCACTTAAAAGGGGTAAATCACGGGATATGTTTCAACTAACACCCCACCCAAATTTTCAAAAAAAATTGTACACTTCTGCGCACAAGTAGTTTAACCCACGCTCGAGACACCTCAGTTATATATATATATATATATATATATATGATAGACTAAGAAGATTGTTAAAATAAAAACAATCAATTTATTGAGAAGTATATATGGATGGATGAGACTGAAGAAATATTCTACCAAAATAAAAATTGTTAATTAAGCCAAAGTTTACTTCAATTATGGATATGTTAAATTATGAAAGAAGTAAATAAATAAAATTAAAAAAATTAATTTACATATATTAATTGTGGGCCACATATCAACTCTAGCATATGTCACATAATTTGCCAACTAGAAAGTGAAATGTTGGTGATGACAAAGAGGTGATGTGTAGCAATTTTCTTGATTATTTTCTTGAGAATGAGGTATAAAAATTGATAAATTTATTTGAAGTATATTTGCCATATCAAATTGATCGTTTCGATTTATCCACAATAATTTTAAATTTCCTAAAATACCCCTCACTAAAATTAGTAATTTGACATCAATAACCACTATTTTTATGCATGAAATTGTAAAAATGCTCAATATTTTCACATTTTAAGAATTCATGTCAATTCAAAATAAGAAAGTCAAATTGCGAAGAAGGTAGCAATCAAGATAATCAATATTATGACTTAAAAATTCTGTAACTTAAAAAGCCAATTAGATTTTGTTCAAACGAGCCTCAAAACTCTATAATTTAGAAAATTAATGAGTATTGATCATTTTTTGGTGATTGATATTCCTAATATAATGATGTATGTAACTGATTTTCTAAGAAAATATGATTAAAAAGTCAACAAAATAAATCAACCAAAATTAAACAAATCAACCTTATACTATATTGAAATTTCATGAAGAAAATATGAAGTGTTTTCTTAAGTAAAACGATCATTGATTAACCACTAATTATAATCATCAATCATACTTTATAAAAATTAGTTTTTATTAAATAACTACTATTTTAAAAATACTTATATTTTTAGTGGAATTCGAATCTAGTCTTTGTTCTAAATATTTCTTTCCACATGTCCAATCAATCTTTTGTATATGAAAGTATAGCTGCGTCCATATTTTAAACTGGTAATTTCTCACCAAATTGTTTATAGTCTGATTGAATTATATCTATAGATAAAAGCATATAAAAAACATGTAGGGTCAACCGTTCTTTTTTTCTTTTTTTCTGACCAAACATTTTTTGCTTTTCTTATTACAATCTTAAAAAAAAATGAAAAATGCTCATGTTTTGCTTGCATCGAGTCCGTTCAAATAATAAGTCAAAGTGAAACGATTTTCATCAATTTTCAAATCAAGTTTTGAATTTAGAACTCGTGTTTGACCTTAGTTTATATTTTCAAGTAAATCAATTATATATATTATCAAATTAAAAATATCAATTGGTAATCGACTATCAACAACCCCCAATAATTTATTTAACTACTGTTAAAGTAGACAAATGTTACATGTGTAGACTTCAACTTCAAAATCTTTTATGTATGATTGATGCGCAGGAATGAAGTGTAAATGAAATGGGCATTCTCAATTTCATTTTTAAATATACGATTGATATAATTTAATATTAAAAATACTAATTTTTAAAAATATGAGTTTAGCCATTTCTATTTCCCTCATCGATTTAGCTATTTTCAATTTATTGAGAATGAATTTACCTTTGACAAAATTATCCTTTTAAATTAAATAACAATAATAACAACAAGTCGGGTTGAGTTTGCCAAAACCCAATATCTCAAGATTTTTATGTACCCAAATCAAAGAGTCAGTGTGTTGAACTCATTAGACTTGATTTATAATTTTAAATATATTAAAAATATTTTTTAAAAAAATAATATAACAACAACTTTCTAATAATGAGAAAATAATATTAACAATAAATAACTAATTATTTAATTTATATATATATATATATGTTTTAATTTTTAAAAAATTAAAAAATTTAAATATACTTGTTACTTTTATATATTTAAACTATATATTAATTTTATATTACTATTTTAATTTATAAGAGTATTATATTTATATTTTTTTGAGTATATATAAATAAAGTACATAAGTTTTTTCATATATATATAAATATATATTACATAAATACATACATAATAAATAAAACAATATGCAACATTTTAAGGGATCGAGTTCGGGTCGGAATCTGGTCTTAAAATTAAAACCTAAGACCCGCTTCGAGATCCATATGTAATTTCAAAACTTGCCCCAAGTGAAGTGGGTTTGGAGGAATTCGAGTTTTACTTAAATCTATTATATCTCTAATAAAATTGAACCAACAAAAATTTTTTTTTTATTTTTTTACATCATCTTCTTCAACTTTTTATCTCAATTTAGTTAATAATAAAAAAGAATATAAAGTAATTTTATGTGTTGATTTTTCAATAAAAATATTTTTATTAGTGTGAGATCTTATATATATATATATAAAATAACATTAACTAAAATCATAACAAATTTATTATGCACAATATATCAAATAATAATTTTATTTTAATAATCTTCTATTAAAGAGTAACTTAGTCATCAAAAATAATTTTTTATTTATTTCTACTATTTATTTTTAATTATCAATCATGGAATTGGAATTCAACAAGAAATGACAATTCCATTCCTTATACACACCAAACGTGAGAAATACAATACCCATATCATTCTTTTTATATCATCATTCCATTTTAAATTTCATTCAATTTCTATCTAATTTCAATCCTGCATACCAATCGCTTCCTAAGTTGTAAAACTTTGGAATTGAGATGTAAACGAATCTAATTAAGCATTGTTCAAACTTATTTGATTTTCTATTAAGTTTCAAAATTGCACTTGTACTTGATTTGATTTTTATTAAAATCAAGTTCGAATTAATTTTAATCGAGATGAATATGAATCAAATTTAAATAGTACACTTATTATATTATTTTTTAACTAATTGAATCAAACTTCAGCCGAGTTTCAATCTTATAAAAAAAAAAATATTTAAATTTGATTTATTATATTTAACAAATCAAGCTTAAATAAACTCTTATCCAATATTTTTTTAAATCGAATCAAATCGCCAATTCAACCAATCTAATCACGAACCGATAGTCTATAAAGTCTTACTAGGACTTTATAACAATTAATCTATAAAAAATTATTATTAATTTTTTTTAAATTAAATTTATAATCGACAATAAAATTAATTTTATCTGATCCAATTATAAAAATACTCTTTTTAACCATTAATTTCAAATCAAACATCAAATAATTTAATTTAGCCCCACTTTAAACCACCAATCTTATTAGTTGAGTAAGTCCACATTTACAACTTGCGTGGACTTAGACGTCTAAGATGTAAGGCCACAAAACTAGAGCTTTTTGGACTCGTAAGTTTATGAAGTTGCGCGGAAAAAAGGACTATCTCCTTGAAAACCTCATTTATGTTGTGAGAAGTCTGATGGTTGATGACCATTGACCACCACATAAAATTCATTTAATAAAAAATTACTAAATTGGAAGTTGGAAATGATTTTATGTCATTATATAATGAAAAAAATATATATACATTCAGCGATTGTGTATTATTTATTGAATATTTGAATAATAAATAAATATTTATTTTATAAAAAAATAATATATATTCATTATCGATATCTGATGTATTGTTCTTCAATTATAACATTTCATGAATTTATGAAAAAAAACATAAGACGTAACATAAGGCATGCCAACTCTACTTATCATATGCTATTTTCATGTTTTGCTTGGTAAGCCTGCATATTAAAATATATATTTTAATTTATATTTAATTATATATTTTAATTTATGAATATATACTATTTGTATGTGATTAATATTTATATGAATTTGAAAAAAAAAATCATGAAATTAGATGTGCATCTATGGAGTCCTTATACAAGGGAATAACAAGTCAATTAATAGACAAATGAATAAATCACACAATTTATATTAAGTGATTGACCTTAAATTTGGCATATTGGGAAAAGCTTGTTATAAAAGAAGGTTCCTTATAATTGATAGTGAGAAAAAAAAAAAATATTTCACAAAAATCAATTGTTTGAATTCAATTTCCATTCTTCAAGAATCCGAGTTCAAAAGGATCCAGTGGGTCAACATGAATGACCAACCTATTCAAAATACTCATTTTTTAATGTTTTTTCATTTCACATGATTATGAAATAACAAACAAATATATAAAAAGATAAAATCAATCATGAAATTTGAAAAATCGTTCGAACCACATAGAAACTGTTTTCGGTCAATTTCCTATATAAATTGCAAAACTTCATTGAAAATCTCACCAACTGCACGCGCATACGTATATTATTTTTACTATTATATACTTACATATGATTTAAGATATCCAAATTTTATACAAATCAACTATTAATTATTTAATTTTTTTAATTTAATTGAATTTAATTCTTGACTTACACTTCGACATACAATTAAATTCGTTTTTATGGTATTTATGGCCTTCACTTATATTGAATTCCATCATTTCTCTAACCGAATTCTCCGAATTTTTAAAATTAACTTGAATAAAACACAATATATTGATAAGACATCAAAATTTCAGATATATATTTTCATAAATAATTTTGTAACAAAATCTCACAAATTTTTATTAACATAACATTTTATTTTTGAATTTTACTCCTCTTTTAGTAAGATGACATTATGATAAGTTGCTTTTCTATTTTTCTAATATATATAAATAAATTTAATGGATAAAGTATAATTTCTGTAGACAATCTTTACACATAAATACACATTATCCAATTAAATGCATTATTACACTTTAAAATAATTAGATCACATCCATAAATCCCCATATAAAATATGAATTTTAATGACAAATTTTATCATGTAAACTAAATTTTGTCAAATTTGCTCCAAGTTATCACAAATAATACTAGAACTACAAATTTCAAGAACAAACCAATAATTCCGAATCTCGAATTTGTTACTATGATTTCCCTACAATTTTCCTTTTAATTTTTTTGCTTCTACTTCTTTGCAAAATCTAATCAATGTTCCTTAAATTAAGAACAACTTTAAAATATTAATAAACTATTTAACTACTTTGTTACTATAATGATGTACAAAACCAAATTATTACCATAATGCAATTTGATCTAAATCATAATGCCAGACCAAATTTTGATTGAAGTTGAGCATTATATGTGTCTGAAACTTTTTTCTTGTGACATACAGCAGTTCTAATAGAACCAAAATATGTACATTACACAAACTAGACACAAAAAGGAAGAAACTTGAAGGGAACCATCTGATAACTAAACAAACCTGGAAACTGATGAACTGGTACCGACATGCATTCTTGTCTAACTAATTAAGCAGCCTCCGACAGCATCCAAACTCGAGTCACTCTGATTATATCTGTCAGGGAAATCAGCCCGGCAAGCAAACCTAATTCATCGACAACCCAAACACGATGCACGTGGTTGTTAACGACCTTGTCCACCACCTCCCTGAGGAGGGATTCAGGGTGGCAGATGATAAGTTCCTTGGTAGAGTTTCTCAAGCCAGAGGCTTCATGCAGTGGAATCCCCGAGAGTCTATTAATGAAATCCACAATGTTCAGTTGCAAGCAAGTTCTCAGCAGTGGTATCGGGCATCCTCTAAGATCTGTGGCTGAAAATGTTCCCACAAGCTTCCTGTCTTTGCCCTGAAACAATGTGACACCATTAACTTGCATTAGATAGCTCACAACAATTGAGACTGTTCAACGAGCACGCAAAATTCAATCCTATTTGTATAATCTAAGGATAACAGTGAAAGTATAATCAAGCTTCCTATAATAGACTGAAATCCAAGCTGAATGATTTCCAATGATAATTCCAGGATGGTAACAGGCCAACCACGTTTCAGACCATATTTAGCTGTATAAACAAGCAACAACTGATTTTCCCCTGCAATAAAGGCAGAGTGTTTCACACAAGGAACTTAATGACATTATCAAACTAATCAAGAGCAGGACATGTATAATCTGGTGGTAAATTCCACCCCAGTTTTGTATATATTCTTTTGGCAGGAACTAACAGATACAAGATTCACTTCACAGTCGAGACCTCAATATTCGTAATGGCATTTCTATTCTTGACTTCTAAACTACTCAGAGATTAATTTTTCAAGAATTGTACTTCTATGAGGGGAAAACTTCTTAAAATTTATACATACAAAGATTCTGGATTAGTTCATTGGGAAGAATCAAGTGTTAAGATCATTGGCTGCTAGGAAGTTAATGGTTTATCATCCAAAGTTAATTCATCAAGCACATGCAAGCTAATCATTTATCAGATTCTGGAGACTTCAAATTCGCAAGAATTTTATCTCCTAACATTAACAGTGCTCCTCAACTAAACAGATTCTGAAAGAAAAAGGAAAGTAATTTTGGAGTCAATCGAAAGGAACTTACATTTATAAGCTGTCCATGATCCTCCTCGATGTCCTCAGTAGATTCAACAATAGGCACAGCATTAAGCGAAGCTCTGTTCATGCACCTGATAGCGTCTATCACTTTGGTTTTATTGGAGACACCGAAAACAATATCACACACTGCTCCAAGTTCTCTGACCGGGCGCTCAAGAATACCTCTCAGCTCATGCGCATGCGCCTTTAAGAACTTGAGGAGATCCATCTGTGTAACCATACGATAGCTCGATGCAGATTCCACGAGTTCGACTCCAGCTATATTTTCCATGTGGCTGTCCACAGGAACTAAAGCTCGATGTATTCCTTTGCTAAACACTTCCATGCAATCTATTATGCTGCATGTAGACAATGAAAGTCTAACATGTTAAATCACCTATATATTAACTGAGCTAGAGCGTCATAAACTATAACCCCACCCCACCCCAGGAAAAAGAAAATGTACAACACCTCCATTTAACTATAATTTCTCCAAGAAAGATACAAAAGTCACAAAATTAGTAGTGCAATCTTACCTCTTAATTCAAAGAGAACTCTAGGAGCATTTCTCAAGGAGGACACAGATGGAAAATTCGTAATCAGAACTCTTGAGCACCTAAGGTTAGCACACTCAAACTTAATTTGATTTTGAACCTGTCATCACTTTGACATTCACCATCAAACCATCTATCACCAGATGAAGGATTTGTGAAGTTCGATTTATTCATGTTTTTTACCACAAATTAAAACTTTGAGCTAATGGAAATTTCCATAAGCTTATAACTGAAACTCAGTAAAAAGGTCGATACATAAACTAAGCTCACATCTCTTATCAGGATTGAAAGTACTATTAATGCATAGACATCAGAAGTCAAATTTTACGTTACTGACCACCATCTTCTTCATCTTCAAACAAACTAACTAATAGAACACTACGAATTATACCCTTGCGATCACCCCATAAGTCATCCCACCAAAATGTCAATATAAGCATGCCTCAATGCACTGGTAGTGGCCAACAAAACAACTTTGTAACGCAAATTCCTTTCACAAAGTATATCGTGCATGCCAAAATCTCAATTTTGATCATGTATCATGTTGTATACGTGCAAATGCTCATAAATGGTATTGATGAACATTGTCAATATCATAAGGTGCATAATCTGCTTGGTATCATACGTATTCAAATGTCATCATCACATTTAGTACAAATACCTCAAGACATATTATGTCCATGCATGGCAAATTGATTTTTGCATACCTTTTACCTTTGACCTTGTTGGTGGCTTACTCTAGGTGTACTAAATCTAGAAAAACAACCTGTAATACCATTCAATATCAAGCACCATCCCCAAAGTGGCAAGTTAAATGCATATAATTTTATACTAAGACCTTGAACAAGACTAACTGGGTAACAATCAAGCCTTTCAAGTTACAAGCTAGTACCTAAAGTAGTCTCAAAACTACCATGATTTCTCATCTAAAATGAATATCTTCCTCATTTAATTGATGTATTATGACCCCAATGTATATATAAAACAGGTCCTCAATCATTAGAACTCAATAACAATATGCAGGAGTTAGAACATGATGAAATATCAAAGTGAACAAACTTTTTATTCTATCATGCTGTCCAGTTGAGTTCATGAAGTTTTTGACATTCTTAAGCACATTCAATCCCTCCCATATTTTTATCATACATATATGTGAAGGTATGTCATAACCCTATCAAAAATAATAGATTTACTTCAGCAAAATAAGCCCCTTTCACATAACACCAAAACTGAAAATGTCACTATACCGTGATAGTTTTGAATACCTCTTCAATTATCATTCCATATTTCAAGTCCTAACATATCCAAACTTACATACATAACCTCAACTCATATATCTACTCATTCTTGATGATAAATATAGGTTTTACCAAAGGTATTATGTATATTTAAATTTAAGAAATTAGAAATCAACATGCACACATTCACACAGTTCTGTCCTTAATGGTTCCTATTAAAGGTTTTGCATCCTAAAATCCTTCTTTTATACATTATAACACCACAAATAACACCCTAATATGATTATGAGCAAGAAGACGAATGCAAATTTGAGAAACCATAAAACCTCAAAGAATATAAAAATTTTGCCATAAACCGTGAGGTTCACCTATACAGATCCATTTTCAACCTCAAGTTGTGAATTAGCACTTCCCTTTGCTTCCTTGACTTTTTTTTCACTTGGAATCACTTGGGAGCACCTTAAAGAGCTTAAGATGACACCTCAAAGAGCTTAAGATAGAGGTTTGGAAGGTGAGACAATTAAATGATTTTCATCGTGGCTTATGCTTAAGAATGAAGAGAAACTTGAGGTGGTAATATGAGGTGCTTAAGCATGAGGTCGTAAAAAAGCATGAAATTTGTTCGTGGTAAATCTAAATTTACACTCACATTTGCAAGCTCAAATCATGTGTTCTCCATATTTATTCATCTTATTACAACCTATTTTAATTGTTGCAAGATCTCATAAATATTTCCATCACTAATTTCCTAAACATCCATCCGATTTCTAAACCCTTTGACACCTTTCATTCTTGAAGAATTAGACATGATATCCTATGATTGAAACATGATATTGAAAGATCTATATGTGCGTAAAACTCAAAGTGCAATGTTCAAAATCGTGCAACTATCGAGTGTCCATCGGTTTGAAAATCAAAAGGACGGTTAAGAAATTAGTATTGAAAATATTTATGAGATCTTTTGACAATCAAAACAAGTTGAAATAAGATAAATAAATATGGAGAACGCTTGATTTGGGATTGCAAAGGTGAGTACCATAAGACGACACTTCAAGTTTCTTTGCCACATCATACTTAACACCTCAAGTTACCATCTCAAGCTTCCCTTCATTCCTAAGCATGAGCTATGGCCAAAAGCATTTATGAGATTTCTCACCTTCCCAACTAATATCTTAAGCTCTCTAAGGTGTTGCCAAGTGATTACAAATGAAAGAAAAGGCAGAAAAATAAAAGGATAATTCACAACTTGAGGCTAAAGCAGGTGAGCTAAACTCATGGTTTTTGGCAAAATATTTTATATTCTTTGAGGTTTTATGATTTCACAAACTTTTATTCTTGTTTATAATCATGTTAGGGTATTACTTTTGATGTTATAATGCATAAAATAAAAAATTTTAGATGTGAAAACCTTAATAGAGACCATTAAAGATAGAAACTGTGTACATGTTGATATTTAATTTTGTAATATGCATAATACTTTAGGTAAAACCTATATTTATAATCATGAATGAATGTATAAATGAGTTGAGACAATGTATGTAGGGTTGGATAGGATAGAAGTTGAAGTAGAGTATGATAACTAAAGAAAAACTCAAAATTGTTTGGTGTCCAGTGTTGTGTAAAAATGGTTGATTTTGCTAGGTAAATCTTTTATTTTGATAGTTTTATGACATGATTACCTTCACTTTTGTTATCTAAGTGGTAAAAAGTTAAGAGTAACTGAATGTGTTTACGGTAATGAGAAACTACATAATTGGATATTTTAACATTTTTCAACCTCTACATGTTGCTATCAAGTTATAATAATTGACAAATGTTATTAGGGTTACAATACTTCAATTATATGATGTTCACATTCATTTAAGATAAGAAATTAAAATAGTTATGGGACTATTTTAGGTTCTAGTTTATAACTTGAAAAGTTTGATTGTAGTTAATTTTGATGTTTAAAGTTTAATATGAGGTTAGATGTATTGAACTTGCCACCTTAGGGATGGTGTCTAAAGTTAGGAAGTAAGACTTAGTACACTAAGATAAGCAACCAATAAAGTCAAAGGTAAGTAAAAATCTATTTACGACTAAAATGTATGGACATAGTATGTCTTGATGTAATGATGTAATTATGCTAAATGTGATGATCATATTTGAACATGTGTGATAACAAACAAATGATATAAACAGTTGAAAGAAGTCCAGAGCAAAAGGGCTTGCATGAACATTTGCATGCATGACATATGAGAATTGAGATCTTTGCATGCACAACATATTTTGAGAAAGAACTTTGCATTACAAAGATGTTTTGTTAGCCACTACTAGTGCACCGATGCATGCTTAAGAGATATTTTAAGTGCCGCAAGTGGGATACTTCTTGGGGGACACGAGGACTTCTGACGATCACGTGAGGTTGGTCCACTTCACTGTATCTTTATTGATCATAAGGGAAGACAAAGGAGTGATGATCATGGGAGGATGGTCCACTAGCTTGTATCAATTTGATATGATTGATATTGATATTGCATAGTCTAGTGCATCGCAGGTGGGTTGAAGGCCCTAAAGAATGTGATTTTAAATAAAATATTTGATTTGTAAATACTTAAAAATGAAACATTTCTAGCATGATATCTTGAAAATGCATTGCATAATGTTCATATCATATTTCTAGCATGTACGATTTTATATATTGAGTGTTAGCTCACGTGGTTCAAGCATTGCAGGTAACACGAAATATTAGTCACACATTAAACCAAGTTGGCTCACCTCCATCCCACGATGATAACTCCCTTTTGGCTTGGGATAAATTTTTAAATGGCGATTGAAAAAGTGTATCTTTATCCCATACTCTCTCACAAGGATTGATAATAAGCTTCATCCGGAGATCACAATAAGAAATAGTCATATATAGATCCATTGGGCTCAGCACCAAGTTTTAAATGCTGATTGAAAAAGTGTATCTCTATACTATAAACTCTCACAAGGACTGATAGGAGATCACGATAAGAAATAATCATAGATAGATTCTTTCTATATTCCCACCTCAAGCTCGGTCTTTGTTTATCCTCCTCGCTTGAATTAGTGAGATTGGATTTAGTATGTTACATTATTATTTTATATCAAAAAAATATAAATTTTGAGAATTAAAGTTTTATTTTTAAGACACTCTTAAATGAAAATAAAATAAAAGTAGTACTATTAACAATATAACCTACCCAGTGTTGCAGTTGAGTGTCCACAAGCTGAGGCTCTCAAGACAATGCCCGATAATCGATGACACCGGAACCTGCATCTTCCGGTCCAGCTCGCCACCATCGCCCTCCGCCGGATCAACATGATTCCCTGCAATATGAGCCAGCACATCCAACATGGTCACCATCCCTGTATAGTGCTTCCTCGCAGCCCCAGTCTGCTTATCCGACTCCAAGATCATCGAACCGCCGGCACCTATCCAATGCCCCGGCGGGGCAGCCACAGGCACCGCCACAACCCTGTTCGCCAGCAGGGCGTTCATCGTGTCAGCAAGCGAAGCAGTGTACGGCACCTCCACCAATCTTTTCTTGTCTGTTATTAAGTCCCTCACTTTCTTGTCCCTCAACCTTTGGGGCTGAGGGGTGGAAGCGCTGCCGCGAATTTTGGTGGTCTTTTCTTCGATTCTTGTAGCTTGCATGATTGGGAATTTTCGTTTGAGTTTGGGAAATGGAGATGAGCGTTTGGTGGGGGGAGATTAAGGTTGCCATGGTTTGTGTGTTTTTGTACATATATGAAAAGAATGGCATTAAGGGCGATTGTCTGATTTTGCATGTACGTGTCAACTTTGGAGATTGCCTGAGAGCTTTAGTTTTGCCACGTGCTAATAGTTTGAAGGTTGTAATACCAATTTTCTAATTTTGCGTTCGTTTGGCTGCTCTATTTCACAAAATATCGAAATTTACTTGGTATTTAAAAAAAATAAAAATTATATATTTTTATTTATTATTAAAACAAATATCAATTGAGTATTTAATACGAAAAAATTTTTTTTTTTTTGTAAAAAGGAGAATAGTAAAAAACATCAAAAGTTACGAATACTGGAGCTTGTGGGGACAGTAAAGAAATATTAGTATTGGTGAGTTTTTAATTTTTGAAAAGAATATTATCTTTAAAAAGAATCATGTTCTGGAGGTAATAATGACAATTCACAATGCATCTAAAAGACACTTTGGCATCAAAACTAATTACTCACATAATTAGAATTAACTATTAATTTCAAATGGTAAATTAAATATTTTTGGAGTTCAAGAGTATTTAGTGCATTTTATAAATTTGCACTCCCATCAGCTTTACAAGTTTGTATTTCTTATTACAAAAGCATATTAAATGTATAAAATATTTTTTTAAATATATATTTTACCTAAATGCTATACACAGAAGATCCATATAAAATATTTTTTTAAATATATATTTAACTATACACAGAAGATCCGTCCGAAGTGCAGTGTGACCAAGAGAGCAAGCAAAAAATGTAAAAATTTCCAATTTCTACTTATTAATAATCAAACCCAAAAGAAAATAACCAAAGTGAAACCATAGCTAAAAGCAAGCAGTAAAAGAACTTGTTTAATCCCTTAAAATATACTATTTCATTGAACAAAACGAAAAATAGAAATTGATGTTTCCAATATTTGAAAGTTTCACCTATCATACTGAGAACTATTCTCCTTCCTCCGATGTCTATCAACATTTTGACCTTTTTTACCTTAACACCCACCCTATGTTAGCCCTAAGTCTTATTTCCAAACTGGAAAACCACCCTTTCATCTTAGCACCAGAGCTCTGCATTTTTACAAGCTAAGCAACCTAAAGCCCCAACACTAATAGAGGGAGAATTTGTCAGCAGTTGAGCAGTCCTCACATCGACAGTCATGGTTGAATATTGCTACTACCTTGAAGATTGATCCGGAGCAGATGCAACAGCGCTCATGCTTGGACCTACACCATTTTCTTGCGGAGGCACAGTACCCCACTTTCCTTCTGTTTCCAGGGGCTCTAGCACGTGCACTCCACCATCAGTGAGTCCCAATGCAAACTGATTAGGCTCGGTTGGATGAGCAGTGACGACCAATGGATAAACCCTCGAGCTGTCATAAAGCAGTAAGAGACCTTTACTTGTGGGAAACAATGACGTAAACTAGATGGCACGTTTTGTAAATGGAGATGTGCATACCTTGGACTAGAAGGCAAATAGGCTGTGGGATTGATCCGGCACCTCATTTTCAGTCCTGCAGCAGTGAAGACACACACACTTCCATCTTCAAAGCTAGTGTAAATTGACTGGCTGTCGCACGAGTATGTCGCATCTGTTATTGCAGGATTTGAAACCCGGGGAAACCACTGCCATAACCAACATTTGTGAGTTCAAATTTTTATCGCTCTTCATTCTAGTGCTTCTTATGTTTCCATTTTGTGTCTAAACACAAGATGTGAACTCAATGATACTCATGATGGCGTAGATTCTTGCTATTACTACGCACAGATGATAATAATCTAACAGGAGTTAACTACAACTTAATATGAGGCTGGAATTGGAAATTCTAATAAGCTGCCAGGGATGTCCCCTTCATACCTGCTTGATGCATTCCAGTTTGGAAGCCTCATATATGGCTATTTGTGTCTCATGAACAACCAACACATGAGTCTGATCCTGATGGAATTGAACGCGTGTCTGTGCGAGAGGATTTGATGCACGTCCAGAAGGAATCTGCAAGAACTTACTTGCCTTCTTTTCCCATCCATCTAGACTCCAAACACATATCTGCAATACAGCAGATACAAGGTAACTAAAACTCAAAAGAAAATTAAAAAACAAAACTGAGAGAGAGCATATTTTCACATCCTTTGACTGATTGACTCCCTTTCTAACAACACAACCAACTCAAGTCTGATTACAGTGAGGAATTACGGAATACATGTAGACAAACCTGAGCATCAGCTCCTGATGATACAAGAACATCTAGAACATTAGAAAATGCAAGGCCAGTTACTCTTTTCTGATGACCTTTAAGCTTGCTTTTTACCTGTGCAACACAACGATAAGATCAGAGAGAGTACACATTTGAGGCAATTATGAGTAATCAAGTTTCATTTCAATGAAGGACCTCATCAACGCGAACATTGTAAATTTGTATGGAGGAGTCCTCCATGCCAATTGCAATAACATTATTGTCCTGAGGATGGAAGGCCAGAAATGTTGCCGCAGGTGGAGGGGGCATAAAAGTCGTCATTGTCTGCAAAGAAATGAGAATAAGAATCTCTGTACAGAATGCCAATATATGTAGGAGAGTAACTTATTCAACATCTACTTCAAACAAGAACAATGCTATAACCTTAAATGTCATCATATTAAATAGGGAAATTTTTCCTCCCGATGCGGACAGAACATAAGAGTCATTCTTCGAAAGTGCAAAACATGGAACAGCTTCCTCAAGGTTCGTCTCACTTATGTCATTGGTCATTAAGATTCCACTAGAAGGTTGCCAAAGTTGTGGTGGCGCAGCAGTGGTTGCCTACGAAAGACAGAAAAAAATTCAAAATACTATAAACCAAAAGCAAGGGAAATCCAAAGAAACTAGACCTCAAAGAGAAGGTAAAAACCTTTCCAGTAACATTCCTCTCACTTTG
This sequence comes from Paulownia fortunei, assembly GCA_019321725.1. Classification (NCBI taxonomy): domain Eukaryota; kingdom Viridiplantae; phylum Streptophyta; class Magnoliopsida; order Lamiales; family Paulowniaceae; genus Paulownia; species Paulownia fortunei. The sequence continues at coordinate 20,717,502 of CM033112.1, read as the reverse complement.
TTGCCATTTCCAAAGCTTGTGGACAGCATTATATGCTAATGCCAAAATCGCACCTCCAGAATTTGTGTAAATTAACCGAATAATCTGAAATGCAAAGAGATTGACGAATGAATTGAAATAGTCATAAACTATATACTGAAATGGGAATACTCATTAACTATAAACTAAACCCAAAAACTTTGCCACAGATATAAAAGCACATAGCATAAAAGTGGAAACAGTTGTTTATCTGAAGAAACAAAAAAGAGAAACACAAGTATAATGGTAACATCCTTCGAATTTAACTTGCTTTTGCAGCATATCCAAAACGGCCTCAGTTGCTTGTGATTTTGATAATACACCAAAAGTTAGTTCTTTTCTTTCGAACTCTGCTTTCCTGCTCTACTAATGGCATGCATACATGACATCTAATGGGATTTCCAGATGTGCTATGAATCAGACACATGAAAAAAATCGTATAACCGTAAATTAAAATGACTATAACTATCTAATTCATGACTATAAAGGATTTTAATCACAAGAACATATGCTGCTTAAGTATTTAGAGACTCTATACCCTCGTCAAGGGAAAGGAGGCACACTTTTTGACAAGTACATTTTGTTAAGAATGTGCACAAGGGAGGCAGCCATTGTATGAGGATTATATAGAATCTATCCATGGGGAAACTACAACACACTGAAGTTCAGAAATTTCACACAAGCAAACTGCTAGAATGATGTTCTACAGTACTAGTGGAGATCTATTTTGTCAATTGCTGATTAGAAATAGTTTACAAGGACTATCCAATCCTAACCTATTCACTAATCAGTTAGCGCAAGCTCAAATTGCCTATTCCATATGGCTAATGGCCAGAGCATTCAATGATCACAAATTTATTTTTAAGTTTCAACCAGTATCTAAAATCTTTAACTAAATCATTTACAAATTGTGGTCTTATGCTTATTTGGCTTCCTACCCCAGACCCACAAACTTAAAAACTGTCATTAATATTTATTCCAGCTCTTCTTTTCCTACCTCATGACAAGGAAAAATGTTAAATAGCTTTTTCCCAACACCAACTATGTAAGACTCAGGTAACGACCAGTCACTACAGATCACTAGGAAAAAGGCTCGCATACACAGAGACAGAGAGAGAGAAAGGTAACTTCAAGCAGCGGGTTTTTTAGCAAATATTACCCTCACTGACAATAAACTATCAGGAAGCCTCAAGGAACGTAGTTGAGATTGTTCGTTAATTTCAGTCAGCTTCCAAATCTTGGATTTCTCCAGCTCATCAGAAATTCTGGATTTTGCATCTGGTAAATTCCTGGCATCCCCATTCTGTCAGAGAAAGAGTTGTTAGGACCTCTATCCCATATATAGTTCAAATTTCATGCTCCTGACTCAGATACAAGACACAGATATGCCAATTTTATTAAGAAACTCATATTTCCTCAAATAACTCAGAGAGATATCAAGACTCACCAATGCAATAACAGCACCCATCGGTGAACTTCTATCTGCACCAGCACTGGTCCCCGCTGCTGAACCAGAAACACCAAATGTGCCAATCATAGGTGCCTGCAGAACAAATGGTTGAATTAAAAGAACAAGCTAATTTTTAAACTCCAGTTGGGAAACTCAATATTTTTACCTTTGAAGTGGCTCCAGCACGATTTTCTATGGAGCGCATCAGTCTAACACCTTCAGCATTGGCAAGTATTTTAACACCATTCTCACTAGTTGACACAGCCAACAGTGTCCCTTCCTTACTGAATCGAACGCAAGGGGAAGCCTGAAAGATGATCAAAATTGCTACCATGTATCAATTGTTGCTCCCAAAAATTAGAAAGTAAATGTAAAAGCCGTTAAATTTAGCTGTTACCGTTAAACCACCATCAGCATCAATACTAATCAAGAGGTTTACATTGTCCATGTCCCAATACTTAATTTTAAACTCATCACCAGCGGCCAGGAAGCGATTCTTTGTTGTATCAAATTGCACCACCCCAACTGACCGTTTCCCCAGACCAAGATATGTCCTCTTCACAGCCCCTTCACTCTCATTCCACTCCACAATGTATGATTCACCATCTTTGCTCGTACCACAGGAGAATAACCTACCGTTTGTCACAAAAAAGAGGAGGAAAAGAACATGTTAAGAATAGCATGTCAAGAAATGCAAAAGTGAACCCAATTAAGGCAAGCAAAACCTAGATACAAAGGAAAAGAAAAATGCTATTATACCTTGTCCCATCAGCACTGTAGGCCATAGTAGTACAAGAGTGACCTGGAGCATCATAATCCACTCTTGAACCCATATTATCATATAGCCATGCCTTGATCTTTCCATCAACAGCAGTTGAAAAGATGAACTGAAACATAACAGAATACATTATGATGAGATGAACAGGCTATAGGGCAAACAAGAGTAAAGGAATGGAATTATATAATTCCTCCAAACTTAAAACACTAATGTATTTGATAAAGCCTTTAGCACATAAGTACCTGAATATTTTCCTTGTAATGTGGGCATACGGAATAAACAGGTGCCTCATGACCCTCAAATGTATACTGCTTAGCACCAGTGGCTGCATCCCAGACCTACGCAAAAACTTTTTTAGAGCTTCTGCAAATACCATAAGATTCTTCCAATTTCATATAGATACTATAAGAATGCAAACCTTGATTGTCTTGTCCTCCCCACAAGTTATAACACACAATTGCTTGTTCGGATGAGAAAAAGCAAGATCACTGACGCTACCAATGTGGGCATCAATCTGAAATAATAACCAAACAAATTCAATTGTCACCTTGGCATTTTTCTTTCTATTCGAAGGGAAGGCCAGAGATACCAAAAGATCAGATCATAGAAACAGATTCCTAAATGTCCAACACAAACCTCAAGGTGGTTCCTTAAATCATCGCCGCCATAATAAGCATATAAGTGAACAATGTGCTTTGAGTATGCAACACCTAGATCAAATTTGAAAAAACAAAACATAAGTGATAACAAGCAATCGTATGCATCTGAGCCTTTCAATTGACTGGACAATGGAAGGATTACAATGAAAGTCTGGTGCACATATATATAACACAATCCTCAAATATGTTAGGTCAGGGAAGCTCTCCTTAGATGAGACCATGAAGGTATTTTTGGTTCTAGACTTGAGGTTTGAAATTTTAATTAAGGTTGGTTGTTTGATCTATAGCATTTTGTTGGTTGGAATCTTGGCACATTCTAACTACAGAAATTTCAATTAATCCAAATCCCAATTAAGGCTTTAGAGTGAGAATCAATCGAACTAAGCTGGATCAAAAAAAATTGGGTCCCACATCTACTTTTGCAAAATAATGAAAAGTTGGTATGCCGTCATTTCAAATATGATCCTGGTCTTGACTTGCAAATCCAAATTTAAATCCAATTCCTGGAGCCAATTACACAACCAATGGTAAGAATACAGTTAATAAAATCATGAGGGGCACTCTACTGTTGATGATAAATTTTTAAACAAATTTCAAATACAATACCCGCAAGGACAATTTAGATCCAACAATTTGCCACCCACCACCTCTTGCTTTTTTTTTTCCCTCCCTCTCTCTGTTGGTAAGTTGCATGAAGGAATTAGATGAAAAAAGAATAACTAAAATTTAACAACATACCAAAAAGGCTTCCATCAGGACTCCACATGACACGGTTCACCGATGCAGTGTATTCATTAGCCAAAGAAGCCTACAAGCAAAAGCCAGTAATTGCCTCATTAAATTCATGCCCCAGTAAGAAAATTGTTAATTTTAAAAGAAATACCATACCTGAAGTGTCACTGTGCAAGCTCCAAGGTCCCACACTTTAAAATTTCTGACTGTGATTCTCTCCCCAGTACTCACTTCCCAGACAGAAATCTCACCGATATTTGTTCCCACTGAAAGAAAGGGGAACACAGAGAAAATTACTAAATACTTTTTTCAATGCATAAACAAGTATGGGAAAAAATATCCAAAAATAGTGGGAGCTAACCTAGAAGTAGAGTTTGTTGCACTGGGTGAAAATCCATGCTCTTCACAGCAGAACCCTGATTCAAATTTGCCACCAGAGTCTTGGGTAAGTCATCAGCAGAGTACAAGGAATGGGCATGGCTCTGACCAGGATACACGACAGGCAATATGTTGACGGGCAGATTGTTGACCTGCACGAATAATTCGAATGAACTTGAGATAACTAATACAGGCATCACAACATGGGAAAGGAGTGTCTGACCCCAAAAATGAAGGGCAACGAAGAAGAGTTAATAGTTACACAATAACAGCAATCGAGCAACCATGCAAATTACAGAGTAACAATTAGATTCCAATAATTAACATGTTATATAACTCCAAATAATTGTCAGGCCAAGAGATCGAACACACTTGCAGTTGAAAATACATTACCTCCTCCGGAACTCCAAAAGGTCTTGATCTCTTCAACACATGTTCAGAATCTGCAGTTTGATAGTCCAGTGCTGGATTGTTAGTAGGAGGAGTCCTAGGACGCTTTAGCATAGACGCTATCATGACATATTGACACAAAACAAACAGTGAATTAGGTAGAAGAAGTCTGGTCAAATGTGAGGAGGACAGTATGGTACTTAATGGAAACATGCTTCAATTTTGTCTACTGGTTGTGATTCCACCATTGTTCATTACAAAAAGAAAATTTCTTCCAAAAATAAATGTTATCCAACCTCAAAAGAATTAAGTAGCATACCAATATATTAAACCTCAAAGAACGTACAAGTAAGCGTGAATGAGAACGAATTAAATTACCAGCATTATTAGGGGGAGTTAAGCCCATAGGTCCCACAGAAACAGCTTGGTGTGGCACAGAGGATGGATTGGCCATCCATCCTGCAAGTGAGGTTGTCAAAGGAGCAGGAGCATGCTGAAATGGCTGTTAAGGAAACCAACAACAATAATATACAATCATCATGTATGATTTCTTTCACCGAGTAATAGAGACAAATAACAGATGTTCCACAAAGACTTACGGCAGGACCTCCAATTGGTGGGAACCCACCAACTTTAGGAATTGAACCCATTAACGGATTAGCGACAGGGGATGGAGCCCGAGCACCATTTGGCTGCGCACAAGTATGGTCCACAAAGAGAGTTTTTATATCAGGATTGGGCTTTGGATTCTTACAAAGCTGATGCTGCCAATTTAAACTGCAATCCAAGGAGCAAGCATAATAATTCTGTCATATTTGTCTCTAAGATTCGACCAAAAAAAGTCCAAACAAAAAGTAGTTCAAATTTGTTATTTGTGTCTTCGACACATTACCTCTGGTTGATCAATGTTCTCAATCTTGAGTTCTTTAAGGTGGGAAACTGAAGCTTATCACGAAAGAGGGGATTTGCCTCAATCAATTTCTTCAGCTCAACAAGCATTATGGCCCTAGCTGACTTGGTATCGCCATACTTAGAAAGCTGATCATTTTCCCTGGTATGAAGAGTTCGTCCGTCATAAACAGGAAGATAGAGAAAAAGTATAATGCTGAAGAAAAAAGAAGCTGAAGTCTCAGGGTCAAAAATTCAAATTCACACAAATCAGGAGTTCACTAAACACATTATTGTCACTAGTACTCTTGAGAAACCAAAAAAATACACTTAATTCTCTTTACAATTAAAATCAAACCCTTAAAATAACACTTAAAAAGATTTAACTCTTTTAATCAAGTTAATGTAGTCCCACGATAGATTCAGCATACATTACGTAAAAGAGACTTGCGAGGAATTGTCCTGTGGTTTATATACACAACAAAAGCCTGAATTTCTACACAAAATCCAAACTGAATAATATGACACTCCAACTTTCTATTTCAATATCATCAACACTGGAAAATAACAAATAGCAGATCTGAAAAAATTTGAGGGTGAGAGACTCTAAGCTTCTGTTCGTCGTTATCCAATTGATTTGATGAACATCCCCTTTGTAATCAAGCACCATTCAACCTTGCCATAAATATATCTGAAACCCAACCCATTGACCGATGTGGTCCCAATCCTCTAAAGCAATTTTGCCACTTGTCCTATACGACAACAAAACTTTCAATATAATATTAAAAAATTTCTTGGCAATAATTCCTAACTGGCATTTATTTTTGTTCGATTGGAAACATTTTTCAAAATTTCACTCATTAAACATCAACAGAGAAAAATGAGAAAGGCCATTCCACCATCAAATGCATAATGTAATCTCAATTATCATCCCAATCAACACACTAACATTTAAAAAAATTACCTAAAGTTCTGCAAGGTCAAGAGAATTGTGATTTCCTTAAAGAGATCCTCATTGAATGTCGAAAATACTTTTAAATCTTTCCTAAGAATCTCCACAGCCTTTGCGTGATCACGCCTGCCATATGAGTAAAAGTAAAATTAACACACCCAAAAAATATAATCGACATCGTTCTCTCATCACCACTTTCTTAAATTAAGTTTACAAAAAAAAAAAACAGCCTAAATAAATAAATGCTTACTTGTCAAGGGCTTCAAGATACTTCTGCTTTCGGATCTCGAAGAAAATTTTCATGGAGTAACGGTTGTCATCAACCTTTGTAAACCCCGCCAAATACTTTTCCACCTCCTCCCATTCTCCATTAGTCACTGCATCCTCAAAGTATCTCATGTTGAAGAAAAACCCCGACTCCTTCTCCAATCTTCAATATTTCCAACACCAAAAATAGCATTATCATGAAAAACAACAAAAAAAGTCAGGAAACACTAAAACATAAAAACATATATAAAAAAAATATTTATACAAATTGTGAAAAAGGAAGCGGGCCTTACTTGTGTACAGTTTCCTTAAATTTTTCTTCATCTAGAAACTGAAGAATTAAAAAAACAAGCTCTCTGCTTAAAGAAGACATCTTCTTGAACGATCAAGCAATCCCAACACTCCAGAATTTCGTAGATCCGCTGAAATCCCAGTATCCTACGACTTCAAAAATTAAAGAAAAATCACATCAAAATTCACATACACCCATCACAAATCCCCTCAAGAAACAGAACCCAGTGGCATCAGCGACAAAGAAAAACAACCCACAAGGCAAAAACACAAAACACACAAAAAAAAAAAACAAAATTGGACACAAGCCCACATAAAAACAGGCAAAAACACTTACACAACACGCATATAAATAATAAAATTTCACCTCGAAATTCGTGAAGGGAGTGAAAGGAAGTACAGATCGAGAGTTTTTTTGGGTTTTCTGGCAACTTTTTCTTTTTCCCCCTTCAAGCACTCACCTATATTCTCTCTCTTTATGTACTCATTTTCCCCTCTGGGGGTCATTTATAAAGTGGGAAAGAGGTGCGGTGTGTGTAGTGTGTGAGAGATAAAAGGGTGGTGCTTTTCAAAGCAAGAAAATTAAAGGAAAGAAACATGATTACAACTTCTGACGCGCCCGAAGCGCGTGTCGCACAAATATGTACGTTACGGATGTGAGTTGACTGCACGTGTCCTATTAGCTACGCGCGGTTAGGTACGTGGGGATAAGATAAGATGCCATGTGGGACAAGCCACCGGCGCTCTCTGTTTGGACGCGCGTGGGTCTTCTCATTCTTTCCAGTACGTATGACATGGGCTGTGATAAGTAGTTCGACCTATGATAAGTTGTTGCCACTGAACTAATAAGACACTCGACTTATAGAGGGGTGATAAGACGCAGAACTTATCAGTAGGCAAATTTTGCGTGCTTCGAGAAGAAGGAATCGCGTGGAAGTTGTTCTTGCTGATACTTTATACTGAAAAAGTGACGTGGACGACGACTTTTAAGGGGGGAAGATAAATTATTGAATGTTACTACGACCATGGTTCAAAAAATCTTGTCCGACTAAATTTAGTCAAATTTAAATTAATTACAGGACAAATCAATTATAATTAGATTAGATTTCACAAAAATAATGATTAATTTATAAGTAAATTACACTTTTGGTATAATAGATTATGTAGAATTATAAATCATTAAAATTTTACACATGAATAATAATGGATAAAAATAAAATTTAAAATTCTCCCATTCGATACAGACCTCCACCTAATTCAAATCGATCCTGCTAAAATTTTATATATTTTGTTACTTATTATATATTTATTATGTAATATGGATAAAAAAATATATATTATGTATATATTCACATATAAAATATTATTATATTATTTTTATATTTTAAAAAATAATAATATATTTAAAATTTTAAAATAGATCTAGCAGATCTAATGTAATCCAATCTTAAAAATTTAGGTTCGAGATGGATTTGTATTTAATTTTATGAAAATATTAATGAGTGGATTCGAATTTTGATAAATCGATTTCAATCTCATCTTATTACATCCCTAATTTAAAACAAAAAATCAAAATCTCTTTAAGATAATTTGATATCTAGACAACCTAAGATCACCTTTTGAGGACTTTTTTTTTTTTTTTGTGGGGGGTGGTTGGTTGGTATTATTCATTAGTAAATGACTTTATTCTATTACATTATTGATGATATAATTTAGTGATGAAAGTGTAGTCCCAATGAGCTAGATTTCAATGTGGAAATTTGAAATTGGATGGTTTGTTTATCCATGATGATAATAGTCTACTTTGTGTGAGTGTGTGTTTGGGTTATGAGTAATTGGTTTGTGAATTTTATTTTATTTTATTTTTTTGGTTTTTTGTTGCAGCATGTATTAGATACAAAATCAAATTTTAATTTTTCAATAATATGTAGTTTGTAAATATAGTTTTTGTTCCGAAATTCCATAGATCCCTACTTTTAAATTTGATTCCATATATCAATATTAATTCTTTATTCAATTATCCTTATTTTCCTTTTGTGCCAAATCTAATACCAAATAAATACACACACACACACACACACACATATATATATATATATATTACCTAGAAGGATTTTGCTCTTTTAGCACTGCAAAATGGATTTATTTAGTCAATCAATATTCTTGTGGAAAATCTTTTAAGACTAAACTTAGTCAATCAATGTATTCTTCTCCTTATGGAAAAAACATTTTTAAGACTAATCTTAGTTTTTAAAAGACTAAGACCATATATAGATATTTTCACACATCAATTGCTTCTTTATGATTTTTCTATTAAAAATAATTAATTATATTTTTTACTATTTTATATATTAATTTTTTGACGATTTTAGTATTATAAAGCTCTCAAACCTTAATGTTTTGTTTTGTTGATTAATAATACTCATGTACTTTCTCGATAAATAAATTAACTATTTATTATTGTGTATAACAATAATATTTAAGTAATTAACAACAGTAATTAAAAAACATTCATTTTGGATGGCACGTAGTATTTTCAAAGCATCGGTCAGCTAAATTATTGCAATTTAGCATAATTAGCAACGATGAATACTAAATTTAAGTGAAAATTGTAACAATTATATCCTCAGGTTAATTTGTTCAAAATTATTAGATACACATTACTAGAATCATATAATTAACCTTGCAGCAATATTTTCTCAAAAATGAAGTAATAATTGGATCGTGAATTAATACTAGTTAATATTTTGTTAAAAGAATATAAATTATATGAAATTAATAATGACACTTTAAAAAATAATATTCGCATTAAGCTATTTACAAAATTTCCAATTGCTTTATGAGAGAATATATTTGCATTTTCTTATGACAAATATGCCCTTCAATTATTATAAGTAATGAACAAAATATCCATTAGTATTATGGAGATCAGTGTTGTAAATTTTTTACTACAAAATATATCATTTGTCATTAATTTCTAATGAAATACGAATCATATGGCAAATTGGATTTAATTTCTATGATTTAGCATTATTTAATCAATTGTCTTGTGTAACAATAAAAAACACCATATATTTCATTCATAATAGTAAAATTAATTTACACTAAATCTAATATTGTAGAATAATGTTTAAAGAAAAATGGTCATGTTGTTCATATTTAACTTGTTATTTAAAATAAGACAATAAAGATGAGATTTAAAATAATATTTTAGACAATTGATTAATTGCATTTGATTGATTAAGTTGCACCTTAAGTGGAAGAACAAGTGTTTGAATTTCAATATTTCCATTACAATTGAGAATAAGATAATAAAAAAGGGTATACTTGTCAAGAAAAAAATACAGTTAAATTCCCCTATCAATTAATAAATAATCTTATCAATTGTTAATAAGATTCTTACAAGGACTTTATTTCAATCATGATAATCTCTTATAGATTTTTTTTTTTTTAAAAGAGAGATTTATTAACTAGGTAAATAAATTTGACAGCAACTTTTATTTCTTAAATCAGAGCCAGCTATTTCCTTTATCTATTGATTAATTAATCCATAGCTGTATTTTTTGACTTATTGGACCTAAGAACTTATCTGGATGCAGAAAATCTTGTGTGTATAATAGCTATTTTTTAAACAAAATCCTTGTACACCTACCATTAAATGTTCCCAATTTCATTTGTAATGTGTAAAATGAGATTCTATTCTTCAAAATAGTTATTTATTATTAAAAAAATTCTCTTAGACTATAGTACTTACTATTTTATTGAAAATAAATTCTCAACAAATACATACAAGATTCACTAATTCAACCATTCAATGAAAAATCAATAACTATTTAAATTAGAACATTCTTACATTATGAAGCCAATTTATTTAAGTTTTCGAATTCAAAAAAGGTCATATGTGAAGCATTTGATACATCTGTTTTTATATGCTATATTTGATGGATAATATATTTGATGTGTGAATAATGTAACATAAATATTACCTGCCAATCAATATTTGTTCGGCCCACTTTTGTTTGAGACAAATAAGTCAAAACTCGAGCCAATTTTGAGAATTTAATTTTAGAATTGATTAATCATACTTGGTAAACTTGAAGAATGCGATGTTTTCATACTTTGAGCATTATAATTCCAAAATTCCACATGCAAATAAGTGTGGAGGATTTGAGCATCTAAGTGTTGTGTTAAAAATAGTTGCTCATATATTATTATTTTTATTGTGGTTCTATCAAAAGAATAATTATTGTCATACAAGTAAATAATTCATCAATTTAGATATTTTTTGTAATAATAAGCATTTGTTGTTATGTAAAAAAATATAATTAATAATTCCATATGAAACTTAAAATTTTAAATCAAACAATAGCTCATATATCATATTATAATTTCGTCTCCATCCCAAAAATAATTACTACCACAAACAGGCAAATAAAATATATTAAAAAATTCCGACACATTGGGTTGTACTTTAGACTTATCATTTTCTCATAGATATCATTTTAAAACTTCCGAGCAAAATATTAATATTACTATTTTATTATGTTTATCAAGAGTACAATTACAATCACTCATCATCGAGAGTTAATAATCTAATTATTTTGAGTGTTGGAAAACAAATTTCATTTGAAGAATTCAAGTTACACTTTACATGTATAAAAGAATAAATAAGAATGTGAATAGGGATTTAATTGTTTGTTGAATATAGACTAACAAAAACTTGATTGTGATGGACTTCAATGCTCAAAGAACTTATCTCAATTCTATTGAATCCATCCACAATTAGTTTACTTCAATTAATGTACCTCACGTTCTCACGTTCACCAACCTACTATAAATGGTATTAGATACCTTAGCTATACATAGCTTTCAAAGCTCTTTTGTGCAACTTACCCTACAAAATTTCCACTCTCTTGAACCAAAAAAAAAAAAATGCACTTTTATCTTTATCTAGGCACTACGTTGCTACTATTAGAATGTGTGGACCCTCAATTTGGCATGACACTCATGGTGATCATGTCCAATTCAGGTTCACCATCTTCTTTGATCGACAAGCTATAGTGCGGGTTGTCCATGTCAAAAAATGAAGCCCGAGTTGATATTAGTACGAGAAACACAAAAAAACATTAGACTATCAATGTTCCAAACATATATTGCAATCACTGAAATAGGAGTAAGTGCATGTTTGATAAAGACAATATTGGGAAAATTTCCCAATTGATATAAAAGAAAAATTAAAATTGAGAATCGAATTGGGCTATGCATTACCGCTTAACATACTTTTCTAAAAGCAACAATTTTCACACTATATAGGTGTTTTCTTGAAAATTATAATTGTTCATATGATACAAGCCCAACAACAAATATATTCTAAAAACTGCACTCTTGAGAACAGATACATCAACCATCCTTATATGGAAGAAGAAGAAGAAAGAATTGAATAGAATAACAAAAGCTTTGTTTTGTTTCTTGAGTTTTTGTACGTTTTTTCAAAGAGAAAGTTATATTTTATTTTTTTATTAAAAAGCGGGAAGAATATTTTAATTTTTATATTTATTATGCGAATCATGTAATGTAATTTGTTTTTCTAAGAGAGAGAAGGAGATGTATGATGAGATTTCATCAAAACTCTTCAAAGAGTCACACACACTTATTGGAAAATATTGTTAGGAGATTTTAAATAAAATAATTATCATCTCTAAACTTTATTATTTATATATAAACTATATTTAAAGTATTTTGAAAATAAAATGCTAACAGATAATATCTTTCACATCGTACGCTTTCCTTAAGGCATTATTCAAAGATCATAGGTTCGATAATCTGATTTATAACCCGACTCGATCTTTCATTTTCAATCTCCACCGCCTCCACCCTATCCTTTGGGACATTATTCAAATATAGCAGGTTCTAGAATTTGATTTGTAACCCAACTCGATTTTCCATTTCCAATCTCCACCTCCTCCGCAGCCTATTCTTTTAATGTTGTTTCACTTCAAATCCACATCCCATTCCATCCTTTTGGCCAGTTAGGATCTACTTTACATACTTTGCAGACTAGTTCTAAGGGAAAATGGGCACATTTTATGAAATAGGCAGTCTGGCCACTTAAATTCCGACCACCATGGAGATAATCTCAACGGTTCAATTCATGTTTCATTGGATGGGATTACCAGTCTAAGGTCATTAGATTTGAGCAGCAATAGATTGTTAGGTCCAATCTGCTAGACCTCAACCAAAATTATGTCATGGGTTCAATACCAATCTCTTTTAAGTTATAAAACTCGTAAAAATACATTTAAACCGCGACGAATCTCTTGTCTCGATTCAAAATTTAAACGGTTTCAAAACCCTTAATTTTTTAAATTTGAATTGCAATACTCTATCAAAAATCCATTATAACAATCTCTCGAGAACACAAAATTCCTTTTAAGCTCGAATCAACAATGCTAACCCAATAACACAAAAAAAAAAAAAAAAAATTGCATTTAAAAGAATTGAGTAATCTAATGATCCTTGGACTATGGAATACCAGAATAACTAGCCCTATTACCAGAATTGCAAGTGCTACATCTCAATCAAAACCAATTTAGTGGAACTATCCCACTTAGTTTTGCTAATTTAAATGTTCTAACTTCTAAGTGAACTTAGGCTTGACAATAAGAGGGTGTTTGAAAATTTATTTCAAATGGACTTTTAATATGAAAGTTCATTTGTAAAATAATTATTTTTTAAGAAACTTTTAAAATAAATCACTTTTCTAAAAGTCCATTTTTGATAAGTGTAAAATTGTATCTTTTAAATTTCTTTTCTTAAATTATATTTCTATCAAATATTTAACAATATTTATAAGTATTTTTTAAAAAAATTATATTAAAAAATTTATTTTATAGATGGACTTTTATTTCAAAAGTGCACTCATGCACTAAAAGATTAAAAGGGCCATTTTCATTTAAAAATAGAAGTAATTTGGAGAATGAAGGAAATTAAGGCTTAACAATAATTTAAGGCTATATGCTATGATGCCAAAAGTGGGCTTGCATGTGAGTTATATGAATTTGAAACATTGTTTGATGTAGGAATTAGCCATTATGAGACACCAAAACTTGGGCCTATGGTATCACTACAGCATATTTCTAACATCTGATGATGGAGACATGTTAAAATGGAGCACCAAATCAAGTGCTTCTTTCACTCACAAAATTACACACATCAGAAAAATGATTGAGTTGACTTCCATTTTCTTGTTTGCTTTTTGGTTATCAAGAGGGATAATTTTCTTGAATCATTAGTGAGGAGGATAACTAATTAGGGAATTTTACTTTGTGTAACCATGGTAACAAATTATCGTTAGATTTTAAAATTCATAATTTGAATATTATTTGAGAGAAATAATAGAAAAAAATTGATAAAATTTTATCTACGTAACAAAACTCCTCTTCAAAATTTGTGATTAATTCGCAAATATATCGATACAATTTTTTTAATTATGTTATAAAATTAATGCATTTATGTGTAGATATTGTCAATATAAATTATGTTATGTAGTAGTATTGAAAAAAGAGTAAAACAACTCAGTATAATGTTATATTATTAAAATATGAAAATAAGTTGTGATATTAAGAATAAAAATCTAGAGATTTTATACATTATTATTTGTGAAAAATATATATGGAATCTCAATATCATATGAAAATATCATGTTTCATTCGAGTTATTTTTTAAAATTTCATAATATTTTGTTACAATGTTGTAACAAAAAAAAAATAAAATGAAAGTGTTCTTTTTTTTTTTTTTTTTTTTTATAGTTACCCATTGGTATTCTATATAGTGAATTTGTACGAGTATTTAGTAAAAAAACAATACTACATCATATTGTATGTCAAGATGTTAAAGATTCATGAAGTAGAATTTTAAAAAAATTAATTAAATGCAATTAATAATTCTAAATCAAAGCATGCATATAAAGGAAAGAAATAGATTGATATCATGAAACTCAGAACTTAAAATCTCATATTAATTTTAGAAATTTGGAGTCGTAACCTTAACACTCGGCCTAAACCTCATTAGCAAAATTGATCTCTATTTCTGATAATTAAAATGAAATGTCAATATCAATATCAAGTAAATTAAAAATAAAAATAATTCAATCTCATAAATATTAGGATTTTGCTCTAGGGTTCTTATGTGTTTACATTATTTGATATGTTTAGTATTAGATCGGCAAACGATCTAATAATATATATAAACGTAGATTAGTTGATGTGAGTGGTTAAAAATGAAAAAAAAAAAATTCGATTATTCATTTTCATAGTTTTAAGTAATTTCCTTTATAAGTACACCAGTATTTTCTGTATATAATTTGAAAATAAGGTAGAAAATGAGGCAAACAAATTACTTAAAATCAGCTCATTTTATCCCATTTTAAAAATTGTGATTATTTTTAACTTATCACAAATTCAAATAAATAAAGAAAGTGATTAAAAAAATATTATAATTAAAACAAATATTAATAGTTTAGTAATTTTTAAAAAATTTAAATACACATATTGAATGTATAGAGAGGCTGCTCACGATTTTTAAAATGTAATATTCAGTAGATAATATATTGAATATGTGGATGATTGACATTTCACATTATTTTATTTATTTTATTTTTTGTAAAATAAAATATTTTCATTCAAACACTTGATAATTATTTTATTTTTCTGAATAATTAATAATTATTTCATTTTTATGAATAATTAATAATTATTTCATTTTTTTATGAAATCAATCTTCATATATTAGAGATTAGTCAAATTCCAAAAACTACTACTACATAGATCATATTTCTCTCCATTTACAGTGGGGCCCGCACAAAAATGGTTTTTATGAATATACATTCAATCGATTTCCCTTCCCAACATCAGTTATATGCACATATACATACATATATATACACACATCTGAGGACATAATTTGGAGATAAACGAATTGAAGCGAAGATGATGTCCGGCAATTACACATCGATTGACAATCAAAATATCTCCGGATCTGTTCCGGTAATGTTTTTCTTTATTTTCTCTGTTATCTATCATCTTCTTATGGTAGATCTAGTTTTCTTTATCTGTTTTGCCTTTATTTGTAACTAATTTTTGGGGGTTGATGTTGTTGCAGGCAGTTGGGGATCCGCCTTCTCATGTTGCCGTAAAATTTACTGGTATTCTTTTTTTTTTTCTTGCAATTCGATTACTATATGATTAATATGGGGAAATAATTTGTTTAGTTACATTTTATTGGATCGTGATTTGTGTCCAGATTCCAATCTGCAGACATTTCCCCCTGCGGGATCTCAAGGGAAGATCTCTGGTGCCTCGCGACCCCCTCGCGATGCTGATGGTATTTTTCTTATATGTTAAGTTTATACAAATGCAATATGTGATTTTGATTTATTTGGCTACCGTGAATTGTGCACGAATTTGGAGAGTAGAACTGTTTTAGAGATTTATTTTAGTAAACCCTGCCATATAAAGCTATATTAGGTTATGCTGTTCATTTACAATAGATAAACATGCATCGTGCTATTGATATTAAAAATAAAAAATAAATAATGGAAGCACATGAAGATAATTTGCAGCATTTTATTTTCTGAGTGTAGATTTTGCTCTTTTGAGCTGGGCTGTCCATTCTTGTGGTGTTAATTGAGGACATGGAGTTTGTATTTTGGAATGGCCAGGAATTATAGTTCATTACGCTAATGAAGTCTATAAACAATTGTAAGGGAAGATAAGAAACAAGCCTTCAATATCTGATGTATGTTTGGTCCGTGTACTTGTTCAGAAGATGGCGAACATGACGATACTAAAACTATTACAGCAGTAGACTTGAGAGGAGAGATTGGGAAATTCTTTGATTGGGGCCTTCCAAGTGTTAAGATTGATTATCTATGAAACCTTAGTTGCATGCTTGGAGGATGTAATGTGAAAGCTGAAGATCAGTGGAGCTATTCTTTCTTGTTGCTTTTAGTGTTTAGTTTAGCTATGCCAGAATTTTTTTGATCATATAACAATAACCACCCTTCGCTTCTCCCCACAAAAGAAAAAGATAGAAAGTCAAAGTCTATAACTAACTTTGTTAAAATTCCTCTCAGAGGCTTTCCTTTTTCCTTCCCACATATTTCTCTGAGTGTATTTCCAATTATTTTTCTTCTCCTTTATTCTATTGTTATGATTTTTGAGGGGAAATTTAAAATATGCATTTGCTTTGTTGATTTAGATACATTTAGCAAACCTGCATCTGGTTCTGACGAGCCCCAGCAAAATGGTTGGTTTCAATCCTTCACAATTGCTGCGTACAGGCCCTATTTTGATGTTGACGCATCTGATGTTCTAGAAAGGATAAAAGATTCACTCTTTCCTTTCAGAGGAAGCTTCTCCGAAAAGACTGCTAGCAACCCAGATTTGTAAGTTCCACTATATTATACTCATTTCTGGGAGTTGAATGTAGTTTACACAAGCACTTAATTAGTTGGTTTGTATATTTGTCGTTTTGCAGTTATAGAGGTAGAACATATACAGAATCAGGAATAAAACAAAGAACTTTGTAATGGATATTTTTACGTGTATCCACATGTTTATATTCACATATATGTAAATCCCCCAAGAACAAAGGTCCTAGCCAAGTGTTCTTGTTGGGAACAGTAGAGAGCGTATGGAGTTGTTTTATTGTCGTCCATATATGGAACCTTTCCATTCTTTAATCTTCTCAAATAGAGGTTGTTAGTTTGCCACCATGAGGGCCATCTATTACGTATTGATCAACGAGAGAACTATGAAGGATTATGATTACTTTTTTGAGTGATGAAATATATCGAAAAGCTTTAGAGTCTGCTGCATCTGTATTTCTTTGTCTGTCAACTTTTGATGTTAGGTTGCAATGCCTCTGTTTTTCATTAATTCATTCTTTTTCTTGTACTATGGCAGCAAATTTCACTTCTGCATTTTCCCATTTGGAATGATGGTTTATGTATATATATGCCCTTCTCTGTTAGAGAGTACCTTTTATGTCTTTACCTTGATCCTTTGTAGAGTTTTCTTGTTCATTATGAATAGTGTGAGGCGAAATACAATTCAATGGCTTAATTGATCCTTGATTGAACGTTTTGTTGTGGTCATTGATTTCTGAATCTACTGTAGCATAAGTTAATTTATGGATGCATATTCGATAATTTAAGGGCATCAATTTTGTTGAACTACGTGGAAAGTTTGAATAGAAACCTTGTTTTTTAGTAATTATGGAAGAATATGTCATTGACTCCAAAAGGAGTTGAGCTTGATTCTATCGTGCTGTTTGCTCTGTGACATTGTTACTGAGTCTCACAAATAGTGAAATTTAAATCGTATTGACTTCTTGAGAAGTTGGTGATATAAGCAAAATCTAATATCTTGTTTTCCTCAGCTTTTCTATCAGAAGAGTCGCACAATAATCAAAATTTGGACGATGCCATCTTGTTTTGTGGGTCCTTTTTTTTTTTTTGGGTGGGGGGTGGGGGATGGACTGGAGGTGTGTGTGTTCATTCAGACACTAATTTTGGCAGTTACTTTTCCCTTAGTAGAAGTAAGGCAGAGACAATGGTTCAGTGTATATCATCTTTCACATGTAAGTTGAAGTTGTCTGTATTTTGCTCCTTATTTCAGCTTTAAATTTGTGGTTAAATTTTATCGATGCATATCTGACCTCAAAAATGATTTTGATATGTCCCAAAGTGTATGATAACGGGGTTAAGTGTAGATAATTAAATGAGAGAAGATAATTGTTCCTTTCCTGAACAGTTTTGCCCAGTTCCTGTCTTTGAAACCAACTCCATTTGACTTCTATAATTCTTATATCATCTCCTGTACTGGAGCAATCTCATTTTGATGCTGAAATGTAGCATGTGTATAAGTTATTGTACCTTTTGCCTCGTCCATTTGTTACATGTTCTTTTGTTATTATCTTTGTTGTGAAAATTTGGTGTCACTGTTAATCCGTCATGCTGTGCAGGTACGGGCCTTTCTGGATCTGCACTACCTTGATATTTGTGGCGGCTTCCATTGGTACATTTGTCACCTATTTAGCACACAAACTGCAAAAAAAGGAATGGGACTATGATATCAATCTGGTGACCTGGTCGGCTGGTTTGTTCTATGGCTACGCCACTATAGTGCCTCTTGCATTGTATATAATCCTCAAATACTTCTCTGCTCCATCTGGCCTTGTCCAGCTGCTTTGTCTGTATGGCTACTCGCTGTTTATCTTCATTCCTGCTTTGGTAAGATAAACATAGCTTTTTTTTTTTGCTCATAATTTTATCTTTCGCATGTGCATTGATCTGCCCCCTTAAGCAATTATGTGGCTGTAGGTCTCGTGGTTTGATAATGTTATTTTGTTCCATGGCAATTTACGTAGCATAGTACTAGAATTTATTTCTGTAGTGCCGGGTTGTGTTTTCTTGTTGTGTGGTTGAAATAGTGAGTAGGTCACACTGCATGCTGGATATTTCCAATATGAGTTTTACAAACTTTATGTCGATTACATATGCTTCGTGCTTCAGTGGCTGGCTGGTAGTGAATCAAGTTTACTGCAAATTTATACTCTGGGCTGTTAGAAATACTGTTGGTGAAGCTTTTTGAGAATATCTTGATCTGGTAGAAAAATCAGTCACTCGAAATATTATGCCTAACTGTGTCAAAATCGCATATTTGCTTGATATTTAAATTGTATTAAAATTTTGCATCACTCTGCTGAAAATGTTTCAAGCTGTCAATGCTCATAATCATTTCCTGCTGTTCTCAAGTACCTTTTGTTTGGTGGGTTTTTGTTTAGTGACACAATGCGTCCTATTTGTTGCAGTGTTTATCCGTTATTCCTCAGGAAATCTTTAGATGGGTTATCGCTGGGGTAGCTGGCTTCATGTCTGCTACATTTGTTGCCCTCAACCTCAGAAACCACATTAAGTCTGCAGGTGAAAGTTGGTTCCTGATTGTAGCTGGTATCTTCTTGTTGCAACTGGCCCTTGCTTTGGTGCTTAAGTTCTACTTGTTCACCGTCACCGTGTAACCACAATTGTGATCTTAGGTGGCTTGAACATGTTACAGATCTAGAGAGAAAGAGAGAGAGAGATGGTTCTGATCCCATGGCTTTTTCAGAACTATATGCATGCATAAGCTGGAACATACTGTATTCATTCATTTTTGACAGTGTTATATGTGCTCTTTGTCCCACCTTTTGATGGATCAATATGTGAATACTGAATATATAGCATGAATTTAATCAACTTTGTCTTTGTGGAAGTAGATTTAATCTTGGATGTTTAATTCAGGTTAGAGTACTTTACTTGCCTCTCAACTTTGATGTGTTTTGCTAAGATGGGTGTAAAGATGCTTATAGTTCATAAACAAAGAAATCATCACTAAACTTTTGATAAATAGATTGGTAAAATCAGTGCTCTGTAACTTTACCAATTATAAGTCACATCTCTTTTAAGAATTAGGATTTTTTAGCATCTCTACCACAAACTTTTCTTGGTTCCTAATCTCTTAAATTATTCTGAATTGTTCACCATTCTTCAAAAACCAAGTGTAAAATCTTATTAGCTGAAATATGTGGGCAAAAATGAAATCTGCAGCAGTTGAAAAAAATTGCCTTCTGTACAATTGATATAATGATATTATAATCTGACACCAATGATTGGTAGGCCTACCAACTAATGTGGCTACTGGACATTGAGTCATGGCGCAGTTCAAGCAAACTACTAGCTACATGTCGGTTGTTTCATATCCATACTTAGCTGCCTAAATTAAATTCTTGCCATGTGAGCCAACAAAATAATTTGTCTTCATTTAACTTCCATTATTAATTGAATATTCCTTTTTTCATGATCTTCACATAAACAATTATGCTTGTTTCAAGCACTAACATTGCTAGAATGAATGAATGTCTGTATTTGAGCTCAAATAAATTGAGTTCAGTTGAATACTATTAAAATATCAAAGTTTAGTATTAAATTTAAGTTTGAGTGAGCTTTGAATTTGAAGCTTCTAGCTATTAGAAATTTAATTATATTTTAATATATTTATCTATAAATAGGATCGTTTACGAATCTTACAAGCTCATAAGTTAAAGTTGCTAGTCGTTTGAATCGTTTGAATCGCATTACATGTCATGTTAATATTGATTTAGAATAAAAATCACGATTTAAAATTTTAAACAAAAATCGCACCGTCGGAACGATAAAATTATTGTTTAATAAATTATTGACTAACTCTAAATAAAATTCAAACTATAACTTTCAACACTCACAATTCCTTGTATTACTTAATATTAGTTATCATCTCCTTATATTTATATTTTTGTAATATAATTTGCACTAAATATTATAACTTTTGTAATTTTGAAAATTTAATCCTTCTATTCTATTTTGAAAATATTTTATTGTTGTTGTTCCATATCTTTTCATATCAATTTAAATTTATATTCATATTCTTAAAAAATAATACTTTTTTACAATCATATAATTTTTTTTATTGATTAAAATTACAAATCAGTCACGTGATCATCCCTGTATGCTAGAACTTGACTCAAGCTCAATAAATTTGAGTCCAAAGCTTAATAGTATTCAAAACAATCCAAGATCTAGCCAGTGAATTTGATTGGATTCTTGAGCAAAAATCTTATGAACCAACTCAAATTCAACTTGTTCTAATTTAACTAATAATAGGAAAATATTTTAGTGGTAGTACTAATATTCATAATGGAGCCTACCCCAAATTCTGTAGCAAAAATTTGTGGTCCTATCCTATGCCCTATGTTGCCAACATTTAGTAGCCTATAGCAAAATAAGCTTATCCAGATTGAATTAATGGTTAAAATAAGCTATACATAAACAGTACCTCTTAACCATGGTTTGTAATTGTATATTTGTATTAGTTTAAAAATCTCCACTTTTGGCTGTGATCACATGCATCAATACTGCCAAGCACGTGTGGGCCAATTACTCCCCCTTAAAATATATATATATATATATATATTAATTTTCTATCTTCGAATTAGGTTTATGTAGTTAATAATTAGGTTATTCAAATTTAACATCTATCATTTTATAGATCTCGATATTCAAATTTTTATCCAAATTCTTAAAGAATGGGTTGATTTGAAATCAAAGAATAATATTAGGTTCGTTGACCAAGATATAAAATTCTCCAATATTTAAAATAAGTAGAAATTATTAAAAAATAGTGAGATCATTTAGAACAAGTAAATAAAATAAGTTAAAATATTAAATACATTTTTATCACATTGTTTTAGAGTATTTGTATTCGACCTTGAATTAGATCGGGTTGTTATCCTTAGGTAAAATGTGCAGATCTTGAACTATTTCATAATAATACCTTTTTTTAGAGATGATAATAAGTTTGACTCGAACCCGTATCTGCCTCACTTGGTGTGGGTTTATAAAATTATAAATGAGTTTGGAATGAGTTTTAACTTTTTATTTTCAAATTCGTTTCGTTTAATTATTTTATTTACTTATTATTTTAATATATATATATATTTGTATTTATGTAATATTATATTTTAAAAATATATTTTATAAAAAATTAGTGGTGCTATTTTTTAAAAAATATTTTTTAATATTTTTAAAATTATAAAACAGGTCTAATAAGTCTAACTCGAGCTCGACAGGTCCGGAGCAGAGTTAGGCAAATTTTGGATCCTTAAAAATATTGGTAGGACGGGTTTTGAATTTTGACAAATAAGTCCCGTTGTCATCTCTACCTTCTTACGAGGGCAAAATAGAAAATATAAGATAAATACTATGGATGATAATGAGTTCGAGTTGAATTCAGACCCGTACCCATTGAATGAGTTTTTGAAGTTATAAATGAATTTAGGGAGGATTTTATATTTTTATTTTTAAATCTGCCCCATCCGAACCAAACCTGTTTAAATTTTTTATTTTAATATATATGTATTTACATAATATTATATTTTAAAAAATACATTTTAAAAAAAATTATTGTGTTATTTTTTTTAAATATTTTTTAATATTTTAAATATTATAAAACGAGTCAAACTGATTTTATAGGTCTAATTTGAACCTGATAAATTTTAAAAAAAAATAAATAAATTTTTAAAACTTTTAGTAAAGGGGATCTCAAATTTTAAGTAACAAGGCGTCGCCACCCTAATAAATACCCATAGAAAGACAAAAACAGACACTTGAAATGTTGTGCTCCTCCCACGTATCAAGATTTAAGCGTAATCATTTTAGATATTTAACTAATTAATTAGTGTTCAAACCGGTATATATTGCACTCAAATATTTAAAGTTGCTTAAAGGCCCACTAACAACTAAGTCTCATTATAAAAATTACAAAATTTCAACGATGGATTAATGTGATCCATGGAAAGAATAAAAGAAAAAATTATTTTCTATCCTGCCAAACAGATGCTAATATTATTATAAAAGTTTAATTTGTAAATTTGCACCGACTTCAATTAGACTAAGAAACAATATGGAGGAGACAGTTGTTGAAGAAAATGTTTTTCCATTAAAAGATTTTACTTTTATTCAATATTTTTTTTCCCTAGAATCCGAACAAATAGGGTTTTTGAATAAAAAATTTATAACCCTTTAAACATATTTTAACTCAGTCCATCAACGTAAGAGACTCTCGCAATCAAAAATTATTATATAGTAACCTAACAAAATATATAAATCCATAATGTTAAATTATTGAAAACCTATTAGGTCTATGTCCTAATCAAATAGATTTAAATATTCACTTCTTACACATTTATGGGGTACACATTCTTATTTCCTACTTTCAGATCGTAATAATTCTTTTTGAAATTTTTACAAATTAAGTATCAAAGGGATATTTATACTATAATCTCAATATCATCCTAAGTATTAAGTATCAAAGTATCAAAGTGATTTTTCTACTATAATCTCAGTATTATCCTAACTATTAAGTATTAAAATGATTTTTCTATTACAACCTCAATATCATCCTAATTGTCTGTTCATGAGGCAGACAATAATCTATTTTTAGGAGTATGTTATATAATGTTTTTGAATAATAAGTTTATACCCCTTATTGCTAAAACTTTAAAAAATGAATGCCATATCCATAGTTTTAATTGATCTCTTTGATGAGTTTGTAAATGCTAAAAGATTTCAACCATGTAGCTTAATAATACCCAACTATATTTTATTTTGGGACATTGTTTGGAGAAAAAGTTAACCAAATTTGAACATTTCCAACTCTCATTTATTGTGATAAACTAAAGTTGAATATATTAAGTAGGGTCTAAAAAAAAACATTTCATTTTCAACTTATTGCACTCTATTAACAAACCCTAGCAACCTAGACTCCAGGCAAAATCTACTCTATGAAGAGGAACATTTAGACATTGATAATTCTCAATCAAATCATAAATTATCAATTTACTATGTATGAACTCTCCTCAATTTCAATTTTTTTTTTAAATGCAAATGTAATTACTTTGAATTATTTACTTAAATAGTCTCACTCGACAGAATCTTATCTCTTGTAAAAATTAGTAATTTTTGACAAAAAAATTTGGGCTCGTTTTGTTGGCATAATTTTGGAGAGGTGATTTCTTGAAATTTACTATTTTTCAACAAAAGCTTTGTGCACGTTTTGTGGGCGTACTCAATTTTGGCTTTGTGATTTGATGAAAAAAAAAAAAATTAAAGAAGAGATTTTAAAAAATTTGGAAAGAAATGTGAGGATGTGTTATAAGAGAAAATGGCTATAGTCAGCTATTGAGGCCATGAGATTCACCCTTTTCTTTGAGAAGAAATAGAAAATGCGAACCAAACACATGAAGAATTATTACCCCCCCCCCCCCCCAACCGAAATTTATAGTTTTTATTTTTTATTATTTTGAATTTTTTTCAAAATAAAAATTTATTTTATAAAATCACTCTCTCTTTTAAAAGTAACGACGTCATATCAATAACTCTCAATTATTATTTATAATGATAAAAGTGCTAAAACACATAACTTTTATTTTTTCAAGTTTTCTTTAAAATTTATGCTAAATAAAAAATTAGTTGTATAACTTCAATACAAATAGGGTATAGTAAAATTTTCCGTTGGAGGTAAAATTAAGTTGCCATGTCTCAAATAAGGACCGAAAATTTAAATATTCAAAAGAGAGGGGCCCAACAAACATTCAAACAAAGTGGAGAACACACACACACACTCTGACCCACGCGCACCACTGTCATAAACCAAACGTTCTTACCTCTGCATACCAATACCCACTCAACTTTACGTTTCACATTTTTTCACTAATAAAGATTTGTTCTTTTCTATTTTTGCCCATGGTCTGATATTCCTTCTCAATAGCTTTACTCAATCAACTGAT
The DNA here is from genome assembly GCA_019321725.1 of Paulownia fortunei. Classification (NCBI taxonomy): domain Eukaryota; kingdom Viridiplantae; phylum Streptophyta; class Magnoliopsida; order Lamiales; family Paulowniaceae; genus Paulownia; species Paulownia fortunei. The sequence goes on along the minus strand of CM033112.1, from coordinate 20,692,276 downwards.
ATGTGTTGAAAACACCTAGAGTGGTGAAACATCTGCTGCCATCACCAGGGTCTGCTTTGAAACCAAGAGAAGTGTTCAATTTTCTTGCCAACCTCTTCTTTGAATCTTTAGAGTTGGTAGCTTTAAACATTAAAAAAACAGGAAGGAGGAGAGGTCTTCCAAGTGATGGGTTTTTAGTGTAGAGGAAGGCGTTTGATGGCGGCTACAACTAAGCATAAATAAATCCTGGTGAAAATTTGCAGAAAGGAGGGGTTTTGCTTAGTGGAGTGTTGAAAAGATTTATGGATTTTTGCTCAATGTTTTGTTGTTTTAAGGGTTCAGATCGGTATGTGCTTTGTTATTTCATTTGGTCAATGCTCATTTCTGTTGTTTTGGTTATTTGAATTTCTTGAAAGTACTTTTTTTTGGTTGTTTTGGCATATGCATTAGTTGTGGTTTTGATTAAGTTTTATGGAGGATAAACCTACCGTTTGATTGATTAGTAATGCTTTTGTTTTTATTTTCTGTGCTGCATAGATATTTGACAAAATAGTTTTGCAGTGTTTCTTGTTCTTTTGATCTTTGATAATAGTGTTTCTTTTTCCTTTAATCTTTGTAATAAGCCAATTCAATATGGATAAGAAATTGAAGGAGTCTAGTTATCTATTTTCCTATGGAGGTTATAATATTTTTTAATTGTAGTTACATTAGGTGAAGTTTTTAATTCTGAACAGGAAGAACCAAGGGAAAAAGGAGTCAACATGGAGGATTTTTTCTCTGAAAGAATTGCAATTGGCTACAAATAATTTCAACTACGATAACAAGCTTGGAGAAGGTGGATTTGGCAGTGTTTATTGGGGTCAGCTCTGGGATGGCTCTCAAGTAAGATGACCGTGCCTCTCATCCAATTCTCTTGTCGTCTCTGAACTTTTCGTCTTGCTATATTTGATTAGTTCTGTTTCTGGCATGCTCTAGTAATTACTATGTTAGATATGAAAGAAATAGTAAGTGGTGCTTTGGAATGATATTAATTTAATGAAGGGAGGCGTGTTGAGCTGTGATGATGGGGTTAAGTGAAGTTAATGCATCATAAAATCTGTCAGGTGGTTGTTAATACTTTGACTTTCATTGAGAGCTTTTTACCCAGAAAAGGATTATTATATCATATATAGATACCAAGTATTCATTTGGATGATTGTCCTATCCCCAAAAATGCACCTGGTGCATAAATGGCCTTTGACATTGTTTCTCCTGTTTTGCCATCTTGAATATAACAAAAGAAAATGAATAAAGACAAGGAATTCATGCTATTCTTGTTTTCATCTTTACATCTTTTGGTTGTAGCTGCTTTAATTAGTGACTCAGGCCATTTCTACTTGCTTTCGAGTCTGGTAGTATGGAAAGCCAAATCCTGAGGCAGTGCATCTGGGTCTTACAATCCTGTTTCGACCTGTGTAGAAAGATGTAGAGTAGAGGAAGTTTTAAGTTTAGAATAGCATCAAAGTAGTTATCAAGCGTAGTGCTTTTACTTGGTTGGTTCATACTACTATAGAGAACCAGGGCTTATCCATTGTGAAGCTTTTTGGACATAAAGACCCACAATGGTTACGATCTCTTCGTTTGAAGTTAATAAGGGCATCTAATAGTCATCCAATGGTCACAATCTAGATTCATTTGAGAATCTACATTGGAACTTTGCTTTGGCTAAGTGCTGTGCTAAACATAGCAGTGAAATATAAGCACTTCTGACATCCTAAAGCTCCTGCATTGAGCAGCAAAGCAAATTCAAGACTTACTCTGAGTCTGCTATATACTGCAATGGTTTACTGTACTCCGAATAACTATGGTCTATTGACGGTGAAAGTTATTATGAGAAGATTAAATCCAGTGATCACATCATTGATAACAAAACAGTGGAACTTTATTGCGCCCATGCATATTGAATTTTAATGGTGAATTGAAATCGTTGTCCAAGTAAATTCATTTTTACTCGGAGCTTGTTAAGCAAAATGTACAAGGCTAAATATTTTTCTTTGAGACCCTATATATCTAGCCTTAAATTGATATTTTTCTTAGAGACCCCATAATTCTAGCCTTAAATTGCTGCTACTGTAGAGTTCCCAATACTGAGGAGGTAAACGTGTCTAGGAAATGTGGTCATCTAGGGATTGTGGAATGATTTCATGATAAGATGATGAAAAACTGATCATTCAATCAGCTACTCAAACACTCTTCCTTCCAAGTACTCTTTGCACTTCGCGTTTAAATGAAAAACAGCATATTTTGTATATATATTGCCATTTTGTTGCTTTCTTTTCCCTTAGGAGCTCTCCATCTAAAATAATTCGAGCACATACTGTTGTTTGTCTTAGTCTCTGACTTGGTCAAAACATCTATAGCTAGTCTTAAGTTGGAAGTAATAAAGAACTCCAAGGGCCGAGGAGTTCAAAACAATAAAAATAAAAATTACTCAAGTTATTGTTGTGCTAATCCTAAAAGTAGGGAATTATCTTGCCTTTGATTCCCTGCTGAGTTACTGCAAAACTTTCCCCTCTCATAGTCTAAGCAGTAATAGTTTTAAACTTTCCTTTCTGTGAATGTGATCTCCTTGCTAGGCAAGATGATGCATTTCCCTTCTTCTAGGTTATATATGCTTGATTTCTTTTTCGCTCATACTTCTACAGATAGCTGTAAAAAGGTTGAAGTCATGGAGTAACAAAGCAGAGATGGAGTTTTCTGTTGAAGTCGAGATACTTGCTCGTGTGCGGCACAAAAATTTGCTTACTTTACGTGGCTATTGTGCAGAAGGGCAAGAGCGTCTGATTGTCTATGATTACATGACGAATCTGAGCTTACTATCTCATCTTCATGGGCAGCATTCTGCTGAATGTCATCTTGACTGGACCAGGCGGATGAACATTGCTGTTGGGGCTGCTGAGGGCATTGCGTAAGTACTCAATACAACTGTGCTTGCTTTCAATATCTTCCTGCTACTGAGCTAACACTTGTTCTATGCCAGCTATCTACACCACTATGCAACCCCACACATAATCCACAGAGATATTAAAGCTAGCAATGTATTGCTAGATGGTGATTTTAAAGCTCAAGTTGCTGATTTTGGATTTGCAAAGTTTATACCGGATGGTGCAACACATGTAACCACCAGAGTGAAGGGTACTCTTGGCTACCTTGCCCCAGAGTATGCTATGCTAGGAAAGGCATCTGAGAGCTGTGATGTTTACAGTTTCGGCATTCTTTTGCTTGAGCTTGCTAGTGGCAAGAAGCCCCTAGAGAAGCTCAATTCAACAATGAAGCGCGCAATCACAGATTGGGCCTTGCCTTTGGCTTGTGAAAGAAAGTTCGATGAACTTGCAGATCAAAGGCTAAATGGGAAGTACGTGGAAGAAGAGTTGGAAAGAGTTGTCTTTGTTGGACTAATCTGTGCACATAATCGGCCTGAGAAGAGACCAACAATGCTTGAAGTGGTCGAACTGCTGAAAGGCGACAAAGAAAAGTTTGCTGCTCTAGAAAGTGATGAAATGTTCAAGAGCACTCTGGTTGCAGATTCGGGTGCAGAGGACAGCTCTGAATTTATCTCAGATGAGAAGGAGCCCAAACAAGAAATAGAAAATGTTTAAGTCCTAGAGCCTACATCTACCGAACAGCTACAGCATGTAAAAATGATCATTTTCTCCTTGATTGCCTCTTTTTGCCAATGAAAAAGGAACCTGTGACATGGAAAGAATCGAAGTGATTATCCAGTTTGTTGAGTGATGATATTGAAAATTTGGTCTTATGCTTTAATTTCTTGAGTTAGTGATTGAATGAGCCAAATGGCCGTAGAGGGAAAACATGACAAGTCGAGTGAGTGTTCATTGTTGTTGCAGAGTAGTGGTGTTGGTTTTGGCGTTGATTTGATTAATCGACGGTATTTGGTATTAATCTGTTGGGCATATTTTCTGGGGATTGTTCTGAAAATGAAAAATGGTTACAATGTATGATCCTGATAATTGTTCTGTTGAAACATTCCTTGTTTTTCATGGTCAACATAATCAATTTATGTCTGGTGCTTTTTGTTCTGAAAATGAAAAATGTCAATACCTTGTGTTCTTTTCCGGCAAAGAAGGGTTCTCATGTAGCTCAGTTTGAGGTTGAGTTTAGTTCGATCAGGCGAAGGGTATTTATAGATAATGGTCGTACAGAAATGAACCCTAATGTTCGGTCGAAACTTAATCCGGATAAAAGTACGTGAATCCTAATATGTTGAGTAATTTTGCATTGTTAGTTGGAACAAAATAGATAGATACACGTTCATTATCACCTTTCACAGCCCCATTATTCGTTCAGGTATTAGAGTTGGGAGTTGATCCACTCGCATGATATTGTGCTCTGTATATCAATTACAGAACCATAAGTTGACTTTGGCTAAATATAATATCTTAGGATTAAGATTGTTTTTAGCGTACAATGTACTGTAAAAATAAATAAATAAATAAATAAATAAATAAATTTAACTCTACAGAATGATGTAATTTTTTATTTTTATTTTTATTTTTAAAAAAATTAACTTCTGTCGGTGGATGCAAATTCTTTCATGTGTGAATTTCGTGGAAATTCTCAATTTCTAGCAAGGAGCCGGCAGAAAGTGATACAATTCAAAAATGAAGAAATTATTCTAAATTTCAGTGAGAGCATGAGGAGCTAAGAGTAGGAATTTACACAAAAAACAAAAAGGATAATTCATTTAATCCATGGAAAAACACCTTCTAGTTCCAATATAAAATGAATTTTAGGTCAGAAATATAATTTTTTATCTCCAAGCCAAAGAATTTAAAAGTTGGATTAATTACAATTACCTCTCCATTGAAATAATTAATTTATCATTTCCTCCCTTTATTCTTTCATAATTACAAAAACCTCCCTTCACTCTTTCCTATTTACAAAAAGTTTACCATGTTTATCAAATTTTCCATACAAAAAAATTTAGTGAAGTTATTTTCTCCTAATATAATTATCCTTATAATTTGGTGACCAAAATATCCTCGATAAAATTTGAACTTAGGGGAGGATACGTGATGAGGTATAAAATATAATGAAATACTACAAAGATATAAGCGTTGTATTAAAAAAAAAAAGGGTTGTTTAAGCCTAAAAAATTAATTGTTGTGACTGTTTTTTAACCTTAAGAAGAAAAATGACTTGTTCAAGTAGTTCTTCTAATGTTACAATATTGATATATTAAAAAAAATGCATTTGAGAAATAATTAAATTTAATTTTACATAAAAATAATTAACAAAATTTCTCTTTGTGCTTTTTTTCTTTCCTATTTTTTCTCCTATTCTTTTTTTCAGTCATTACTTTTCTTTACATCTTGAAGGTAACAATGAAGAAGAAGGAGAGAGAGGATGGTGCCAAGCACAGAGAAATGGAGGATAAGCGGAGCAACAAGAGGAGAGACAGAAAGAGAAAGGTGATGCAGAGTGGAATGTGTGACAAAAGCGAAGGGGATGACGATGTTGGGAAAGAAAAGAGAAGGATGAGACGATGATAGTTGTGAGGGAATGATCATGGAGAGAGAGAGAGAGAGAGAGAGAGAGAGAGAGAGAGAGAGAGAGAGAGAGGGGTGAGGAATGATGGCGGGGAAGGCATTATTTAATCGAAGAAGAAAGGGTAGATCTGAGGATCCGTTAGTAGTGAGAGAAGGGATCGCTTTTTGAGAGTCAATTTAAAATTTTACAAATAAAAATTTAGATAAAAACTATTTTAGTTCTTCAATTAAAAGATCAAACATTTTCTATATGGGGTGGGAGGGGATAACATTTGCATTTAAAATATTTGAGTAATGAAATTTAATTATTGATATATTATAAATACACCCCTTCATATATATAAGTTATAAGACATCGATCATTTAATAAATCGATAACTTGACTTTTTTTAATTTTTAAAATCGATAACTTAACTATTACAAATGAGTTTGGAGATGGATTTTGGATTTTTTTATTTTCAAACCCGATCGATCTTATTTTTTTTAAAATTTATTTTATATATATATATCTGATTCTTTTATAAAAATATATTTTTTATAAGGTTTTATTAGTATTATTGCTTAAAAAAATATTTTTATTTTTTTAAATTATTAAACGAGTTTAACAAGTTTGTGGGTTTAATTCGTCGGATCCAAATTCTAAAAAATTTTGACAAAGCGGATCTCAAATTTATCAGAACCCATCTCATTATCATCCTTATTACCATCAATGCTTTCCACAATATCTTTAAACCACAATTTGAGTTTTTTATTTTAATGTAATATTTTATTTTATATGCTATTTTATGGATATACGATAAATATATAAAATATTTATCTAAATATAAATTTGACTTGAATCATATATATTTGCCTCGTATCTTTACAGAATATGTTAAATTAAAACAGTAGATTTGGAGTATTTAGAACATAGATCTAAATCCATATGCATCTAAATTAAAAAATAAAAAAAAATAAAAAAATGTATCTACATTAAAACATGCGCGATACTTGACAAACATTCCCTCCAGTCCTCCTCAACCAAAACATAAAAACATAACGGTCACCTTTTCAAAAAACCATTGCAGTCCACAACAAACTCAAAGTTTCTTCTTCTTCTTCTAGTTGAAAACAATAGTACATTATTTCTGCAGAAAATTACAAGAACTGGATTTGATGGTGAAGGTTTTGCCGAAAACGGAGAACAAAAATCGACCCACCACCAACATTTTAACCCCATTTTCTCTTTACAGCAGGAGTCTCACATACAGAAAGCTTCCGGAGCAGCTTCTCAAACTCTCTGTCCTTAAATTGGATGGCTGTTCTTTTAGTAAATATTAACATGACCAGTTTCTTGCTTCTCCTTTTCTTTTTCTTTTTTTTTTTTTTTTTTCCTTTTTTTCTTTTTGTAGTGGTTGAGATGTTGATTTTGTAGGTTTTCAGGTGGCAAGAAATGCTACAGTGGCTAGGCTTAAATTTGCTATCGAGCAAGAATTTAGCCTTTCTCCGAAGGATGAAAGGAAAAAATTATGGTATGAGGAAGACTCCTATTTTTCTTTCTTTTTCTTTGAGATAATTTTGACGGCATTTGTGAAATCTTGATAAATCTATGTGTTGGATGATAAAGATGTGATTATTTCCACGTTAAACGATAATAAGGTCATCAGATTCGGCTGGACGGAAATTGTTAACAAGATGTAAGTAGGGACGGAGCGTAGGGGTTTTGGCTGTGGACCCTTCACTTTGTCTATGATATCAAGTTTTATATATAAATTAGTTTCAAAATTTTGTCCCTTCAAATTATGAAATTGTGGCTCCATCCCTGTTGAAAATGGTTCAAGACCTAGACCTAATTTTGCATCTATGTAAAACATTTTTTTTTATTAAATAGTATCAGGAATTTCAGCCATTGTGTCGCACAATGCAAGAAAATATTGCGTTTTAATGAGGACGGTCGCTTGAAAATATTTTATGTCAAGAAAATGAGTGCCATGGATGAAAAGTAGAAGTTCAGGCTTCTTATGCTTTCTTGGGAGTCTTTTCAGATAGCCTCAATGGTGTCAAGAACAGAAGCTCTTCTTGATTGTTATGAGATTGTTGAATTGGTAGGGAAATTAATACCTCTGAACTCTTTGCTGGCAGGTCCCTTGTATGGAGTCACTTTTGTTTATGTTATGAAGGTCAAAAGCTAATCAGTGAGAAAGCTTGCATTAAAAAATATGGGATCAAAGATGGTGATCAGGTTTGTTTCTGGTTCCCGGAGTATGTTGTTTCATAATTTAGTATCTGGATCAGAAAATTATTATGTTGTTTAGCATTGCAGACATTTACTCATCTCAGAATAGAGCTCTGTGAATTATAGAAATCTTAAAAACCTGCTCTGGGCCTTTCTTCTTTCTGATTATAGGCAACTGTTGTAAGGGGTTGCTTTTAAAAAATTTACTGTCGATTGCCCCTCCAATATCCCCCAACCATTTTAAAACTTTTTCTGGGAGCTAGAATTTTTTGAAGTGCTGGATGACTACCATCATCTTCTAGGATCTGTTTTGGCAAAGAATAGCAGAACGCACGGAAAAAATATAAAATACATAGACTCTTGTTCACAACAACTTCATTATGAACCTGCTGAATAGAACTACCATCATCCTGTGTAAGAAAAATCCTCAATGGGAAAATATATGTTTCAAGGTGAATATTAAGGATGAATATTAGATGTTTCAGTTTTTCATTTCTTCCCAACTTTAATTGTAAAGGACCTTGCTTGTTGCTCCATGACTGGGGAATGAACTGAATTCGCAATCCAACTTCCATTTCTACCTTTCCTACTGTTGGTCATTGTCATTGTAAATACTTCACTGAGACAACAGCATGTTAAATGCTGTTTTCATGCAGTGTATATATCTTTCCTTAACCACAGATAAAAACTGCATTCAAATTCAGTTGAACGATATTTTGCGGAGAGTAATTCTATACTATGTAAATATATGTTCTTCGTAAGCAAATACATATTAGACGCTTATCTGAGCTCTTCTAATAGAACAGATGTATACATTGAATTAGATACCATTTCTGTCCATTTTAGGATCTCATAGCTTACTGTACTTTATTCTGATATATAATACACTGGCATGACAGAGCTTTTCGGTTTACCATTTTCTTTGATCTTGCAGCTTCACTTCATCCAGCATTTGAGGATCGACCTTGCACCGACCCTACAGCAATCTAAGAATCAGAGTGCCGAGTTGAAACAGTGTTCATTGTAAGAAGAGCTGCATCATTCTGTAGTGATTTCTATAAGTAGGTGACTAAACTGAAAATATAGTTTTTACAACTTCATGCTCTTAATGGTTCTATATCCTAATCGTTGACTAGTTACTCATATAACATCTTTTAAACTTATCTTGCTTGTGGGAAATACAATAATGAGTGTTATATTACAAAATCCTGACTAGATTTCTTTCTTCTTCACTCTTATTGGTTTTCTTTCACACTTAATTTTGTAGCTTCTGCAGTTGGCTTCTTAATATATTCTGAAAGAACATTGCTTTCGTTTTAAAAAAATTGTCTTTATAGTTTCTGCCATCATGATAGAATAGAAAAACAGAAACCAGGAAGATATGAAGATGAAATGAAGCTGCAAGGTGAATTGGAACTTTGTTGCCTGAAAGTGAAGTGCTGACAGCCTTGTCTGTTTGTCATTCCTCATTTTGATCAGAATATATACAGAGCAGCTGGAAAAATTAGTTGGGCTGCGATTTAAATTCTTGTAATACCTATTGGTTTCAATACAAACAATGTTCGCATTAAATAACATTTTTAGCAGCATATTTCCCTGTTTAGGAATGAGAATGAAACGAAAGCATTTTTTCAGGACAAATGCTCGTGATGCAAGAGTGAATCATGATGTTATCACTGAAGATCAATATGCGGAGCTAGAGTGCTTCCATTGTGGAGAAGACTTGGCTTTTCCAGTACCAAAATCCAAGTTAACACATTCTCTGAAGGAGTTGCTGTCATGTTCCAAATTTCAACGTTGGAAACGAAGAGCATTGGAAGGAAAGAATTATCCTTGAAGACTGTCAATCCATTGCACTATGCATGGACATGGATGATTCTGATTTAGGAGCTATCAGCAAAGTAGGAGAGGTGTAAGTAAGCATTGAGACACAGGAGAGGTTTTCTTGGGACTAGGATGAGCTTGTCTTGTTATTGAATCTTTAGTGAATATTATCTAACCATTGATCTTTTAGACGTAATTTTCAGTCTTCCACTCATTTTCTGGAATATCATGAAATATCCATTCAAGTACTATATCAGTACTTTGAAGGAAAAATAAAAGGAGAAATAATAACAAAAGAGTGGTTAAGAAAATTCTAAGTTGCTTGAACTATATCATAAGATATGTTCACTTGTTATTTTTATAACAAATTATAAGTGGACATATGCATGTATTGTGGCCCAGAGATACTATGTATGTATGTATGTAATTTATTAAAATGAATTATTGAATAATTGATTTTTTTAAAAAAAAATCTACTCTCTTCTTCTCATTTTTAATGTTTTATTTTTAATTTGTACAAAATTCAAAACATTAATTTTTTTTTAATATTATAGTCCAAAACTAGTAATGGAGGATTAGTAATTTCACTTTGTTTTTCAAAAAATAGGGTAATTTTTTAAAATATATATATATTTTTTGAAAAACGTACTTATACAACATGAACAATAATCTCTCTACTCACAAATGACGATTTTAATATTAATACACTAAATTTTTTAAATATCAATATACCCGTGAACCCACTACTTCATTTTCCTCACTTCTTTTAATATCAATGTGGCAAAAAGAACTAATTGAATTTTTTATGGAAATGCTCTTGAAAAGTTATCTTACTTTTTTTCCTTTCTATCCACACAAATTTAAGAATAATATATTTTCATCTTTTTTTTTAACTAATGGTGAAAATATAAAAATACTTTTGTTCTAAATAGTTATAATATATTTATCAATAATAATGATACTTTTATTTTAAATAATTATAATATTTTTATTAACAGTATTGCAGTCAATATTATTTATATTAAAAGTATTTTATTATTAATAATATTAAAAAGTTATATAGTTATATCAAATTTGACGGAACAAAGAAACTTTGAGAGAAATTCTCCATCACTAATTATTAATTTTTTGTCTATCAAATTAGAAAAAGTGGAAATAATTCCTCAGTTCGGAATCGGAATTGACTTGACGTTTACGCCTCCGTGACTGCGACTCTTCTTCTCCTTCTTGGTCCTTTCTTACGTTACGGCTTGGGATGGCTTCTATTTGACTCAGCAGCAACAAACCTCCTCTCAACCCAGGGGTGTGACCTCTTTTTTCTTCTCTCTCTTTTCTTTTTCAATTCTTTTTTTCCATTTTTTAAGGAAAAAACCAAGCTTTTGTACAGTCGACTGTAGCCTGTTATCTCTTCACTGTTATGGTATCTCTTGTCTGGATTTTTAATCGCTCAGTTTGAAATTGTTGTTGTTATTTTTTTGAATATTTGACGTTTTATAGATCCATCAGTTTGAAATAATTATTGAATTTTGATGGGTTTTTTTTTTTTTTTCGTTTTTTCCCACTTTCTGCAGCTTAGAAAAATACTTGGGAAGTGCATGTCGCTTATTTTTGCTGATCATTGTATGCCTTAACATGGTAGAACTTCAAATTCAGTTGAAAAGAGCTTCTGAAATATGATGATGAAATATTATGTTGGGTGAAAACTGAAATTAAGTAATACATATGATACAATTGGTTAGAATTTACAATCGAAACTTATTTGCATCTTTTTTTTTTTTATTCTCTAATTTTGTTCTTTAAAAAGACGGGAAAAAAGATATTACTATTTTCTTGAAATATGGTACTCTCTCTCTCCCTCTATTTTTTTATTTTTATTTTTAATCATGAAAAGAATGTTCTAATTGCTGTTGATGGTATGCATGAGACTTGTTCTAGCTTTCATTTGCAGTATTTGGCACTAAGAAAATTTTTAATCAATATAATTAGAAAGCTATTAATGTCATGTTTTATATACATATTCCTTTTGCCTTGGTTTTTTTCCAGTGAGGGACCTTTTATCACACGTGACTCTTAACGATTTTGCTGCCATTTTGCCGCTTAACATTACTTTAAGGGTAATAAAAATTATCTAGTATAACTAAGTTTGTTAATTTGTATGATTGTTTTATCTTATACATTCTAAGTTTGTTAATTTATATGATTGTTTTATCTTATACATTTTTGTTCTAGTGAGGGAAATGGCGGAACAGATTAAAGCATTCTCACCAGTAGCTCCTTTTGATTACGAGCTTTATGAAGGTGATCCTGATCAATTAAGAACTGTTGATGCTAGGCCAGCGAAGCCGAATTCATATATTGATCCTGCATCATTGAAAGTCAAATATAGGATTGGCCATGGACTCTTTGGTGATGTTTGGGTAGCCACACATCATCAATCAGGCACGGACTATGATGAGTATCATGAAGTTGCAGTTAAGATGTTACATCCTATAAAGGAGGATCACATAAATGAGTCTCTTCGTAAGTTTGAAGAACTATGGATAAATTTGAAGTCCCAACAATTGCAAGGTGTTTGTTGGTTGCATGGTATCTCCGTTCTATCCGGCAAGGTTAATCTTCTTTGTGAATTGTGAATATATGTATGCCAATTAAAGGTCTCATTTGTATTTTTCACTAATAAGACTTTAAGTTGCTATGTTGTCTCTTTGACAGATCTGCATAGCTCTGAGATCTTATGAGGGCTCAATAGGTGATCGAATGGCGCGGCTGAAAGGAGGAAAGCTTCCACTACCTGATGTTCTGAGGTAACGCACATCGAATCATTTTCTTCTCTTTTCGGTAGAAAGATCAAACTTGTCCAGAGGACACTTACTCATGGAGATAGACTGAAATTCTTTCAGGTATGGTATTGAATTAGCCAAAGGAGTTCAACAACTGCACCATATAGGTGTCCTGGTACTGAACCTTAAGCCAAATAATTTCCTTCTTGATGAACATGATCATGTTGTCCTTGGAGACTTTGGGATCCCACACCTACTTCTTGGGATTCCCTGGCGTGATTTGCATTTAGCGTTCAGGCTTGGAACTCCCAACTACATGGCACCCGAACAATGGCAACCTGGAGTAAGAGGTCCAATATCCTATGAGACTGATTCATGGGGGTTTGCCTACAGCGTGATTGAAATGCTGACTGGAACTCCACCCTGGTTTGGGAGATCCGTGGAAGAGATCCATCATGCAGTTGTAATACGTAAAGAAAAGCCTCAGGTTCCAACTGGTCTTCCTCCTGTAGTAGAAGATGTTCTCAAGGGCTGTTTTGAGTATGATTTTCGCAACCGACCACTAATGCCGGACATTTTACTAGCATTTCAAAGGTTCTCTCTCTCTCTCTCTCTCTCTCTCTCTCTCTCTAACGTGCTCCTTAGAATTGAGTTTTCACATAGTTTTCTACTTCTCCTTGAGATTCTCTCTCAATCTAGAATTCTGGACTTGCAGCTCACGGAATGCTGTTTACAGTGATGGATCATGGAGTGGTCCGGGGAGCAATCTTTATGTGGATAAATCGCATTGCAGTGGCTATAGCACGTGGTTCCTCTCAAAAGATCATCTTCAAGTTGGTGATACAGTTCGATCAAGAAAGGCTCTAAACACCTGCAAGCCTCTCAGTTTGGCTGTAACTGAAGGAGTTGTGGTTGGACTGGAGAAGGATAGTGAACGGGATGGATTTGTACTGGTCCAAATCCCTAACATGCACAACCAGCTCAGATTGAATGTTTTAGCGCTAGAGAGGGTCACCTCTGGTTTTGCATCGGGGGACTGGGTGCGCTTGATTAATGAAGATAGACAGCATTCATCTCTGGGAATTTTACATTACATACAGCGAGATGGAAGTGCTGCTGTTGGTCTTTTAGGGCTGGAAACTCTTTGGAGGGGACATTCCTCTGAGCTCAGAGTGGTGGAGCCATTTTTGGTGGGACAATTCGTGAGATTGAAAACTAATATAACAACTCCCCAATTTGAGTGGCCTCATAAAAGGGGAGGCGCTTGGGCCAGTGGAAAAATTGCACAAATTCTTCCAAATGGGTGCCTTGAGGTTAGATTCCCAGGAAGGTTTGTTTTTGGAGATGAATCCACTTGTTTCTTGGCTAATCCCGAGGAAGTGGAGCGTGTATCTTTTGATACATGTCCTGGTATTGTGGAGAAGTACGAATTTGCTGAGGATTTTCACTGGGCTGTGCGACCTCTGGCAATTACATTTGGTCTATTCACAGCCACAAAGCTTGGCGCCTTCGTCGGAAGAAATGTGGGTGCAAGACTAAATAGACGTAAAAGGATTCAGAAGCAGAATGATGCCTGCAATCAAGAGGGCCAAAGCAGTGGCAATTCAGCATGGCTTCCACCAACAGTTGCAAATATCCTCTTTAAAGAAGGCACACCAATCTCAAATTCTTGGTGAAATGTCTTTGTGTATAGGTTTGTTATGTTCATGAACTCTGCCACCCCTTTATATATCAAAACACCTAATTAAAATCGTTGGATATTGTGAAGTGAATGGTGATTACCTATATAACCATAACGAAATAGGTGAACTCTAATCATCTGAATACTGTAGGTGTTTCTGTTCCTGTATATATTTGCACTTTTTGCAAAGTTGTAAGGATGTTAAAGGCTTTATCTTTCGGTTTGTAAATAATTAGTTTGATTGAAAATATCATGTTATGAGATGAAGAGAACTGCTGGAAGCATGCCCAACTCGCTATCCGGTGTTAAAATTAGTTCTATTTTCTGCTGGTGAATAATTTACTGTAGGAAATCAGATTATCTAAACTGTGATGAGGGCTTTAACATTTACCTTTTTGAAAGAAAATACAGTAAATAATTTCTACTAGTTTTTCAGAAAGAATATCTGAAAGAGTCATTCCACATGTACGTCTTAACTCATCATCTTTTTGTCATTTCTACATTCGTACTAGATTTGAATAATCCTTATTTTTATCATATTGGTGAAGTAGCTGTAATCCAGGGCTAGAAATGATTGTCAAGGTAAGGGCTAAAAGTGATTTCATCTATGCTCGAATTCTCTAAAAGTGATTATGGGTGATATTCTGGAAAGGATTACAGGGTGAAGCAATTACACAGGCCACGTTCATGAGATTGGATTATCAAGTTGATTCGAGCATCTAATATCAACTCAAGTTCAAGATTAATGTTAGCTACTCTAAACGAGTAAAGCTTATGACCAAGTTTTAATTTTTTTCCTTTTTTCAATTTCTTGGTCGGTTATTTGGTTAATCAATGCTCTTTTTTATTGGGGTAATATAATTGCATATTCTTATGTTGCATACAATGCTTGTTTAGCTTAGCAACTCCATTAGGATCGATTTATAATTATTACTATAATTATATCCAATCAAACAAAAACATATTGCTACTAGGAATTCCTAGGTAATGGGGCGGGTGAGATTTTCAAAACTCAACAACTACTCTGAATTTTAAGAGAATTCAGACTTGTTGGATTTGATTTACACTCATTAGATACATTTTATAATTTTAAAAATATTAAAAAATATTTTTTTAGAAATAATACCATTATTTTTTTCTAAAAATTAATATTACATAAATATATATAAATAAAAATAAATAAAAAAACTAAACAAGATGAATACAAAGCGAGACGAATTTGAAAATAAAAAATCAATATCCATTCTCAATCTATTTATAATTTTAAAAATTTATTTTATTGTCACGCCTAATTACTACTATAAATATGATTAACTATAAACTATCTTATTAAACCAATTGCACTAGAACATACATCAAATTACTAGCAAGATTATTAGCACAGTGATATATCAACTGCCATAGTATGAAAAGGACTGAAGAAAAGAAAGGCAGCCCATTATTCCCAGCATGAGTAAGCCTGAGTCCTCCATAACCAATAACCCTCCGGTTCATTCAAGATTCAGTTTCCTCAGGATTTCCTTCTCTTTCTGTCAACCATAACAATTTTCCCCACAATCACACTTCTTCTTTTTTTTTTTCCTTGATAAGGCCCACAATCACACTTTTGCGAGAAAGGAGTAGCGGAAGAAGAGCGAGAAAATGAGGAGAGCTGCGTCTCAACCCCTGCTGTAAACATTCAAAAATCCTCAACCCTCGAGTCGTTTTGTACTATAGTGTTCAAATATAACTCATGAATTTGTATTATTTTTCTCAACCCGACAGATGACAATTTTTTGTGCAGGAGACATTTTCAAGAAGCTGATGATAGTGAAGAAGAAGAAGTAGTACAATTCAGAACCAAAAGCAAAGCACTCAGAGGCGTTGACTCCGTTGCCAAGCAAGTCACCTGCATGACACTCCATAAACGAGAAGCCAAAAAACCATGTAAAGAAATTTCATCTTTTTCTCACCTTTTCCTATCAGTTTTCTTCTGAACTTACCAGGGTTCTCTGCTGTTTCTTGAAATGTGAACCAATACTCTCTTTCTTTTCCTGCTAAAACATTGAAATGTCAGTTTCTTGGTTTATTAACCTGGAATTTGATATTTCTTGTACAGTATAACAAGAAAAGTCTTTACAGATTGGAAAAAAGAAATTTTCTTGACAAATTTTTCTCCTCCCAGGGCTGTTATTCTTGCATAAATGCGATGGATTCTTGGAAATTCATAAAGAATCTGTCTGTGTCTGTGTCTGTGATTTTATTTATTTATTGGGTAAATTTACTTGTGTCAAAACTATCTGATAACATTTTAGTAAAGTAAAATCATGGTTTTTGTACCAACTGTGATCGCATTTCTATTTATCAGATGAAGAGTTTTTCACTTGTGAAAAATATGGAGCGTGGAAACAAGAGCAGAGGACAGGAGCAGCGAGGCTGAAGAAACAGCTAAAGGCAAGATGGGCCATGCAGAAGCTGATTGATGAACAACTCAGCCGATTCCAGGCCCATTATAACCGGGCCATGGTCCCAACCAAGATGACAGATGTAGCCCAACTTCTAATGCCCAAGTGGATCCCGGCCCACGAACTAGCCGCCCTGTTTTGGCTAGGAGACTGGAGGCCCTCCACCGTTCTCGAGCTCCTCCGCTCATTAGCCCACTCCTTATGGGACCCTGTTGGAGTGGAGCGGGCCCTGTCCCAGCTGATCAACGATATACGGATCGATGAGGCCGTGATCGATGAGGAAATGACCGAGATACAAGCAAATTGTGTCCTTCACCTGCCGTTTGGCCCGGTAAACAATGAGGGAAATGGGCCTCCACTGGCCCATGTCAGGTCCGAGTTCAAGAAAATCCATCGGGTCATCGTTAAGGCCCAAAATCTAAGGTCCAAGTTACTTTCCTTGTTCATAGTCCACTTATCATAACTGAAATAACTAACCCCATATAGCCACTTAACTTGTTCAGTGCACCTTATACTAATACAGGATGAAGGCACTAGAATTGGCAGTGAAGAAGGTGCTGAGCCAGACTGATGCAGCAGAATTCCTAGTTACATTTGTTGGAATTCAAGATGCCATCCATGAAGTTTCCGTGAAATATAAAACGCGCAAGGGTCCGGTCTGTATCAAGGAACTTGGAGTCTAGTCCAGCAAATTGGACCAGCATTCATATTCCTCTCCCCCACCTTCCCCCCTCTCCCCTTTTTTTTTTGTAACTCAGGTGTTGGGCTTGTTCCTCCAGGCTTGGTCCAACTAGTCCTGATAGAGAACGATTTTCCCCCTTGGTTCGCCCTCAACCCTCCTTCTTGCTCTGGCTGAAGATAGTTTTTTTACGTGGTCGAAATAGGTCAAACATATGTGCCTTAGCTTTCTTGTGATGAAAATGCTATGTTTGAGTGCATATGAATAAGCCCTGCAAGAAACAGAAACTGAAGAACTATAGAACCTCAGACTTGGAAACAGTGGAATTTTGATGTGTTTGCTGATATTTTTTTAGTGATGATCTTTGCAATGCAAGGATACTCATGACATATAATTGTCCTTAAAGTTTCAGAAAAGTATTTGCTATTTGGTAAATCTAGTGAAGGGGTTTTTGGATTTTCAAACTATTTCACCATTATCATTAAATGAATCAAAATGAGCATAGTAGGAAAAAATATTATGTCATAAACTTCTAAACTATCATGCCATAATCCTCATATATACAAAAAAAAAAAAAAAATATTGAATATATGTTGGATTGATTATCCTCTCCCACAATCTAAACCTGCTCAAATTTAGAAATTACAATAGAGAGTTCGATATAAAAATAGATAATATATATATAGGTCTTGAGTGAGTATACTAACATAAAAAGTTGAAAAAAGTTTTGGGGGTTCATGAGAGAATATTAGTAAACACCATTTGTTTCTATCGAAAAATTCAACCACCCCATAAAGTGAATCCAAACAATTTCCAGTACAACATTGACCTATTAGATTAGACAGCAAAACATAAACAACATCCTAAGTACCCCTCCACTTTGTCTTATTATTATTAGTAAGTCTTACTATATCAACCAAAGCTACAATGGTTTTCAGCAATTAAACATTTACTCTTTTTCAAGTATGGATCTTTTATTTTAATTCAAACATATTTTTTTTTTATATTTTACATTATAAATGCATATTTGGTGTTGCATGTGAATGATATACACCTATTATATCAGTGAAATAAAATACAAAATGTGACGTGCCAGTTTGTTTACTAAGAGTTATATTGATTTTCTGACAAAAGTAATTGTGATTAATTGACTACTAATTATATCGTGTTCATTTCTTTATACAAATTAAAACATCTCTAGTATTCATCAAATTTCCATATCCAATCAATAAACTCAGCATTCTCTTAGAAATAGAACTAAAGTGATCTCGACTACCACTTATAATAAAATTCATTAAAAAAATCAAGTAGTAAATCAAACAAGAATCTAAACATGAAATTTCTTAAAAGCCCCCAAATTCAAAATCAAATGTATTGGGATTGAAAAGACATCTCTCAAGCCAATAAGAAATTTAAATACAAATTTTAAAATTTCTGTTGTTTTATTATCACATCGTCATATTTGGATTTGTGGGTCCTTGGACCATATGCCATTCACATGAACTGGCCACTTGCATGCAAGAAATACCAACGATTAGAAACAAAAAGTTTATTTCACATGGGATAGATGCTAACTTTTTAAATTCACTTACCCAATAACATGTGGTTTATACCAAAATTCATATCAAATCATCACATGCAACGAAATCGTTTTAAAATAGACTACCTTGGATTTCTTGTCTAGTTGATTATTTTCAGAATGTCATCTATATATATGATCTCATTTAATTAGCCCAAATGGGATTTTGAGTGGTTCTTGTTAACTTTTATTGCCCTCTATATAATAGAAATAGAATCATGCCAACCAAATTTGTACTTAACTAGTATTTTATAACAATCTCGAGATTATAATAGTCTACATCGGATAAGTTTACCTTGAAATACAAAATGCCATAAAAATATTAAACGTGATGACATGTATCCTTGATCTAATCTAATTTGTAAATGTTCTTTTCTTTTTTTTTTTTCCCAAATATATTTATCTAGTTTCATCAATTGACATTGCCTTGCTGAACATAAATGAACAAAATTCTTTTTCCATGACCACAATACAATTGATATATTGTATTGCAATTTTGAATACAATTGACATGGTATGACTAATATTCCAAATTTTAAATTGGCTCGTACTTGTATAACAATAATAGTTAGAATAACGGGTTGTTTCGATAAAAATTCATTTATGTTCGAATCAAAATCAGATCAAAAAGAGAAATAAAGCAAAAAATAAAAAATTATAAAATATGAAATAAATCACGTATCTCAAAATACTAAAAAATTAAAACATTTATAATTTTTTGATAAAAAATTATAATCACACGGAACATTACAACTTTACTAACCTATTGACTTGAGGAGTTCTTGTTTAACCTAATTTTTGGATCTTTACTGAATTAGAAGACATTAATAGTGTTACCAAACACGTCATCAACTACTTTAACATATGGAAACTAGGGTTACCTTAGCCTGGGATTAGGCTTTTTATATCCTAGGTTTAGACTTACTAACCAATCATTGTGGGCCTTCCAACATAAAAGTGTAAAAGGATAAAGATGAGACCCAAAAGTTTTTTAGGCATCATGATCCCATAAGCATTGACTCACAACCAAAAGGCAAGATCCCAAATCTTTGAGTAAATCTTTCCTCAAACTCATTCAATGGTGCTAATATGAAGTTGTAAAAAGGATGTTGGACAATATCTTAGCTAAAGTACCTTATGGATATATCTTCTTTTTGAGTCTATTCCATTTGATCCATGGAAACTTGGAGGAAAATTCTCAATGGTTTGGAATATTATAAACATAAGTAAAGCACCATACATATATATATATATATATATATATACTTTTCCTTTTAAGTCAATTCCACTTATCCATGGAAAATAGGTGGAAAATTCACTAATTTTTAGAATATTATTTAAGCATCACAATTGCTAAATTTCACCAAATATTGACAAGTATATTGAAAATTTGTTCAACTTTAGAATATTGGTAAGATCCAACCAATCTCATGACAGCTTTCGCTGTTGGACAAGAAAAAGACTCGAAACAAACCCTCCAAAGAAATTTCTTATTCCAAGATTTTTAGGTCGTTTTGTTTGCATATGAGCCATTATTTTGTGATTTTTGTGTGAGCCCATTTGAATAGCGTACTTGAATATTGATTATTTCCAATTTTATCTAATTATATTTTATATTTAAATTTTATTTTATTTTACTCTATCACCATTTATATAACTACACTCATAAATAAACATAATGATTAAAGGAGGCAACAGAATATTTGGATAATAGGATTGATAAAGAAAGCCTGGAGAAGTAGGATATAATAATAAAAACACAAAAAAAGATGGAAATGGGAGGGGCCTATGCTTGAGTTAATAATCAGGTGATCATGCTTGACAGTACACCACGCGTGCGCTTAAACAGTGTTGTACCTTCTCTCTGCGGGGTCCTCTGATATTGAGGCAAATTTATTGAAAATTTTTGCTCTCTACTTGCTACCCCATGCTTCCCCTCTTCCAATTATCCAATCAATGATAGCATCTCTGTTCTTCTTCTTATCCCCTCTTGCCTCTTCTTGAAAAATGATACTAGGTTATGGAAAAACTCGGATTTTAAATTTTATTTTTTGTGCTTTTTTTTTATTTGTGGCTAATTTTGTAAATTTTCTTGTTGATTTTTTATATTTCTTATGATACTAATACTGTTTTGTGGGCTATTATACGTGTCTGATAAATTTATATACGCACAATTGTGATTCTGATAACGAATATTAATTTAATAAAATAAAATAAAAAGTAAAATTAGCTAAATAGGAGGCCCATATATTACAAATATGGCACGAGAGCGAAAAGTAAAAAAGAGTAAAAAAGATTATGAGGTATGCAGACGAATATTTTCCTCAATGCGCTTGTAATTAATTAGGTTGATTTTGGTCTATTAAGAATATATAATTAAGGATATAAATATGCTGAGCTAACATTTCCCAATTTAGATAAACTAAAATAGATATATTTAGTGTATGCTAGATAAGATTTGAAGCTAAATATTTTAAATTCATAATATTAAATTTATTTGAATAATCTCGTAATATAATAAATTTTAATTTTTTTAATTTTTATTTTAAATAAATATAATATATTTTAAATTTATCTTAATTAATTCATTAGAAATCATTTTCCAATTCCTGCAAGACCGCAATGGATATGATCAAAAGACAAAAAGTCATTTTCATATTAGCATTTTATTTATAAAAAAAAAAAAAAGCACCTTCGAAAAATAGAAAAGGGAAGATTTAGGCAGATATGGCAGATAAGATAGAGCAGCCAAACAGCTTAATTTTGACTGGTTCCAAAAGAAAATATTTTTGTAATAGAAGAAAAAATCAGAAGAAAGAGAAAAATCCTGCACAAGAGATTCACAGAAACTTAATTAAGGAAAGAGATAAGAATTTTGAGGATAGTGATCTCAACCAACGAAGAAAAAACAATTAGTTGAAGAGAATCATTAGGATAACAAAGTAGTAGTATATAAATTAAGCAAATAGATAAGAATGTTTAAGGATGCTAATCTCAACCAAGATTTGGTGAAGTTTATCTCTTGCTACCATGGTTCTTTCATCTCTTTCCTTTTTAGGTTTCCAAAATCATATTTTCGACTAGTTGGTTCAACCAAAATCGATAGTGGATCGGGTCTATTTCATCGTAATTGATCAAAAGTCGTAAAAATTCAATCACAAATTAACGGGTAATTTTTTAGGGAGGTTAAAATTAATATTTAGTTATTTGAATTTTGAACTTTGTTAAATATATTTTTTTTAGTTATTTTTTTTTTATAATTTATTACATAATAATTATTTAATTAATTTATTATATTATTATTTTATATAATTTATATGTAAAAAAATATAATTAATTTTTATTAAATCGATCGAATTAGTGATTTAACTAATGACTCGTGGTAAAATCAATTTAATCACTAATTTGATTATAAAAATACTGTTCCAAAATATAATATCGCTATCATTTTTTTTCATATGATTAATGAATATATATTTAAAGGGATAGGATGGAATGTCAATGAATCACTTCGGTTCTTCTACTTCAATTTAATTTGTATTTTTTTTTCCTACACTTCATATTCAAGTCAGATATGTTAAATATTTATTTAAATATACATTTTGAATGAATTATATATACTTAATATATATATATATGTAAAATATAAAATAAGATAAAATACTAAATTATAATAAAATATTCGAAATAATAATAAGTTAAGTATCTCATAGATCAATATTGATTTTGTGTTAATTTCTCTATCATTCTCTCTATGCCACCACTTATTGAGGTCTTATAAAAGCTATACCCAATATACATGTATTGAATACAATATCTATAATTCAAGTGTTAACTTTTAGAATATTTGATAATCATCCGGGCACTCGTTAAATCGTGTATTTGGTGTAATATATATTGTATCGGACCCTGAAATGCTACATTCAATACACAAATACATCAAATATGTGAATGATTAATAAATATTATTTTTTTAAAAAATATAACACTTGTCAATTATCTAAATATTCGATAAACAATACGGGCATACTATGTATTACACCTTATTGTATCAATTTATAAATATTATACTTAATACACATGCCGAACACACTTACTTGACACGAATCTACAAAAGTGAAAAATAAAAGATAAAAAAAATACTCAAGATTAATTTCATTTATGTTGGACTTAACTTGAAATTGTAACATTGTCATTTAGGCATAAGAATATATGAATAATTGGTCTTAGGCAACTCTCATCCTAGGTTTGATTAAATTCGGTTGGGATCAAGATCTTGAAATAATTTTTGGATTATATTATGTTTGGTATTTGAATTTTAATGAAGAAAATATTAATAAAAATATTATTTTTATATCAAATAATAGTATATTTTTGAATTTTTTTTATACCTTTCATTTCTTTCACCAAAATCCAGACTCCTATTGCGATGCAATGGTCACCAAATGGCTATCAACATATGACAGAAAATGTTTACCATACATATGCAATATGTAAGTTGAACAATAATCCATAATACAGTCATCGAGCTTACTTAATTATTAAAACTTTATAGCATCTTAAAATATTAAATTTTTTGTGTTGGATAAAATGTACTCCGCGTTCCTCAAATTTATTATTTATATATATATATATATATATATATATATATAAGCCACCAAAAGAAATCTTCGTTTCATAAGATAATTTTTTCCCAAAATTAAATGTATCAATTTCCAACAATGACGAGTCATATATATAAAAATTAATTATGATGTTTAATTTAATTATAAAAAATATTTTTTAAAATTATAAATATTTTTTAAAATTTTATAATTATTTTATAAATATTTCATCAATAGATGTAATTTATAATTTATAAATTTAATTTTTTTTTTTTATAAATAAGCTAAACCTTTAAAATAACTTCTGTAATTTACTCTCAAAATGATTGTGTGTGATGCATGTACATTCTGTACACGCGATTCGATATTTGAAAACTTATGGTATTTCCTTTCACGCAATCAGAAGCCCCAACTTTTAAAAGAAGAAAACCTGACAAAGATCTTGACCACACATTTAGAGGGTGGACCCACGGGGATAGATCTGAAAGAGTGAGGTCACCTGATAAGACGTAGCCACGTCACACAGCCTAGATAGATAAGGGGACCACCACATAATACCGGATCTCCTGCCCCTGCCACTTGATTCTCTGCCAATCCCCATTCAGGGAGCCCCTAATTCTTGATTTTCACAAAAATAATTGATACAAATATAAACAAGTGAAAAATACATTGAGCTTTGCTAGTTAAGGAATTTATAGTGGGCCCATAAACGTTAATCTTAATGACATTATGTAAAATGTCTTATTTTATAAAAAAATACATTAAGCAAGTAAAATAATTTTTTTTATAAAAAGTAATACACTTGAAGAATGATATAAAAAGTAAAATGTCTTATATTAAATGTATGTATATTAGATGTAAATCTTATTAAATTATTTTATTTTAATTTTTTAATTATATATTTTGATTTTAATTTATTGCTTCACTAAATATACATGCATTTTATACCAAATATTTTATTTAATAAAAAATAAGATATTTGATACAACATTGATTTAGTGCATATACTTATGATTAAGGTTAATTAACTTAATCTTTTATTTCTTCCATTGTGTATTTTGAGATAGGTCTTGTTACTGCTGTTCCAAGTGCACATATCCTTGTCTTGTTAAGTAGTTGTTTGTGTCTAATCTATTTACTGATTGTCTTAATCAACATGTCCCGAAATTGGAGTTCCATAATATTTTTCACGTCTTACAATGTCATTTGTATAACGAACTAAAGTGTCTCATGAAAACACATTTTTTAGTAAATTCAAATTACTATGTCAAACTTCAGCATAAGTTGGAGCCAAATCTAAACTCAATTGAAAAACACAAAAGCAAGATACTAATGACTTCTGTTTCTCTATGATTTGATTATGCTTAAAGAATGATTATTGTGTGGTCTCTCTCTCTTTTTAGTAAAACAATTAATTATACCAATATATATATATATATATGTCATTACATCAAAATATAAATAATTTATTTTGTATAAACATCAATAACTAATTATTTATAATAAATAACAAATATTTCATTTCCCGACAAGCAAATTTAGTAGGAAAAATCATAATTAATACATATTAATTAAAATGTCAAATTGTTATGCTCAAAATATTTAAATTAATACAAAAGTGCATGTTTTTTTTACAACTTATAAAAATGGAGTTTCTGATTTACTGGACAAGACCTCACTGTCTTAACATGAGTGATTGCGTACCAAAAAACCAGACACAATGCATTCAAGTACCCATCAAAAGCATAGGATACCAGCCTTTTTCTGTAAAATACAGAGAATTAAAATGGCATACCCACCAAAAAAGTGTAAAACATAATGAAAATAAAATTAAATAAAAAAGTTGGTGTATAAATTATAGCACCACTGAGCAATTGGATCTTCCTCAGTGGAGCTTTTGTCCACCAACCCAAAGATACAGTCTTTAATACATAGGTTCTCTCATTCTTCCACTATCTTTTCACTCGAGAAAGATAAGAGACAACAAGAGTTTTGTCAGAAAAGATTTTTCTCTTTTCTTGAAAAAAATAAAAGTGGAGAAAAAGAATCACTTAAGAGAAAGATGTTTGCAGCAGAGAATGGTTTAAGGGGTGACCCAAGATTGAAGGCCATTTCTGATGCCATTAGTGTTGTGCCCAACTTTCCTAAACCAGGTTTTCTCTACTTGCATATGCAAAATTTCTACAGAAAGATTCAATTTTTGTTCCCTTCTTTTGTATGCATGTTACTATTATAGTGGGCAAAGTATTTTGAAGAAATTTGTGTTGTTTGGTTGTTTTATATGTATCATGTATGCTTTTTTGTCCTTTTTATTTAATTTTTGAATGTGTTGCCAGGGATTATGTTTCAAGACATAACAACACTTGTCTCTAATCACAAGGTCTTCAGGCATACTGTTGATATCTTTGTCGATAGATACAGGGACATGGGTATCTCTGTTGTTGCTGGTAATGTATTCTTTCTCTGTAATTTTTTTATAAGTTTTGGTGATATGGAAATGGGGTGATGAAATTATTTTGGGTTGCTAAGTGATGATTAATGCATGCATAGTTCATTTTCTTTACACTAGAATCTGAAAAGGTGCCTGTTTCATCTTCTCCAAGATTCTACACTTTCTTAAATTTGATCAAATTTCATAATGTCCAGAAAAATAATTGAGAGATGAGGCAAGGTTTGGAAAATTTTGGTAAAAGAAGATTTTTTTTTCTTTTCTTTCTCACTTCCAGGTGCTGTGGATGGAATGTAACTGAGTTCAATGAACTGTAAATTTTTTATTTTGGTTACAAAAGTTGTACATGGCACCTTAACTTCTTTGGTAACTTTAATCAGATTGATTTAGGGTTGTTCAATGCATGCTCGAAGTGCTGATGGCTGAATCTTGTTCTAGGAGTTGAAGCAAGAGGCTTTATATTTGCTTCTCCGATTGCATTGGCCATTGGTGCCAAATTTATTCCTCTGCGTAAACCAGGGAAGCTTCCAGGTAAAGTTCTATCTTGACTTAAAAAATTTCAATTTACGGCCTTACGCCTCACGATTTTGGGGGAAAATTCGCAATTTTGTAGCCAATTGAAAAGCCAAAGGCAACCCCAGATGTCCATTTTATTTAAGTGGTCAGTCCTTAAATAGAAATTGTTAGTGCGATAGAGATTAATAGGTATTTGCTTCATCTTAAAGCTAGGAAAAGATATATCTTATTATGCCTCTCTGTTTTTAGCTCAAAGCTTCTCTTTGTAATTTCTGGAGGCATTCTAGCTTAAAGATGGACGAACTTTAGAGTAAGCTTGTTAATGGTGACCCACATTTTACATTCTTCCCATTATTTGATATTTTTGTAAGAAGCCAGGGGAGGTGTTTAATTCTGCATTAGTCAATATTGATACCTGGATTACTATTGATATCCACTGTCAATCAGAGAACAGGATTTCACCATTTTGATTTCAAATATTTTCTATAATATATTCCCAGGGGACTTCTTCGGAAGCTGATGAATCGAGTTAACTTATGAAAATAATCAATTTGTATTGTCCAGGTGAAGTTATTTCTGAAGCATATGAGCTTGAATACGGTAATGATTGTTTGGAAATGCATGTCGGTGCTGTTGAACAAGGTGAACGTGCATTGGTAATTGATGATTTAGTGGCTACAGGAGGGACCCTGTCTGCAGCCATAAGGCTTTTGGGTGAGGGCCTGAAGTTGTTTTTGTATATCCAACTGAACTCTTTATATGATATATATTGCTTCAAAGTCACTCTGGCAATTATGCTTTTTATTGTCTAGAACGTGACGGTGCTGAGGTTGTTGAGTGCGCATGTGTTATTGGATTGCCCGAGGTTAAGGTAATTACAAACATTCTGCTTCTAATGATTGTTTCTCATCTTGAAAAATTTCTGAAGTTTATATTTGAAATATTTCTCATTTGAAGATTTACCATTCTCGCCTTCACATTGTTAGATTTGTTTTATTATTTTCTCTACTTGCCTCCTTTCTCATTGAACATATCTGTTTCACCCCCAATGTTAGATGTGAACTTCACAAATTTCTTACTCAATTATTTGAACTCACTGAAGAAACATGCTCTAAGGGTTGTGCAAAATCTTGATTTTGCTACATCAAGCTCACAACTGTCCCGTGTTTTTGAGGGGTTGGGAAGGAACTTACTCCGTTGGGTCCATTGAGGTGTATGGTTGAGGGACTTGAGGAAGTCTTAAACTCATTTCGTACCTCTTTGAGGAGTAATGTTGACATTGAGCCAGAATTTAATAGATGAAAAATCTGTTGTTGACTAAGAAACAGGAGGCTTGTTTCCTATGAAAAGTCTTCTTGCCCCCAATTTGTTATCTCTTTTGTGATTAGTCCTTTGTGTTTTGAATTTTCTTGGAAAACAAAGATGGAACATGGCACTCTACAACTTCCTCCATGGATCAGAGTGGAAGATTTCTCTTCAAAATTTTGAAATACCCCTCGATTCTTCCCCAACGTTTTATTAATATGGGGGCTCAGGTTCCTAATATTATCAATAATTGGATCCTTATAACTAAATTTCTGCTTGATGTAGTCTGTATTTATATTGGACTTCATTTTGTAGAACACCAGAAGATTTGAAAGAACAAGAATGAAATGAATCAGAAAGACTAAGCTTATAAAATCATATGTAATAATAGTAGGCCAACAACTTGGCTTAGTTTATTGGTTGAATATGAAGATTGAGTTCAGGAACCAGATTTCTTGGCAGCTGATTTGGCTCTGTGGGTTATGTAAAATAAGGAATTAGTGCTTTATTAATACTAAGAAAGGGTTGGCTCAGGGATCAAGGTCTCTCGTAATAAAGTAACTTTATCAACTACAGATATCAGCATCTTCCTCACCACAGATATAGTTTTCATGAATAGAAAGATATCTATAATGACCCCTTGCTTTTTAATCCATATTTTTCTGTTCTTTTTCTGTTTGATGGTAGAAGGTTTGCTAGTTCTTACTCTACCAACGTATCAATAATTGAGTAGATAAGCTTTTTTGGCACTTAACCCTAATCTAGAAACTATTTGTGGACGTAAGCATATATATTAGCAATTATGGTGCAAACCTATGAAAATAATGCCGATGGAAAAACCTCATGGGATGGTACTTCTTTTGACTATGGGAAATGTTATTCTGATCTTACATTTGTCACACACTCGTCTATGGAATTGTAGTTGCTAAAACTTTTTAGAGTGTAGTTTCTCCTGAAGTAAGTTGTTTCCTCCTTTCTAGGGACGGCGATTGTTGGATGGAAAACCACTATATGTCTTGGTGGAACCTCGTCAATAGAAATCCAATTTCTGGTACTTCAGATATTTTTGCACTTTTCTGTTTCATAAATTCTTCATTGGCTTCAACAATGAAGCACGTTCTGATGTTCTCAATATTGACAATTTTTTTATGTTGTTGCTCCCTCCTGCAATAAAATGTCTTGCTATGAAGATTCACGACTCCTTTTACCTTTTAGCACTTGGGCATCTTATTGCAGATTGGGAAAAGGGTACTTTCTTTTTTTCTTTTTTCCGACAAACCATCATGTTGTAGAACTATACTGGTTCAGCCTATGTTTGGAGAATCCAACTCAACATCAAAATCCCAGACCAAATGTTGTTGGCTCGTTTACACCCCACACAGAGAGCCCTATATTTGTGGCTTTTCAGTCAAAACTTCGGAGGAAGCTCCTTGTTTATGTGTCTAACGAGCTTTCTGTTAAACACAAACGCTCTTATTAGAAAACAACCTTCAACAACCTTTGTACTGTTCCATGTTCAAACACTCTTTTAATGCCTTCTCAACCACGTTCAGTTCCTTTACGCATTGCTTCTAGTTAAGGTCCTAACGTCTAAATAGTTCCCAAGTCTAAATTATAATGTATTGTAAAGGTCTTTATGCTACTGTCCCTGAGTTTATTAATTGCATTTCTTCTCAGTTGGATCAGAGCTGGAGGGGACTTGTCACAAGAAGCATTGTTTCATGCGGATGCCCAAAGCTGTGAGATTTGGTGTAAAATTTTCCGGAGGAAACAATGCTGTCACAGCATGTCTACATTGCATATAAAGAGTGGTCCTACAACCGATATTTTGCTCTGACCTCTGATCCTCCATCCGTTGCAATCAGGCTACCTGTTAGACAATTCCATACTGAATAATTTCTGGGCCCTTTATTGCCTTTTCTTTTCTATGAGATTTACTCTCTCCTTGTATTCAATTTGTATCTTCCCATTACATTGTATGAGTTCAGTGAAAAATGCATTTCAGGTCTCATGTTTGTGTTCTGATTTTGTCAAAAGTTCGATAACATCTTAGACAACATAAACAGCCAGTTTTTCAATAAGTGGGGCAACTTATCCTGGTTGGCTTAAGCCACCTTAAAAGCATAGCTGTCGCTGACAGGCAAAATGTGCTTGAGCTAGGCTCGTGTTAATGGCACTTCACATGATGGTATAGGCACTCTACACGATTTTCTTTATTCTTTTTTATTTAAGAAAATACAAGTTGAGTTTTTAATTTTTTTTTTCAAGTGACTTGAACTTATAATCAAAGAGATTGTAAATAGAAGGAGTTTTACTCTGCCCGTCGTATGGACAATATTACCTCTTGCTAGAAGTTGCCTATGTTGCCGTTTCCTTGCTGCCATTGCCTTCTCAAATGAGATCGGGTTCTACCTTCGATTAACGACAACTCTCATCTTAAGCTCTGATGTAGATGAGCATTCTCCAAAGTTTAGCCTAGTACATGAAATTGAATTCTTTAATTGGAGTATATGAAATGAAAGAATAAAGCTAAATAAAATCTACAATTCCAGCAAGATTCTTACTCAAATAATGTTGGTTGAAAAATCATTTTCCATGCATTTAATTGTGGTGACCAGATGATTCTGCTAAGGGTAATTTTTCTTTTGATAAACTTTCCTATAAAGGAGAGTTGTATTGGTGTTATCATTGGCTTTATTTTATTTTAATTATTGAATTTATTGTTACTCTAAAGTTCATAAACATCAAATTAGAATGGAATTCTAATTAATAAAAAAATGCTCCTATTTTGAATGTTGATAATTATATATTAATTTTTTAGCTTTTTTAATTTCAAAAAATATTCTTTAAATAACAACCACCTGCACAAATGCGACTATGGCCAGATTTACTAGCCTAGTCTAGTAACACGATTTCAGTTCAAGAAAGCCATGGGATGTACTGATAAAATTCTTACCTACACGCTAAGGCCTCATTTAATGAAAGTGAAAAGAGGAAGGAATGAAAATAAAGTGAAAATAAAAGATTAAGCCTTCTTTGTTTTTATTTTGATTTTTTTTCTATTATATAAAAATACTAAAAATGTTTGCGTATTTTCAATAAAACTATTACTTTTTATTTTCATACCTATAATCATCAATTTCAAGCTTAAATACTTATTTAGTCAAAATAATTAATATTTGATATAATATTTTATTAATTTTAAAATAATTAAAATCTACTAACTAATTAAATAATAATTTTCTATATAATAGAACTAATAATAAATTAAATGATAATTTATTAACTCAATATATAAGATAAAAGAAAGTAACATGACCTACTAATTATTATGTATGGTTAATCTAAATTTACCTCATTGTACTTTTATTATATCTCACTTTACTCCCTTGTATTCTCCTTATTTTACTTTACAATCATGTATTTTTGAAAAAATAACCAAATTGCCTTTACATATTAATTGTAGTAACATTTTTTTAAAATATTCTAAATTTAATACATTTGTATTTAAATACTAATAATTTTTTTAACTTAATTAATTAATAATTAATATTAAATTTAT
Source organism: Paulownia fortunei (assembly GCA_019321725.1). Classification (NCBI taxonomy): domain Eukaryota; kingdom Viridiplantae; phylum Streptophyta; class Magnoliopsida; order Lamiales; family Paulowniaceae; genus Paulownia; species Paulownia fortunei. The sequence goes on along the minus strand of CM033112.1, from coordinate 20,661,110 downwards.
TTTATATATTATTGTATTTATTTTAATGACTATTCTTTTATTAACATAGTTCCAATCAAATTTTTATATCGTAAATTTTTTTTATTTGTTAATACATTTTACTTATAAATTTACTGTTCATCATAAATATAAAAAATGTATGATATATTTTCAAATTATATTTTATTAAATAAGTCAAATATAAGTAATAATTGTTTTATTATTAATGGATTATCAAAATTTCATATAAACAATGTTAAATACAAAAAAAATCATTTTTAGGTTTACTTTAATACTATTAAATAAGTTATAAATAGTCAAATTATCGTAACTTGATAAATATTATGTTAAATTTAAAATAACTTAATGAATATTTTTCTAAATTAAAAATATAGTCATTTTAGAAATTAATTTTATTGTTATTACTTAATTATAATGGCTATATTTGAATTTAAAATAGTTTATATGAACTTATGATAATTTTATTAATAATAAAAAATAATACTAATATATTTATGTATTTAATAAAATACTTTTTTTAAGATTTATAGTCAGTAAAAAATTCATAAACAAAAGCGTATTAGATAATAAAAAATATCATATTATATACTGATTTAATAGAAACTATATTATATTATAAAATATCAATTAAAATTTAAGTATAATAAAATTTTAAATAAATTTAATATTAAGTATTAATTAATTAAGTTGAAAATTTATTTAAACATAAATACAAATATATTAATATCAACTTATTTTAAAGTAATTTTACTAAAAATAATAGATAAGATAATTTGATTATTTTTTTTAAGAGTAGAGGGAGGTAAAATGAGATAATAAGAGTACAAGAGGGTAAAGTGAGACAAAATGAAAGTATAAAGGGACAAAGTGAGAAAATTAAAAGCACGAAAAGTTATAATGATACAATAGTAGAGGAGGATAAAATAAAATTAATCCTATTATGTATGATAAAATATTACTTTTAATTTAATAAAATCAATATTTCTACAGTATATCCAAACACATTTTTTTTTATACAAAATTCAATACAAATATAAAATGGACTTGAAAATTCAAAATGAGAATGAAAAAAAATCAGGCCTAAACTTTTTAGTTTCACTAATTGATTGATTGTGCGTGTGTGTGTGTGTGTGTGTGTGCTAGATAACAAATAAATAAACTATTAGAATAATTTTTAAAGTTTGTTTGGTTGGAGTGAAAAGTGAATAGATAAGGGAAGTGAAAGTATAAATGGGTATAGAAGAAAAAATACTTATTTAATTTGAAATAATAATTGGAGGAAATATAAAATAGGAGATATATAAACCCCTCGAAAGCCTAACTTTATTTTCGTCCAAAATTAAATAAAAAATATCATTTGAAATATAAAATTTGCTTAAAAAAATAAAGGAGTCATCCTAGTATATTACAAAAGAGGTATATTAAATAGGGGGAAAAAAGTGATGTCACCATCACAATCACTAATTCAATGAGTTCCAACATATCTGACAATTTTTTATATTTCTTAGATGTTGGCATTCCAATTTTTTTTTATTTTTGTTATTTGTTGGGTACTAGTTGAACAAATAAATTATCAAATTTAATCTCCCAATTGATAATTACTAATTGTTATTTTAGTAATTTATTTAATTGTTAAATAGCACAAAAATAAAAAAACAAAAGTTAATTGATAAAATAAAAAAATAAATCTTCAGTTAATACTTCATTTTGATTTTACCAAACAAGGAGAACTATTTTATATTTGCTTCCCATTGAATTATACCAAACAATTTGAAGGAAAAATATTATAATTCTTCTATGTAAGGTAAGTTTCACCTCGACTTCTTTCTTCGCTTTCCTTTTCTCGTAATTGAACCATAACGAGACTTTAAATTATAAATAATTAATTAAAAATTTTAAATTTGAAATTTTTTATAAATTTAATTTAACTAATAAAAGGAACTGTTTGTTTGTTTGTTTATTTTTTCCCTTAAGGATGAATGATCGCCTTTGAAATCAGAGAAGATAAAAATATATAAAATTAATTTTTAGGGGATGATAAATATAAGATGTAAGAAGATAAATATAGTAAAATATAATTTGAAAAAAAATATATGAAGAAAAAGACAGCATATAAGAATATAATTGAGGATTTATTTTTTGAGCCTTATACTTCAAAACTTTGGATGAAAGCCAAATTGAGCTAACACGTTTTCTTTATATCTCATGTATCACTTCAACTCTAAATATTTTTTCAAAATCTAATAAATATTTCTTTATATATCGTTAACTTTAAATTTTCATATACATTCATTTATCACATAAATGGGTTCTAAACTGCGAACATAGTTGTAAAATTTTTAGAATTTTTTAAGAATATTTAACACAAATTTTTTATAAAACATTAGACTCCTATACACACCATTAATAATTAGTAATGTGATAAAATCTCATAATTTTTTATTAATAAAGTAATTTATTTTTATTTTAATAAAATTATATTATATTAAATTATTTTTCTATTTTCCCAAATTTTATATATAAGTTTAATATATAACATAATTTCTATTGAAAAATTTCACAAATAAACTCATTATTTTTATAAAATAATTATATATTTTATATTGATATATTCTCAAATTAATTGTAAATTTTTTTAAGATTTTGTTATGTAAATCTTTTTAAAATTATCTTGTATAATAATTGAATTATAAATTTTAAAAATAACGAATTGTTGTGATATTCAAATTTGTTACTATCTTTGTGAATGAAGCCAAAACCAATCAATATCCACGCGCTACAACTCAGTCGCGTGGAAGTAAGCGAAGTTTCACACAATCGTAAAATCCCCACCACTATAAATATCCACCTTCACCACCGCATAAGCGAAAACTCTTCTCCAGAAGAAAACAGAAATGGAAGAAAAGTACTTCTCTACCCCGAAGCAAAGCTTGGAATCTCCAATCCGCCCTAAAAACCCTAACCCTAATACCTGATTCGATTCATTTTTTATTTTGAATTTCGGAAGAAAACGAATAATCAAAGCATAAATTTTGTTGAACTAAATCGATTTATTGTAATAATAATGTCTGCAATTGTGTGTGGCAAGAGATCGTTCTTCGAGGACATAGACGCAGCGGCGTCATCGCCGAAATCTGCATCGCCGCCAGCTTACAAGAAGTTTCGGTGCTCTTCATCGACGTCGCCGGTCCGGTTTACTTACTCGCCGCCGGTTCAAACGAGTCCAGTCGATCAGCTCAAGGCTTTGTTTCCTGATACGGAAATTCAGGTGAATGTTACACTTTTCATGCTGGGTTCAGGATTTCTGTGGGTAATACGGATCGGTAGATCTGAATTGTTCATGGGTTATTCCATGTTTTCTGCTAGAAATGATTGATTTTACTTAATGGTTTCTTTATCACTGTGTTTGGCGTTTATGGTAACAAAATTAATACTCCTGTGTTCATTTTAAATATTTGCATGAACATTCTTCGCTGAAATTTGTTTGATTGGGAATGCAAATTCCCATATAATAGCAGCTGTTCAGTGGTACCAGTTATCATGAATGATTTTTATTTTTATTTTCCCAAATAACTCTACCTTTTAATTGCCTTGATCGAATTTAATGCTTTAGATTTTCAGATACCTTAAACGTGTTGGTGGATAATGATGCATTATTGCAATATCAATCATGAAAAGAAATAGAAAACTTTGTTACTTGTAAGAATTGATGGAAATAAGAGATGTAGTAGCATATTCTTTTGTGTTCCTTTCTCCAGGTAATAGTTGCTGATATGCTGTTTACATTTTGATGCAATTGCAACTGATAATTTGAACCTTTAATGACGAATTTCCATTACATACACTTATCTTATTGAGTATTTGAATGATGAGAAGATGCATGAATATAGAATGTATGTGCCATTATTCCCTTTTCAATTAAATCTCTGGTTGTTGACCTCTGTGAACTCTGATTGGCATTTTTTTTTCTAACTCTAATTAATGACATTTGCTAATGCTCTCTCCTTTCTTCTGATTGCATTTGTTTAGAAGATCAATGGCCTCTTATCATTTTCGTAATTCTTTTTCAGCTTCTAGAGAAAGCTTTAGAAGAGTCTGGCAATGACTTGGATTTGGCTATTAAGAGCCTTCACAAACTTTGTGTTGGACATTCCAAGGGCAACTCATGCTCTACTGCTGAAGAAAATACAATTATGGAAAAAGGTAGGTCTTTACATTGCATGTACAAAGCCAGGGCACGTGGCTTGATAATTGGGGTTCTACCCTACATGCTTGGCTTTTACTATGCGTGTCGTTCCAATGTTGTGATTCATTTATTACACTGTTTTGAAGACAGACCTTTGCATCATGTGTCTCTGTCTCATCATAATTATTGCATATATTGAGTATTTATTCTTATGATTGTATCAATTGACTTTGACTCTATTCGCGTGTCGCCAAAAACATTCTAAGATGAGTTTTTTTTATTCATACTTGGGATCAATCCATGTGGAAAGTTGTATTAAGTTTAGCCATCTTAGCAAATATTCAGAGGCATGAATGGCCCACTTGAGTAACCACTAGATAAAAAGTAAGGATATCAGAACTTAGCAGGTGGATGACTCGGTCAATTGGAAATCTGGAAAACACCATTCTGCTTCTATAATATCCATATGATCAGGTGTAGCTGAGTTACCTAATGTCGGAGCATCAGTTTGTTGAGTGAGGGTAAAAATATTTTACTATTGCAAGGCAAAATGCCTTTGAATAATATTTAAAAATGATAAAACAGTATATACAGGTCAACAAAGAGAGATATTTTTGCCAGTAGTTGCATCTCTATGTGAAAGATTGACTTACTGGAGTCTTGTGACTCGGCATGTTATGCCTATTACATTTGCCGTTGTTTGATCTCTTACTCGTATAAACACTATATTGAGAGGAGTTTCCATTTTTGCAGGATATCTTTGGCAATTTGATTTGTGTGCCCGTTGTATGCTTAAAAGAATTTTATATTAAAAGAATTTTGTATTATCCTAATCCACTCGTATTACTAAATAATTCTCGACATCTCAAACTTTTGTCCTTGAGTTATATAAAAGATTTATAGATTTTTGAATTTTTATTTGACCTTTTAGCACCTGTGGTAATTATTTTCAATCCTAACTGGCAGGTGCAGCACCAACTGGTGGGGATGCAGTTCCTTTGCAGGAGCCTCAAGTCCAAAACAACCTGCCAGCAAATGGTGCAGAGTGGGTGGACCTATTTGTGAGGGAGATGATTAGTGCCACCAGCATAGATGATGCAAGATCCCGGGCAGCCAGCATTTTGGAGAGTTTGGAGAAGTACATCAGCTCTCGGGCTAGTGCTGAGGCAACTCAAAGTTTTCACAAGGTGAAGATCCAAATTTGTCTCACATATCTATTTGATTTAAATCAATTAAAAAATTGTAGATGGGAGACTGGGAGTTTATGTTGATGAGAAAGATGCTCTGTTACAATCAATCTGGTTTGAATGAAAGCATTTGCAAGTTTTAACATACATAATATCTTGACATATATGCTGGATGAAGTGTGTGGTGCGCTGTTGGCTTGCTTCATGAACTATCCTATGAACATATCAAATCTTTGTCTAAGGGAAAAGATGTTTTGAATTTGTTGTGCTTGAATAACTGATGTATAAAAGATGATATTGCTACTGCTTTTCCATTACCAGTACAACGTTATTCTTCGTGAAGTGAAGAATCAAATGTTATCTTTTGTGCTTACAGTTATCTTCCTGATCTTCTAGGAAAATGTGATGCTGAAAGAGCAAATCGACGTACTTCTCCGAGATAATGTCGTCCTTAAACGTGCTGTTGCCATCCAGTATGAACGCCAAAAGGAGAATGATGAGAGGAACCAAGAGGTGCAGCAATTGAAGCAGTTGGTGGCTCAGTATCAGGAGCAGTTGCGTACTCTCGAGGTTAGTGCGTTAAGCGTTAAATTCATTTTATTTTGTCTTGGCACTGGGCTATGGAAAAGTTTTACTTGTGATATTGCCTATTGGTATGGTGAATTGAAAAAAAAAATGCCTGAAAAGAACAAATAAATCTGACTGATGTTTTCCATATAAAGAATTGGACGAATTTTTTTAGGTCTATGGGTTCGTCTGAAATAATATGCTAGTAAACTCCTAGCTCAATTGCTGTTCCTGCAGGTGAACAACTATGCCTTGACATTGCATTTGCATCAGGCTCAGCAGAGCAACTCCATCCCTGGACGTTTCCATCCAGATGTATTCTAATTAAAAGGTGGAAGCCAGTTATCATGTCTGCTGCCCCAGCTGCTGCTAGCTTTTTTATGTATGACAAAATGTCCAATACTAAAATTATGTATATTGTAAGAACTAAGAACTTTGATCTTTATATGAAAGTCATATAAGTTGGCGGCCATTTTCCCGATTGGGCCTAAATCAAATTATTCTAGTTATGTCGAAAGTTGAGATCCCCGTAGTTTTTTGCTTTCCAGTTCCTTTGTCTTGCTGTTTTGTGTTTTCTCGTTTTCTTTTTTGATATATTTGCTTGTCGGTCATGTACCCCGCCTCAGGGCTCAGCCATCAAAGGATGGCATTGGGGTTTATTGGGTGCATTTCTTTGGCCCTTTGAGGATCATTGCCTCGTCCCAAACTATTGCCTGCAAGTTTCTAGGCAACTTCGGGACAAGCAAAATTTTGGTACAGCCCTTGTTGACGTAGCATTTTCACTTGAACGTGCAAGTTATTGGCAAAATATAAATTCTGACCACACTTGGGTTATTTCTTCTACATTTGAGTTTTTCCAGTCATTCCACCTTGGAATTTGGATTAACTTTTACCATTTAGAAAATCTCAAGCTTATGGTGGTTAGGATGTCATTTTTTTCCAGAAAATTATGCATTTGAAGTTCCTTTCTGCTAACATTCAAAGTAATGAGCCATATATATATATATATATATATATAGACTCGGCTACTTCATGATTTCAATCAGTGACAATCTTTTAGTGGGTAGCTTCATTTATTATGGAACGTAAGAATAAATTAACTTATCATAAGCATTTTTGTTTTCTTAAATCTTAACTCATGTATGGTATTTAAAACGTCTTCCCAGTTATATTGCTCATAAAATTGTAAAACATTTTAGACAGTAAAATTGGATGGAATTCATTAATTATGTACAAATTTGATATTTATAGCAAAAGTCAAATAAATGCTAGAACATTTATAAAAATTCATGTATGTATTTACATTAATGATAAAGTTTTAGTACCAAAGTAGTTTTTATTCCTTAATCTTATATTTATAATCAAGAATGCTAGTTAAGGAATGCCCCTCTACATCAGCTATGTGGCCTCTAGCAACAAAAAGATATCAACACTACTCATGCTGCATTTGGTTTAGTCGTATCAAGTAGAATATAGCTACTTTACAATTCTTGAGGAGCAACTATAATAAAAAGGTAAACTTTGATCAAAACAGACACAGCTTTTAGGACAGTCACCAATTTTAATAGATCTGTTGTTTCTTTCTTTCTTTCTGTGTCTGTTGTATAGATCTTCTACTAATTGCTTCAACCTTTTACTGTTGTTGTCGATTGCTGCCAAATACCAATCAATGATATATAATGACCACATACGAGGGGGTCTAAAGGTTTATCTGATTGCCTGAAACTGATTGCTAAACCAAGATTCCCCCACCTCATGCACATCAAAACATGGGATTTCGACATGGAGAACTTTTTATATCTTATATTAGTTTCTGGAGTTACAACTGATGCCTATGGTTGTGCCAGAATAGTGGATAACTTGATACCTTAAGTATTGTCTTCAAATATTAAGCATAATTGACATCTATAAAATGCCCATGGTATTCCCGTATAACTGTTTTTAGTAACTAGTTTTTATCTTCATGAATCAACTTGCACTTGTTGCTTCCAATTATTTCACAGATATATATTGCTCATGAATTGTAGTAAGATTTAACATACTTTTCTAGTTTCTATTTTTCAGCGCAAAGGAACGTGAACTACTTGAGGTGCTTGCTTCTCTTGGTAATGCCCCTGCCGACCATTCAAAAACTCGCCTCAAGGTTGAACAACCTGGTGAGCAGTTCCTTAATTCGACAAATTAACTTGAAAAGTTAAACTGATTATGAATTAGGATCTTGGCAAATGTTGCATGATTAGTTATTTTTTTTTAGTCTTACGTTAATTACTCTAATTTTAAGTCAAGAATCTGCTGGTTTAGGGTAAGTCAAGAGGCAATCATTCTCAAAATCAAACTTGTAATACATATTACCAATTAATATTATTGCAAATAATAAATTCTGCAATAAAGATGATTGTGCACATCTAAAATACCGAGGTAATTGAAGTTGGATCTCATCTCTGCATTGCAGATGCAAGTATTGAAAAAGAAAAAGGTTCCATTGCGGAAAGTACAGATGAATCAGAAGATCCAAATGATTTATGGAAGAAGTTGAAAGAGTTTGTTGGGTAAATTTTCCTCATTTTCCCATAAATTTTGCTGGAGATACTGAGCAATTATTTGAATATAGAAGACTGGTTTTTAGATTCTGTGGTTAATAAAGTATATCATCTACTTTAACCAATATAAAGCATGCATTTTACATTTTAATCTTCAGTCTCCTTTTGTGATGTTTTGTTTTGCTTGCTGCAGCAAAAATCAGCATAGCATGACACTTATATCGACCCTTTTTTCTGTTGTACAAGATTTGATTCTAGATTTGATAATCTTGGGTCCTTGTGATGCTATTAAATCGTATCAGAAAAGAACTAAATAGGTTTCTCTTGTCACTAAATGAATTCAACTGATGCAACCTGAGGTGGACACCAACCCCAACCCACCCACCCCCGCTGGGGGAGGCGCTTTTGTGTATACTCTGGTTAATGAAAAATTGGCTTTTAGCCAAACAACTACAATCTGTATTTGCTCTGATTAGTGAGTTTTGAATGCTGCACATATATTAGGTTGATAATGCTGCCAAGTTTTTACCTTTTATCCATATTTTCTTTTGTTTTTTTTCTCTTTCTTGCCCAAAAATTAGTATTTTGGTCACATCTGCCCTTTCCATCTTATACCTTTCACTGTCATCACATATATCTTGCTAGTACGATTCTGCATTAAACAAAAATTTGGTGCTTGCAGGTCTGTTGCAAATGGAGCTTTACAGTGGTTCAAAGATAACATTTAATTCTTCATTTGGATACAGTAATCCTCGGTGTAAACCGATCTTGTGCAACACACCCTGTTCAGTGATACCTGAGTATGGCCACTTATGGATTTTGTAAGCTTCTTCACTCTTAATTCCAACAACCTTAGAAGTTGAACTCGAATCTTGTGGGAATTTTTTTAATTTCCCCTCTCCTCACTGCTGTAAATTGTAGCATGACTTAGGACAGAGTGACCTCAACTATATTCTTTTGTATCCCATGAATCTGTGGACAGCCAATAGTTAGAAAATCTATTACTACAATAATAAACCACAGTATTCTCTTATCTTCATCTTGTGTCTTGCTGGAGTCTGCAGAGCAGCACCAAGTTTCTATCTGTATTTTGGGAATTCACATTCTGTGAAGCTGGAAATTTGCTTGGTTTATGGGCTCCAATTTCTGTCAATACTGGAGTTTTTGCCTTGTTTCTACATTTATACCATTGCTACATTCTGTTAATATGTTAGTGAAGAATGTATCATTTGTTTTGAACCTCAAATTCAATAATAAAATCTTTTTTTTCACATTTGACATCATTTGTAGAATACCTATATTCTTTCCAAAATGTGACAATTCAAGAGGTTTTGGCTGTTTTCAATGAGCTGCATGAACAACTTCCCCAAGTAAAATTGTTATCCTAGAACCAGCAATATGTATGTTCAAATGAAGCCCAAAAAAATAATAAAAAAAACAACTCTTAGGTTCTCCGGGCACCACAGCGGGCGGCAGTGGCGGGTCGAGGCGGCTGCTAGTGGAGATGGTTTTGGGGCATCTACACAAATAAGTTTGCGTTTAATTTGAGGGCGTTTTGTACGAATTCCATGCCTTTAACAAATTTTAGGGCACATTAAAAATGGAATTTCATTTATTTTCTTATTTAGATTTATAATCACAATCAAACACAATAATCATCTAATGTGAACTACTAATTTTGATTACCAAATACCAAAATCGAGTTATCAAATTAAATTTCATTTTCTCACTTACAAATGAACGTTATCGACATACAATATCTACTTTCTAGATTTTCGTTGATTCCACCCCTTAAACAAAATGAAATAAATAAGAATTTCTTGATTAATTTTGAGATTTGAGCTGAATAAAACGCAACCCCAAATTGACTCCAAGCGTTCAAAGGATGAAGGATTTGGAGAGAGCTTCAAAGATTATGGGAGTAGTATTTATTTCCACTGAAATGGCTCATAAAGCATAGTTCTGTGCAAAATGACCAAAATGAGACGTTTTTTGTTGTATAATTCTCCAAGAGAAATGATGGTTGTATTTGGCCCAGACTCAACTTACAAATTGATTGGTAATTAATTTAGAAGGCACAAAACTTGTACAGTCCTTTCCGTTTTTCTTGGACGCCGTTTCATTTGTATATATCACCCAACCAATAAGGCAGTTTGATTCTCCTAATCCATCTCTCTCCACTGGCGAATCCTTTCTAAAATCTAAACCAAAACAATCCCTCCAAACCCTAATTTAAATTCAGTTCGTTCAGTAAGAATTACCAAGATCGGTGAAGATGGTGCTCGCGCAGTTAGGGGGAAGCATTTCGCGCGCTCTTCAGCAGATGAGCAATGCGACGATCATTGATGAGAAGGTGCTGAATGATTGCCTCAACGAGATTACGCGCGCGCTTCTTCAAGCCGATGTGCAGTTCAAGCTCGTTCGCGATATGCAGATCAATATCAGGAAAATAGTGAATCTTGATGGTCTCGCCGCTGGCCACAATAAGCGCAAAATAATCCAAGAGGTGAGTTCAGAATGTCATTTTTTTTTTTTTGGCCTGTCTATATGACGGTTGATTTGTCCAATTTGAGGGTATGGATGAAATTTTAGTCAGAGAGTTAATTTGGCACGCATGAATAGAAGAAAAAATGTTGTTATTTTCAATTATTTGGATGTGGGATTCTCTGTTTGTTTTGTTGAATTGGGAAAGCGAAATTTGAGAATATGATAGGATGATGAAACAGGAGTCTCGGGATGGAATTAGTTTTGGTTTGCTTTTGGGATGTGGTAGTTAATATTTTTTAATGTTTTTTCTAAGAGTTTGAGAATTTTCTTTTTCTTTTTTCTTTTTTTTTTTTTTCTGGGGGTTGGGGGGTGGGGAGGTGGATGGGGGTTGGGGGCTTGAGTCAAGAATGGAGTTGCAGAACAATTTTGATTTGTTATCTGTTTCTGGGATAAGAGAAGGATAGTTTTGTTAAATGAATAGCAGGAAGGTGATTTAGTCCTGGAAATCTAAATTTTAATATTGTTTACTTGATTTCAAGGAAAGAAGATAGATGATATGGGGTAGCGATTTCTGCTACATAATAAACCAAAGTGAGATAATGTAGAAGATTAGTGTAAGATCGAGAATTTTTACGAGTTTATATTGGTTTTTATTTTTGCCCGTGTGGCAATTCTCATTATCTTAAATATAAATTTTGATACTTTTGTTGATTTATTAATTTATAATTCTTTTGTTCTTTTCGAGGATTTGTTGATATTTAGCTGTTTCCTATTCAAAGATTTCTTACATTTGAATGGTTTACTAAAAATTGTGTTACATGTGATGAGTGCTTCCGTCAGATGCCAATTTATTGAACTTGTAGTGATGGGTTAGAGTACAATTTAGATTGTTGCTTGCTCGCCATTGTTATGCATTATATAATGGTTAAAGTAAAAGAGAACAATGTTAACGTGATATAGAAATTACTTTGGCTGCTGAAAACTTATTAGGTTTTGCTTTATTTTGATTCATAATAAATTTTAAGGTGCTTCGTTGTTGATACTGGCAATGCCAGCTTGTTGGGCACATGTGCAGTGAAAAAATTATGTTAAATCCTATAAAATAAAAATTGTAGTTTCTCATTGTTCAAGACTCAACAAGATCTTTTTATTCCTGTAAAAATATCCATAGGAGAAAATTAGAACCAGACTGTTTTCTCTATTTAACATTTGTTAAGTGACGAAAATGTTATTAGGTGTGGTCAGATGGTTGCTCGATTAAGTTCTATGTGCTTTTATTTTGTAAATATAGGTATGAGTTATATTGTATGGAAGTCTAGGTTGAGGTTTCGAAAGTAATTTGGACAAGGACATGAAAAAGACTAACTTTTGAACTCTAAATTGTTATTCAATCTATAGATAGGCTAATTGATGTTTGACAGTTGGAAAAACAAAATTAGGCCCTTAATTCATTATTTGTTTAAAATAATTTCTAAATCTCATTTTTATCTTCTTCCATCTTGAAATTTTTTCAGTTCATAATCTAATGAAGTTGCTGTAGCAAACATGGAAATCTATTTTCAAATATCATTTCTATCTGAACCATAAATGCTAATTAGGAATTCTAAAAATCCAAAACAGTAAAATGGATTTGGTTTGAAATACACCAGTACTGAAATCTTATGTCCTAATCCCATGTGGATTTTTCTCGAAACACAGTGGTAGTGTGTTGCATGTACTTGGTCTTTTCCTAGACTAAATGGCTTGTTTAAAGCCATTTTCAATATAAGAATGTGGATAACACATGCACAATTATGTATGTCTGCATCTGTTTATGTAAAAAGCACCAATTTATATTTTTTGTTTTCTTGTTGTGTGATGCTATCCCTAATTACTGTACTACTGTGATCAGATGCAGATCAAACAGTGTCCTGGTTTTTCTTTTAACCCTTCTCTACTGTTGTTACAAATTTTTGCTTTTTCTTGTAGGCTATTTTTAACGAGCTATGCAAGGTATTGGATCCAGGGAAGCCTTCGTTTACTCCGAAAAAAGGGAAAACTAGTGTTGTTATGTTTGTTGGTCTGCAAGGTATGCTGTTATCATGACATCATAGTATGCTGTTTTATTCATGTTAGTTATTTATGTGGGTTGTATATAGCGCTATACTGGGTGGAAAGTCTATAATCTTTTTCATTGGCATGTACCTCCATTTTGGGTGGAAAGTCTGTAACCTTGTTGACTGTAATTTGTATTAAGCAATTACATGTTTAACTGACTGGACATATGATATTTTATATGCATCAGAGCTACAGATATTATTGTAAATTTTGGCTCATGGTTTCTGTCTTATCTTTGAGATAAGGTTTAATTATTGACATATACTTGATTCTAGGGTCAGGGAAAACGACAACATGTACAAAATATGCATACTACCACCAGAAGAAGGGCTGGAAACCTGCTCTGGTTTGTGCAGATACATTCAGAGCTGGTGCTTTTGACCAGTTGAAGCAGAATGCCACAAAAGCTAAAGTTCCTTTTTACGGGAGGTATTTGGTGGATTACTTTCTTCCTTAGGTTTGCAAAATGCTGTCAGAATGATGAAAATCCCCTTACTATCCCTGCTAGAAATGAAGAACTGTATACATTCTTTGTTGATCAATTGCCTTAGAAAACGGATGTCACTGTCTGTTATCGGTGATTCAGTTATGTGAGAAACAACGAACCTGTTTGGTTTCATTTTCAAATGGAACCTTTCCATTTTCTACTATTTGAAACTCTGAAAATGCATTTGTTTTACCAATTTTTATCAGAAATACCACTTATTTTTATTTTAGAATTTCATTTTCAAATCTACTAATATTTCACGCATTTTCATGCACCTAGGAACTAATTTTCAAACATACTAATATTTCATGTCTTTTCATGCAAAAACACGTAAAACAAATATATTTTCATTTCCAAACCTATATAATCTACATAAAAACATAACTATTCCAATTATATTTTCATTTTACACGAAAATCTGGTGAAATTTTTTTCAACTTTGGAAGTGCTGAAAACATGAAAATGAGTTTGGAAATAAAACCAAACGGGCTCAAAGTCATTAAGACGGAGTTTCAACCAGTAATGCTACAAAGCTGTTTCTGTGAAGATTATGATCAAAGTTGGAGAAATGCTATTTTAATCATTCACTTTATGATGTGCGCTGTGTTAGCTCTGCACCTTTTGAAGAGCAAACTAATTCCTGTACTTTCTATTTGTTTTCCCTTTTTCTTTTCTCGTGTGTTCGTAGACTGAATCAACATCATGATGACTTTAGGAAGTGACTTTCTGATGATAGATGCAAGGACTACTATATGTTTCTCTTGTTTGCTGGTTTTTATTTGGTTTAAATGAGCATTGAGTTATTGGAAGAGTAAAATATGTGGAGTTGCTCTTACAAATCTAGACTTTTTACCCTTGTGAATATGTATTGCTAGATACCCAAAAGTTTGGATATTGATTCCTAAAGAAAATGTGGCTTTGTCATATGGATTATTTTATGGATAAATAGCATTTGTTACTTCATCTAGTGACAACCTTTGGCCACGAGTATTGTTCTTATGTATATATTCAAGGAAATCCTGGATCCAAATGCATCAAAGTCACAATCATTCTCAGTTTGTGGATTCTACAATCTACAATTGAGTATTTGTTTGTTTCTTTTTGATGCTGTCTTGTATGCAGGTATAGGTTGTCTTGTATGCCCTTTAGTAGAAATTGATGTATTCTGTAACAGCTACACAGAGTCTGATCCTGTGAGAATTGCCGTCGAAGGGGTTGAAAGATTAAAGAAGGAAAATTGTGACCTCATAGTTGTTGATACCAGTGGACGTCACAAGCAGGACGCAGCTCTTTTTGAAGAGATGCGCCAAGTTTCTGAAGCAACGGTATGCTCTGTGCCTTTCGTGGTACTTTGTTTGAAGTTTCAACTTAATAATAATTACGTCATCATTTGAATATTCCAGAAACCAGATCTTGTTATATTTGTCATGGACAGCAGTATTGGTCAAGCTGCCTTTGATCAAGCTCAAGCATTCAAGCAAAGTGTTGCAGTTGGAGGTGTGATTGTCACTAAGATGGACGGGCATGCTAAAGGAGGTGGTGCTCTTAGTGCGTAAGTTTAAAGAAATCTTATTGAATTTTTCAAGTTAAATGACGGTGTAGAAATTAAAATATGGGAATGATGCACACAATATCTCCTGATATGCTGCTGCCATAGTATCTTTAATGGAAGGGACAGAGAAGTTCACTTGGTATTGGCTTGGTCTGTAGTATCAGGGTGTAGGAGACTCTAATTTGTTACAGGTAAAGATAGCCTAGTCTTCCAAGATGACAAGCTTGTGGATAGATGATCCTGAGCACAATTTGTTTCATTTGAGAGTTAAGTTTATGAGTGTCTCATGGCATTGGATAGGATATATAGTTATCTAATTTCTATTCAACAACAGTAGAAAATTGAGAGTAAAATTCCTGGTTAAAAAACTTTAACATATAAATACATAGGTTATATCACTTGTGTAGTTAGAAGTGGCCAGGAAGTGGAGTTTGAATAATGAGGAAGGATTTAGACTCGGGAAAAGGTACCTGTGTTGTGCAGTTTCTTGTGTGGCTTCCAACTATAGTGATGCTCATCCAGACGTTCACGTAACCAGTTTTATTATTGATTGGTAGTTTGTGGTCTTTATGTGTGATACAATGTACCATTTCATGAAGATGTCATTGTGATTCATGGTTAGGCTCCATTTAATGCAATTGTAGTAACTCTTTTACTTGGCGCAAGTGATTGTTAAGAACCATGTTTTGTATGTTTGACAAAAGAAACATGATCAATGGGATGGCTGCAATTGGTATACAAGAATTGCCAGGTGATAGGAGAACAGAATATTTCAATTGATATACAAAAATAGACTGTCCACATATGAGCTAAATAATTTTTGGTTCATTTTTCTCAACCACATCCAAATTGAAAGGAAATATCGATAAAAGATTGAGCAAGATTTTGGCTTTTTATGTAATAGATGCATCCTGAGAGCAAAAGTTCTGCTGCTGGTTAGTGTCAACATTATATCGTGCATGTTTAGGACTGTTTTAGGGTAAAGGTTTTTTCTCTCACTTATGGTATATGGATTATGTTCCACAGCCCATTAGATTAGTAAATACCAAGACAATTATTTCATTTCAGATTGAGAGACTCGGATGGTTGAAAGAGAGTTTTCTGTTTGAAAGCTGCTTTGTATTATATTGAAAAACAGATTATGTAACTAATAGAAATCAAATTAGGACACACTTTTTGAAAATGGCCAAAACAACATTTACTTGATTGGTGCTGCTGTCTCAATTTTTCCGGAATAAAGATGGAATGTGGAATGTCATCCAATATATCGGCAGTGAAAATTTAAAATCTATAAAACAAGCAAGTAATGATGGGAATTAAGCCTTAATCAGGCATGTCCAATGGTAAGTTGCACATGTAATTGATGGGATGATGACATTAAAGTTGCTCATCTTTCAAGTTGTGGCTTTGACTTTGTAGATGCATTTAATTTTTATTTCATATATAGATAATTATCCGGAATACATAGGCATCAATTACCATGATATGCTATATTGTGGAAAATGCCTTGATCCTTTTACGCCATTTGCAGAGTAGCAGCAACTAAAAGTCCAGTCATATTTATTGGGACGGGTGAACATATGGATGAGTTTGAGGTATTTGATGTCAAACCATTTGTTAGCCGTCTTTTAGGTTAGCATCCCTAACCTTAGTTGCAATAATTTTTTGCTGCTAGTCTTGTTCAAACAAGTAATATTTCTATATTCTATTTATATAGGTATGGGTGACTGGTCTGGATTCATGGACAAAATTCATGAAGTAGTTCCGATGGATGAACAGCCTGAGCTTCTCAAGAAGCTGTCAGAAGGCAACATTACTTTGAGGATTATGTACGAGCTGTTTCAGAATATGCTTAAAATGGGTCCTATTGGTCAGGTCTGTTATTTGCCTACCTATCTCCTTGGAGTTCTAATCGCTTGGTCCATTTTCTTGCTAGTCCATCATGTGTGATTGTTGTTTGTTAATCTAGGGCACTCCTTCCTTTCCCTTAGTTTCCCAACATTTTTTACTTCCACTTTCAACAGATGAACAAGCAAAATAACTTTTCAAGCATGTTAAATGTTTATTGTCAGTTCATTCTCAAGTCAAATTCCTCCATGTCATATATGATGTCGCTGCCCAAAGGACGTCTTGAAAAGAATTACTTGTAACGGAATTGTGTTTGTGCGGACCCGGTAATTAGTGGCAGAATAATATGCTTCTTGCTTAATATGGATTCATGATATCAGGTTATTTGCTAGTATCAATGTTTTGCTTCCATTATTTACGATACATACTGTTTGAAAAGAAAAATTGATCTAAGTTCTCTTTTGAATGGACATATGTTGGTCTCATGAAAGTTTTGAGCTGCCATCGTTGTCTGATGCTTTATTTTCCCATTGCTTTGTGCACTTGCATGCGCATGTGCGCTTGGTAGCTGATAGATTTTTTCAGTAGTTGCATAATTACCAAGACACATTTTTCTTTGTAGGTATTCTCCATGCTTCCAGGATTTAGCCAAGAGTTGATGCCCAAAGGTCATGAAAAGGAAAGCCAGGCAAATCTAAAAAGATATATGACAATGATGGACTCAATGACTAATGAAGGCAAGTCTTTTACCACATGAAGTTATTTTTTGGATGTTTGAAAGCCCAAAACTTAATTATGTCACACATGCATCAAGTGAATTGTTTCAAGTCCATTACTCTTAACTTACACATAAATATTGCAGAGTTGGATAGTTCCAATCCCAAGCTCATGAATGAATCTCGAATCATGCGGATAGTTAGAGGGTGTGGTCGTCCTGTAAGTGATGTAATGGAAATGTTGGAAGAGTACAAGCGGCTGGCCAAGTGTTTGAGCACGATGAACAAATGTAAGATTCCGAAGAAAGGAGAAATGAGTGCCTTATCGCGACGCATGAATGCACAACACATGGGTAAAGTCCTTCCGCCACAGATGCTGACGCAGATTGGTGGCATACAAAACTTGATGAAACAAATGGGTTCTGCTAAGGATATGATGGGTATGTTTGGCGGTGGGGAAAAGTAGAACTGTTGTTTTTATATAAACATAAGTGCAAAATCAAGTCGAGTTCATGTTCAAGCTTGTTGGAATTGTGGGCCTACAGAGAGCATCTGGCCTCCAAGCTCCAATTGTCGCTTGTTGATAATCTTGTACAGATTTTGATGTTCAGGGCAGCTGTTCTGTCTTTAAGTTGACAAATTACATTTACAGATTCTGCCAGTTCCGTATTACCTAGTAACTTATTCTTTTTAAATATTAGAGGGAAATTATTTGCTTACATTTAATTAGGTTTCTCTTGTATTAGGGAAAATTATGTATACCTTGTGATGCTCAACGAAATCCTATCTGAAAAGACCTAATTAGGTTTCTCTTGTCAATATATGGACTCAATTGATGCAACCTGAGGTGGGACCCGGGGTGGGGGGTTGGGGAAGTGAGAGGTGGGCTGTATGTGTGTATTCTGGTTAATTAAACTTCCTCATTTTTCTCTCTAAATCTCCCTCTTAATTCTTCTCAAAAAAATTACCTAAAATATGATTTTTAACCGAACAACATCAATCTGTATTTGCTCTAATGTACTTAGTCATATAGAGCAACATCGGTAAGATTCCTTTTTATCCCATGAATCAGTAGACAGCCAATAGTTAGAAAATCTTTTACTACAACAATGCACCACAATATTCTTTGATCTTCATTTTGTGTCTTGCTGGAGTCTGCAGAGCATCACCAAGTTTCTATCTGTATTTGGGAATTGCCATTCTTTGAGGTTGGAATTTTGTCTTGTTTCTGCATTTTTACAATTGCAACATTCTCTCAGTATTTTGAACCTCAAATTCAGTAATAGAACTCTCTTTTCACATTTGACATCATTCAAATTTAATCCATCAGTTGCATGATTATAAACTTATCTATATTCTTCCAATGTGTGACAAATTCAAGAGGTCTTGGCTGTTTTCATTGAGCTGCATGAACAACTCATCTAACTAGAATTGTTACCCTAGAACCAGCAATATGTATGTCCAATTGGAGCCAAAATAAAACAACTCATGGGTCCTCCGGCACCACAACAGCAGCAGTGGGAGTTGAGGCGGCGGCCGTCTAGTGGAGATGGTTTTGGCGGCCATATATGTGTGTGAAGAGTATATACATCTATCAAACAAGTTTGATTATAAATTGAGGACATTTTGTAAACTTGTCGAAATGTGAATTTCATTGGGTACCAAAAATCAAGAAATGAATTTGATTTATTTTCTTATTTGAGATTTCTAATCACAATCAAATACTATCGTCAATATGATGACGAGTAATTTACCATATACCAAAATTGAGTTATCAATTTAAATATTATTATTTTGCTAATAAATAAACCTTAATGACATATAATATCAACATTGAGGATTCTCGTTGATTTCACCTCTTAAATAAAATGAAATCAAATAAAAATTACTTAAAAAAAAGTTTGAGACGAATTAAACACAATCCCAAATGGACTCCAAGCATTCAAAGATAAGTATTTGGAGAGTACTTCAAAGATTATGGGAGTAGTGTTTTCAAAGAGAAACGGAGTATGTTGTATTGGGCCCCCAACTCAATTTACAAATTGTTTGATTTTTATTTTAGAAGTTTAAATTGATTTGGGCTTGGTCTAGTTTTAAACAAGTTCACTTTAGGCAGAAAACTTATACATCTCGGCCCGGCCCATTTCTCCTTCGACACCGTTTCAATTGTATATATCATCCAACCGAGTTTGATTCTCCTAATCCCTCTCTCTCCACCGGCGAACCCTTTCTATACCAAAACAATCCCCCCAAACCCTAATCCTATTTCAGTCCGTTCAGTTAGAATTACCAAGATCAGTGAAGATGGTGCTCGCGCAGTTAGGGGGAAGCATATCGCGTGCTCTTCAGCAGATGAGCAATGCGACGATCATTGACGAGAAGGTGCTGAATGATTGCCTCAACGAGATTACGCGCGCTCTTCTGCAAGCCGATGTACAGTTCAAGCTCGTTCGCGATATGCAGACCAATATCAAGAAAATTGTCAATCTTGATGATCTCGCCGCTGGCCACAATAAGCGCAAAATAATCCAACAGGTCAGTACAGAAAGTCCCCCCCCCCCCCCCCCCCCCCAATTGACGGTTGATTTGTCCAATTTGAGTTAGAAATTTTACCCAGCACAAAGTATTGGTTTGTTTTTCAATTTGAATTTATAAATTGAGGGTGTGGAAGAAATTTTAGTCTGAGAGGTTAATTTGGGACGCATGAGAAGAACAGAAAATGTTGTTATACAATTTTTTGGATGTGGAATTATCTGTTTGTTTTGTTGAATTGGAAAAACGTAAATTGAGGATATGTTAGGATGATGAAACAGAAGTCTCGGGATGGAATTAGTTTTGGTTTGCTGTTGGGATTTAGCAGTTAATATTTTTACTTTGATTGTGAAGAAAGAAGATAGAAGATATGAGGGAGTGGTTTCTGCTACATGTTAATCCAAATTCAGATAATGTAGACTAGAGTAAAATCGGGAATTTTTACGAGTTTATGTTGGTTTATATTTTTGCCTGTGTGGCAATGCTCATTATCTTAAATGTAAATTTTGATATATATGTTTATCTATTAATTTCTAATTCTTTTGTTCTTTTCTAGATTTGATGATGTTTAGCTCTTTCCTATTGGAAGATTCTTCTTACATTTGACTGGTTTGCTGAAAATTGTGTTACATGTGATGAGTGCTGCTGTCAGATGCCAATTTCTTGAACTTGTAGTGATGGTTTAGAGTATAATTTAGATTGTTGCTTGCTCGTCATTGTTATGCATTATATAATGGTTAAAGTAAAAGAGAACAACTTGAAGAGAGCATTTTCAAGATGTTTAACACGATATAGAAATCACTTTGGCTGCTGAAAACTTATTAGGTTTTGCTTTATCATTGTTGATACTGGCAAAGCAGCTAGTTTAGGTGCATGTGCAATAAAGTAAAAATTGTAGTTTCTCATTGTTCGACTGAACAAGATCTTTATATTCCTGTAAAAAAATCCATAGAAAAAAATTAAAACCAAACTGTTTTCTATATCTAACATTTGTTAAGTGGCAAAAATGTTATTAGGCGTGGTCATATGGTCGCTGAATTAAGTTTTATGTCCTATTATTTTATAAATATAGGTATGAATTCTATTATATGGAAGTCTAGGTTAGGTTGAGGTTTCGAAAGTAATTTGGACAAGGACATTAGAAAGACATTAACTTTTGAACTCTAAATTGTTCTGCAATCTATAGAGAGGGTAATTGATACTTGACAGTTGGAAGAACAATATTAGGCCCTTAGAATTATTAAAATAATTTCAAAATCTCTTTTTTATCTTGAAATTTTCAGTACAGAATCAAAGGAAGGTGCTGTAGCAAACATGGAATCTATTTTTCTAATACCATTTCTATCTGAACCATAAATGTTAATTAGGAATTATAAGAATCCAAAATAGGAAATTGGATTTGTTTGAAATACGCCATTACTGAAATTTTATGTCCAAATCCTGTATGGATTTTGCTCCAATTACAATGTTAGTGTGTTCCGTGTACTTGGTCTTTTCCTAGACTAATTGGCTTGTATAAAGCCATTTTCGATATAAAAATGTGGATAAGACATGCACGATTATGTATGCATGCATATCTGTTTATGTAAAAAGCACCACTTTATAGTTTTTGTTTCTTCTTGTGTGATTCTATCCTCAATTTCTGTACTACTGTGAGCGGATGCAGATCAAGCAGTGTCTTGGTTTCTCTTTTCACTTTTCTCTACTGTCGTTACATGATTTTTGCTTTTTTTGCAGGCTATTTTTAACGAGCTATGCAAGATATTGGATCCAGGGAAGCCTTCATTCACTCCCAAAAAAGGGAAAACTAGTGTTGTTATGTTTGTTGGTCTGCAAGGTATGCTGTTGTCATGACGTCACATTATGTTTTTTAATTCATGATTGTCATTTATGTGGGTTGTTGTATATTGTGCTATTCTGGGTGGAATATCTATAATCTTTTTCATTGGTATGTAGCAGTATTCTGGGTGGAAAGTCTGTAATCTTGTTGACTGGCATTCGTATTACACAATTACTTGTTTAACTAACTGGACATATGATATTGTATATGCATCAGAGCTACAGATGTTATTGTTGCAAACTTTTACTCTTGGTTTCTGTCTTATTTGAGATAAAATATTTAATTATTTACATATACTTGATTCTAGGGTCGGGGAAAACGACAACTTGTACAAAATATGCATACTACCACCAGAAGAAGGGCTGGAAACCTGCTCTGGTTTGTGCAGATACATTTAGAGCTGGTGCTTTTGACCAGTTGAAGCAGAATGCGACTAAAGCTAAAATTCCTTTTTATGGAAGGTATGATTTTTGTCTACTATTTGGTGGATTACTTTCTTCCTTAGGTTTGCATGCTGTCAGAATGATGAAAATCCCTTTACTATCCCTGCTTGAAATGAAGAACCGGAAACATTCTTTTGTTGCTCAATTGCCTGGGAAAATGGATGTCACTATCTGTTATCATTGATTCAATTCCCTGAGAAACAAAGTCATTACGATGGAGTTTCGACCAGTAATGCTATAAAACCGTTTCTGTGAAGATTATAATCAAAATTGGAGAAACGCTATTTTTGTCATTCACTTCATAAATGGAATGTGTTAGCTCTGCATCTTTTGAAGAGCCAACTAATTTCTGCACTTTCTGTCTGTTTTCCATTTTTCTTTTCTCGTGTGTTTGTTGACTGAATCAACATCTCGGTGACTTTAGGAAGTGACTTTCTGATGATAGATGCAGGGACTACTGTATGTTTCTCTTCTTTGCTGGTTTTTGTTTGGTTTAAATGTGCATTGAGTTATTGGAAGAGTAAAATATGTGGAGTTGCTCTTACATTAATTCAATCTACTTTTACCCTTGTGAATATGTATTACTAGATAGCCAAAGTTTGGATATTAATTCCATATTGTGGCTTTGTCATATGGAATATTTTTTAGGTAAATAGCTTTTGTTACTTCATCTAGTACAACCTTTGGCAACGAGTATTGTTTTTATGCATATTCAAAGAAATATTTGATCCAAATGCATCAAAGTCTCAGTCCTTCTCAGTTTGTGGATTCTACAATCTACAATTGAGTATTTGTTTGTTTCTATTTTATGCTGTCGTCATATGCATGTGTAGGTTTTTTGTATTCCCTTTAGTAGAAATTGATATATTCTGTAACAGCTACACAGAGTCTGATCCTGTGAGAATTGCAGTCGAAGGGGTTGAAAGATTTAAGAAGGAAAATTGTGACCTCATAATTGTTGATACTAGTGGACGTCACAAGCAGGAAGTAGCTCTTTTTGAAGAGATGCGTCAAGTTTCTGAAGCAACGGTATGCATTTTTGCCTTTCCTGGTTCTCTGTTTGGAGTTTCAACTTAATAATAATTATGTCATCATTTGAATATTGCAGAAACCAGATCTTGTTATATTTGTCATGGACAGCAGTATTGGTCAAGCTGCCTTTGATCAAGCTCAAGCATTCAAGCAAAGTGTTGCAGTTGGAGCTGTGATTGTCACTAAGATGGACGGGCATGCTAAGGGAGGTGGTGCTCTTAGTGCGTAAGTTCAAAAGAAATTTTATTGAAATTTTCAACTTAAATGATAGTGTAGAAATTAAATTACGGGAATGGTGCACACAATATCTCCTGATATGCTGGTGCGCTAGTATCTTTCATGGGAGGGATAGAGAAGTTCACTTGGTATTGGCTCTGCTTGTAGTATCAGGGTGTAGGAGACTCTAATTTGTTACTGGTAAAGATTGACGAGTCTTCCAAGGTGGCAAGCTTGTGGATAGATGATCACGAGCACAATTTGTTACACTTGAGAGTTAAAGTTTATGAGTGTCTCATGGCAATGGATAGGATGTATAATTATCTAATTTCTATTCAACAATAGTAAAAAACTGAAAGTAAAATTCCTGGTTAAAAATTAACCTATAAAAACTTAGGTTATATCACTTGTGTAGTTAGAAGAGGCAGGGAAGTAGAGTTTGAATAATGGGGAAGGATTTAAACTGGGGAAAAGGTACCGGTGTTGTGCAGTTCTTCTGTGGCTTCCAACTACAGTGATGTCCATCCAGATGATTCATGTAACCAGTTTTATTATAGATTGGTAGTTTGTGGCCTTAATGCGTATGATAGTGTACCTTTTCATAAAGATATCATTGTGATTCATGGATGGGCCCCATTTAATGCAATTGTAGTAACTCTTTTACTTGGCGCAAGTGGATTGTGAAGCATGTTTTGTATGTTTGACAAAAGAAACATGATCAATGGGGTGGCTGCAGTTGATATACTAGAATAGCCAGGTGATAGGAGTACATAATATTTAATTCAATTGATATACAAAGATAGCGAGTCCACATATGAACTTAATAATTTTTGGTTCATTTTTCTCATCCATATTCAAATTGAATGGAAATATTGAGAATAGATTGCACAATTGTTGCTTTTTATGTAATAGATGCGTCCTGGGAGCAAAAGTTCTGCTGCTGGTTAATGACAACATTATATTGTGCATGTCTGGGGCTGTTTTGGGGTTAAGGGTTTTTCTTTTCACTTGTGGTAAATGGATTATGTTCCACAGCACATATGATTAGTAAATATCAAGACAACTATTTCATTTGAGAATGAGAGAATCAAATGATTGAAAGAGAGTTTTATGTCAGAAAGCTGCTCTGTATTATATTGAAAATAGATTATGTACCTAATAGAAATTAAAAGTAGGACACACTTTTTGAAAATAGTCTTACTTGATTGGTGCTGTTCTCTTTATTTATTTCGGAATAGAGATGGAATGTGCAATGTCTTCCAACATATAGGCAGTGAAAATTATAAATCTATTATACAAGGAAGTAATGATGGGAATTAAGCCTTAATCGGGCATGTCCAACAGTAAGTTGCACATGTAATTGATGGGATGATGACATTAAAGTTTTGAAGTATCTTTCAAGTTGTGGCTTCGACTTTCTAGATGCATTTTATTTTTTTTGATATATAGATAATTATATGGCATACAGACATCAATTACCATGATATGCTATATTGTGGAAAATGTCTTGATACTTCTATTCCATTTGCAGAGTTGCAGCAACAAAAAGTCCAGTCATATTTATTGGGACGGGTGAACATATGGATGAGTTTGAAGTATTTGATGTCAAACCATTTGTTAGCCGTCTTTTAGGTTGGCATCCCTAACTGTAGTTGCAGTATTTTTTTGCTGCTACTCTTGTTCAAATCTGTAATATTTCTATATTTCTAATTTTATAGGTATGGGTGACTGGTCTGGATTCATGGACAAAATTCATGAAGTTGTTCCGATGGATCAACAGCCTGAGCTTCTCCAGAAGCTTTCAGAAGGCAACTTTACTTTGAGGATTATGTATGAGCAATTTCAGAATATACTTAAAATGGGTCCTATTGGTCAGGTCTGTCAGTTGCCTACCTGTCTCCATGGAGTTCTAATTGCTTGCTCCATTTTCTACTTAGTCCATCATGTGTGATTGTTGTTGGCTAACCTGCGCCTCTCCTTCCTGTCCCATAGTTTCCCAACATTTTTCACTTCACCTTTCAATAGAGGAATAAGCAAAATAATTTTTCAAGCATGTTGAATGTTTTTTCTCAGTTCATTCTCAAGTCAAATGCCTTCATGTCATATAGGATGTCGTTGCTCAAGGACGTCTTGGAAAGAATTAATTGTAATTGAATTGTGTGTTAGTGCAGGCTTGGTAATTCGTGGCTGAATACTATGCTTCTTGCTTAATAAGGATTCATGACAGATATGTATAGTTTGAAAAGAAAAACTGGTAAATTTGGTCTAACTTCTCTTTGGAATGGATATATGTTGGTCCATGAAAGTTTTCGGCTGCCATCGTTTTCTGATGCTCTATTTTCCCATTGCTTCGTGCACGTGCATGTGCTCTTGGAAGCTAATAAATTTTTTCAGTAGTTGCATAATTACTTGGCCACATTTTTTCTTTGTAGGTATTCTCCATGCTTCCAGGATTTAGCCAAGAGTTGATGCCCAAAGGTCGTGAAAAGGAAAGCCAGGCAAAGATTAAAAGATATATGACAATGATGGACTCAATGACTAATGAAGGCATGTCTTTTACCCCATGAAGTTATTTGTTTTGATGTTTGATGGTCCTAAACTCAATTATGATATATTATCACATATGCTTCAAGTCATTTGTTGCAAGTCTATTCCTTTAAATCCACATAAATATTGCAGAGTTGGACAGTTCCAATCCCAAGCTCATGAATGAATCTCGAATCATGCGGATAGCTAGAGGGTGTGGTCGTCCTGTAAGGGATGTAATGGAAATGTTGGAAGAGTACAAGCGGCTGGCCAAGATTTGGAGCAAGATGAAGGGACTTAAGATTCCAAAGAAAGGAGAAATGAGTGCCTTGTCAAGAAACATGAATGCCCAACACATGAGTAAAGTCCTTCCGCCCCAGATGCTGAAGCAGATAGGTGGCATGGGTGGCTTGCAAAACTTGATGAAACAAATGGGTTCTGCTAAGGATATGATGGGTATGTTTGGCGGTGGGGAAAAGTAGAATTGTTCTCTTTATATAAATGTAAGTGCAAAATTCAAGTCGAGTTCATGTTCAAGCTTGTTGAAATTGTGGGCTGAAGGAGAGCAACTGGCCTCCAAGCACCAATTATCGCTTGTTAATAGCCGGTACAGATTTTGATGTTCAGGGAACTGTTCTTTCTTTAAGTTGACAAATTACAGTTACAGATTCTGCTCGTTCTGTATTAGCTACTAATGGTTTTTTTTTTTTTTTTAATACATATTAGAGGGAAATTATTGGCTTGCATTCAAGAGAATCTTCTAATGATGAATTTTTGCTTACATTCTTTTCCATTTACTGGGGTTAATCTTTGATTTCCTAAATCATGATATCACTGAAAATGTTTAGACTTTGTTGAAGCGTGAAAAGATCTGCCCCGCTTTTTTGAAACAACTGGGTAATGACAGGTAAGTTGGCTTAAGGTGGGATCTTGAGCTTTGTTATGGCCTCTTGTGGCCTTAATTAGTAGGAACAATTATATTTAAACCCAGTTGTTGCTCCTTTTGAATAAGGTTAGCAAACGATGATATTCTTTGTAAGTTTGATGCCACATGATTTCAGTATAAGAGCAATCACTGGTTGATACATTGTTGAACCTATTTTAATCTGTTGTATTACTTGAGATGGGACATATTCTTCCAAAGTCTCAGGTCCAGCGTATTATTAGGGGAAGGCCCGATTGTAACAGATCAAACATTATTTAGCTGCTAGGTTAATAGTCATCATCAAAGAAAAAAATTTCTTGCCGTTAAACCTCGTAGAAAGATTGAGCTCTTTTAATGATAGCTCGGCGTGATTAGTGTAGATAGATTATTGGCTGATCTTTACCGTCCAGAAAGTGAAAGCACATTGAACTTACTATTAAGAGGCAGACAGTCCACAGGCTACTAAAATCTTTTATGCAAGTAGAACCAACCCCGAAGCAATAAACTTAAGCCTGGACCTGCAATGTCGAATTATTTCTGCTTTTACTGTGAAAAGGCTGAAGGTATTTACATATAGATTATATAAAACATTCTCTTAATTACATCATCTTTCAAAGAAGTTGCTGATTACAGTATTTCTTGAAGGAGCATCTTCTTTGACTGTTTGAGAGCTGTCGGGAGATGCACGAGTCACATTGAGAGCACATCGGATAACAGAGTTTGCCTGTTTCCTCAAAATGGCATTGTCAACGACAACATCTGTTAGCATCTTCCTCAACTCATTGTCCATTGTCATCACATTGTCACTGTCATGACCTGAACTTGTGACAGGAGTTGCAACGTCTTGGGCAAGGAGCTGCGCCTGTTAGCCATGAATTATTAATGAAAATAAGATTAGCACAAATTGCAATGAATTCCAGCCCTCTATTAAAAAGAGGAGCCCACAGAGGCAGCCATTGCAGAGCGAATGAACGGCAGTCAATGCTTCTCAGCATTCACTTATGTGGAAAAGTAAGACTAATTATCGAAACTTGCGGTGGTGGCATGTGTTTGCTCAAACTTTCAGTATACATAAAATTAAAAATACTTAATTTAAAAATTCTAAATAATTTAAATATATTTGTTTCGATTTATTATATGAAACATGGTTAAGAACAAAACTGGAGAGAGTAAAGTTGGAGAGGAGAGAGAGGAGAAATAATATCGTTGGACGTTGGAGAAAAAGTATAACACATTGGAGCGGAGAGAAACAGATGACAAAAACTTCATTGATCTGTTTAAGTAGGGTTTAATATGGTCAACACAATAAAAGGCAAACCAAGTAGCTACTCTAGCACCCTCAGGGTGGACATTTAGTATCTAGTATAAATAATATAGGATGCAGAATATCATCCTATAACAAAATGATCAGCCATAAGCTGCATGAAATACAAATCAGACTTCTCATGAATCAATGCTTCAAAGACTCCACACTTCTCCCGTACACATTTTAGATTTTCTACTTCAATACCATGGATTTGATGGTTGTTATTTGCCATCTTGACCCAATCTCATGCAATTTAGTCTATACTTCATTTCTATTAAGCAATTGGTGTCTCTATCCTAGAATTGAAGAATAGGTGAAGTGGACTTCCAGCAGTGAATAACTATACTTGTCAGGTCAATGTGATCAGGTGACTACAGAAATGCCAAGGGCAAAAAGCAGTAAAAGGATTGGAGCATGCTAGTATTACGAGATAAGGTAAACATGCAAGTTCAAAGAGTACTTTCTTCTGTAAAATGGAAACGTAGCGATATATGAGATTGCTCAAGTTTATTCGTAGGTCAAAGTTCTGTATAACTTTGTGCCTTCATGAAAAAATGAACCTCTATCGTGTTAGCATAGAGGGATAATTTGCGACCCTTATATATCTTGCATGTATAATGGAATCTTATACTAGTAGTTCATTACTATATAGGGAACAAGTTAGTTTACATCAACAGACTGCAGTTGGTCATGAGAAGTACCTCTGCAAGAAGAAGACCAATACGGTTTTCCGAAGTAGCCAATAATTCAAGAGCATCTGATGGAGACCAAGCATCCATTTTTAGCTTATTTTCTTGCTCAACCAGAAAATTAACACTGCATTCTTCAAGCCGACTACGAAGAATTTCACATTCGTGCAGCAACTTTGAGTTGGCAGCATTGCTACATTCCCTTTTTGTCCTTTCCTTTTGTAGTCTTGTCTATAGAGAAGAGCATCAGCATATCTATATTTTGTGCTATGGATATCGAAAGCACTTAAAAAGAGCAAGGTCAAAGAAGGCAATGGCAGTCAAACTTATATAGCTAGAATAAAAAGCAAACTTCTCGAACTTCAGAGCCAGGCATCACAAATAATTAACAGTGCAGATAAGAGGCAAATGCATGTGTGGTTGGGGGAAGGGGGAAGGGGGAAGGGGGAAAGGGGAAGGGGGGAGGGGGGAGGGGGGAGGGGATACTCTAGTAACTCAGAACAATTCAAAAATGGGAGGTGAGAATCCATGCTTAATCACAACTTAATTAAATGAATATTTAAGAAGTAATTTTCTCAATGTCTTTTCACTGCAACATATTTATTCTCTCAGCTTGTTACTTTGTTGAGCACAATATTAGAATTATATCAACATTGCCCTATATTTTGAGCATAAATTTGAGAACTGTAGTATATATCTAAGTAAAGAATTACCTCAAATTCTGTCCTGTCTTTTGCCACTCTGTCAAGCTCCTGCTGCAACTCTGATTGAGAACTTCTAAGTGATTTAACCTCCCTTACAAGAAGTTTAAGATCTGATTTTGATTTCAAGTCTGCCTCTTCATGACATTTCTCCAAGTTCTTAAGCTGCTCTCTAGCAGAATCCAACTCCTGCCGCAGTGATTCATTCTCTTTAATGATTGAAGTTTTTGTTGCTTCAGCATTAGCTTTTTCATCCTGAGTTTTTACAAATATTATTAAATTTCCAGAAAATTGAGAATGGGATGAAGTTCACATGAGAACCAATTCACACCTGTTCAGCTTTCAACCTGAACTCCATCTCCATACACTTTCTTCTGAGTTCCTCCATATCCCACTGCATCTGAGTAAATCTTTCTCTTTCAATAAAAATTGCCTGCTTCAGATTTTCTTTGCCACTCTTCTTTGTAGATTCAAGTTCAATTTCCAAATCTTTGACCTGCCAAAGACAACATTAACAATCGCTTATCTGCAGTTATCATAAATCGTATCATGGCACTCAGACATAATATTAAAATGTTTCTATCAGTGAGCGAACATGGAATCAACATAATCAGATGGTATTGCTGACACTTTTCATTCACCACAAAAAGTATTCTTGTGCATTTTTCATTATCTCAAGTTCCGGATTTTCTCAGGAAACTATTTAAAGTAAAATTCTGAAATAGAATTAATGTCATGCATAACATTAAAACAATGGTAGCATATGCAGTGATTAAAGCATAAATCGTAAGTAGAGTAGAGTCAGGTCAGTAATTGGAAGTTTTAAGTTTCTCAATGTTTAGGAAAATTAGAAATGCAAAAATAGCAGTTTAGTATTCCCCCAACAACAACGAAAAAGACAGTTTAGTGCTCGCCTAATGGACAGATGAAACAAATGTGTAAGGAAACCGAAACCAGTAGTCAAAATAGTGATTTTGATGGATAAAACCAATGTTTTCCGAACCTGCCGGTCCGGACCCGAAACTGGTGGCAGGTCCGGTCCGGTTGGCTACCAAAAATCCAAAATGAAATTGAACCGGTTAGAAAACCAGCCAAAATCATTTTTTTTTTTTTTTTTTTAGAAAGTTTAAACTTTAACCTTGGTATTTGATTATATGTATGTGGTTATTTGGATTTTGAACTTTGTTAGATGTGTGTTTTAGTTGATTATTTATCCTTTTTTTATCTTTAAAATTTAATATATAACAATTAATCTATTACATTACCATTTTACATAATATAATGAAAAAATATAATCAATTTCATTACAACAGTTGGACCGCCGGTTGAACCGCTAACCGGTAGCAAGACCAGTTTGATCACGGGTCCGTTATGAAATCATTGGATATAACAGTTCAGTTATATTCAACATATGACGTAAACAGAACTATTACATCTCCGTTTATGCAGCAGAACCTGTGTTAGACATGAGATGTGAAGAAGTATTTTACTTAAAGACGTGAAGAAAATACGGAATTACCTTTGTGGCAAGATACTGTCTTACAGCAAGCTCTTGATTTAATCTTGCTATAAGATCTTCTATATCAGTTTTTGATGCGACCAATCGTTGTTGCATGGTAGTGAGAAGCCTGTTCATCTTCTGTTGCTCATCCCATGGAAGAAGCACCAGTGCATCATGTGAAAATAGCAAATCTGGGCTGGCAAGCGTGTCTAGGGCTTCTAAAGCTTCAACACTTTCAGAACATTTAGATGAAGCACCACTGTCCTGATGAACCTTCCACAATTCATTTAGTGTAGCAGAACCTGTGTCTTTCGGAGGGCTCTCTCTTAACAAACCTTTAGCATGGCTATCCATTGGAGAGGTTTTCAGGCCAGGGGAATTTTCATTACTATCATGATGGTGAGAAAGGGTATATGAAGCACCTATGTGAATCTTATCCAAGTTAATTCTTCCATCAAACAACTTCTGCAAATATTTTTCTTCCTTCCCTTCACTGAACTTTTTGGAGAGAGTAGCATTATTATTTTCACAAAAGGCTTCATTTACAGTTGCTTCAGTCAGACTGGCTAAACCACCATCAGAGATTGGGTTTCCCTTGCCCTCAGAGTAGTTATCCTTCACATACAGAGCTGACCCAATCTCAGATGTCTCACAAGTAGAATCATTACCATAATTTGATGCTGATGCTGAAGTGCCAGCAAGCACAGAACCATCAGTGTGGCTGGAAAAAGGATCTGATGAACCGCCACTATTGCAACTCAAATTTACATTCGGCACGTGATGGCTTGAATCACAGAGTGCTGAAAGGTGAGTATAAGTAAATGAGCTTTGATATGAGAATTTTAATTTTTTAGCAAGATGCAGGTCACCAAAAAATACGAGAAATTCATGAAGGAGACACGTACACGACCTTGCAGCTGCTTCTAATTCAAGAAAGCATGCTACAGGAGCACTTCTTGAGAAATCAATATCAGAAAGTACTTTTGCCATCCAATCCTCCAAAGAACACCTACGCTGTGATGAATTTTGCTAACTTAGGATAGTATTGGAATAAATCAAACTGATAAATACTATAAGCATAAATGTTGCTTCAGACCATAACAATAACTCTAGCTAACAAACTAACCTGTGCTTTATCCACCAGCAATTTAGATAACAGAATATTTTTTCGCAACCTCACATTGATATAATCCAGTTTACACCATTTATTCAGATGCTGATAAATAACATGAATACTAAATGCAAGTCAACACTATTAAATTGAAAGCTTATGAGCAACAATGAATCCAGATCTTAATGTAACATTCCCAGAAAACCTAGACTTGTATAGTCCAACAAGCAACAATTTTCAGTAAGTACTTGCTCTATTATATAACTTTTGAGTTCGTTGATCACATCAGCATATGCCCAAATTTGATTAGAGATAAAAAAATTAAGGTTTTGGCATTACAGGCCATGGACTTTAGTGGAAATTATGATAGATTGCAGATAGAGCAAGAAATCAGGAAGATAAAAGCACATGCGAGTACGTCCTCGAGAGAACCATGATGTCAAAGAAAATGGTTGGACCCAAATGGATCAGTTACACCATCTCAATTTGTTACATAATGGTTTGAACAGACTTGTCTTCATAAATAGAAAAAAGAAAATGAAGTAACGAAAAATGATCACAACTCAATTTTTTTTGGCAAATATACTCTTAGTCTGTAACCCAGATATCTACCTCATAAAGGGCACTGATTTAAGGTTCTGAACGATGATGAATAGATTGTCAAGCATTTTTTATGTATTTGAATGTTGACTGCATATGATGCCTTCAATTCCCATACAGTATCACATTCTTAAGCTTTGTCTTTAATGTGAACCCTCCCACACATAATCTCTCGCACAAGTTTATTACCTGCCACTCTAACAATGACACCGGATTTTGTATAACGTTATGTCCAACATTAAATTTCACTTAAAGAAGGATTTGTCTCTCACAGACACTAAATGCTAGCCAATATTCCAATAGTGGACTACATAATCATGTTTTGCTTATTACTAAGTGGAATATATATATATCAATGAGAATATACAAATGACGTGATTTTTTAAATTGTTCACATTGCAAACCCATGACTAACAGCAAGTACTAGACAATCATAAGCTGCACAGTCATTTGACTATGCTATGTCATTGGAAGATTATTTGACTGATTTAAAATGTAAAAGGACTATAAGAGAGTGACTTCTACATGTGAAGACACTCAGCGTAGCTTTCTATGTCAAGTGCACAGATATGTCAGCCAGTATTACCTTGAAACTTTCCACGATAAAATAGAGGGCACGAGGAAGTATTTCTAGATATAAGAAAATTCATAAACTGTAAATGAATAGCAAGGGACAGAATGAAGAAGCTACGAACTTCCTCCAAAAGTGTTCTGCTTTTCATTCTCAAAAGCCCCTTCCGAGGAGTCGGGGGCAACTTTTTCATGTGAAAGGACTGCTTGAGCTGCAAAAGACAATGAAAAATGTCACACTTCATGCCATTCTCATTTAAAAACATCATTAAAAAAAGCATTAGCAAGCACTAATTTAATTATATTACAAATGGAATCAAATGAAAATGAAGTCAATTATCAAGATAAGATGAATTTTATAGTCTATTTACAAGATACTGGTCAATTGGCACATTAAGTGTTCTTTGAAAAATGCTAACTTACATCAGATGACAGCTTCAAGAAATCACTAAATCTTCTTAACACTCCTCGTGCGGTGGTAATCCCTTCCGGTGACCGTAAACCGACTTGAACCCTGTAAAACTGTCATGTTGGAACATTAAAACAGATACATCAATTTCCAGCACCTAATACATGTATGATCTTCTCAGCATAGCAAAGAGGTTGTGTCTATTAGATTTCTGCCTGCAACATCTATTTCACAATATAGATCTATCTTACTGTCACAAAAAAGTTCATTAGCCTTAAACTAGACAGCTATTCTTACTTTACCTAATCAAGCAACACCTCTATAAGTGAAGGTAAAGTACAAAAAGATAGAGGATGGAAGAGATAGATGAGGTCAAATGAAAAGGCAAAAAAGCAAGAAACTAGTCTGAGTGCCTTCCAAGTATTTTATACCATTTAGAGCTACACATTACAATGAAGGGAGAAGGGTGGGCAACAGCATATAAATGAAACACAGTAGATATTACCAAACACCTAAGAAACAGCTTTATGGTTAAAAAAGAAGAACAAAAGAGTAAATTGAAACAAATAACAAACTCTATACCACTACAGGCTCTGAACCTCCTGATTCAGATAAGATGCTCCAAGAAGGAACTGTGACACAATAAATCCATCCAGTGTGAAAATCATGAGGCCAGATGGTGTTTGGCCCATCCTACATTGGAAACAGGAGATTTTTAAATACACATTGCATGGCATACTCTATGCAGTTACAAAACAATATAAAGCCATTTTCTAAAATTGAATTCACGAACACAAAGAACATAATGGGCACAAATTTCCTGCAGGGAAAATAGTCAAATGGCATTTCTGCTTAAAGTTGATCATAAAGTATATGAATCATTTCATGATTATGGAGAAAAGCAGCAACAATCCTTAATTTGGGTACTCCAGGTTGCACACTTAGTTTCTCAAAAAGTTCATAACAAATTGACTATAATCAACCCTGTCACCACATTTAGATAATTACTCTAGTGTAGCAGTAACTACAGCAATGAAAGACAGATGCACGGATCTTTATAAACATTTCTTTTCTGCAAAAATTGTAGCACCATAGAAAAGATCCTTTATGCATTTTTCAGTCTTCCTTTGTAATTCTCTGATAGTGTGATCGAAATCATAAACAAACTTAACTATGTTCCTTTTTTGGCCACAAATGATGCAATAAGTAGTCTAGTGCTGTCGATCATTTGGTTGTGAGGGGGGAAAAAAACATATGATCTGGCTCCATATATAACAGGAGAAAGATACAAATGATTCATGATTGGCATTGGTTAAACTTAGTTATGCAAAACGTATTCTAAACACGAATACATATTTGATATTTTATAAACGAATCAATTGTAGCAAATTCAATGAAATTTAGGATAACATTTTTTTTTTTTTATCCATCGTTAGTTGCTTGAATTGTAATTGTGGACTTACTATGTTTTAGGTCAAGGGTACTTTGTTGTTTTAAATAATGTATCAACACAGGGTACTTTTGATAGTCCCAGGGGTGTTAAATAAGCTATGAAAGGGACTCTAAGAAAGATAATGGAAAGAAGATGAGAATGCAACACAATCAAAAAGAAATATCCCAGGTTTTGGTACATCTTGGAAAGAACTTGAAACAAAATCAAAATTCCAATATTGATTCCATTCCGTTGCGGCAGGTAGCTGTAGAACTAGTTATGAAATGGAATGGCAATATAACCAAGTTTGCCATTGAGCTCAAATTAAGCATAATATTCCTGTGCCTTTACACTAATATCCTAATGAATTATAAAATCTTATCAGTGAAATCTAACTGAGGAAGAATCAACATTAACTGCCTAGATGTTTTAATAACTTGTGATTGATCCATTGAGCAGTGAGTTTAAAATAAATCTGTTATTTTCTGAGGGTATGTGTCTGGGATTTAAAATTGGGAACTCAGCGGAGTTGGGGATGTTAGGGTTGTTTTGCAGATGATGGCAGGATGAACTGGAGGTGCAAGGGGTTCTTTCACGGTGCATAAGGAGTGTCTCCACTTGTGAATAAAGGTTTTTGGAGTGGTGAGAGAGGGTTTTGCTGGCGATGAGGTTTGGGGTAACGGCAGGGTGAACAGTTGGAAAGGTGGTCTAGTATTTTGTTGCATTACAATGACCACCTATTTACATCGGTGAATTAAGAATAATAAAATCATGTAAAGATGAAATATTACAACATTAATTAATCATCTAAATTATTATGATATTTCAAAGTATCAATTTGATTCTTAACACTCCATTATAAACACACACTCCAAGTGATAGAGGTAGAACTCCAAGTAATTAAAGAAACCGACTGTACCATCAACATGCAAGTAACTCAACCAACAATACAAATTTCCTAATAGAAATCGAAACCCAAGAAATAAAAGATACCCAATTACGAGGAGGAGGGCTCCAATCCATTCCAAGAGGCAGCGGCGAAGTGCCATCGTGTCGATGCTTCGGTGGACTGTCATTCCTCTTGCTATTTTTCAAGATTGAATTCGAAAGCTTGAGTAAATTCTCTGCCTCCTTTTCTCTCTGTCTTCTATCGGTGATCATCGGATGAGAGCTCGAAAGGGATTCGATGAGAGTGGGATCAGCGAATCCCAGGTCGAAGAGTGAGTAATCGAGCCCATACAGATTCATCACCGCAAAAAGTTTGATGAATTCTCTGTGAGATTTTTTTGCGTGATTCTCTATGTTAAAGCGCACGGCGCATGGAGAGTAGCAAGAGAGGAAAATTCATTTTTCAACTACTGAGAAAGTGTACGAAAACCAACAGCTTTGGGATAAATTGCAAAACATTCCCTATATGTTGGATATGTAGCATTGAAGTCCCACTAGTCATGATAATAGCAAAAAACTCCCTTTATAAATAGATATTTGCCTTCTTTTCTCCTTTTAATTTCTATTTTTTTTTCTCTCTCTTTTTCCTTTTTTTTTTATAAGTCGCAAGAGGCGAGGGGGTGGGGATGGGGATGCCTATCTAATTTTATTTTTTGAAATGAGGATTAATATAAATATTAAATTCAGATTCAAATTCGATAATTTTATCTAAATGATGAGATAAATTATCACTTGCATGTATAGATAGTTTTTGAACTTAATGTATTATATATAGATGTGTATAATACATCATTTAAAATAAAACTTAACATAATTAGGATTTTCTAACGATCATATAATGTGTGTTTAAAGGTACTATTTTCTTAAATAAGGACTTTGAACTACATTTGCAAAAATAGGGGCCATTTTTGTAATTTATCCAATAATTTTGCTACACACAAATACAACTTTATTACATATTAATCATTTCGAAGAACCTATAACTTTCCTAGAATAAATATTTGGAGAGAAATGTAATAAAAAAAACCCACACATAATTTTTTTTTTTATCACATATTAAAAGGTATACTAGTTATTTAATTTACTCTGTGCATTGTGATGTACAATAACTTCAAGAAAAATATGTTATGGAATACTCAATTTGAATTATCATAAATAAAAACACTTAAACTTTATTAACATTAACCCAAACTGTGAAAGTCAGAAGAGAATTCTAAACCACGCAATGCATACATATAAATACTAATGACAACACATATATAAACCAAAATTTAAATAATCCATCTATTGAAATTACAAAATATGAAATAAATAAATAAATAAAAACTTAATATTACTATTTTGACCATACCGTTACGTATAGAATACAACAGAATTACTTATGAAATTATATTATGGTAGATAGGAAAATAATTAGAGAGGGGTCTTAGTAAATAAAATCAAAACAAAGATGAGAATATAGATGAAAAGAATGATACAAATAAGTTAAAAACAAGCTAAAAAAATATTCAAATGGAATAGAATAAATTTGGATTAGGCACCAAAATAAAGAAAATTCTAGAAAAAAATACACAATGCATTATGGAACTTGAAAATAATGGCTATCAATTACAAAACCTGTTTCTAGTGTCATTGTTCAATTGGAAATTTTTTTTTCCTTAGCATTCTACTTTTCACCATATATAACTACTTATACTTTCAGAACATAAAATAAATAACTGTGACAATAAAATCTTTCTTGCAATAGTTTACAGTACTAGTGCAGGATAATTTTGATGAAAAACGTTATACACACACACACACATATATATATATATATATAACACAGGAGAGTTGTAATTTTTTTTAACACTCTTCTAATTTTGTAAGAAATTATTGAAAATAATTCATTTGGATGGATTTAGATGATTCAACACTTTCCAAATCAAGATAAAATAATTAAAAGGTAAAGGATCATTAACAAATACTATATAACATTTCTCAGTTTTGATTAATACATTATACAAGTGCAAACATGTATCTACTTCTACTGGACTCCTAAGACAGTATTTCAATCCTAAGTATTTTCTTTTTTTTTTTCCCTCTTTTTACTGTAATACTATTTACTAACTAAAGCATAATCTTGCAATAGTTGACATGAATATGAGAAGGCTGACAACCTATTTAAATGCATGTTTTTTTTTTTTAACCTCACATTTTTAATTAAGTTGATACTTGCAAGCGATCAAAAATCATGTCCCACAAATTAAATAAGAGCAAAAGAGATACTCCATATAAATACATCCTTTGTCACTTGGTAGTAGATCTACTAGTGCATTTTTTGTTATCTTTTCACTTATGAGAATGTTTAACATCCTAGCAATGCCAAATTCTCAGGTCAAATTGTCAAGAATTTCTTTGTGAGTACCTTAGGTTATTAACCTGATCCTGATGCTGGATTAGTTGAGGGTAGCAAAACTACCAGACACCACTAATGACCAAAACACAACAAGAAGAGAGTCTTAAAACATGCTAAAAGATGTTTGTTTGGTCTTAGTTGTTGGTTTGTGATTTCTACATGCATCAATCTGAGTTTTCAGGTCAAGGTTAGGTTTGCTAGATTGAATTCATCCATAATCGTTGGATTACATTAGAATACATGAGGCCCACATGAATTACAAACCGATAATACATAATTCCAACACTTGTGCACGATCCGACCTAATGAACTGGACTTTTCAAGAATTTTATTAACATATAGGAGAAGGATGTCGTGGTTTCGGATCAATTGACAAGCCAATGCAATTCTCCTTACTATTGTGAAGAAACTTGAGAAAAAACATAACCCACAAAATTCATAAGATTTGATAATACATGCTACACTCGATGTATTATTTATCGGGTGTTTGAATGATTAACGAGTGTCCTATTTTATGGATACTCGGTGTAATATTATACTCGCTATATTGTCCAATAAATATAGCATGAAAGTAAAAACGGATGATAATTAGTAGTTGTCTTTATCATTTGACAGCATGAAGCAACCATGCATGTATATATATGCATATACATTACCTTTTTAAATTCTTTCCACACACAGAGAGACACACAAATGTACAGAGACAAGAGAGATAGAGAGAGAGAGAGAGAGGAGGGAGTTGGAAGGATGCAGAAAGCTAGCTATAGAAGTAGGTTTCTGAAAATTTTAGTACGAGAGATCCGTGGAAAACGGGCATGGATACATGGATGAGAGATATGAGAATCAGTGGTTCCTGCAGCCCCTGCCCATCTCTATTGACCCCAAAGCAAACAATTTTAGCTATTTTTGTGATACAAACCAAACTCCTGAAATGACATTCTTCACCCACTCTTCCTTTCACTTGGAGTACAGCCCCTGTAACAGTTCATGCATGCAGTAATTCTTGGCAAGTTGGCAGTAAAAATATGCATCCAGTAAAAACTTTGTTATCTGTAGAAAATATAATCATTTGTATATATCAAATTATCCCTAACAACCCCATTAATTAATTATTGATGATTATGAGTGTTTTATGTATTATATATATATTAATATCTGCTAAACCTTGATCACCTGCATGCCCTTCTTAATTAAATCTACTCAAAAATAAACTTCTGCTTGAACTATACATATATATATATATATGCACATCTTTAACACAAATTAAGTAATCCTTTTATTATTTAAATTGATTTTTTAAGCATCATCTAAGCTGTTTTTTAGTCCTCTAATGGACATAAATCATTTATATTTCTCACATAATCAATATATTTTCAAGCAGACACAAATGCTGTATTTCTGCAAATTAATTACGTGCATTAACCCAAACTTCACCATTAGGACCTTTTTCCACAAGTATGGAAGCAGCCTCTATGGCATATATATTTCAGAGTTTCTAATTAACTCATATATATTTAAACTTATTAATATGTATATAAGAATTTTCCCTTACCGAACTCGGAATAGGGAAATTGGATCAAAGTTGGGTTCTTAATTTTAAATTTAGACAGTAACGCACAAGATCATGATTGATCCATAAAGAATCAAACTACACATATTCAAAATGCTTCAAATTTAAAACAAGGAATTGTTTTGAGAGTTTTTACATTTCTATTCACAAATATGCC
Source organism: Paulownia fortunei (assembly GCA_019321725.1). Taxonomy (NCBI): domain Eukaryota; kingdom Viridiplantae; phylum Streptophyta; class Magnoliopsida; order Lamiales; family Paulowniaceae; genus Paulownia; species Paulownia fortunei. The sequence goes on along the minus strand of CM033112.1, from coordinate 20,620,537 downwards.
TTAAAATTTACACCAGTTATAACAAATATAAAAGTTTAAAGTCGCGATGATTATTAATTCACAAGTTAGCTAGAGATCAAGTTTTTCAATAAATGTCAAATTGGGAGGTTTTACCCTTGTGTGAATCTAAAAAACAAAAAAAAAAATAGTAATACCCAGTAATTTTAATGTAGAAAATTCTTAAAAAATATGAATACTGCATATATAAAGGATCAAGATTTCATATTTATGTTTGAAATACTTATAAATTGAATTTATAATTTTATGAACTTCAAGCCAGAGCAAAGAAAATATAATCAGAAAATTAAGGTATACTACAGGCAGCATGCCTGACATGTTTCAGGTTGTATATGCAGATCCATTCAAAAAATTAAACCTCTTCATAAATTTATCTAATTTCACATTATGCAAATTACACTGTATTAAAAGAAGCACTGTCAAAAAACAAAATTAAGATAGAATCCAAATAAACTTATGTCATTCACAGACCATGTACAAGCTCAAAGAACTTGGATGACAAGCTTGAATATTGAAATTATCTAGCATAAATTAAACAACATGAGTATATAATTATTATGTTTAGAAAATTCAGAAAAAAAAAAAGAAGTAGTTCATCATTTCACCATGAACTTTATAATGATAGTTTTATTTTGTTCTTTGGCAATGTAAGATCTGTAAGAAATGTAGCCAATTTTTGTACTGCTACATATTCTCTTAATTATAAGTGAGTAATATAAATTAAAATAAATATACACTAATGCAGTCATACTCAATTGAGGAAAATGTTAACAAAGGAAAATCCTTAACCAAATAGGCTTGAAATGATGCATTTGATACAGTATAATAACAATTACCATGTGTATAGATCGGTAGATGGAAACCATGGTAGGGCATCAGAGATTCCTGTTCTCCATTCCCAACCAGAGTGATTACCATTGATGAGTTGCATTAATTCCTGAAGAAAGAAAATTCCAGGAAAAAAAACCCACAAAATCCTGACTTTGCCATGTCTTCCCACAGCTTTGTTGAACTTCTGAATGCACAATTCTTGAAATATCACACAAGAAGTTCAAGAAAGCTGTGGAAAAGCATGACTGGGATTCTCATTCCAGTGTGTGTGTGTGTGTGTGTGTGTGCTGGGAGGATTATTTTGGGAAATGAAGGTAAGAAATTAGTTCATCATCACATTATTCATATACCCAAGAAACAGTAAAAGTAAAAAAGAACATTAATTTCATGGTTAAATCTGAGAAAAAGAAATCAAAAAACCCTTGTCACACAGCTTAAATTCTTCTTAAAATTCTTGGAATATCAAAAGAATTTCCAAGAAAGCTGTGGAAAATAATGACAAGGTTCTCATTCCTCTATCTCTCTGTGTGTGCAATGGAAGGAGGAAAAATGGATCATGGTAAACAAAAGCAGGAAGACAATGGTATTTATAAAAAACCAAAAACATATTCAGGTAAAGATTTGGATTTTATTTTTATTTTTTGAGAGAAATAATAAAAACCCTTTATTTACAGTTTGTGGGAATTTGGAGGGAGGACCACTCTATATAATTCAGCAAACAATCTGTTTAAAAAATGCAGCTTTAGCAGAGCGTGGGGAGAAAGGTAGGGTTACCCTTCACGTTCTAGGTGTAATACATACAAAAAAGTGAGTGCGCAGGTGGGGTACTAAATAGATTTATGAGGAACAGAAGAAAAGGAAAAGAAACTATCATTGAAGAATTAAATATTTCTATTTTTTTTTTCAAATCTTTATTTTTTTCTGATTTTTTTTATTAATTGACAAGAATAAAAAAACAAAAAATAAGGTGATAATTTTAACATCCCATCACATGTCAACACAATTGATCTTTGTACTTGGGAATATGACTAGGGAAGCCACTGTTATTCTCTGTATATTTGGGTCCCCAATTTTTAATATTGTCCATTTTTTCACTTTAATTAGGTAAAAGGTTCGAAGCAAAAAGTATATGTATGTATTACTTTTCGATTTGTTATTAGCATATAATATGATTCAAAATTAAGTTTTACGTATAATTCATTGCTCGCAATCGTTATATTGACATTGATTCAACTTGACATTAGTTTGCTCAAATTCACACTATATACATTTAGAATTATAAGAAAAAATAATATTTATGATAAAATATTAAATAATAATATTAAAATTATTGTTAAAAATATGTATTAAGTGATAATAATTTTTATTTTGCACCGTATAATTTTAAAAAATTAATAGTGACAAGAATTATTTTAAGTTGTCAATATAAATAATTAGTGACACATATATAATAATAATAATTAGTGATAATTAATTATTAATAATGACAATATTTACGTAATACATTACAAAAAAAATCTTGTCACTCAATATATATAAGTAATGATGATTTTAATATTATTACTTTGCTTCTTGTCACTAATAGCGAACGCGAGCATAAATTAATTTCTCATGGTGAAGAGAGAAGTAAAATATTATACTATATCCTCCCTATCTTCATACTCATGATCATCAACATTTCGATGAACTTGTAATAATGGAAAGAAAAAAAACTAATAAGGGTGAGAACAAGGGAAATTTTGAGGTTCGATAAAAGTAGAACGAGCGCGTATTAAAATAAAAAGGAAAAAAAAAAAACTCTTTAACAAAAAAAAAAGGAAATGATGATGATAGGGATATGCATGGAGTTGATGAGGAAGGGATAATATGTAAGTGTATGATGAGGCAACCACACAATAGGGGTTGTCAGAAATTGCATAGCCATTTTGGAGTGACTGCATAACACAATGCAGCATATGCAAATGTAATGTACAACGTAGCTTTGCTTATCATTATTCATGTGTGGGGGCAACTTAGCCAACCAAGCGTGCAGTTGCACGGCCACGGACCTCTCTATATCCATACAAAATCATCACATTTTCAAACACAAACCACCCTATATAACCCCCACCCCCCTCCCCACCCCTACATATATATATATACATATACACACACAGAGGTACACAGTGTGTGGTTTTGTGTGAGTTGTGTGCATGCATGCATATGTAGAAGTTTATTATTTAATTATATTGGATATAGTCAAATGTTTATTTTTTGTAATGATGATCGATGATAAAACTTCAAACTCGATATAATTGATAATTTTTATTGGATAATTCTTCCTACTTATGAGGTGGAATGAAATAATCACACCATTCAATCTATAATATTTAAAATATATTTTGACTATAATACTTGTAATTTTAAACTATATATTAAAATTTAAATCTAAACTAATTTATGATAATTTTTAGTTAAGGGTAAATTAGTCAAATACTTAATAATTCATATGATTATCCATCAAAATATATGTTTGATAAGAATTTTGATTAATGTAACATTCAAATAATTATATAAAAAATGCATGAAATTAATTGAATAATTTAATACTAATCCAATATCTGATCATATTTTTATTAATTATTCATAATCCCAACCAAATAAGTAAACGATATTGAGTGTAAAATATACTGAATAAATATAGAATAAACACAAAAACATGTTCTTATTTGTTTTATGGATTTTTTGTAAGTATTTTTATAGTTACCTAGCAATTTGAAAACTCTGAACAAATATATTTCACACTAATGTTAACAAAGTGTAAAACTAATATATATAAATTCAGAAATAAAATTAGAAAATTGAAACAAGACTGTATATGTATATATGACTATAGATGAATAATGAAAAGTAAAGCAAAGAATTAATTAGTTAGTTCAAAATAAAGTGAGAGTGGATTTAAGTAATATATACATATATTCACTATATTTATCTTACGTTTTTCAACTATATGTATTTTATTGTTTTTTTTTAGATTAATTGAGTGATTTTGTGCTTCGTTGGATTGCTGTAGCTGAAAATATTATCCTTTTAGAATTTACGAATACATATTTTATGAATTATATTTTGATAGCAAAACAATTAACAGTTAAACATCATCTTAAGCCAAAAAACAATACGAATCATTAGAGATAGAGAAAGTAGAAATAAAAGAAATACATTTAAAAACTCTAATTTTGAATCTAAATTAAATCTTATCCTTGAGATTTGGCACAATTACATTAAGACCCCTGAGGGTAATTTGATCATTCACAACATCTTGATAATTTTTTGTTTATATTTTAAAGTAAAATCAAGATCAAAAAGGCCAATTTCCAAAAAGCATTAACTATTTTTAATGGACATACTAACATGATGTCAATATAATGATTAAAATAATTGTGGGTGTTCCTGTAAACATATCAAAACTTAAGGGTGTATAAGTTATTATGCCTTTTCATTTGAGTACCTGGAAAACTTTCTGATCGTCTTCTTCATTTGTAAATTAAAAACCTCTTTTTTCGATTTTCCAATTATAACCGAGAAAATAGGGGGTGTTAACGCAAAAACCCTTTTTGTCCTCGAAAACAGTCCATGCCAGTTCTTTCCCTCCATTCCCCCAAATTCCAAAACCCCTTTCTTCTCCTCATCCTCCTCCCCACCCCCCAACCCCAACCCCCAAGTCTAAAAAACCCAATTCTCAGACCCATCTACGCAACCACATCAAGATGAAGTTCAAAGCATTCCTCACAGACAATGGCATCAACCTCCTAGAGAAAAGAATCCTCCCAGCACTAGACAAAATGGGCAAAATCTGCCACCTCTACTTGACCCGCGACCACGCCTTCTTCCTCCATAACCTCCTCAACGCCGACGGCGTCCAATCCATAGCCCAGTTCAAGAAAGAATCCCTCTTCCAAGACTACCGCATTTCCAGTCAAAACGACGACAAAATCGCCTTCTCCATCGACCTCTCCCTCCTCCACCGCGCCCTCCGCTCCATCCTCACCATCTACGTCGAGTCCAGGGACTTCAATTCCAACGGTCTTCAAATCAAATTAGTCAAGAAACTACCCCCACACTCGAGCCAAGCAATGCCGTTTCTTACATTTGAAGCAAAAGGGTACAAATCCGCCGTGGTCCAGGACGTGCCAGTTTCGAAACCCCTCTCGCGGGCCGATGTTCAGGAACTTCAGGTCGCGCTGGAAAGTGGCCAAGAAATGCCCGCGACTTTAGTTAAGGTGCCCGAGCTAAATTTGCTGCAAAACTTTGTTGATAGGATGAAGCATGTTGGGGATGTTATGGGGGTTTCCATAAGTAAATATGGAGACTTGCATTTGCAGATTTCGACTACTTTGATCACGTTGGGGGCTGAGTTTAGGAAGCTGATGGTTTTAGGGGAGAGGGCTGATGGAGTGGAGGGGGATGGGGGTTTGAGTGCTCAGAGTAGGATTGAGAGAGCTCTGCAGAGACGAGATGCAATGACCGTGCAAGTGAGTGTGAAGCATTTTTTCAAGAGTCTGCAGTGTAGTTTGGCGAAGCCTGATTGCGCTTTCTATGGGATTGCTCCCCAGGGCGCTTGCTTGATTGTGATTTTTCAGTTCTTTGTTCCGGGCACAAGGCAAACTGATAAATCGATCAGTCTGCATTGTAGGCTGCCAGTGCTTGATCCTGGGTCTAACTGAAGCCTCTGGGTGATGTTTTTTTGTCATGCCTTGCTGGTTCTGACAATATTGTTTCCAGATGAATTCTGATCTTATTGAGTTGCATTTTGCCCTCCTTTAAGGGGATCATGCGTACAGTGTATAAAGTGTTAATGAGTGGCTAATGTTGATCGATGGAATGTATTGTATGGTATAGAGCTATGCTACATCCAAGTGAAACATAGAGTTGTGTTTGGATTTGATGCATTTTTAGCAGTGGTGGGGAGTTTGGGTTGCTAAAGGAGTTCAGATATGTCCCTCCTCTTAATTTTGTTAATTCGATGCAGTATTAAGTTAAACTATGACCTCTGTACTCTGTTATCTGTCTGCTTAGAAGCTGTGAGGTTACTTCTGTTGCACTACTGATGGAAGAGTTAAGTACTATAGTCATAAATTTCTTGTATGGGCTTCTGTTGACACCCTTTGTTGTCCATGGCTTAAACTTGAGCTAAAATATAGCATTCAGGATTAGATATTGTTATCAATCTATCAATAAATGCTCAAATAATACCACCAATGAGCAAAATCTAAGTAGTCAATTTAATGATATGTCCACCGAAAATGTAAACACTCTATTTCCATGAGTATGTCCACTTGAGGAATAAAGTAATAATATTCTATCTTTTGCACATTAAATGGCATTTACACAACTGCTATTCCTATGTTAACAGATGCGCCAAGCATGATCATGGCAATTGCTTACACACTTACCACGATCACTGAGTTTGTGTTGGATGGAATGAGAGATTTTGAAGATACAAAGCACACAACCTACAGGGAGTTCGCTGGATAATCCTCTTGGATACGAACTTTGTTTAGTATCTCATCCAATGATTGTGAAGTGAACTTGTAACGATCATGTGATTTCCTCCCTTCCTCCACAACCTTCAGAACACATTTGTACAAGTTATCATATCTATGCACAGGGTTACTGATATCAATACCATTCCATCCATGATTAAAAATATAGTTACGCTTGATGTCCTTCCTCCATCTTGCAAGGACATATTGAGGGGGAGTCTGCTCCAAACCAATCTGGTTGATAACACTTAATGCATGTCTGCACAAATAACCCCTGAAATTGAATAGTGCACATGCACAAAGAACCTCAGCATCAGAAGTATTGTACATCACCTCGAAGTCCCTTGTTTCCCTCCTGTTTTCAACTTGGATGTCTTCTTTAACAATGTAAGTCACGACTGAGCCATCAATGTTCATCTGTCTTATACTGAAACAAGAGTACATACCCTCTATTTCATCTTGAAATTTCTTAAATATATCATTTGTATATAACTTTGAGAGCTGCAACTCAAAATAGAATCTTGACTTTAGCATACAACTAGAATTTCTAGATTCTACATCAGATAATGTTTCTCTTTGGTCAATTTCCAGCAGAGCTTGATCATAACTGTGAAGAAACTCTTTAAGAGAAGTATGTTGGCTCAAGTATTCCTCAAAAGGTGAAGTCAATCTCTCGTTCTCTTTGACAGGAAACATTCCTGCTAAGAAAACCTCCTTCAAATAGACTGGAACCCACCGCTTGCGATCTTCATATAAGGTTTGAAGCCACTTATGATTTGTAAGTCCATGGCTCTGCACCATGTCCTCCCAAGCTGCTTCAAACTCGTCTACTCTCAGTGAGTGATAAACTGCTCTAGTAAATGCCTTTCTGATTGCATCAGATTCCTCTAACCCCACTAGTTCACTGGGGACCCTCTTCATAATATTTGTCAAAGAAAGACAATGAAAAGCTCTAGGAAAAACCTCAGCAATAGCGGTTTGCAAGGCTTTACACTGGCTGGTAATGACAGTTTGGGGAGGGCGTCCCACCATATATGTGATCCATGCTCTAAACAGCCATATAAATGACTCCACAGTCTGACCTGAAACAAAACCACAGCCTAGAGACACAGTCTGTGCATGGTGATTGACACCAGTAAATACCACCAGTGGAACCTCGTATTTTTCGATCAAAGTTGTAGTATCAATGAACAGAACATCGCCAAAATAACTATAGGCAGCCCTACACCTTGTGTCAGCCCAGAATACATTCCGTAAGTATCCTTTCTCATTAATATCCATCACATAAAAGAAACTAGGATTACTTAACTGCATCCTTGTAAAAAAGTTGAGCATTTCTTGAGCATCCCCCTGTTTAAGCTTTAATTTGTTGTCGCCCTGATCAATATTATTCCTAAATTCACCTTCATCAAAATTTAGAATCCCATTATCCTCTGCATCAATGACCACCGTTCTAAACAACCTGATTTTGTGAACTTCCTCAGCACCATCTATTGGCAAAGGTCTCTTATTTCCAAGATCCATTATCCTATGAGATTTATACAAGTTACCACTAGTTGGACTGGTTAAATGATTATGCTCAAGTTCAATTTCTATAATTCTCCACCGCTTATTCTCCATCAACCTAAATTTAATCATTGCAGGACAGCCAGTCCGAGTTTCAGGTCTCGGCCGGTTGGCTTCAGTTTTCTTCTTGAACCCTGCACTACTGCAGCTTAATTTTCCTCTATACCTCTCCTTGCTCTTTCTATACCAAGTATTACTAACTCTTACTCCAAATCCTTGTTGTTTTGCATAACAATTATAAAAGTAATAAACGTCATCATAGGACTCAAATTCCATCCCAACAGCTGGAGGCAGAGGATTGTCACCTTGCAAAATATTACCAGTTTGACCAACATATTCTGTCATTGCGCATTCTCCATCAATCTCAAATTCCTCAGCCTCATCATCATATGCAGGTTCACTATTGAGAGAAACTTCATCCATCTAGTGAAGGGAAAAAAAGAATTAAGAACTAGTAGCTAGAAATCGAGAGAAAACATTTTATTTTAACAGGGAAACTTATATAAACTCAGCTAGCCTCTAAAGAACTGACAAACATAACTAATTTTTTCAGCCTGGTGGTAGGCACTAGGCAATTAAAGTTCAATTTGCTGGGATGGAAAGTAGACTTCAACTAGCAAGTGATTTACAATGAAACAAGTAATGGAGGAAAACAACACAACTTTAACTGGAATCTGGCTAATGACTTCGACATATTTGAGGTAAGTAAACACCTAAAACAAATGCCAACTATGTCTACATAAGCATCTGATAAAAATCTTTATTTCAGTAAGGGTAAGAGAGAAAAAGTAGCGTAGTTCTCACTTTAGCTCTAATACCCAAATTCAAAAAGAGACATCTTATTATTACATAGTAATTAAATGCCAAGCTACAAAGATTGCTACTCTTCCATCCATACTATTAAACTTGTTTCCATTATCCTCACGAAAAAGACAGTACACGGATGCTTCATTTTCATTTCTCTCATTATCTTCTCTGTCCAAGCTCAAGATTGCTACTCTCTCCATCTGTACTATTAAATTTGTTTCCATTATCCTCACGGAAACAATGATTCGAAAAGAGTATCACGCGTCAACCCTTTTCAATATAAAGGCGATAAAAATCCAGAAAAACTTTGTCATAGAACTATACTAGCATACTCTTATTACAATGCTGATAATACCAAACTCATATTCATCAGAAATTAACGAAAAATTGCAGCTTCCAAGTAGCTTAGTAGAATGATTCGTTTTTGTTCGATTGACTTGAATTCACAATCAAACCCATATAAATATTTTCAGGTACCTGTAATTATGCATTCTAAACTCCGGCATTAAATTAAGAAATTTCATCATTCCTAATTCCACATATAATCAGAAAAAACACTCTTAACTTGAAAAATTAATCCATTAAAATCAGGCATCGAAAAGAAGTTTGACCCCAAACCCAAGTACTTTTAACAGAGAGCTATTCTACATCCAACTGTTCACAAAAATCCAGTCTTTACCTAAAATAGTGATTCGTATACATGTGTATTCATATACATACATGAGCACGCAAATAAGCGGAAGTATGCTTACTATTGATAATGGTGATATTTAATCGACGGCGTGGCCGGCTGTGGTGGTACGGAGGCGGAGCAGTCCCCGGATATGAGTGGTTGTACAGACAAAGCGGTGCCTCCGGGTTTCATTAACAAATCGTCGCAGGGTGGGAATGAATTGTCAGATGTACCCTTGTCAGTTTTAGTGTTGGATAATCTTGTAGAACTTGTTTTGTAGTATTATACTTTTAGGCCAGACCTTTTGGTGGCATCGCAATTTGGCCCCTCTTTCGTGGTTGAAAATGAAATAAGGAAATTTACACCACCTCCCTCATGTGGCCACCAACTAATAAATATTTGAAATTTGGCAAACAACTTTCCTTCTGTCTTTTACATAATCAAAATTTGTGGTTATATTATATAGTCTATTTCATGGTTTGTTACAAAAAAAAAAAAAGTGTTGTGACATCCAATCACAATTTGCCACATGTCACACAAGTCATGTAATATTTATTCTACACCTAATGTATTGTTCGAATGCTTGGATGATTAATAAATTTTTCGTTTTTTATGAAAATGAATACTTATATAGCGGATGTTTAAACAATAGATAAGTATCTCATTTCTTACGAAAATAAATACTTATATATCATATACATACTTGATATATTATCTATAAAGTATAACATTTCAAAACCTCACCCACCTTTATAGTCAAATTTTGATTTAATTGATATCACATCCAGAACATAGCACTGGTGCCTCCTTTTTCACCCCTTGTCTTACTTCTTTAATTATTCTAAATTTGATTTTATTTTACTAAATTAAAATAAAAAAAAAATCAATTTGATTTGTTTTACTAAATCAAAATGATTAAATAAAAATTTTGATTCAATTTGTTTTATAAATCAAAATAACCAAATTCAAATAGCAAAGTTCAACTGCTAATTTTTATAAAATTTTGAAATTTAAAAATCAAGATTTTCTCCATATACTATTGAATCAGATTTTTTCGTCTTTTTTTTCTCTAAAAATCTAAAATTGGTTGTGCACTGGGTGACATATTTTCTGCCACGTGTCCCACTTCTTTATTTTTTTTCAAATTTGATTCAATTTATTTACTAAATCAAAATAAAAAACCTGATTCGATTTGTTTTACTAAATTAAAATAATCAAATAAAAAATGTGATTCTATTTGTTTTACTAAATTAAGATAACCCATTTCTAATCGCACAATTCAATTGCTGTTTTTTTCCAAAAATATTAAAAATTTAAAATTTAAAATTTAAATATATATATTTTTCTCCATAAATAATTGAACCAAATTTTTTGCTTTTTTTTCTTCTAAAAATCTAGAATTATTAGTTCTTTTGATTTAGTAAAGCAAAAATAAATAAATAAAGAACACGTGGCGGATAATAACGCACCAGTGCTCACCAACTGTCAAATTTGTTTCGACAAGTATTTTGCTTATTTCATATTTAAAGCATTCAGTTACCAACTTAAAAGACTCTAAATCGAATGCAATCCAGATAGCAAGAACTATTCTTAAAGTGATAACCACCCACACATAAATATGACTCAAATCCAAGACCTCTTTCTTTTTTCTATTTTTTTTTTTATATTTCAGGTTCTCAGAGCCTTCGGCACGAACTAATTCTAAAGGCGACCGATTTTTTTTAATTCGATATCCGATTAAATGCGATGAACGAACAGCAGACACTTAAATTGAACATCTGTATCGATCATTCCCTCCTCCTAAACTCACGTTAAACGCGGACGAAACCCCCAAATGAACCAACAGGCACACAACGCTTCTGCATCTAATTGGATTCGAATCCACAATCCTCACTTTATGTTTATCAGTGGGTCGTGCCCATGGGAGCACAAAAACCTCTTTCTTAATTGGAAAGAATATGAGCCTCAACCTTACCCCCAAACCGCGTAGACATTATATTTCCTATCTTATCAGGGTATTTTCTAACCTAACAAAAATTTGCAGCCGGTCACATTTAATATAAGCAGTTGGATCTTCAAATCTGCGAATCAAACTGTTACATCACTATCACTATCAAATCTGAAATAATCAGAACCACCTGAGCTTATCAAACTTCAATATGCTAATGCTTCTTGAAAAACGCAAATGATACAGTTGGGAGCACCCTTTTTGCTAAAAGGAGGATGCAAGAAAAGAGACATTATTTTACAGATGGCTAGACATGTTTTCCTTCAATGCTGTGAACTCTATGCAGTGACTCTTCAAATGCTCGCAATGCAACCTTGTAGTGGTCTAGGGAGATCACTCCCTCCTCCACAACTTGCAATGCACTTCTGTACAACTGGTTGAACCATTGCACCTGTTCGGAAGTATCAGCGTTATCATCCCCATGGTCCTGAATATATATGCGTTTATAATCCTTCTTCCACCGTGATAAAATGTATTTCGAGGGGATCTCCTCCACTCCATTGAAGTTCAGTACGCATAATGCATGCCGACACAAATAACCATAGAAGTTGAAGCAGCTGCAGATGCAACGAACTTCAGCTGCAGCTCGATTGTAAAGAACTTCAAAATCTCTGATCTCTCTCCTGTTTCCTTCATGCAGAACCCTTTCCTTGACTAAAAATATGGTGATCGGCCCATCAATGTGCATCTGCGTTGTACTGAAACAGGAGTACATCTCCTCCACCTCCAACTGGAATCTTTTAAATATTGCTCTAGTATATACCTTGGACAGCTGCAGTTCAAAGGAACATCTTGTTTTCAGTTCGGGACTTGAGTTTCTCGACTCCATGTCTGCAATCACTTCTTCCTTGTGCTTTTTCTGCAAGGCTAATTCATACTTGTCAAGAAATTCTTTCAGCGGAGTTTGCTTGTGCAAATACTTGTCAAAAAATGCATTCAGGGTCTCACCAGGCCGTGCAGCAGCCATTCCCATGAAGAAGGTGTCCTTTAGGTAAACAGGAGCCCATTGCGCTCGGTCCTCATATAATGATTTAAGCCACTCGTTATCAGCAACTCCAAAACGCTGGATCATAAATCCCCATGCTGCTTCAAAATCAAATGGTTTTAAAGCCTCATAAACTCCTTTCAGCAATGCCTTCCTTATAGCATCATAGTTGCGCAGTCCTCCCAATTTCTCTGGAACTTTTCTCATGATGTGCGACAAGCAAAACCGATGGTGAGACTTTGGAAACACATCAGCAACGACACTCTGCAAAACTTTGCACCTGTCTGTGATAATGGTTTGTGGGGAATGTCCAGATGTACAAGTAAGCCATGCTTTGAATAGCCAAATGTATGACTGCATTGTCTCACTTGCAAGCAGGCCACAACCAAGTAAAACCAATTGACCATGGTGATTTATGCCAACAAATGCAACAAGGGGAATCTCATACTTGTTTGACAAACATGTATTGTCAAAGAAAATCACATCACCAAAGTAACCATTTGCAGCCCTAGACCTAGCATCTATCCAGAACACATTCCTCAAACGCCCTTCATCATTGAGATCCATCAAATAAAAGAAATTCGGGTTTGTCAACTGCATACGGCAGAGGTAATTATACATTGCTTGTGTGTCACCTTTTTTTAAGTTCAATTGATTGGGCTGATCGGATGAAGTTTTGGCCTGCCTTTGACTGAAATTGGAGGTAACATCACTGCCTGCATCTATCACAAGAGCACGATACAATTTGACAGGTTGTATTTCAGGGTCAGAGTTACACAGTAGCTTCCTCTTGGTTCCACTACCCATCTTCTTAATAGACTTGTGACCTTTCACTCCTAATAGATGGTTGTGCTCAAGAGTAACTTCAAGTATCCGCCACCTTTTAGAATCAACTAACCTCATTCTCATCATAGCAGGACAACCAGTTCGTGTCTCCTTCCGCAGACGGTTTACATCTTTAACTCTTTTGAATCCCTGGCTACTGCAGCACAGTACTGCACCATATTTCTCTCTGCTATTTCTTTTGAACCAAGAGTTTTTCACTCTCACACTAAAGCCTGCCTCTCTGGCATAACAATTATAATAGTTGTATGCGTCATCATAGGACTCAAATTCCATTCCCACAGCAGGAGCAACGAATTCTTTCCTTCCTTCAGAAGTGTTGCCTTCAAGAATGCCATTTTGACCATTGGTTTCAGGTGGAGTCCCACAGCCTAGTCCATCCGTGGTTTGCTCAGTGTGAAGAGAAGTTTCTTCCATACAAATCAGAGATGATCTCTCTGAACAGATATATGCCGAAAAAGCACGACAGAGTTTAAAATAGAAACAAACAGCTGGCAGAAAAAAATAATGATAATAATTCACAACAAAAACAGATATTAAAAACTAATTTTTTTGGTAAAAAATAAGTGATTGATAAAGCACATTCTAGATACTTCCATGTAGAAGTTAAAGCAGAGAAAATCAATCAAAATGTGATGATTGTGTTGAGGCCACTACACACTTGATACAGGGAAAAGTTGCCTCTTCCTTCCCGATTTTAGTTCATAGAAAGTCTTAAGTGAAATCCACATAAGGTGCCAGTTAAATTTCTCCATAAAATGCAGAGTTTCTTGTGATATCTTCATCTCTTCCACCAATTACCCCCCCACCCCAAATACGGAGCAAAAGTGGAAGCACAGACAAGAAAGCAACATAAATCAATATACTGTTAGTTGCTGAAGCATGGGAAATCAAGCATTCAATAGGCTAAATGCACATAAAAATGGTTCGGCAGTGATTATACGACCTTGTGTCCATCACCACCGAAATTACCTGAATTTCCTAAATGTATTCCCTTCATCACTCTCAGACAGTAGAATCCCCTAATTAATCCTTCTCTATTTTCCATTAAATCTACAAACAGTTCTTTTCACAAACAACAGTATACTGACTCAGAGCTGCTAATGCTACCGTGATAGCCATTGAACACAATATTTAGTTATTTCACAGCCAAGTTTAAAGGACACTCGCAAATTCCAGGAAAAAAAAAAACCTGAAAGCATTTCCAATCAATTTTTTTTCCAAAAAATAAAAAGAAGAAGAAGACGTTTTTTTAGTCTTTAATCCAAATTATCACCTCCTTCAAGTGAAAATAAAAAGAAACAGACAGAAAACAAGAAACCACTTTCAAGATTAAAGCCTTAAAATTTTTAAAAATTGGCCCTAATCGAGAAAACTGAAAAACTAGTCTAAGGATTAAACTTTAAGATAATTTTAATTCAAGATCAAAACTTTGCTCATAATTCAAATGTTCTCAGTTCCTAGAACCTCAAGCGTTAATAACCCACACAGATAATCAACTGAATGAAAATTTCTGAAACATGCGTTGTTTCCTCAACCTCTCCGTTGCATACAATTGACAAGATTTTAAGAGAAATGAAATCACGCGGCTTACCTACGAGTACTAGGAACGAAGACGGCGGAGACCCGGCGGACGGAGAAAACTACCGGTACTGCTCCGGCGAGAACAAATAATTTACCACACTAGGACCTCCGGGGCGTTTTTGTAGATTTTATTACTAATTATAAACCTGGGCATTGGTTATGATCCCATGGCCAAAAATATTGAGGTAATTTGACTCGAGAAATTTTAGATAAAATTTTAAAATATTTAATAATTGAAAGTTAGTGAATGTTACAGTATTTTGTAAATGAGCTTTAGCTGGTGTAATCAGTCCACTGAATGTTGTATTATATTATTATTTTAATTAAGATAATAATTTAAAAAATTCTTTTAGAATTTGAATTCTTATTTTGGGATGTTCTAACACAAAAAGAAAATGAAAACAAAATTTAAGAAAGGAAAAGTATATTTTATTTTTTCAATTAATATATTGCTAAATAAACTTTGATATTATGCTTTTTTTCTTTTTTGGTTTGTGGGATTTGGGTGGGGTTGGGGATTATTGATGCGACGCCACATTTTACTTACATATGTATATCATGGAGGTGTTGAGAGAGAGAACAATGGATTGAACAGGGTATTATAGGATAAATTTAGTGTGAAATATGGCTAATCCTGTTAATATCCAAATGGGATCTGGTTTCATTCTTCCTATTGGTAATACAAATTACAATATTAAGATGGAAGTTCTCCATTTTGCTTTTTCTTTCATAAAGTAGATAATGCTGGATAGGAAATTGGGTTAGAGATAACAAATTTGGCAGGGAACCTAATTTCTTACACCGCCAATTAGCTTCATACTACGTTACTTCATGCAAATAATTTTTAAACCCGAGGATCCAGGAGAGTTCTAATTTGTTATATATGAAGGGTAAAGCAAATAAATTGACCTGAAAATATTACCATAGATGCTCAAGTAAACTATTCTGTGTATTTAACAAGAAGCAACAAGTTTAACATATATACACTTAGGAAGATTTTCTCACTGTACAGTAATGTCTGAATTCGTACAAAGGTTGAAATAAGTTTTTATACTTCTATAAAGGTGTTGCGCTTTGGCTCTGCTAACTACTTTATACAGGTTTCTCAGCCGCGAGACGAACCTTATTGAGTGACTCCTTGAATGCTTGCCAAGCAACCATGTGATGATCTTGTGATGTTATCCCTTCTGCAACAACTTGCATGGCACGTCTGTACAGGTGATCGTACCATTGAACAGGGTTGCTAATGTCGATATTGTTGGAACCAAGATCAGGAGTGTACAAGCGTTTCATATCCTTCCTCCACCGTATTAAGATGTACTGGTTGGGGATTTCCTCCAACCCATTGTAATTGAGGACAGTTAATGCATGTCGGCATAAATATCCTCTGAAATTGAAGCAACTGCAAATACAGCGAACCTCTATCCCTACTTTATCATACACAACTTCAAAGTTCTTTGCTTCCCTTGCATCTCCCTCAGCATCTCGTTCTTTGACCATATATGTGATAATTGGCCCATTAGCATGAATTTGAGTTACACTAAAACAACTAGACATCAGCACCACCTCTTCTTGGAACTTCAAGAATATCTCTTTACTATACAATTGAGAAACCTGCAATTCATAATTGCACCTCGTTCTCAACGTGGGTGTAAACTCTCTCGACTCAAAATCATCAAGAGCTTCCTTCTGAATCATTTTTTGCTGAAGTAATTCATAAATATTAAAAAACTCATTCCAAGTCATTTGATCATGTAAATACCCATGGAAAATTGGGTTCGTGTATTCGCCTGGCTGACAAGCATATATTCCAGCAAAAAGAGTGTTTTTCAAGTAAACTGGAACCCATCTTTCTCGGTCTTCGTACAAGCTCTGAAGCCATTCATTATCCCTGATAGCAAAATGTTGAACCATCTCCTCCCAGCCCATTTCAAATTCTTCGACTTTCATTGAGTTATACACTGTTCTGTTTAGTATTGTTCGAAATATTTCTGACTCCCCTACTTCTCCCATTTTTTCTTGAATGCTCTGCATAACAAGGGCTAGACAAAGACGATGATGAGCCCTGGGGAAAACCTCAGAGATTGCACCCTGCAATGCCTTGCACTGGTCTGTAATTATAGTTTGTGGAGGACGTCCCCCCATACATGTAAGCCATGCTCTCATCAACCAAAGATATGTCTCAATGGTTTCATCAACAAGCAAACCACAACCCAGCAACACAGATTGACCATGGTGATTCAATCCACTGAATGACAAAAGTGGAATATCATGCTTATTTGAGAGGCATGTTGTGTCAACTACTACCACATCACCAAAATAGCCATAGGCAGCCCTTGACCTAGAATCAATCCAAAAGACATTTCTCACAAACCCTTCATCATTTAGATCCATAATGTAAAAAAAGTTTGGGTCAGCAAGCTGCGCACGACGAAAATAATTATAAAGAGCTACTACATCACCATTCCTGAATTTTAAGCGTTTCAACAACTCTACATGGTTGCTGAGTTCTCTTTCACTTGGGCTTCCATAACTTACTGCATCAACAGCTGGAGTTCGATATAACTTAATTGTTTGTACTTCTACATCAACAGCTGATTCCAACTTCCTTTTGGCCCCTGCTTCCATCTTCTTATGTGACCTGGAGTTTTGAGCCCTTTGATGATCAAATAAATGGTTATGTTCTAGTTTAACTTCATCCAACCTCCACCTATTAGACTCCACCAACCTCAACCTTATCATTGCTAGACACCCGGTCCTTGTTTCCTTTCTTCGAGTACTTGCTTCTTTCATTGTTTTAAAACCCTCACAATTGCAACAGAGCACTGCCCCACGCTTCTCTTTGCTGTTGCGCTTTGTCCATGATGATTTGACCCTAATACCAAATCCAAGCTCCTTGGCATAGCAGTTGTAATAGTTATAGGCATCATCATATGATTCAAACTCCATTCCCTCAACAGGCGGGAGATAAGACTGCCCACGTGTATGATCAGTTTGAGCACCCTTAACTGCAGTATCAGCATCTGATGCATTCTCGTTATCATTGCCAGGAATACCAAGCATTTGGTCACTGTTGCTATCCCTGTCATTGCTTGGAATCTCAAGCATTTGCTCACCATTGCTCTCATGGCCATTGCTCTCAAATTCGAGGACATGCTCACCGTCATTTTCAAGGTCCACACTGTGAATCCCGAGTACTTGCTCACCATCATTCTCAAGGTCAACTCTTTCAATTCCTAGCACTTGCTGAATGGCATTCTCAAGATCATTGCTCTTGACTTCAAGCATTTGGTTGTCTTCATTCCCAAGGTCATTGGTTTCAATCTCGAAGTCTTCCTCCCCTTCATCATCCAGCAATTCTTCACTGTTTTCAGAACCTTCTTCCATCTAGCATGAAATACAAAGCAGCAGCACAAAAATGTAAACTAAGTGCACAAAATACAGAAGGTGAACTAAAACTGAAATTAACAACAACTACAGACAAGTAATCAGACACCGCAAACAAGATAATTTTTTTCTAACAAGGATATGCGCAACCCTTACGAGCAAACAAGAAATGGCTATTTGGTAATAAGTTCATAGCTGACAAAGATTTCACAAACCTCACCCACTCTAATTGCAGTCCACATTATGATTTCCAACAAACCTGATACGTTTCCACATAATGCATTTTTTTCAATCAAAATATCAAGTGACGTCTTCAACAGACAATGGCACACCAAATAAACATTATTCGTGGAAATGAGAATCAAACTTGACGACTCTAACTAAAACAGAATGATATTGATATATTAAATTCACGTTGATGAATCACTTAAGACGCTCATAATAGTTCAAACACAATGTACGTGAAAAGACAATATAGGGATATCCAAAACTTAAGCTATCTGAATTTTCAAGGACGCCTAAAGCTTGCAAGGTTACTAAAAAACCATGGTTCAGTCTTTGTCGCTTGAATTTTAGCTTTATGACAAGATTTTTAAGCTTTATTCAACATATAATTCCATAAACAGAATTTCGGAACCAAATATTTCCAGTGAATATTATTGGAATTCCGGGAATTTTAATTAAAAAACAAATAGGGCTGTAAGGGAGTGGTGATATACTCATCAGGTGGTGAATAAATCGCATTTAACAGCATCAAAACAAATAATTGAGAAGGTCTTACGGTGATTTCGATGCCGGAATTTGGCGATAAGCCTTCGTCGGCGGGAGAAAAGACGGCGTCGTCGGCCATATCTCGAGGAGAGGTTGACGTGGGGTTGCGTCAAAGTCTGAGAGGTTAGTTTTTTTTTACCCTAGCTGCTCTTTTAGTTGGTGGTCCTTGTATTTTCATGTATTTGCAATTCTTCCAGAAACAAAATCAAATCTATTTTACAAGCAATTTCTTTCTTTCTTTCTTTCTTTCTCCTTTAAAAAAAATCATGGTTTTGTTCTTACATTAATACCAGTCTATTTTTATGAGATTCATTTGGGGTATTAGAAGCAATTTTCAGTTGTTCTAGTCTCAAGTTCTTTCGAATTACTTATTCATCCACTACTAAAATTATTATTTTTCATTCGACTTACATATGTTAAATATGTCATCCAATCCTCAATTAATATCGAAACTCACTATGAAATTCATTTTTCCATTACTTATAGCTTTCTTATTTGTGGACAAAGCTAATTTGAAATTATCTTTCATATAAAAGTATAACTAGTATCCCTTTGTTTCATATTCGCCCCGAGTTCACTTCTAAAAAATATATCCCTCCCCTACTCCCTCATATCAATCTCACGAGCCTCTTATCCATTCTTATTGAATCCTTACGTCAATCCATGAACCTCTTATCTGTTCTTATTGAATCACATTGGGGGATAAAAAAAAAAGTAGAAATTCACATTAGATTTAGAAATAATCAAATTCGAACGGATAACTTTCACTATTTATTGTGACACTTTACCACTAAATTATATTTCTTTCATGTCCCCGTCAAGAGATAAAATTGATGAACTTGCAAGGATTTTTTTAAATTTTCTTATATTTTTTTTTTCAGGTTTAAGTGTAAAGATAAAATTATAAAGAAAGTATATATACAACATTAAAGCTCATTTATATGGATTTTTTTTTTTTGTTGTTGTATTCAGCCATATTAAAACAAGTTTGAGACTTATATTCAATTTGTCAAGCCTTAGAATGTGCTAAAATGTGATTTTTGAGTTGTTTCACTTTTCTTTTTCACTTTTTTTTAATAAAATTGAAAAAGAACATTATTTACAACTCACCAAATTGGTATCTTTCTTTAATTTTTATCATGAAATTTTAATTTGATATGCCATGAGTGAATAAATGAGTTATTAGTTGCCTTTGAAAAATCTCTTTTAAGAGTGATCTCACTTGTTTTATAGCAATAGAGTCCAACATAGAGAGTGTGATTGCTATCTTTCTAATTGCAACCTAATTTTATAGATTAGATTAAAAGTGTCAAAAAGAAAATAAGATAAATATAATTTAAGTAATATTTAAATGATTTTGCCATAGCAAGGGAAATTTACATATTGCCAGAGTAATAATTTGTTAGTTCAAACGAGCATGGCACAATAATAAGATATAAGAAAAAAAATATGAGTATTGAATGTTCAAATTCCATTGGTGAGAGAAACATCGCGTGTCTATTCGCTTTTTTGACATCTCTTGTCGCACTATAGAGGAATTCATGGAAGGGTAGTTGAATCGAATGTCCGATCTAAGTGTGTATAACTGTGATCGTATCCAAATTTATATGAAGAGATTATCGCTCTCTCCAAAATTAATCGGACAAAATCTGAATTAACAAAAAAAATAAAAAAATATTGTTGAATTGTTGATTTTACCTTGAGCAGACCAAATACTTTCTTTGTCTCGTTGTGACATACTATTTACACCACCACTCAACTCGATTTTCATGGCTAAAATCGCCAAATCCGCAAGACTTCACTATTTGAATCTTGAATTCCAGTTTTTAACTTATTGGCTTTACTTGTTATTCCTCTTTTCACAATGACAAAACAATGACTAAAGAGGAATCGAATAATAATTATAAATTGCAAAAACACATAATATGATTGTCATTAATGCACACCAATGTGTATGTAAAAAGAATTGATTAAAAAAAAATTGTGTTGAAATTGTAACAAAAGTGGAAAGAAATTGATATGAAGATTTTTGAGGTCAATGTAAGGGCATTATGGTCTTTCCGCCAATTATTCTTTTTCAAAACGGAATATAAAATCAGTGATTCAGTATCAGTAGTTAGTGGTGGTCGTTAAAATTCGAACTCCCTCCACTTACTCATAAGTCATACCTCCACCACCACCACCACCACCACTTCACCACCGTCTCGATGCCTTTCTCTCTCCTTTCTCCTCCACCTACTCCGCCGCCTATCATATCCCCAACCGTTTCTAATTTCTCTTCAAACAGATTTTTCATTCAGAAAAGATTCATACGTACAATTGCTAAGGCTTCTGAAGACGACGATGGTAAACCAGCTTTCAATCCATTCGGCTTCGTTACCGATAATCCGTCGAGTCGAAGCGCCATTCAGCTCCCTGAATCCCCTGCCGAGGACGGGAATGTCGGACAAATGCTCTACGTAAGTACCGTGATTTGTTTTTTGTTTTTTTTTTTAATTATGTGTTTCTTTTGTTTTTTAGCCTCTTAATTAGATTACGTTTGTGATTAAAACATAAATTTTCTACTCTCTATGTTTTAGATGATTAATGGAGGAAGGTGTTTATTGATTTTTGCTGCCTTTATTAATTTGACAACTTATTGATATTTTGGCTGCTGTTTGAAATTATTGTGTTAAAAATTAGTGATCTAGTTTTGATCTTTGTACAGAGGCTCAATTAGCTAAGTATGGAGAATGTTGTTCTGTCAGGCTGTATCTTTTTGTTGCTAAAAATGTATTTCGAGACTTTAAGTGAATGATTCCTATAGTCAATATTTTGGCTGTAATTTTGTTTTAATGTCATGTCGTCGAGATTGATCGTGTCATACTTTTATTCATTGCCTGCATCCCCTTCAAATTTGTTATTGTGATTTCAGAGGTAGAGGCTAATATTTGTATGTTCTGTGCCTATATTTTATTGAAGAGAATAGAAGATAAGGGAAAGGAGTATGGCTCTTACATTAAATCTGGAGGGTTCCGATGGTTTGTGAGAGAAACAGGTAAATCTTTGCATTAATAAGTTTTGTACTTTAAATTAGACACTTAGCTTCTTCTCTTTGCAGGATCGCCTGAGAGCAGGCGTGGAACCATTGTGTTTCTCCATGGAGCTCCAACACAGTCCTACAGCTATCGAGTTGTTATGTCTCAGGTCTTGTTGGTGATCTTAGAATTGAATTCATTGATTTTGCATGTAAATTATTTGAACTGATTGCAACATAGACCATAGTGTTTCTAGTCATGTTTTCTCCTTTGACTATATTCGTTCGTTCAATTACTATGGCTTCAAAATGAATGTATTGACTTTATCCTACTCTTCAAGCATTGAATGTTAAACATTAATTTCAGTGTTCAACAAACTGAAATATTGGTCAACAAGTTGTCAACCAACTGAAATATTGGTTAACAGATTCTTTTTGTCTTTATTGATTTCTGATGCTCTCTTTCTTTCATAGATGGCAGACGCTGGGTTCCACTGCTTTGCACCTGACTGGATAGGATTTGGTTTTAGTGACAAGCCGCAGGCTGGATATGGATTTGACTACACAGGTTTCTGACTTTTGATCATTTGTTTCAATCTTTGATCATATCACAGAGTTTGGTGTGGATCTGTTGACAGACTTCTGAGTTCTCAAAAATTTATTGACAGAGAAAGAATTCCATGACGTATTTGACAAATTACTGGATACTCTCGGGGTTACTTCTCCATTTTTCCTAGTAGTTCAGGTTTGAACTTCTCAGTTATTTTTTATGATTAAGTGAGCAGTCATAATAGTTCCAAACATTTGTCTTGCTTTCTCAAAATGCAAATACTTGAGACTTTCTGAAACTCTGCAGGTATTGAGACCATAGTACATTTGCAAATTTTAAACCACCATAATACCTTAATTTTGTACCTAAATTCTTGTGTCTCATTTTCCTTTTGTAGGGATTTCTGGTGGGATCATATGGACTGACTTGGGCTTTGAAAAATCAAAGCAAAATATCAAAGCTTGCAATCCTGAACACCCCATTGACAATCTCATCCCCACTTCCTGGACTATTTCAACAACTCAGGTTTTATTTTTACACCAATCAGTAATGCATCTAGTTTCTATTAAAGTGAGCATCCCATTTCTCGTCTTTCACAATCATGTTGGTATTATTTTATTTGTTTTCTGACAGTAGATGTTATCTGCCTTTGCTGATGACCAGGATTCCATTTTTTGGTGAATTTACTTGCCAGAATGCTGTTATGGCTGAGCGTTTTATTGAAGCAGGTAGCCCGTACGTATCAAGAAAATTTTCTTCTATGTTAAGAAACCTTTACTTTCAATAGAGTTCTTGATTTGAGATTTTCTTTTCTAAGTTTTGCTTTTTGTGTGTTCAACATAGTCGAGAGAGCAACATATTTTCTGGAGTTTTGAGTGAACATTTGCTTAGAAACTTTTGCACTAAATTGACCAGTTACTAGTTTTAATGGGTAGCCCCTCAAATATTGCATGCATCTGATACTTATTGCTGTTTCTTGAAGATTCTACTAGCCCTGACATGAGGAACCACAAAGTACTGATTTCAGTTTTATATGAGTGCACAGAGAAGTAGCATATCAAAATCACTGTTGAGTGGCATTTTTAGTTATTCTCATGTGGAATCTCCACTTTTTCACTGTGTGTTCTCTGATAAAAAAAATACTTTTCATGGCAGCTATGTCTTGAAGCTGGAAAAGGCAGATGTATATCGGTTACCATATTTGGCCAGCAGTGGACCTGGATTTGGTTTGTGATGCTGTCAGATCTTGGAATTAAATCTTCTGCAGATAATAATGATTATTGAATTTTTGGTGGTGTCAAGCTTCTAGTTAATTTTCAGTACTGGTATTCTCAAAAATACATGATTCATGCAGCAGGCCCTACTTTTACACGCAATTACATTAAGTTTTAGCAGGAAAAACATGTCACCTAAACATTTTTATGAGTTATATTACATTTTCTTTATCTGATTTAATTTTTCAAAATAATGGTTGCTCCCCTGTTATATTTAGCCATTTGAGACTGCCAAATGGATTATAAGCTAAAAATTTATACAAGGAAATTGTTTGCTTGAGTTCTAATACCCTGTGTTAGTCATCTTTCATGTATAGATAGTGGCAATTTGATGGGCTTGTATGAAATACTTGGGATTTTCATAATTATGTGATATGCATAGTTCGAGTGATTCTGTCTTTGTTGGTGTTTCAGCTCTGCTTGAGGCTGCAAAAAAAGCTAACTTCAAGGATATTACTAGCCAGATATCAGCTGGATTTGCATCTGGAAGGTACATTAATATCAGAATGTTTGAAAACATCATGATTTACTGGCATTACACATGTTTATGTTGTCTATGGTGCATATATTCATGTTTTTAGATTATAGTTGTGCTTTGAGATGGAGCTAGCTATGAATAACAAATTTGACCTGTCTGATATATACGATGAATCACATGCTGGTGGACTCCAAGGGTATAAAGTGGCACATGCCTAAGATAAAATTATTGTGGCTCACTGTGGTTTACTTTGGATGAAACAAAAAGGATCTGAAGAAAATATATATTGGGAACTTTATTGAATGAATGGTAGAGAAGTTGGGAATGTTCTGTTTTTGTGTCTGGTAATTGAACCTTAACACTTAAAAGCATTAAAGATTTCAATGATGCTTCTACAAAAAGCTAACAGTGCCTTTTCAACAGAAAGAGGGCATTGAAATCCCTATTATAAAGCATGTTGCCTCATGTTTCCTAGTTAATTATAGTGACATTTGGAATACTAAATCTTGAAATTGAATTTTCAAACAAAACTGTTCTTGCTACTGCTATCACCATATCTTTCTCTTCCCAAATGACGGAAACCTGTGCAATATGGCTTCAGCTGGGATAAACCAATATTGGTTGCCTGGGGAATATCAGACAAGTATCTTCCTCAGTCAGTGGCGGAAGAATTTCAGACAGGGAATCTTAATGTAATAAAGCTTAAGATGATTGAAGGTGCAGGCCACATGCCACAGGAGGACTGGTAACAAACTCTCAGAATTTGTTCATGTATACGAACATTGCCTTTTCTTGCCCTCACAGCATTTTGTATCAACAGGCCAGAGAAAGTTGTTGATGCCTTGAGAGTATTTTTTTGATGCGCAAAATGCATCTGACACACGATCGACTCAGCTGCGAAGGAGCTTATCTTTTGAAGGTATTATATAATGGCTTCCAATACCAATGTACATCTGTTCAAATGTTGCAAAGGCAATTCTACAATTTGAAAGTGTAAATTGTTAGTGAAATTAATGATACCACATCTATATATGTTTGTTATAGAAAAAAGAAGTAAGAAAAGAAATCTGGATCTTCTTCCTCTGGATGCATCCTGTGGACTAATCATCTCAAACAATAACCATTGAACATTAGGAAGGTCAATGTATATGAATCCAGAACCCACTGGAGTGTGTTTTGGTTGAAGGAATTAAGAGTTGAGGCTTTCAGATCCATAACAAATGCATCGTACTTTTCTGGATAATATAGAATTAGGACGAAACAAATGCATTGTACTTTTTTTGGATAATATCAAAATAGGACGAACTTAAGTAACATCTTAGTATGTGAAAACGTGCATCTGAAACAAGTTGGTCAATACAGAAGTCTCAAACAGCAGAAAATGATGTTTTACATGCTGTCTAACTTTTTAATTAATCTAAAGTGAAAATAAGGTATAGAAATAAACGGAATCCTTTCGAGGACTCTTGACAAGTTTTTGATTTTGTCATGAGCATAGCGGTAACTTGTTTGGATATAACAGTCCTTTGTTTAAAACATAATAGAGCAGCGACAACTTTATAACGAAGCTTAAATTCCTAAGCAGCAATAGAACTCGCATTATTTTTTCTGGAGAAGGAAATGGATGATGGAGAGTAAAAACGTGTCATTGTGCTTTTGTTTTTCAAATATGTGATTTCAGAGATAACAGTGACACAAAATAGATAAGAAATAATTTTTAATATTGTGTTTGAATATGAGATGAAAGTATAATAATTACAAATGTGATTTTTTTTAAAAAAAAATGTATTGAAAAGTGAAATATTTTTTTGAAAAATGTAAATGGGAGGTAAAAAATTGTCTTTTATAAAAAGAGATTTGATGTGGATATATTTTTAGAAAGTGGAAAAATATTACTTTAAAAAAATTAAAAAATAATTCACAAACAAAATGGAAAAAAATTATCTTGAGATTGACCTATTTCATATGCAATCACAGCCAACTTCGTGATTCACTTTTTAGAGTGTAAACCATTGATATGATAAATTAAATCCACTTGTCCTTGTGATTGATTTGAGAGGGGACTAGATTTTGCTAACAATTTTTGCCTTTCTTTAAATAAACCTACACATGGCAATAAGAAAGCGCACACGAGTGTTTTTTGGCTCTCGGCACGCACTCGAGAGGATGACCAATAAATTCATAAGTATGCACACAAACTGCATTGTCATTATATTTGAAGAAGTCGGAAAACCACATGTAACAAAACTGGGCCTCAGAACTGAAACCATATGACATGTCACGCAATTTTAGACCCAAAATATTACTACAAGAAGCTCATAAAGGAGGAAGATTAACTAACTCCAATCACAATTAATATTACACAAAAAGCAGCACACATTGCTGTCAGTAGCCAACATCTCCTCCTCCCCATTCTTCCAGAACATGGAAGAGTAGCAACCCCAAAAGTTAATATTTTAGCATGTAAATTAGTTTGCTTTTTTCTTCCTCTTTCCATGTTGATTGGATGCAACCCTTTTCTTGGATGATGCTGCAGCCTTCGCCCGTTTTCCCTTCATCACCGCCAGAGCCTCTTCATCTTCATCCTCATCACCACTGCCACTCGAATTAATGAGGTCATCATCACTTTCCTCGTGCTTTCTCTTCGCAGGAGCGATTTTCCCTCTAGTTTGTCTCCTTTGACCTTCTCCATCATTTTCATTGCGTCCCTTGGGTTTGCTTTTTGCGGGAGGGTTCTTAGCCCCTCTTGTTCTCTTTGAAGATACATTATCAGAACCATCTTCATCTTCATCATCATCAGAATCTTCAACACTTACACTGGATTTTTTTTTTGAGGAGGGCTTCGTGGCTCTACTAGTCTTCCTCCCTTTCACGACTTTTGACTTCCTAGGCTCGTCATCACTCCCTGACTCATCAACACCATCGCCTTTACCAGCAGCGGTGCCCTTAGACGGTTTACCTGCCTCTTTCACAGCTTGATTGCCAGTCAACTTTTGCAACTCTGGGACATAAGCTGTTGTCTGCAACAAATATAAACTTAATCTTCAGGAAAGAATACCAAGATAATGCATAAATTAAATGTAAAGCCTTGAAGACAGACATACCCTGCCACCAGCATTGATGAATTCAATTTTCTTCCCTGACATGTAGAAAACTTTGTTAGCTTTTTCACATAACGCAATTGACACATATAATTTGGGAGAGAGAGAATACAATTGCAACTAAAAGACAAGGACATCAATTTTCTGTTTCCTTCTCAAAACTAAAAAAGTCACATCAGACGATCCAACTTCAGTTATGTGATCTTGTGGAACCTTACAGAGGAATTAATAGTTCAAAAGTCATTTTTTCACAAACTTGATTTGGAACCAGAAAATTGTGCATGAACATGAATGTAGCAGTACTAGTAAAGCCTATGAATTGAAACCAACTACACAGAAATGGAATAAAGAAAATATTCAGCCTAAGGACACCAAGAGGCAAGAGAATAAAGAGATCCTCAATTAAGAAACAGTAAGATAGAAATCCTTCAGTTTTGGGCAGCATCGGCGAAGCTCTCAATTTAATCAATAAAATTACAGGATTATTCAAAAATAACTGCAACACAGGAAAGAGTATTGCACAGGTCAAGAGCCAAACCATCAACAAAAGCCTTGCCAGGCTTCTTTTCCCGGGAATGGAAAATCCAATTACTAGGGAACTGACTACTATCGGCCCCAACTTCAATTGCCATTTCAATTACCTGTAAAATAAATCATTAATGTCAAATTAATCATAAAGGTTAAAAACATCTTACCATTAACTTTTCCTGGCTTTTTGCCCCAGCGAAAATGAAACAACCATTCAACAGGGAAGCGGAAGCTGTCAGCATCAACTTCAACGGCAAAGTTTGTAACCTAAAAGTACCATCTCCAGTAACAGCCATATGGAATGCAAGCTTAATGAAAATAAAGACACGAAGCTAATAAACAATATCAGTACATAATTGCCACCTCATTAATGCACTTGAGCAAGGCTGCACAGCTTTCTCTGGACATGCTGGAAGCAGTTTGCAGTGGATGGATTCTTGCCTGTTAAATCACAACATAACTATTTAATTGAATTATATAGTTGTTGTTTGATCTTTATCATGAACAAACTGAGGAAATATCCTAGTGTGGTAAACTTGCGTCTGAAACAAGTTGGCAAGTATAGAAGTTCAAATGGCAGAAATTGATAACTTATGCACAGTTATGCTTTTCCATCTATCTATCTGTCAGGTTAAAAGTGAAGTATATAAACAAATGCAAGCCCCCATGACGTGAGTTTTGATTTTGTCATGGGCACTGCCCTATACTTGTTTGGAAAGAACAGCCCTAGGTTTAAACCATAAAAGAGGAATTCAGTTACTGAATCTGATATGTCAAACAAATTCTAAAGCAGCATTATATCTCACTTTTTTTTTTTTTTTCAGGCAACAGAAATAAATGATGGAGAATAAAGCTTACTAACTTGATATAGCACTTCATCAGCCATCCAATTACCAATGCCTGAAATATAACTCTGCAGAGAAAAACAGATATCTAATGCTACTGTCTGAAGAAAACGCAAACATTTAAAGTAGATCTTAATCATTCCGCATTAGAAATCCAAGCTCAATTAACTTGTTCAGTTAAAGCCAAGCATCACATTAATGACCAATTAGCAACTTCATACAAATTTAGGAATTCACACATTTCATCTGCATGAGATACACTCTGAACACAAATGCCATAAAGATGCACGACATCAAAACGAGGATCCTTAAGCAAACTTTTCAATCAAACAAACCCTTTCACCAATGTGCATTGACTAGGAAGTAAAGCTGTCCATAATAAAATACCTCAGCTTCCATCCTCTCATACTGGTTTTTACCAAGGGAATATTTGTCGTCGTGTTCTAGTCAATCTACTTGAAGGACTATGGTCCTTTACCATTGAAACAACACACATGCAACTCCACTAAGACTATTGGTCCTCATTGATAAACACTAGAGACTTGTTATGCCTGATCTAACCATATTTGAAGTCAGTCCTGAAGTTGATTTGCATTTAGTGTAATTTTACAGGTATTTTCTTTTTCCTATGTTTCTATGAATCTTGATCCAAAAGGCCAGCTTCACAATCTCTGGCCAAGAAGAGACAAAACTAATTTAAGTGTAAATTTTCGGACTTACATAAACAACCGAGAGCAAATCTACAACATACCCTAGTTACAAACCCATTCAAATCCCTCTTTCATAAGCCCGATGACTATGGATAGTTCTTATAGCAAGCAAGACAACTTTATAAAACATGTACACAATTCTACCAAATGATTAATTATTTCAAGGAACACAGCCTTTTTTAACCACCAATGGAGATCCAGCCCATCCAAGATTGGACAATGTGTGTCAGTTTCAATTAAGTTTTGATACATGCTTCTCCCAGTCCCCCTCATCGCATGCTAACTTCTTGCTGGGAATTGGCTTGTCTTAATCATCTAGACATCATAACATGATTGTCACTATTTTCCACTTCCCCATAGGATGAATAAACGTCAACTTCTTTTAGATAACCCCATCCTAAAACATATCCAAGTATATCCCATAAAATCACCCTCCCTTACTAATTACTCCCAAGTTATAGTTAAAATGTTTGGATTGCAAGATAGAGTATGCATTTTGCTTTGTTAGTTAGGGCAGCATGCCCACTGGTAATCTGATTTCTTTCACCTTCTCATATTTGATTATGACATTCTTGTGATGGTAGTGTAAACTGATACCAGAAGCTCAAGATTGATTTCCATGCAGATCGATCAGCCATATTTTATATGAAGCAGCTAAAATAATGAGCTTTATTCAACATAAACCTAGGCTATGTTTGGTTTTGTTTCCCCATAACAAAACTCCTCCCAATTCTTACTCCCAAAACAAAACCAAACATAAATCACATTCTCCAATACATTTTTCTACTAATACATTACATTTTCAAATACATCACATCAAAACTCATCCTCCCCAAATACTTCCCCCAAAACACCCAAAACAAAACCAATCATTCCCCTACTTATTTCATTTGCATGAGTTATTAATTTAAATGTTGTATCATCAGAAAAAATAAGGATTAGTTGAGTTGATTTCTTAAGCAGCAATAAAACATCCATTCACAAAGAAACGGCAGAAGGTAACACAATACACAAATATTACGGAAATGTATATGCTAGAGCCTTTACAATCCCCACGCATAAACATAGTAAAACCATCAAAACCTGGTCAAGTAAAAGAGCCTTAATTCCAATTTTCTTCTTGCTCAATGAGTTGTAGAACTCATCTACAGTCATGGGCTCCGTCAATGCATCAGGACCAAGCTCAGAGATTGGGGGCACAGAAACAGGCTGTGAAAGTGTCATTGTAAGAGCGTCTTGAAAATTTCAGTATGATTAAGTAAACAACAGAAATGCTGCAGATGAATGAATAGTTTCACATTACATTGTCAAGCAAACGAACTTTCGCAAACCGCCTCTTGTCAGTAAAAGAGAATTCCAAACCATCAGCTAGCTGAACCACAGATGAAGGAAGTCACATTATTTAGAAATTTAGACATCAAATGTATTATGTGTCTATTTTCCAAACTAAGAACAATGGAAGCAACTCTTTGTTTATGCCAAGTATTTTACAGATGAAAAGAAAACAAGAAAATCTTGATAGGTCCATCAAACAGAAACATCAGAATCTTACCATTCTGCATCACACAAAGGAAATGGAAACACTGCAACCTTGACAACAAGACAATTACATACATAGATACATATCACACACACACATACATACATAGAGAGGCACATACACATATGCATACATGTGTATATACATATATGCCCTGTTATTTTTTTCCTTTATAGGACAACATGCGTACATTGGAACAAGCTAGAAAGAGTTTCTCAAGTACCACAGTATGCAAAAGTTTGTAGTCTGATGTATTAAGAACAAGCAGTTTCAACTCCATTAACCAAGTACCACAGTGTGCAAAAGTTTGTAGACTGATTTATTAAGAATAAGCAGTTCTCAAATACCACAGTGTGCAAAAGTTAAGAACAAGCAGTTTCAACTCCATTAATCAAGGACTGAGATTCTCACTTCAACAAATAACTTGGAATACTTGGAAGGCCACTCATCTGTATCCTTCACGGCAGACCTGTCAATAATAACATATGCTGTTACACTAATTAATAATAAAGAACTTAAGAAATGACAAAAGAAGCCAAAAAAAGTTAACATGTCCTTTGACCTGAATCCTCTATTCTTAACAGCAGATACTCCCACTGCATCACACATTTTCAGTCAATTTGAGTTTTTTTTTTTTTTTTTTAAAGTATAATCATGCTCTAATCTCCTTCCTGGATGATACTTGAAAGTTAGGTGACACATGCAAAAATACATGCTAATTTTCAAGTGTTATTTGTGGATATTACATAGGCAGAGATTAATTGTACTTCAAACATGATAGAGTTGAGTAAAAACTCAAATCATGAAGATTGCAAAAATTATTATTTATACAGGACAATGTCAAATAAAAAACCACTGAGCAATTCAAATCCCAGAACTAATTGCCAAATCACACATCTCTGTAATGAAATTAATGCAGCTGGCTGATTTTTCAATAACCCAATGTGATATCCTGATGAGCCACATGCCACATGCCACTTACCTCTTATATTTAGTGACGGCAACTCCCTTGATATACACAGCTCCAGCCATTCCTGTAAGAAACAAATGAATAGAAATTTTAAGAGCAAGCCCAAGTCATAAGCTCATTTTGAGTCTTTCAAATACAAACAACACCGCAAAGTAAACGATCAACCCCATAAAAGAATTAGCTAGCTAGACTAGAAAGATCCACCAACTGTATCCTTTCATCATATTGTAAAAGAAAAATCATAAGTACCCATATAAGATGTTTGTTTCCAAGTTTTCCTTGATTACTCTTCTGGACAGTAGCATCCTTACCAAGAAGAGGAAACCCAAAATTAGAACAAAATTTTAATTCGTACACTTTAACATTAGAATGAAATGGTAAGACACAAAATTTCGTCATGCTTAAAAAAGTAAATTATTGTCAAAAGAAAAATAAATCATTTCCTTTTTGTTCTAATCTAGCACACTCCCAAGGACCCAGTGTACACTCAACTAGATTTACCATTCTCTAAAGCCAAAAACGCGAACACTAGACTCCCCTTGACCACGCGTCTTGACTTAACCAGAGTTCCAAAAACCTAGTCGAAAATTTCAAGATTCTCTTATCACTAGAACTTATCAAATCCACTGAATGCACATAAAATACTGTATATTACACACTTTACAATCACAGGAAGAAATGAAACGCTTTCATTAATTCTACTTTGCTGCACATGTGAGAGAATTTAATCAATAAGCAATTCTAGGTTAAAACTACCTCTGGTAATTGGTAAACAATGACAGATAACAAATTTCCAATCTAATCATAAATGCTTAAACAGATTTTTTTGGCTTCTTTTATTTGAAAGAAAGTTCTTTGACCTTTCTACTCTCATTGCATGACACAGAACTGCAGTATTGATCATGGTGCTACTGGTAACAGATAGTATTCAGAATCAGTAGGCTTCTGGAATTTTGTACATAAAACCTCCTCATACGTGTTGAAGTCTTCATTCTATTAATTTACACAAGTTAACTAGTAGCTCTAGTAAAGTCTCTAATTTATCAAATAAACCCAGGCGCCACCATTACAATTCTCCATAAAAACCACAACAAAATAAGTATTAAGGACAAGAACAACAACAACAACAATACTAATACTGATAACATCTCAACAACGAAAAGGACAGTAACGCATGGAGTTTTAGGGTTTTAAAAAAGTAATAACCGCAGCAGTACCAAATTGGAAAGAGGGAAAAGGAGGGGAATCGAGCTGAAGCCACATGTTCTTTCCCTTGCGGTGAGCGGCGATAATAGTTTTTCCAACGAGCGCCGCCTCGAAGTCCTTCGAAGAGACGCCGTCAATGACTTTAGGATCGTCGGCGACCGTCGATTTCTTGATCTTCTTCCCCACGCAGTGCTCCTCTAACGCTCGACGCGCCGCCTCCACCTCCGGAAGCTCCGGCATTGTGCAATTGCAGTAGCACTACTGTACTGTTACTCTACCGTCGAGAGACTGGGAATGCGAAGTGTGAGAAGAGGGTTCTTCTGACGTTTCGCGCGCTCTTTTACTTGTGCGGGAAGGGGCAGTGGTGTAAATTCCAAAAATACTAAAGCTGTGAACAATTTTTGTATTTCACAAAAATTCATTTTCATCGTCAAATGTTCTATGAAAATCTTTTGAGAAAATTCATTTACTCATTATGCTAAAATGAAAGTATATGTTTATTATCAAATATAAAGTTTGATTAGTTGAATCGTTATATATTAATTTGATATTTTATTTAAAAAAATATGCTTCATTACTTATTTTCACGTGTAATATAAAGAATATTTTTTTAAAAATTGAATTTCCTTTTTTAGTAAACTTTTAAACAAACTTGTAAGCTTTGAAGATATAATTAAAAATTAGGGTATGCGTTTTAATAATATAATTATTTAAAAAACATAAAAAAATAATAGTCAATAATAAGCAAAACTAACATATTTATATATTGAAATTACAAAATATTTTAGAATAAAACCAAACATATAGAGATAACCTTATCATTTTATAAGAAACATAAAGGTTCGAGTTATTTAACATTTCTTAATATGATTACATGTAATGTTTTTATAAGCGGATCGATGATCAAATCGATTTTATTAATAATTAGCGATTCAATCGGTCAGATCGATTCAATTGACGATCGGACTGATTTAATAAAAAATAATTATATTTTTAATTTTATTATATAAAATAATAATATAATACATTAATATTATACAATACATTTTAAATATAAAATAAATAAATAACTATATAAAAAATATATATAAAAAATATATAAAATCTAAATAATCACATAAATATAATAAAATATTAAATTTAAACCTTAATAAAAATTAAAAATAACAAATTTAAAAAAAAAATAAAAACCGATTAAATCGATTTTTGCCGGTTTTGATTGATTTTGAGCAGTTTTAACTGATTTGATCAATTATTGACCGATTTGACAGGTTAAATGATTTTTTGGGTCTAATTGAACTGGACAGTCTCTGATTTCTGGTTAAGCTGGTTGAATCAATCGATTTTATCTGATTTTGAAAATATTAATTACACGTGATGCAGAAATGGAGGAGAAAAAAAAAAGAAAAGCAAAAAAGCGTAAGGGGCCAAGTTAGGTGAGCCCATAAACTCAAAACCCATTACAATCCACTCCATCTTAACGAGGTTCATGAAGCTTTACATTGAACCCAAAACCTTAAATACTTGCTAAATAAAAGAAAAGAAATTGGCTTAATTGGGCCGAGCAACTAAGAAGGTGAACAGGCCGAATACAGATACTTGGTACGGCTAAAAGCCCAATGGGCGGAGGTCCAAGATTGATGAACAAGGTGAGAATTCGTCGATTTGGATTGTCCATCATTACCTATAAAATTTCAATGATTCTAGAAAACCATACGCTAAAAAGAGTTGACTCCAATTAGTAAAATTTCGATGATTCTAGAAAATCATACGTTCAGAAGAGTTGACTCCAATTAGGACACGACATTTTGATCACAATGGAGATAAAAATGAACTCTTATACCAGTAAGAAATTGAGTTATAATTGACTTAGCTAAACCACTCGTAATATATAAATTTCATGTGAAGGTTTGTTTAGGTATGTATTACATTCAATAAATATTTCGATATACTTTTCGATAGTTTTTGAATTGGGCAGCAAAAACCTAATGTATATGTTGCAGGAATTCTCGAATATTGGTGATTTTTTTTTTCATAAATTATAATATTATATATTTTAAAAGCAAATAATTTTGAAGGAATGTGGTATGACTACAACATTAATTTTATTTTCTATTATATGTGTTATAGGATTCTAATACAAGTAGATAGTACTAGAAACTTTGGAACATATTTGCAAATAGGACCAGCATATTTCATGACCATATGGTTCAGACAAACTAATTTATATTCCAAGTCAAACAATTTCATTAAAAAAAAGTAACCTTCTGCTTAGTCTAACTGTTCAATAATGACTGAAATTTGAGAATATTAAGGAAGTCGACTGTCCAATTATTTGGTGATATATTAAAAACAATAGGACAATTCAATTCTTGGCATTTTCTTAGATTATCTACATGGCCTGCACATACCACAAATAGCTTAAAGAATCAGTTTATAGCCTCCTAATATTTATATTTATTTTTTACTTCTATACCACAATTTATACGACAATTATTGAAATTTAAATGGTTGAAAAAACCCATGAGAAAACAAATTTTGAGAAAAAAGATTAATTAAATGGCTCTTGAATTTGCTGGATTAATTCTAATTTATTTAATTAAATTAAAGTGGATCAAGACTTGCTAATCAAGAAAATTATGACCAAGACCCACTACAAAGAATTTGAACATATATTTATTATTTATTTGTATATAAAAAATGTGTTTTTTGTTGCTTAGTATCTTATTTTATTTACTGCAAGAAATTTTGAAAGAAGTATTTTTCATATATGGAAAATGCCTTTACATTTTTTGAAATTTGTTAAGCCTGTTGTTTTGAAAATTTTAAGTGTGGATTGATTTCTCTCCCTAATATGATTTATGCGTTTTTTTACTCATCTTTTGTATTTAAAATATTATACATTACATTTGAGATTCAATGATATTATGTGTAATTTTGTATTTACATCCTAATTAGTTAAATACAAAATAGGAAATATTTGATATTTAATACGTAGCAGTATACTATTATTTTTTGTTAAAAGTTACTGTAAAAAAATCGGCCAAAAAAACTAAAATATAAAATAATTAATTAGTAAATGTATGAGTAAAATACAAATTTAAAATGATTGTTCGGAAAAAAAATATGATTTATTTTAATATTATTTTTGTATATATTGTGCTTGTATTTATTTTTAATTTATATTAAACTATTTTATATTTTTAGTATTTAATTTATAATTATGACACAACTTAGATTTAACTATTTAATTATATTTTTAATAAACTATTAAGATTTTATTTTTTATATGATATTTAATTAATACTTATAAATAATTTTTATATAAATTTTCATGATATATTTTAAATATTTATTAGATAGAGTATTATCGGTAAAGTATTATATATAATAAATATAATATATGTATTAAATATATCAACTTTCAAAAGTACAAGTATCATTAAACAAGTTCAAAATGTTCTTCAATTTGAATTAATTGAGTTTGTGATGTAGATGGTAAGAAACATTCTTTTATCCAGTTGTAATTAGTGCACATAAAAAGCTTTGAATGGAAATGAGGACCAGGACAGGAAAAACAAGAGGCTAAAGTCAAATAATCTAATGCAATTTAGTGTAATTATATATTGTGATAATTATTTAATGCCTTCGCCCTTCTAAATTAGGAAAAATTGAAGGAAAAAATTATAATAAAAGTACTGGGAAAATGTACTTTACAATTTTGGGAAATAAAATACATATCGAGTTGATTTGTGAATTTTCTTGTGTAAATCGTGGATAATTTCACCTTAAAATATATTTCTTTAATCAATAGAATTGATCTTATCCTAAAATAAAAATAATAATAATAATAATAAAT
This sequence comes from Paulownia fortunei, assembly GCA_019321725.1. Taxonomy (NCBI): domain Eukaryota; kingdom Viridiplantae; phylum Streptophyta; class Magnoliopsida; order Lamiales; family Paulowniaceae; genus Paulownia; species Paulownia fortunei. Next base: position 20,583,465 of record CM033112.1, on the reverse strand, counting down.
AAACAAATCAAGTTGCTTGTAAATTTTATTGAGTAAGTCGTGGATAATTCCACCTTGAAATACATTTATTTAGTTAATAGAATTGATCTTTAAGCAAATAAATTTTGAGAATTTCAATCTCAAAATCCACGTGAAAGGCACATTCATCAGTAAAGTTGACTTTATAATACTAATTTAATTAATCCCTTTAATTACGAACTGATTAAATATAATTAGACAATTTAGTCTGTTATGTAATTCATATATAAATGAACTAACAAATTAAATAAGTTCCTAATTATCTCACTTTGAGAGGCATTCGATATGGCTTTTATTTAAAGAATAATTTATAATACAATAGTCAGCTATTAGCCAATGACAGATTAAAAAAAGTATAGTCCGTTGTTTTTCAATTTTTTATTTCACAAATTATTTGATAATATTTCCATGTGCCTGGCGCGGCATAAAAATATAATTGTCCCAAATATAAGTATGAGGTTGACCATGCTGTATAGGACTAAAAAATAAAATAGTTAAGTACTCGATTCGAAATTAATCCTATAATAAATTAAATTTAAATATATTTTTTTTATTTAATAAAATTTAAAATTCGATATAATTAACAAAAAAATATAAACATATGTAAAATTATTAATATATTCGAACTTAATTCATATTTGATTCGATCAACAATCAAACTAAAGTCAAATATAATTTTTGAAATTCGATAAAAATTCTTAAAAAATATTGGGAGTGATTGTTTGATATTTAATTTTTGAAAAACTATATTTCTTAAGAAATAAAAAGTGAAATAAAAGTAAGTTCAGAGAAATAAGGATGATTTTTGAGAATGTGATTGAAGCGAAGATAAAAGAATAATGATTACAATTGATTTATGATATATACATATATATATATTATTTATGTGAAAATATATTTGAATGTGGATATATTTTTAAAAATTGAAAAAATGTATAGTGAATTATTTTTTGGGTGAAACCCACAAACAAATATATATCTGTGGAAAAAAATTGTCACAAGATTATTTTTTTTATAGTCATATCATTAGAAATAGCTGTTGTTGTTCTTCAATTTGAATTAATTGAGTTAGTGATGATGATGCTGACAAATATTGTTTTATCCAGTTGTAATTATTTATTAGTGCACGTAAAAGGATTTGATAGTGCACTTAAAATGATTTGAATTGAGAATAAGGACAGAAAAGAAGAAGAAAAAGACTTTAGTCAAATAATGTAATGCAATTAAGTGTAATTATATATGTGGTAATTAATTATGAGTGAGACATAAAAAACTTGGACATGATAGAAGATTCTGCGAATAAGATCGATTACCGTAAAAAAAAAAAAAAAAAATTGAAAATATTTTAAGTTCGTCAATTTGGTTAAGGGAAAATTGAAGGGAAAAAAATATAATAAAAGCACTGAGAAAATGTACTTTACAAGTTATTGAGAAATAAAATAAGTATTAAATTGTTTTATAAATTCTTGTGTAAGTGGTGGATGATTTTATTTTGATGTACATTTATTTAATTAATAAAATTGATCTTGTCTACATCTCTAAGTGTTGAGAATTTTCAACTTAAAATCCACGTGAAAGGCACATTCATCAGTAACGTTGACTTTATAATACTTATTTAGTTAATCCCTTTAATTAAATTAACGTATTCAGACATTTTAATCAGTTATGTAAATAATATATAGTCGGTTAACAAAATAAATAGGTTCCTAAGCGTTTATTTCAATAAGTTATATAATACAATAGTAAGTTCTTAGCCAATAAGAAATAAAAAAAAGTATAGTCTGTATTTCAAAAAAAAAAAAAATCACAAATTATTTGATAATATTTCCATGCGCATGGCGTGTCATAAAAATATAATTGTCCCAAACATAGCTATGAAAATTTCTATATGTATTCGCGACATAAAGTAAGTGCTAAACTAGTAATTATTGCACATTTGATCTACGTATGTACCATTTATGTTTATATAAAATATGTGTTTTTGTTGCTTAGTATCTTATTTTATTTACGTCAATAATTTTTTTTAAAAATTTGTAAAGCTAGTTGTATTGAAAAATTTAAGTGTGGATTGAATTTCTCATTTTATCTCCCTAACATGATTTTCGTGTTTTTTAATTCATATTTGGTACTTAAAATGTTAAACACATCATTTCCGATTCTACGGTCTTAAAATATTTGGTATAATTATCTCTATGCGATCTTGTCATTTATGATAAAAGATAAAATAATAATAATTACAATTAATATAATATGTTTTTTTTAAATAAATTTGAATGTTAATGTATTTTTGGAAAGTGAAAACCCACAAACAAATATATGTCTTTAAAACAATACTCCACGAGATGAATTTTTAAAAATTATTTCATAAGCAATTATTGTTGTTGTTCTTCAATTTGAATTAATTGAGTTTGTGGATAGATGCTAACAACATTGTTTTATCCAGTTGTAATTAGTACACAGAAAGACATTTAGACCATAATAAAATAGGTTTAGAGCGAGTTTGTCAAATTTTAAAATTTGATCGTTTAATTTTTTAAAAATTTAGATCTTTCAGATTCGATTTAAACCCATTTTATAATTTTAAAAATATTAAAAATAAAAAATAGAACGGTGTTCTAGACGATACGATTTAAAACTAAAAATCAAAACTCATTCTGAATGATTTATAATTTTAAAAATTCACTATAAATAAAATAAATTTAAGATAAATTAGGATTTGACCCATCATATTATCATTTTAAATTTAGTGTAATTATATAGTGTGATAATTAATTATGAGTGAGGCATAAAAAAGTGTGACACGATAGAAGATTCTACGTGGAGGATCCGAATATAGTAAAAGGAAACTTAGAGAACTTTAAACTAGTCAATTTGGTAAATTGAAGGGTAAAAAAATATAATAAAATTACTGAGAAAAAGTACTTGACAAGTTATTGGGAAATAAAATACATATCAAGTTGTTCTTTGAATATTCTTGTGTGTAAGTTGTGGGTGATTTTATTTTGACGAGCATTTCTTTAATTAATAAAATTGATATTATCTAAATAAATAAATACATGTCTAAGTGTTGAGAATTTCAACCTCAAAATCCACGAGGAAGGCACATTCATCAGTAAAGTTGACTTTATAATACTAATTTAATTAATCCCTTTTAATTACGATACTAATTTAATGTAGTTAGACATTTTAGCCAGTTATGTAAATAATATATAATCGGTTAACAAATTAAATAAGTTCCTAACTCTTGTATACAAACTTTGAAAGGTGCTATGGCGTTTAATTCAAGAATAATTTATAACACAATACTAAGTTATTAGCCAATAAAAGATAAAAAAAAAAAGTATAGTTCGTTTTTTTTCAAATTTTTATTCCACAAATTATTTGATAATATATCCATGTGCATGGCGAGACACAAAATTATAATAGTCAAAATATAGCTTCGAGGATGATTAGAACAAAAAAATAAATTAAATTATTCGAATATATTTTTTTATTATTAAAATTTAAAATTCGATTCGATTAGTAAAAAATAATAAAATATATATAAAAAGATCAATATACTCAAATTCGATTTATATTTAAATCGATTAACAATTAAATTAAATTCATACATAATTTTTGAAATTCGATAAAAGTTCAAACAATTACAAATTCAACTTGACTTGATTCATTTATACCATAGTAACAAAATTCTCCAATATTTTAAAAATAAATTGAATAAAATATAATATTTTTATAAAATATTGAAATTCCATAGATATCTTTCATAAATAGTAGTGTGACAAAATCTCTCAAATTTTATAGCGATTTATTTCTGAATTTTAGTCCTATTTCAATAAAATTACAATATACTTTATTGTTTTTTCTATTTTTTAAAATATATATATAAATTTACTAAATAACATAAATCTTATTGATAATTTTCATACATAAATTCTCTATTTTTATAAAATAATTAAAAAAATTGTATTGATATATTCCTAAATTAATTACGAATATTAATGACGAATTTTGTTATGTTGATGAATTTTTATTAATTTTTTTTCTAATTTATTCAAATAATACCGAATTAATAATTTTAAGAACTTATGAATAATTCTTAAATCCCAAATTTGTTACTAGGATTTACACTCTTAAGCATGTAGTCAGCAAGCATTAAAGAAGTAAGCACCATTATAATAATAGAAGTTAATTAATTTGCAGCTGCATCTTTCCTTTTTTATATTGAATTTGAGTTGGTTGAGAATTGGCCCATGTTCAGGTTGAGTGCAGAATCATTCAAATTTAATGAAATCGAGAACAAGTTTAAGTAGTATGTTTCTTGCACTCCGCTGTTTTCAATGGTCAAAATGGGGCGGCGAGAAAATAAAATTAAAAAAATGGTTTTATAAGCATATGTTAATTGTTTTTAGATCTTAGAAACTGTAATTGATATTTTCTTCAGGTGAGGGGTGGGGAGGGGAGGGGTGGGGTGGGGTGTGGAAGGAGAAGGTTTTATAAGCATATGTTAATTGTTTTTAGATCTTAGAAACTGTAATTGATATTTTCTTCAGGTGAGGGGTGGGGTGGGGAAGGAGAAGGCTTTATAAGCATATGTTAATTGTTTTTAAATGTTAGCAAAGTTTACTCGTCATATTTTTAAAGGTGATGGTCCGATACATATAAATTATTATATTTAAATTTCAAAATATAAATAATTATATCATTTATTATATTAATATATTAAATACTAATAAGCGAAATTACTGTATAAGTAGACTAACATTTATATTAATGAGACTCGGACGACAAGACCTATTGTTTATATATTTATTATTTTTTTATGAAGTAATCAAATGATCATTACATTATATATCAACTCAACAATCAACCCATCATAATTTTGTAAATACCAAATATCAACAACTAGCTATAGTAAAAGTAGACATTTTATCTATGTATTTAATATGTTCAAACCCAGACATCATAGTTTTTAGGTTTCAACTTTATCACTGAGCTAAACATCAACGACACTATGCTTGTCATGTTGAAGACTTGGAAATTGTGGAAAATTCATAACAGCATATCATTTAGCTAATTTTTTTACCATGCTAAATAGACTTGGAATAAAGTTAAAAATGATCTATTAATGTTATTAGTATTTATTTGTTTTTTATTTTTTGTTATTGCAGGAAGTGATTTTTTATATCTAGATTGGTGATCAAACTGGTCTGGTTCCTGGTGTAACTAGTTGGATTGGTTTAACCTTGGATCTACCTAAACAAAAATTGACTATGTTTTTTACTATATTATGTAAAATGTGAATATAATACATTTATTGTTATGTATTAAAATTTAAAAGTAAAAAAAAAAGATAAATAATTAACTAAAAAATACATTTAATAAAGTTAAAAGTTCAATTAACCACATATATATGACCAAATATCAAATTTAAGTTTTATAAATAAAAAAAATACAAATATAGGCTATTTAGGATCGGCCGATTTTCAGCTTCTTATAGGATTATCAGTTTAAAGATGATTTAATCTGATTTTGATTATTTATAACTAAACTGATCAAACTTCCATCAATTCTTAATTGAATGGGTTGGTTCAACCAGTTCGATCCATTTTGAAAGAAGTAGCTGCAGAATTGCCTTAGTTGGCACATCGATAGTAAAATACAATTTACCATCAAAATCAAATTAAAAATTTCAATTCCATCCAAATATGTATTTTCTTGAGAAATTGGTGAGCTTGATTATACCTGACGGAAAATAATAATACTACAACTTTAAGGTTGTAAACTCAAATATAAGTTGTGTCAAATAATAAATTTTTCGAGAGTTTGAGATCGATCAATAGGAAAGTTGTTTGAAGTTTTCGGATTTAAATTTTTTAAAAGATGGGCTGAATGTGGTTTAAATTATAAAGAAAAATTTATGCTATAATTAAAAAATCAAAGTAATAAAAATATTGTAAATTAGATATCCATCCGCTCTTAAATTTTGGATAGATGAATGATTATTTATTATTTTTACCTATTTTAAATGCCACTATTGAAATCCATACAAAATGAAGGTTTCAATGGGAAGATGTTAATAAATAGCTTGTGCATTAATATAATCATGATATTGTCTTACTGTTTTGCAAATTATCTCTTAATATCAATACTTATTTATGGGATCAAATATTTATGAACACTTTTATTTATAACAAATCAAGGTTTCACGTTAGCAGTCGGTGTAATAGAACCGTATAATAAACTAAGTTTAGTAGAACCGTACAATAAACTAAATGAACTCAAATATTTATTGTGTTATTGGTGATACATAAATCAAGAATCGTCGTTAAACAAAAAAGGTTTAACACCAACACTTATTTATGAGATTAAATATTCATGCACATATTTGCCTACAACAAATCAAGAAGATTTCATGTAGCAGTCAGTGTAATGGAACCGTATAATAAGTTAAATGAATTCAAATATTTGTTATGTCATTGGTGATAATAAATCAATAATCGCCACTAAACAAGAAGGATTTTAACGTCAACACGTATTTATGAGATTAAATATTTATACATATCTTTTTCCACAACAAATCGAGATTTCATGTTAACAATTAGTGCAATAGAACCGTATAATAAGCTAAATGAACCAAAATATTTGTTGTGTCATTGGTGATACATAAATCAAGAATCACTACAAAACGAGGAGGGTTTCAATAATAAAAAATTAAAATAATAATACAACACACTTGAATATTATGCACATTTATAACCATTCTTCTTCTTCCATAAAGAGGTTTACATTTTCTCCTCAATTAAATAAAATTTAAAAAAATATAATAAAAATATAAAATACTAAAATATTTGTGATAGAAAAAATTCAACTACCTAAAAAATATTTTTATGCGCTCTTACAAAATTGAACTTCTTTTGTAAGATGGGAATGTAATTCAACGACTCAAGTTAAAAACCACGAATCTTGGGTTGTATCGGATCCTCCAATGTAGGAAAAACGTCCTAGGGTTTGTGATAGCTCTGATTTCTCAATCAGTACATCGGCCATGGGCAAAAGACATGAACTTGGGACAGCTATCTAGTTGTAGTATTCACACAACTATACAAGGCCAAGCTATATATGTGCTGGGAAGCAAAATTGTCTCTTGATACCTTGCAAAGCAGCCGATTTAAGACATAATTAATAGAAGCTTCCAATGCACAATTAATTGGGTTAATTTTGTAAATTATGCACATTTTTTTTGCATAAATGAATATGACGAGCACGAAAAATGAAACATTTGAATTATGGATCAAAAACCCTTCAATTGTTATCATGTTTGAGTAAAAGTATGACAGGAAAGATGTAAAAAAAAACAATGATTAAAGTAAGATAAAAAGTCATATTAGGATAAAAAAAAATTTAACTTAAATAATGTAAATACTACAAAAGTTATTATAACCGTGTGATTATTGCCCTATTTTTACTTTAAGAAGAAGAAAAATAAAATAAAATGTTCAATGCTTTACACTATTCATCTGTTATGAAAGGGGTGACAAGTTCTTTTAATAGGAGTCAATAATCTCATACTAAAGTAATTTAAAGGAATAAAGCAGCAACATAAAGTAATAATTAGCCGAAACAACGAACCAATCAAGTGATAATCCTCTTAATTACCATAATTTAAGTGCCTGAAAATTCGTTCTTTTTGTGAGTAGCTAATTAAAGTACTGCTGAAGCAGCAAAATTTATTAGCACAAATTAGTTGATTGTGTACAGCAGAATAATGGTACAAGATAACACTTGCCACCTATCTATTTTGTGTGTGTGGTCGATCTAGATTATTTTTCCTGAACAAAAAACAAAACTTGAAGTTATGGTAGAAAGAATTTCCATCATTAAAAAAAAAATAGACTTATATTGAGATTAATCATTCTATTTAATAAGTGAATATTTTAACATATTTTTGTATTAAATTATTTATATATATTTTATTTTATTCTTGTTAATATTATAATTTTATTAATATTTTGTATTAAAGAATCAATGATCAAAAAATAAATAAAAAAGAACCAAAATAAAATAAAAAAAGACAACACGATTCCTGAGCAAATTAGGAGATAATATTTCATTGGATTAAAAAATCATCACAATTAGAAGAAAATGATAATTTTTGCAAAAGTCCATTATGTATAGATCAAAATATATGTAAAAATCATTTGAATTTTGTTAGTGAGTGTTAAACATGCATTAAATTCAAAATAAACATATTTTTAGACTTGTACACTTTTCGTATTTTGTACATAATTTCATGTTCAAAAGCCCTATGAACTTAAATTTTATATCATTTGAAAGTCAAAATATAGAACTACAACTTTATTGTTGGAAATTCAGCCAAATTCAGCCATAATTATAGTAGAAATTTCGTTTAAGTGTGTATATTAAAAATTATCTATCTATACTAACACATTTTCTTAAATTAATTATAATTTTATTCTTATGGTTGGAATTAGGTGATTTTAATATATAAATATACAACTTTCATATTAGTTAGTTTTTCAAAATCAGCTAATTTCATGGAGAAAAATATGTGAAAAAAATTTGGATTTGAAAATGACACGTGCATTTAGAGCATATTTACAGTAAATTTAGAGTGAATTTGAATTTTTGACCTATCACTCACAATCTTTCTCATCTATCTTGAGTGTGGCATCTACCCAAATTTCTCATACCCTTATTTCTTATATTTTAGTAGATAATGGGTCAAAAACTATGTTTTTGAAAGATTGTGAAGCTGAATTATGTCGATCCTAGAAAAAATTTCTTATGAATGTTTGAGTCTAATTTTTCATTGTGAGATTCGTATAATTTAACAATGAGAATAATAATAGAGTATCATGAAAGGATCCATTACATGTTCTTATTGGTTCTAATATGATTCAATTTAAGATAGGTGCAAAACAAGATTATTGGCTAGTCAATGTCATTAAGGAAAGTTTTTCAATTTGTCAATTTCATTGCTTCTTAAAAATATATGAAAACATTTTACTAGGTAATTAGAAATATTTTCCTCGTTGAGGTCTATCACAAATAACTAATATAAATAACGATTGTCGTTTGTTTTTTAAAAGTGTATAAAGATATTATTGTAGGTAGTTGAAAATATTTTTCTTGTCGAACTCTGTCACAAATAACTAACATAAATAACGGTTGTCACCTGCTTCTTAAAGGTATATAAAAATATTTTTGTAGGTAGTTGGAAATGTTTTTCTTGTCGAGCTCTGTGACAAAGAAGTAACATAAATAACAGTTGTCGCCTGTTTCTTAAAAGCATATAAAAATATTTTTATAGGTAGTTATAAATATTTTTCTCGTTGAACTCTAACACAAATAACTAATATAAATAACGGTTGTCGCTTGCATCTTTAAAGTGTATAAAGATATTTTTGTAGGTAGTTGTAAATATTTTTCTCGTTGAACTCTATCACAAATAATTAATATAAATAACGGTTGTCGCTTGCATCTTTAAAGTGTATAAAGATATTTTTGTAGGTAGTTGAAAATATTTTTCTCGTTGAGCTCTATCATAAATAACTAACATCAATAACAGTTGTCGGCTGCTTTTATATCATTATATTATTGAGATTCAGTAAAATTCTTTTATATACATATTTTAGTATATTTTTTCATTTAATTGAGAGTATATAGGTAATTTTATAAATTTTTTAAAATATCTTATAAGATGTTTATAATAATATTTTTAAATATTAACAGACTTTTTAAATTTTGATCATGTTGATTATAAAATTGTCATTACTGATATCTTATAAGGTTAATAATTTTATTTTATTTAAATATTTTAAGAATTTATATTGTTAAAATAAAATTTAACAAATTATAAGTTTTAAAAATATTTTATAAGAAATTAAATCTTTTAATTTTTTTAAAAATAAATTTAGCCAAACACCGTTAAGATTCTTGATTATCTTCGAAACATTTTTACAATCGTTGTTAATTCCCTGTTTTCTCTGCAATTTGATTCTTTTTCCATCCATAGTAATGCTACTGAAAAAACAAGCACTACTTAATGAGGAAATCGTGACAATCTTGGAACCATTTACCAACCCAATTAAGTTCAACCGACCCGACCCACTCATAAAGGTCCAAAATTGAAGTCTCAAAATCACCCACAGCTAGGATGAATGAACAAAACAAAATAAACAAGCCAACAATTGAAGAAACAAGGAACCCGGCTGGAGGAAATAAGACACCAACCCCCCCCAACCCCAACCATCACGAGTCGCCACGTGGCGAGAAGCCAACGGTCACCTCCTCAACCCCACCCATTCTTGTTTGTGTCCTAATGCATGGGCTAGAATTCGCTCTTAAAAAAGGACATCACATGTATCGTGTAGAGAGAGAAACTAACGAGAGAGAGAGAGAGAGAGAGAGAGAGAGTGACAGTGTGTGTTGTGTGTGTATTTAGTGTGTGTTTGTGGGGGATAGATAATCAAGGAGAGCAAGAAGGAGAGGCCAGGATTTGTTTAGCAAAATCCTCACCCAAAGGTAAACCCAAAACCCCTTATCCTATCTTCTTTCCCCCAAACCTTCACAAGATTTCCTTCACCACTTTCTAGCTCCAAAAGTTGCCTCAAAATCTTCTTCCCCCCAACTTTTCATCTCTGTCCTCTTTTTCTCTTTTGCATGCCCACCAATATTTCTTAGCTTAATCAAAAAAACAATTTCTGTTCCTTTCTTTAGCACTCTCATCTCTGAATTAAAACCAGCTTCTCATTTATTGCTCTTTATTTAGACCCCCCCCCCAAAAAAAAAAATTTAAAAAAATAAAAAGATTTGCACAAAAAATGGCCCCAAGGTCAAGCAGGGGCAAGGGAAACAAAGCCAAGAATGAGAAGAAGAAGAAAGAAGAGAAAGGTCAGAAACTCTCAGAATCTGTTTCTCTTATTCTTGATTATTTCTTTTTTTTTTTCTCTATTTAATTTTCATTTTTTTTTCAATTTTTTTATTTTTTTTACAGTTGTGCCAAGTGTTCTTGACATAACTGTCATCACCCCTTATGAAACTCAAGTTGTTCTCAAGGTAATACTGCTCAAGTTCCATTTAATTAGCTCTGTTAATTAACATTTTCATTTAATTAATTTCTTAATCATGTTTGAGTTGACTGCTTGTTTGTTTTGATGCAAATAATGAAGGGCATCTCCACTGACAAGATATTGGATGTAAAGAAGCTGTTGGCTGTTAATGTTGAAACTTGCCACCTTACAAACTATTCTCTCTCTCATGAGGTAAGACTGTAAGCAATTAACCAGTTTTTCACACACACACACACACATGTGTGTGTGTGGAATTTTTTTTCCTTTTTTCAATTATTGGAATTCAGTTAGCTACTTCATTGACAAAAATGATGTTGCAATGAATTCTGTGAACAGGTTAAAGGACACAAATTGAATGACAAGTTAGAGGTTGTTAGTCTGAAGCCATGTTCGCTGAGAATAGTTGAAGGTAGGTACAAATTTCAAACCAGCAGGTACAACCCTTTTTAGGTTGCGTCGGTGGGAACAATCAACTAATACTTATAAAACATCCACTAAGCTCTCTAATTCTGTTTGCAGAAAATAATCTATGGTCTAGTGTTTGCTTATTGTTGGCTTTTACTCTTATCTCCTAACTTTATAATTTTTATTTTTGTTTTTGGGATATTTTAAAGTAAAATCTTATTTCTTAAATGATTTTATTTTCAAAAATGCATTTTTAATAAAAGGTGTGATACGACTTTAATTCTCAACCATTATTTTTAAAAATAATTATATAAAATACATAGAATTACGGGTCAAATTTATTTATTTGTTTTGCATCTTCCTATTGATTGTTGCTTATTTTGTTTTTTCTTTTATTTTTGCGGGGTAGGTGGTGGGGGTGAACTTATGAAATATATATATATATATATTTAATGATTTTTAATTTTATTTTGACAAACGAAGAATTAATGAATAGTATTTAGTAAAAAGCTAGACGGGTTTTCCAAGATTTTTTTGATGGTAAATGTTAAATAATATAGGGTCATTAAATTAGTAGGTGGGAAGGAATATACCACGGGGGTGGCTCAATTAGATACCAGCCAGTTGCATTTATTTTATTGCTTGCTACATGCTTCGTGCTGATAGGCAAATTGGTAGTTTATTTTCCGAAAAAGGAAAACCCAGAGCCCCATTCTGTATTCAAGACAAAAAACAAAGGAAAAATTAAGAAACTATTACTACTTTTAATTACAATTTAATTCTCAGCCGAAATGCTGCATGCAATATTTAAATCATTCGGCCTTTCACAACAAAATGCCAGTTTGGTAGGGGCACAAGATCCCTGCAATATCAATTCAAATTCTTGTTTCATTTCTATAAAATATTTTTTTAAATAAACATTTAATTATGAATTACTATAAATAATTCAAAATGCCGTAATAGAACATCCTACTGTTCTTGTCGTGATGCGCTTAAAATACGTTTTATCTTGAAATAGAGGGACACTACTCTTGGAAGGAAAAGTTGGTCCAATTCATGTTGTTTTAGGAGTATTTCTTAATGTTGGTGGTCACATATTTTTGTCGTTAATAGCAACAAAAGAAATTTGGTACTCATCTTACATTACGTTACATAATAATACACGCCACATAAAATATATGACTGTCGATATTCTGAAGTACTCTCGTAACATGGGCAAACAAATTGTTTATTTGCAATAAAAACTACAAGTAGGAATTAGTAATAGAGTTAATTTTATATGTTTTTTTGTCAGAGGTTTTAGTCAATATTTTTTGTATTTTCTTGATTGTTTGCTACTCTAATTTTGACTTTAGTTGGCCAAATGAGAAAGAACCCCCCTCTATTTTTTTAGCCGCCTTTAATAAATAATTGTGGTGGTTTTACTTCACGGTTAAGGACCAAACTAGTTCTTTTGATTGACCAAACACATATACTAATTATATAATTAATTATATAACACAGTTCATTCTAATATAAAGTTTACATACATATATACGTGTGCAAATGTGTATTTATATGTATAAATACACGCGTAAGCATGGTATATATACGTATGTATACATAATGTATTAGTAGACTTATACATATGTATATGCCAACTTTAAATATTGGATATTATATAAATTATGTAACAATTATATGCTCAATGTACATAAAAAATATATAGATATATTAAAAAAAATGAAGCCCAATTATGTAACTACACAAAGCACTAAAATTATCTCAAAAATAATAACCAAACATGATTTTAGCAATTATTGGGAAAGATATATCCACATCTAAATATCTTTTTTGAGAAGAAAGATATGATGTATTTTTGTCAGGTAGATGTTACACTTGGTGAAATACATCAGACTCATTACATATTTATATACATATATATATATATATATGAGTATGTATATAGGGTTATTTATGTGAATATGTTAAATACATTTTAAATTTTGTAAAACTATTTTATCTCTATTGTTTTTTTTTCCTCAAGAACCAATTTTTCTTAAAATGAGAAGTCAAACACCTTTGTTTATATATGCGACTTTAGTTGTAGAACAGATCAAACACGTGGTTCTCGATACAATAGTTTTATTCAATTTATTTATTTCCCAAGTTCGAATGTGCACCTTTTCCGCTAGTTCTGCATGGCAATAATGGGGATGACACAAAAATGTCGCGGAAACAAAAACGTGGCTTAAAAAATATCTTATCGGTCAATTCTCGTAGTCCATCCTTGTCTGAGCAAAAAATTGCCCAAAATTTTCCCTGTTATTAACAAAATTGCCACTGTCATTGCAGAGGACTATTCAGATGAGTCACGTGCGGCATCCCACGTGCGGAGGCTGCTTGACATCGTCGCGTGCACGACGCGCTTCGCCAAACCCAAGGGCGGCAGCGGCGGAGGAGGAACGGAATCTCGTCCGAAGAAAAGTAAAATCCAACAGAGCACGGCAGTGGCAGCGTCGCCGGATGGAGAATTACGGTCGCCGGAGACTGCGCCGCCGGCGATATCAGGGAGTTACGATATGGTGGCGATTCACCCGATTCCGAAGCTATCGGATTTCTACGAGTTCTTCTCTTTCTCTCACCTCTCTCCACCGATACTACGTGCGTTTATTTTCTGCTCCCTCTTTCTGTTTCAGGGTTCTGTTTTATATATTGCTTTTTAGTCGATAACTTTTTTGCTTTTTGAAATTTGCAGATTTGAAAAGAGTGGAAAGTAAAGTTGGAGAAACGCGGCGAGATGGTGATTACTTTGAAATGCAGGTGTTTTATTTGAAATTCTTTTAGTTTTTCAATAACTATAAATGTGCCACCTGTATGAAGATTTCTTTCCATTTTTACTGCCAATAGTGAATTATTTCTTCTTATTTTGTTTAATTTTGTTGCACTGCCTTGATCAGGTAAAAGATAGTCAGTACTTCATGTTAAATAATTTGAGTTTGCGGGAAGATGCTGGACTTGTATGAAACTTAGCTGGTTCAGTATAAAATCTTTGCCAGAAGTTAGATAGAACAATGATTTTTCACCAGACCTTGATTTTCAGATTTTGAAAATGGTGTAAAAAAAATTCGATGGGGGAAGGAGTTTTTCTTGATGATTCTTTTTGTGGATTCAAGTGATAAGTTGTGCTGGATTTCCAGAATTGATGATCGTATGATGTTTTTGCAGATAAAGATCTGCAATGGGAAGATAATACAAGTGATGGCATCTGTGAAAGGGTTCTACACATTAGGGAAACAATTTTTGCAGAGCCATTCTCTGGTGGATCTTCTGCAACAGCAAAGTCAAGCTTTTGCCAATGTGAGTGATTTTGATATGATTTTCTTACTCCAAAATCCAGTGCTGATATTTGACTGGGTATATTGCACTGACAGTGGGATTAGAGCACACTTTGTAATGGTTTTTGTTCTCTATATTTGTTTTTTACTATCATTGTACTCTTTTTGTTAAGTTACATTGTATCCAGTTTGTTTTGAATTCTCAACTAATGCTAGCATGCAGACAATATTGCTTTCATTTGTTTCACTATTCAGTCAAAATTACTACTAACCATTACGACTGTCAATGCATGATAATGTAAAATACTTACATTTTTGGCTATAAGAATTCTAGAAATAAACCATACAAAGTTGATACTCAATTGATCAGAGCATTAGCTGGCAGTTTAGATGGTAAGTTTTAGTTCAGACAATTATAATGTGCGTTCTTGTGCTAAAACCTTGTTGCAGTAAAGGACAATAAATCTGATGTTTATGTGCAGGCATATGCATCCTTGATGAAAGCTTTTGTTGAACACAATAAGGTGACCTTTTGTTTAGCTTAAGTAACTATTTTTTAATCAAGGTAATACTGAAAGCAGAAATAAGTTACTATGATGCTCTTTTCAGTTTGGTAACCTTCCATATGGTTTCCGTGCCAATACTTGGCTTGCCCCTCCCTCCATTGCCGATTCTGCATCACATTATGTGCCCCTCCCAACAGAGGATGAGAATTGGGGAGGAAATGGGGGAGGCCAGGGAAGATTGGGAGAGTATGATCGTAGACCATGGGCAACAGACTTTGCAATATTAGCAAGCCTACCTTGCAAAACTGAAGAAGAGAGAGTGGTTCGAGATAGAAAGGCATTTTTGGTTCATAATCTTTTTCTGGATGTCTCTGTTTTTAAAGCTGTTTCATCCATACAGAAAGTGATAGATTCTGCTGCTAAGGCTACATCAAATTTTCCTCCGGGTTCAGTTGTGCATGAGAGTCACATTGGAGACCTTTCTGTTACAGTCAAAAGAGATGAGGCAGATGCAAGCTTGAAAAAGGAACTGAAGATTATTGGCAGTAAAACCATTAATGAATCTCCCAAGGAAGTTTCTCAGAGAAATCTACTTAAAGGAGTAACTGCTGATGAAAGTGTAGTTGTACATGTGAGCAACTTTTACTCTCACTACACAACTTTAACTGTTAAGCTCTCTGGTTCGCAATGAATTCTTTGAAACTATAACTTGGCTGTACTCGAAGAAGGATATATTTCAATGTCTTGCATTTTAAAACCTGATTTTTTGTACACCAGAAAAATATTCCTGGATGCATTATCATATATCACTGTATCAAAATCTAAACACGGCTGGCTCATAATATGAATCACCAAACCTGAAACATTACCATCTGGTATGTCTAGTGTTATTTAATGCTTTTACTCTTTCTGTATTTCAAAAGTTTAATGTGGGACAGATTTTTAAATTATAAGTCTAATCTTGTAACTTCCTGTCTAGAGAATAATATCTAATTAAGTAGTCCGGCGTTTCTCAACAAGTGGTCACATATTTCTGATGGAAATAAATTTACCACTGGGTGGCTTTTCCGTAAGCATCGTCTCTTTCTGATGCTGCTTTCTTTCTGTATCTCAAAGAAAATGAGGCTATGTCATCCTTTGTGAAAGTCCATAACTTTGTTTGTCCCTCCAAGGCATAAAATATGTTTCTGTTTCCTTTCTTTTTCTAATACATTTTGTATAACTTTTTCCACCCTAATCTTTTGAATTGCCCATCATCAATTAAGGCCGTGCTTTAAGTAACCTAGTTCTTTTTCTGTTGCATGCCAAATTAATGGATCCCAATAGTGAGCATCAATACTGCATCCTACAAACGGGAAGTGCGGGAAAAGCTTAAATCTTCTTTCTAATAAATATAAAACAGAAATAACTTCAATGAGGTATCCAGTAATCTTAGTATGTTAGCTGTTATATCTCCTAAAGCTAGAAATAGTAGGACTGCAAATACTGTTATTCAAGTCATTCTGCAGTAACTAATCTCTCTTCTGTAGCTAGTGTGACTGTTATCTTTGAGAGTGAAACAGTCTGCCACTGTTTGCAGGATACTTCTTCTTTGGGTGTTGTAGTTGTAAGACATTGTGGCTACACTGCAACAGTCAAGGTTGTTGGAGATGTAAAAAGGGGAAGGAGCCTTTTACAAGATATTGACATTGAGGATCAACCAGATGGGGGGGCCAATGCACTTAACATTAACAGGTTTTAATGCTAATCTTTGCTTGTTGCATATGTTTACATAAAGGGTCTGATTGCTCTTATTAGAAAAATGTTGATGAATCATGATAGATTGATGTGTAAGGGGTTCCGTTTCTGTCCAAAATTGTTTGCATCTGTGATACCAGTAGAAGTTAGGTCTGCTATAGTACAATTGGCAAGCCTTTGCAATAATCTGGGTAAGTGGCTAGTAAATGAGAGAGTAGTCTCATCACTTGTTACCTATGTTGTACTTTGCTGTCCAAAAGATCATTTAATAAGCAATAGAAATACCTACGCAGGCTTGCTTGTTGGATTTGTCAGCGGTATAAACATGTTTTGAGTGTTAGAATGAAGTTGCTGGCTCAGAAATTTTGGCTTATCTAAGTTCTGAATTCTACCCTTTTATGTCGTTCTGATGTATCGTATTCTCTTCAGATATTGCCAACATATATTGACATTTGCTGGATATATTGTCTCTAGCAGACCAAAATTATGTTTAGGCATATCTTGTAGTGATAGTGAGTCCCATGGATGATATATCACATTATATGGTTGGAATGCTAATGACTGTACCTGTTCTGGAAAGCATGCTGTCCTTTTGTTGGTCAACTAGTCATATGCAAACTGATTGGGGATGTTTTACAGTTTAAGAGTAATGCTCCATGAGCCATGTGCTGAATCATCGGTCAAAGGCCAAACTCTTCAGTCTGATTTGACGGATGTTGGAACTTCGAGATGTCTGGTTCAGAAAGTAATAAAAGAGAGTCTGACAAAGCTAGAGGATAATCCTGCTATAGCTGAAAGTTGTATCAGATGGGAGCTTGGTTCTTGTTGGGTGCAGCATCTACAAAAGCAGGAAACACCAGCAGATAACAATTCTGGTAGTCATAAAAATGATAATAAGGTTGAACCAGTGGTTAAAGGACTTGGGAAACAATTTAAAATGCTAAAGAAGAGGGAAAAGAAAATACCTACTGCTAGTGAAAAGGATGAAGAATACATCGCTGGATCCAGCAGCCTAAACATGGAAAACAACAAGGGGGAGAGAAAAATCTGCGAGTCTAACTGTGAGTTGCTGAAATATGTTCCTGAAGAGGCCTTCTTACGCTTGAAAGAAACTGGCGTTGGCCTTCATACAAAGGTATTGTTTTCTTTAATACTATTAAGATGTATGAAAAGTAGTATATTACTCAATTTTTGTCTCTTGCTTCCCCAAAAACCCATTGCCAGCCTTCAAGAGACTGAGGGATAAAGGCAGGTATAAAAGAGAATCAAAAGTAAAAGAACGAGTGAAAGAGAGGCTATTCACGCACCCTACACGTATACCAGGGATACATCACTTGGCGAGAGTTCTTCATACCCTATCTCCTCTCTCTCTCCCTCTCTCTCTCTCTCTCTCTATTGTCTAAGTTTGTTCGCTGCTACTTTTTTCCTATTAAGTTTTAATATTCTTCTGCATACCATAAATTACTCTACCCTAGACTCGGGTTCCAGCTTAGCTAACTAGGCTGTAGAAATTCATTGAGTTGAGACTGTTACCATTAGAACAGTTGATGGCTTTGAAGTATTAAAAATTTCATAAAAAGCCTGATGTTTTACTTGGATGCTATAAAATTGATCAAATTCTCAATCTTCCCCCTATGTGAACTTATTGTGGATTGGGGAGATATACGTATTTGTAAGGAGACATAAGGCGGTTGAGGAGAGTGAAATCCATTATGCTTTTGCTTTTCCTTTGTTCAGATCTGAGGTGCCATATGATTAAATCTGAATTGAGGAGTTGATTTGCTTGAGCTCTGTTTAGAAAAGAGGATAGCAACATTTATAGCCCTCATCAGTGCCTTAAGCGAATTTTGTAGTAGTCCTTGTGGTTGGAAATTTTAGGTCCTTGAGAGGAAGATTGGGACTTCACATCGTTAGCAATATTTACAATAGTTGACTTTCAGTAAAATATGAAATTTCATGATTACCCTGTTGAGGGGCATGGACTAATGTGCTGTTGCGTGGTTTTGACCACTCCCAAAGTAAAATGAACCAAGTAATCTTATTTATTCTGTTTAAACCTAATTCTGAAAGCACTTTTCGATTTGTATTCGTGATGTTTTCATTTTTTAATATACTTCCATAGCACATACATTTATGATTCACTGCTTCAACATGCAGTCAGCGGACGAACTGGTCAAGATGGCACATGAGTATTATGATGATGTTGCTTTACCTAAGCTGGTATTATTTCACTAAGAGCTCAAATTATTATGATTTATTGGAATGTCACAGTGGTATTGGGTCCACTCTACTCTTTTAATCTACTTTTTTTTTTTTCAGGTCACAGACTTTGCATCACTTGAGCTTTCTCCAGTTGATGGTCGTACACTGACTGACTTCATGCACCTTAGAGGATTACAGATGCGTTCTTTAGGTCATGTGGTGGGTGAATAATCTCTGATTCTCTGTGTGTGTGTGTGTGTGTGTGAGCATATGAGCACATGCGCTCCTCCAAATTCCCCATTTTTCTTTTCAAGTTGAAATTAATTTAATTGCTTGAATCAGGTTGAACTTGCAGATAAGCTTCCTCATATACAGTCTCTTTGTATTCATGAAATGGTTACACGAGCTTTTAAGCATGTACTTCGAGCTGTTATTGCTTCTGTTGGGAGCATGGATATCATGTCCACTGCTATAGCCACAACCTTAAATTTCTTGCTTGGGTCTTGCAATGTCAAGAACAATGACTCAAGCGATCAAATTCTCAAATTACAATGGTTGCGGGCATTTTTGGAGAAAAGATTTGGTTGGAGACTGAAGGATGAATTCCAACACTTGAGAAAGATAGCAATTCTCAGGGGACTTTGTCACAAGGTACTGTTTAATATAATTTCTTGTAAATCCTTGTAACTTGAAAGGATTTATTGAGTTCCTCTTTTTTAGGTTGGATTAGAGTTGGTCCCTAAGGACTATGATTTGGAAAGCTCCACTCCATTCACGAAGTCTGACATCATCAGCATAGTGCCAGTCTGTAAGGTAGGAGCAATCAATCATGAAAAAAATGAAATGAGTTTATTTTTTGAAATGATGGCTTCTCAGTAACATTTCTTTTTTGCTTCATATTTTACAGCATGTAGGGTGCTCTTCTGCTGATGGGCGAACACTACTGGAGTCATCCAAGATTGCTCTAGACAAAGGGAAGCTAGAAGATGCTGTTAATTATGGAACAAAGGTAATGTAATCCAAATGTTCTGTGTTATTTATTACGTACTGTTTTTCAAGTCTCAATATTGAAATTGTGTTTGACTTGAAACTGAAGGCTTTGGTAAAGATGATAGCTGTTTGTGGTCCTTATCATCGTACAACAGCAAGTGCCTACAGCCTTCTTGCTGTTGTTCTGTATCACACTGGAGATTTTAATCAGGTAACACAGTTTTTCTGCTTTCCTTTGATGTAGATAGTTTTGGTATACTTCATCATATATTGGGTCTTTTCTTTGTCCTTGAGCAAACAATGAGAAACAAAATCAATGGGTCTACAAATGTGAAATAAGAGTTATCATTCTAGGGATTAGAAAACTTGCAGAGTGATTGTGATGCTGCCAGGGAAAATCATTGAAATATGAAATTCACCCTGATGAAATATTATGTTATTATGCTGTGTAGTTCAGGTCAATAAAAGAAAAGAGTACAACTTTTGGTTATATATCATTCTTAAGTTTAGGAACTGAGAAGTATCTAACAAAGTGCTTTTCCTAATCCTCATATTTGGTTCATATATGCATCATTGCCCCATCATTTCTGGATCTTGTAAAATACTCAAAGTTTTGGATATTTTCTGGAATGCCATAAAGCAGATTTTATTAAGAATTTTTGCAGCTTTAAACATCATGTAATGCTTTTATGCCTGAGAAAGCAGGTGCCATGATATAGTGAAGTCAGGACTGCATTTGTACTTAATTACATCAATTTGTAACTAGCCAAGTTCATTGTGTCTAGGCGACTATATATCAGCAGAAGGCATTAGATATCAATGAGAGGGAGCTGGGGCTTGACCATCCAGATACAATGAAGAGCTATGGGGATCTATCAGTGTTTTATTATCGTCTTCAACATATTGAATTGGCTCTGAAGTGAGTTGCATATGATTCTTTGATTTTGGAAGATTATTCTTATCATATGATCTGTAATTATGTTTCCTTTCTCATGATCCTATAGAAGTTATCATCTAAAAAATATTCTAAATTCATTTTCTAAACTGAAGGTCATTTAGAATTTTGTGATCGATGTTGTGTTTCATGTTATTCTGCCTTACGTAGAGTCATATTTTTATCCCAAAAATATTTTAAGTTCAGATTATAAATTGAAGGTCTGCGGCCAATCTTGTGATTCATGTTCTTCTGCTTTATCTAGAGTCCTTTTTTAAACAGTTTGATTTTCATAATCAATCTTGTTATTCATGTGACGCTGCTTTATGTAGAGTCATACTTTTATATAAGATGGTTAGGAATTTCTTACCATGTAAGCATTTACTTGTTTGTAATTGGTTTCCTCCTCTCCTTCCACTTCTTTCCAGTCATTTCTTCTCTGTATGGCTAAAAGTGAGACTCTCCTCTTGTTCGTAGTTCTTAAATTAACTTCCTTAACCATGTTTGTTCATGACCTTGGGCAGATATGTCAACCGTGCATTGTATCTTCTTCATTTCACATGTGGGCTCTCTCACCCAAACACAGCAGCTACTTACATAAATGTAGCTATGATGGAAGAGGGCATGGGAAATGTTCATGTTGCTCTCAGATATCTGCATGAAGCCCTTAAGTGCAACCAAAGACTATTAGGAGCAGATCACATACAGGTCTGTTTCAACCCTTTCAATATCTAAAAATAAAACATGACACCATCTGACAAATATAAACACGTCTCATGCAAATCCCCTTGACTGGCATTAACAAGTCATGACAAACAAACAGCTTATTTACATGCACCATGTTTCTGAAAATTCATTGACCCTATAGTTAATATGTTACTTGTTGTATCTGACAGACTGCTGCTAGCTATCATGCCATAGCCATAGCTCTTTCATTGATGGAAGCATATACCCTCAGTGTGCAACACGAACAAACTACATTACAAATTCTTCAGGCTAAACTGGGAGCAGAGGATCTTCGTACTCAGGTTCACAAAATTTTGACTCATTTTTTACTCTATTGTAAACTGCTATTGCTATAAGGCTACACATGCATAGACTTTTTTGTTGTTTACATCATGCTAAAAGTGTGGAAAACATTGTTTTAAATTTTTTTTCGGGGTGCACTTGCATTTTTTCTGCTCCGAAGTTGACTGTCTGCTGAGTAGTCCGTCTGGAACTTTTCTATTGGAATCTCTATTGCTAAAATTCTGAATAGTATAAATTACATGTACATTTATGAATACAGTTTTCTGCCAGTTACTTCTGCTTCTAGTTATTGGAAAGTAGGGGAGCTTTCTGTTTGATATGACATCAATTTTTAATTTGAAATGCACCTTCAAACACGTGGATATGCTAATTGCAACTTATTTTCAGATGCCTATAATTTGTTTTTCAGATTATGTATGAAATTTAATGTACCAAGTACGTGCAGGATGCTGCTGCATGGCTTGAATATTTTGAGTCAAAAGCCTTGGAACAGCAAGAGGCAGCACGCAATGGAACTCCAAAACCAGATGCATCCATTGCCAGCAAAGGTCACCTGAGGTATTGATATTGTACTTCCGTATTACTTGGTTTTGAACCTTCTATCATACCCTTGCAAACTAAAACCCTTAACCTTGTTGTGCAGTGTGTCAGATCTCCTTGATTATATAAGTCCTGATCAGGAGTCAAAGGCGGCAGATGCTCAGAGGAAACGGCGTTCAAAGGTATTATTTTTTGCAAATTTGAACTATTTTTTTTCCATTTTAAGGTCTATACCATAAACCTACATCTATGTAAAAAAGATCTTTTACAAAGACTAGATATTAGTTGATATCCCTGGAATTGATGTTATAGGAAAAGAGTTTAAATGAATGAATGACGCTTTTTCTATTTTGTCTGTTTGCTCTTAATTAATCTCCATTTCAAAAATGAGTTCACATTCCACTCTACCTGACAAAAATTAAAAGTTTTTGGAAGCCATTATACATGATTCACCTCCCACCTTCTATATGGTGTTTTAGCTGGCACATCCTAATTAAATCTCTGTGGGGTTCAACATCTCATGAGAGAGAGAGTGAGAGATGCATTCATTTTCATTGCTAGTTTCTTTTTTGTTGGACACAGAAAAATCAGGTATGCATAAAGAATATATTAAACAGCGTTTTGTGATCAACTCTATTTGTGATTCATCTCCATCTTCTGCTCTGGCGCACACATACACAGAGAGAGAGAGAGAGAGAGAGAGAGAGAGAGAGAGAGAGAGAGAGAGAGAGAGAGAGAGAGAGAGAGATTGGTATGATTATTCTTGTATTTGCTGTTGGGCATGGAAACACTCAATTCCAGATCAGGGTGCAAAGCCAAAGAGAGAGGGGTGAGATCTGTTATACTTTAGTTATGTTGGACATGGAAACACTCTATTCCACTTCTACACAGCAAAGTCCCCCTCTCTATTGTATATGAAAGATGTGATCATGTTCATTGTTCTTTCCTTGTTTGTTGGACACACAAAGATTGAGTTCTTCTTCTAGGCTGCAAATTTACCTCCATCCTTCTTTTGTCATATGATCTCTTAGGTTTTTACAATTGGTGATAAATCCCCTACAGAGCAGCAAGCGGAAAAGAGTGAAAACACCATTAACAGTGGAAGTAGAGAAATCAGTGGTGTAGTGGAGGAAAGTAGCAGTGAAGAGGATAATAACAAATCCTCCCAAGAACTATTCAAGGACACTGAAGCCAGATATGATCGTCCAATATCAGAAGAAATCATCCAAGAAGTAAAGTCAGAAGAAGGGTGGCAGGAAGCGACTTCAAAAGGACGGTCAGGAAATGGAGCTACTAGAAAGTTCAACAAAAAGCGTCCAGATCTTGCAAAGTTAAAGATAAATTCCTCATACTCCCATTACAAGGACAACAGTTATAGGAAGGAAGCTGTTTCACAGGGGCATAAGACTACATTCAAAACACTTTGTGCTGAAGTGTCTCTAATGAAACAAGCTGGCACTGTAAGCTTAAATAACGCTGATGATTCAAGTAAAGTGCCTGCAAAGATTTCAGGAACCATAAGTTCTCCTACTTCAGTGTCCAAAGTTTCTCCACTTCCTGCCACTCTCACGGCATTAGCTTCAAAGTCATTGTCATACAAAGAAGTAGCAGTGGCTGCGCCAGGTACGGTTCTAAAGCCCTTACTGGAGAAAGTAGAAGAATTAAGTGAGGAAAAAACTGACGACCAGATATGCATTAGTCCAAAAGAGACAACACTGCAGGATGGGGGGGACGGAGTTTCTCTAGATGACTCGTTACCAGATCATGAAGACGCAAAAAGAGACAATGAAGGTGATATTAATGAAGCTGGATCCGAGTTGGTTTCTTCCCACTCAGATACTGAAGATATTCAATGTTCAAGTAACCAGGAGAAACCTGTAGAAACAAATGGAAGCAAACTCTCAGCCGCTGCTCAGCCATTCAGTCCGGGTCCCTACCCTTTGACTCATCCATTGAACTCGACTGCTGGCACTAGTGTCTATGATGTTGTAGCCAGCCAAGGCACACTCACCGAACCAGTGGGGTTCCCATCAGTTGCTGCGCGAGTTCCCTGTGGTCCTAGATCACCTATGTATTATAGAGCGAACCATAATTTCCGGATCAGACCTGGGTTGTTGAATTGCCAAATTCCTGTTTCTGAAAGAAATGGTTTTGCTTCTCCAAAGACAATGAATCCACATGCACCTGAATTTGTTCCTAGAAGAGCATGGCAAACGAGTGCGGCTGCTGAAGATTCAAAACCCACTATTGATTCTGATTCTTCTACTGATTCTAATACTGTGGTTACTGTAGGTTCTGGAGGTGAGAATCTTGATGAAAAAGTTACAACTAATGTTAAAGGGGAAAGATCCAAGAAAAACAGTTCTGATGCAGAGAAAGCAGAGTTAGCAAGGCAGATACTACTCAGTTTCATAGTAAAATCAGTACAGAATACTTCAGATCCTCCAACTGTAGATCCAGTTCGTGACAGGAAGTATGAATTTTCAAGTAATTCTGCTGAAGCAATTGCAAATGACAATGCGATTATAAAGATTTTAAATGGGAATGATGAAGAAACAACATCAATGCCTGAGACCAATAGCAGTGAGAGGCACAAAATGGTAGATGTAAATAAAAATAAGACCAGAGATGGGGAAGGATTTGTGCTTGTCACGAAGCGGAGAAGAAACAGGCAGCAATTCACAAATGGTGTGAATGGCCTGTACAGTCAACAATCAATCTGTGCTTCAGTACGTTGATGAAAGGATACTCAGAGAATAAGTCGCCGGGAGAGCATTTTATTCTTCTCAATCATGAAAATCCAAAAAGGGTGGATCTTTTCTCATTACATGTTAAGCTGTAGAAATGTTCAAGATACAACCTCATAGGGGCTCAATAATTCTTGGTCCTCATGTAATTGATTAAATAGCACCCTAGGGAGTTTGATTGGTAGAGATAGAGGTGATAGAGGCTGGTCGTTTCTCACCGAAGGATTTTGGTTGAATGATGTAAAAATTCCTTGATTCTTTGCCTTTGGAAGTTCAACTGTAGTTCTCTTTGAAGCTACCAGTTTCATCCTATCTTGATGCAAGATTCATCAGAATCGCTTATTCTTTCCTTGTGTTATAAAATAAATACATGTGAACTGATACTTTCCCTTGGTATGTGATTTTATGACTAAACAAAGGAGAAAACTTGACTATATTGAATTTATACAAACTCTCAACTTTTTGCTAAATTGTTACTCCTGCTATTCTTATTTGCAGAGTATAGATAGTATAGTACTGTAATATTGCATTTCACGGATTAGACTTGAGCAGTTATTATTTTCTAAAGGGTATTGAAAGAAGGATATAAGCATTATCCTTCAACTTCCAACCAGAAGGCCACAAATTGGTTCTTGCAGAGTAAATGATGAGGAATACAGCTTACATGTTGGTGCATTTAAATTGTGAGGGGACGTGTCAAACTTGAAGGTGAATCTCTCTTTGCAGACATGCATGGTGGATGGAGTTGCCTTTGAAAGGCCCTGTCATCTGGTAGATTTATCAGAATCTCTCTCTCAACGCCTAGAAATATAGGCAAGTGCCCGTATTTCTTGCCATTGAAGTCATGTTTCACTATTGTGTAGTTTTAAGTTTTGAACTTCTTTCTTTTGTTATATTTAATCAAAAAAGAAGAGTTATTTTCTTTACTACAAAAAGGGTTTAAAGAAAAAAAAAAATGATCGGCTGAAAGGTATATAGGATTTCACTTTCTACAAGAGGGAGATGGGTAGCTAGTTCGAACCTATTTAAAAAGCCAAAATATTGTGTGACATGTGATTATCATTGACGTATCTTTCTCTTAGCATTAAGTGGCTTTAAATAGCAAGCTTTATGACTTAAAATTCAGCTATTTTGCTCTAGTGCTTATTTAGGCTGAGTGTGTGGGCAGAAGTTTTCTTCCATCCACTTATCTAGTTGGACATTTTCTTTGTGCCCCTCATCCAAGAAGCATTCTCTGAAAGTAGAGATAGGGAGTTAGATCTTACCGATCAATTTCATTAAGATGAGTATCTTATGATAAATAAGGAGATATTCTCAATTGTCGAAGGCTCGCTTCATATCCCTTCAAAGGTCCTGGTTTAGTAGTTGTCCTATACCTATCATTGAACCTTAAACATAAATATAATCTTGGAAGTGAAAGCAACAACTATGACTTATTATGAGGCGGAAAGCATGATTGAGGAAAGTCGGGGAGACCAAGCAAGCCTAGCTATGAAACTTGCACCAATAAGAAACACGTTTCCTAGCCATTCGAGTTTCCTTGTGCGGATGCAGGTAATATCCATGTTCAAATATATCGGTTGATGAATGTGTGTCAAGTGTGTATATATATTTGAAAAAGAATATATTTAAAGGTGGATATTACACCCGATAAATGTTCATCAGACGTAACATCTAATAGATTGTGGATGCATGACTAAAATAGGGTATTGTGGATATTACATCTAGTGTACATACATTTAATATAAATTTATTATTTAAATATATTATTTTTCATAAAATAGAGCACTTGACTTTCATAATATACTAAGTATACCATACAATTGTTGCATTATATATATTACCTTAAGGTAGCATATATGCACACTTATGACTTTATTCCCGGACCACATGTGTCTACTTGTCTTTGGTTGGATGAAATGGATTTGGAGCCAGACTTGTAAGAAATAAAGATTATTGATGAATATTCAAAGATAAAAATAATCGAACTTATAAATTGCTTATGAAGATTTCTTATTATAACTAACTTCGGTAAAATAATTTACTAAAAATTTGTGGAGAAAATACAAATGAGACTACTATATGAAGTCTCTCCACCTCCCAATTAAAAATACCACTAGTTATATTTTTCTATTCCCAATAACTTCTTCATTTAATTTTTATTAATGTATATTATCTTATTTATCTAATTCTTACTCAACTTATCATTATCTCATGTAATAAAGCAAGATGTAACTTTTCATTTTCATAACTTAAAAATAATTTTTATTTTTGAACTTCTTGCAGAACTTTTGGACCAAAGGAGGACTTCATTTCACACTCATTTTTTTCAATCTTTTCAATACCTATTGAAAAGAATATTTTTAGATTGATAAACATAGATAGTAAAAGCACCCCAAAGGGCATTTTCTCTCTATGCATATTTGCTATTCTTGAGACAATAGAAGAAGACTATAGTACAAATTTATAGGAATAATTTAATTATTGTTTATACACGAAAAATTTGTTTATTTATTTTTTTGTGGAGTAACAGAAAACAGAAATATATGAAAATCTTGTCCTCATAAAGAATTTACCATTTTACAGTGGTCCAAACCTTCGAAATAAATCTTATCCCTAGCACATGCTTGCTGAAACAAAATTGGCCGAAATTTTTCAAATTATTTTATAATTTTAAATTGTGAGCCAAATTAAAAGTAGAGACCATAATAATTATATAGGGCCTCATTAATTAACAAAGCAGGAGGAATCCTAGCCGTTAATCTGACAAACAGGGCATTTATGATTTATTCATTTGCACTTGCTTGGTGTATTAATTTCTCATGTGAATGCTGCTTTTCTCATATTTATTTATTTACTGCTAAGGGGCTGCTCTTTTTCCTTGTTTCTTTTTGTAACCCAGCTCTATTTCTTCTTTTGTGAATGAGTGATTTGGCTTCTTACATAAGGAAAATAATGTCACTATTTTATTGTAATTGCCATAAATTTGAGCCAAGAAGCCTCAATGCCAAAAACAAAGAATAAATAAAAAAAAAGAAAAAAGATTTATTTTGAAGAGGAATCTTCATTAAAATGTTTGAGTGGTAGTATTAATTCAAAAAGGTTTTAATTACAATTTCTTAATTAGGTGAAAGTTATAGGGAAATGTTATATATCACCAGCTAATTTTCACTAATTGTTTTTTTTTTTTTCCATATCTTCTTATTTGAAAACTATTTGTATATTAAATTCATTCATGTGAACAAAGTACGACGATAAGTTATTCACAAAACTAGGGGTAGTGAAAAAAAAAGGGTGAAAATTAAGTGGTGATATAAATATATAAATATATATATATATATATAGCACTGGTCAAAGCTATATTTTTGCTAGCACGACAAGAAGAAAAACTAATTAGGGAAAAAAACCTTAGCATCCGTGTCTTGAAAAAAATAATGAATAAAATTGGTTATCTTCTTTTTTCTAGCATTTAGTATGCAATTTTGATCTTTTATTTTAATTTTATGTTAAATTTTTATATTCTATAAAACACATGGATGTTATGTGTATAAAATATTTTTATAAATATACATTTAGGATTAATCAAATACACGTAGTTTTTTTTTATACAAAATACTGATGAAACATAAAATTTAAATAAATAATTTGAAGTGTTTAGTTTGGCAATTTCAAATTTGATAGAGACAAGTTTCTAACCTAATTTTAGGTTAAACTAATTTCAAGTTTAAATCAAATCAAAAAAGCAATATAATGCAAAATGCATAACTAAGTTAAATTCATATTCACCTCAATTTGATACCAATAAAAATAACTTAATTAAATTAAACTAACCTTTTACATTGCATGTGTGAACCACTCCTAAAATGGAAGTAAACAAACCAACCCTTAAGAATTAACATGGTGCTGAGATATTAATCTACATTATTTTAATTTTCATGCTCAAGCAATAATATATGTCATAAATTAATATTTTATCACCTATTTCATATGCCAAGTTTGTAAAATATTTTTAAAAAAATTATATTTAACGTAAATTATATATATTTAATATATACATATAAATTAAAATATTAAATAAAATACCAAATTAAAATACAATATACTACCCTCCTGCTGATGAGATTCCATGCATACAAAACTGAAACTGCAGTGAAAAAAGTTGGAGTTGGAACTCCAAGAAACTGATACAACATTATGATCTTCAAGATAAACAAATGTCATTAGCAATTAATTTAAATATGCATTTAAGGTCTCATTAATTACTACAAAATCATCAATTAATACTCCTAAGATAGAAGTTTAATACTAAAATATTTATAAGTTCTAAACATTAATTATAAACTAGGGATACATACACAAACATTACACATGATGCTACAAATTAATCCAAGAAAAATATATAATCACATATACTACTAATAATTGATTAAGTAGAAGAACTTAAGATGATGAACTATAGTTATCTCTAGGTGAATGAAGTGGGAACAAGGGCAAGAGCTCCGGCGGGTCGGATCCTCTTGGAGTGCTTAACGGGCTGGGGTGCAAATAAAAACCCTTCTCAGCAATGGCTCTCTCTTCTTCCTCCATCGGTGATCTCGGAGTTTTAGGGCTCCCACGCGCCGCCAGGTACTCCAATGGTGAAACTGGTGAAACCATAAGCATATTCTCTCCGAGGAAACTCCTGTGGTTTCTTGCAGCAGCAGAAGAAGGAGAATGCAGTGTGGGACTGGCGCCGCCATTGTTGCTGCTGTTGTTGAGCTTGATCTCCAGCTTTCTTGCAGTTGGCCTTCTCTCGTGGAGCTTGAAGGCGGGTCTCCGGGGTCCCATCTCGCCGGAACTTGTTTTTCCGGCGATCTTTGTAGGGGATGCGCCGGTGAGTCGTTGGACGACGGCCCGGAACGTGGACGGGTCGGCTTGAACGAAGGTGGTGTTTGGAATGGAGTTCGGGTCAAACCCGTTTGGGAAGGAGTGGAATGTGGGTGGAAATGAAGGGTTGGGGTTGTTGTTGGAACCAGAAGAAGCCATGGGAGAGGCTTTGAGAGCTATCAAGAAAGGGACAATGAAAGAGAAGCTGGAAAGGGAAGCGGGAAGAGAGGCATGAAATGGGGTTGCTTTTATGCTGGTTTTTTATTTTTTTAAGAAGTTTAATTCATTCTTTCTTTTTTCTTTTTTCTTTTTTAATTTTCTTGGTATAAAAAAATATTATTATGTGATTTTTATGGATGAGGGGAAGTAAAAAATGTCAGATGCTCTCAGAGGAAAAGAGTTCCAGGAAGGAAGGTTTAATGCAGTTTTTTACTATCTTCACTCTAGTTTTGGCTAAGGTCCATATCAAATATTGGGAAGTATTCTTCTTTTTTTCTTTATTTATATTTTGGGCTATTGAACTTTGGAGTTAAGATAAGCTAAGTTGTTTATTGAGGTACTTGCATAATGCATGAAAAAGTAGATTTTTTCATTAGTTATATTTATTGGAAGCACTTTCCAATTATTAAAGTACAAATTTTACAATAATGACTAAAGTTATTAGTACTCATTTGTTTTCTTTCAAGAAACAATAAATAAGAGTTCAAATTCAAAACCAGATATAATTTCATTTTCAAGTTCAAAACAAAATACATAATTTGATAAAAATAATAATCAAAACCATGTAATGGCAACTACCAAAAAACACGCACAAGGGCATATTTGCAAAATTTCTTTCCTGATAATGAACAATATTCTATATCAAATCACACTTTTTCTTGAACAATCAGCATGTTGTGGAAGAAATTAATGACAATGATGATGGTCCCAAAAGGACTGGAAATAGCAATTAGGAGTAGAATTTTTTTTTTCTTTCTTCTTTATTTTTTTTTCCCCCTCAAGTGAATGGGAAAAAGTTTGAAAAAATTTGAAGAGGAGAAAAAAAAGATGGGAACAAACAATAAATGGGAAATGAGCTGTGCATGAATGATGAGTCATTGCGGGGTCAGCGGGGCATTGAAACGGGAAACGAGGAGTAGACTTACAGGTTTCATCAATTGAAACATGGCCCCCGTCACAACTCTTATCTTTTGTTTTCTTCCTCTCAAACTTTCACTTCAGATTCTCTTCCTATTTCATATACACGTCAAATATATATATATATATATATATAATTCATATCAGACGTGAATTGAAGATTTAATATATATTTATGAGGTCCAATATGAAATAAATGTAGAATTAAAATAAAAAATTTGGATTGATTATAGTTTATTTTATTTTCTTTCATATTTTATTTTATAATTACACATCGAATATATATTATTCATATTAAGTATTTCATCACTTGATATGTATTTATGATATAAAATATAAAATAAAATAAAAAATGAGAAATGTTTAGATTTTCCTAGGGTGGAAAACAAGAGTAAAATCATTTTACCCTCATAAGATCCACATTGAATATATTTTGTGTCATTCCTCTTAAATTTCATTTCAAATCTTGGTATTCTACATCACAGGTATATGTAAAAGATATATATAATTTACATCAACTCCTAATTTTGGGTGTGAGCCCACACAAAACTTCTTGTTCAACTTGAACTCCTAATTAGGATTCAACTCAAACGAGCCCAATTAGGGTAAATTAATTCCATACTATATCAAAATGTAGTTTTAAAAAATTATTTTATTACTTGATATGTATTAATACAAAATAAAATATTAAATTAAAATAAAAAATTCAAACTGCTTAAATTTTCTCTCCCAGAGCGGAATACAAGAGTGAAATCGTTTTACCCCGGTAAAATTCAAATTAATTATTTTTTGTTTCATTTCTCTCAAATTTCACTTTAGATTTTGGTATTCCACTTTATAAATACACATAAAATATATACATAATTTATCTTAACTCATAACTTGGGTCTGAACCCACATAAAATCTTTTATCTGACCTGAATTCCTAATTATAACTCATCTCAAATGAGTCCATTTGGGATAAATTAATTTCATACCACATCAAAATATATATTTAAAAAAATATTTCATTACTTGACATAAATTTATAATATAAAATATAAAATAAAATATTAAATTAAAATAAAAGATTCGAATTGGTTAAATTTTCTCTTCCAGGTTGAAAAACAAGAGTAAAATCGTTTTACCCCTAGTAAAAATATTGCACTTACTCTCATATTGTGTTCTTTTTTTTTTTTTTTTTGGCCCCATAGTTTGCGTGGGGGAAATGAACTTCGACATCAGGAAAAAAGGAAAAAGCAGAGTCTGGTTTTCGTTTCAGTTAACATTTTCTTGGCCTTTTCAGTTTCTTTTGTATTTCTGACTTCAGGGGGACCTTTCATTTCTTCCTGCAAAAAATTTTCTGCTCTTTTCAGCAATAATTTATAGCAGCTTCTTGGATACGATCTATCTAAATAATTGTAGGGGATAGATATGTGACTTGGATTTCTTTAAAAAATTATTTTGGTGTGCGAATTTTGACATTAATATTAAATTGATACATGGATTTTTACAATTATGATATTTTGAGTTTTGTTATAGATGTTAAATTGATATATATTGAATTCCATCAAATTTTCGTTTTAAATTTTTTTATGATGATAAGTGTACTCTTTTAAACTATAATTTAATCTTAGTTATTTATTTTTTGATTACATAAATCCTACCGCTATTATAACACGAACATAATTTTGAGTAATTAGATATGAAATTGTTCATATTTATAGAAAGAAATTAAAATAAAAATAGACTTTGCTTGGAGAACGATAATTTTGAAACTAAAATTTATGTGATGAGATTTGAAAATTAATTTTTAAATGTTTAGATTTAAGAAAAGAAAACATAGATGATATATCTTTTATTTCATTATAACCTTTTTATATTTCTTTTATACGGTGGTGTAATATTGAAAATTTTTAAATTATATTACATAATGATAGAACTCAATTTAACTAGAATGGAAAATATAGTACGGAAAACTAAAATAGAATTAGAATTAAATAGACTCTAAAAAGGTATATTTTTTATTTAAAGATATTCAAATGAAAAATAAAATAGATTTTATCCAATATAGACATTTATGGCGAGAATACCAATCAGAATATTTCTAAAAAATTATGTACTAATTTGATATTATTGACAAAATTCAAATACAAAAATAGTTTTATCTCTAAAAAAATGAGTGTTCTTTAGTGCATGGACTATTCTAATCTTCAATACCCTATCTTCTAGACATTATGATACACTACACAACTCTCAATCATTACTTTAAATAATAATATTAAATATTTTATTTTTTAACTTTCATTTAAAATTACATGTGGAATCAAAATATAACTATAAAAATGGGACTGGAGAGTATTATTGATACATAATAATATTCTCTAAGTAATATTATTTTTTTTTTAAAAAAAATATTAATTAATTTTTCAACTCTTAGAGTCACACTCGTGACTCGAGTAAGCAATACTAAGTTGTTTCGTTGTTGATTTGATATTAGATTAACAAATATAGTCTAATCTCTTAATGTTGTCCTGTGAAAGACAAAGTTCTCACAGAACTCCATCAGAGATGATATCCCAAAGGGCCCCTGACAAAAATCTTCAATATATATATATATATATATATATATATATAAAATTCTTTTTTCCACTCATCTTTTTCTCCCAATTTGCATCTACTTCTTGAGGCCATGATTGAACCCAAGAACATTTAACCTCATACCAAATTTAGCAAAACCAACAAAATGCCATCAATCATATCAAATATGAGTAGGCCATTTGGTGATTTTAGTTTCTCATCAAGTGCCCTTAATTTCCTATGCCACAAAATTTTGTCTAAAAGTCAATAATGCCACATTGTCACTTTTAACATAATAAAAAGTGCTTGCAAATTGTTTTGTTTTCACAATAAAAGCAAAAAAATTGTTCACAAGTTAAAACTTAACTACTTCAAGTATGACATTAACATAACATATATTAGGGCATACGGGTGTAAATAAGTTGAGTCGAGCTAAATATGTTACTGTTTAATATTTATTTAAATTTTTATCGATTTTTAAAAATTATATTTGAGTTTAATTTTATTGTTAACTGATTCGACGTTTAATTAATTCGAACGTAAATCGAACAGGAATAACTTGATATTATTAAATATATTTTATCATTTTTTCACTAATCGAGTTGAGTTCAAAATCGGGGTTGAGTCAGAGTTTCGAATTTTGTCGAATGAGAAAAATGTGTTTTAAGTTTGATTTGTTATATCTAGCAAAACGAGATTAAATAGCGATAGCATATTTTGATTTATTTTTTTTAACATGTATCAAAATTTTTTTTAAGAATAGTAATCTTTATTTTACTTTTTGACTCCTTTAGTTAAAAACTATGCACCATATACAAGTTGAGGTCAATATTTTAACCCCAACCTAAAATTGCTTTGATTTTTATTTTATTTTTAAGTATGACACTAGCATAAGATTGAGTATGTTTTCATACCTAAAAATAAACATATGGACTATACATAAAATTTAGAAGTGTATTTAAACTTGAATTGCTTTGATTCAAAATTTTATTTTTCAAAGTGTTTCAAGAAATTTGAATTTTATTTATGAAAGCATAACATAATAGATATGTAAAGTCCTTGGATTGGCTTGCTTTTGTGTCACAAGTTTTGAAAACTCAAAAAATTGTCCATCCCAATTTTGTTATTAGTCAAAAGTTTAATCATAGGATGTCATCTATACAAGTTAGAACTCTTTTCAAAAGCTTGGGAGATGCCAAGGGAACACTCAATCATACTAGTTTTTGTGTGGACGACACTATTATGACACTTTTTTGGAGTAGGGAAAAAAATTTAGTTTAATTTGATTGAATTTAACTCAATATAATAAATATAATTATACTTATTTTTCGAACTCGGAACTTTTCTTAAAATATAAATCAATCACATTACACATTTTTTTCCGTCTAGAAAGAATTAAATATTTATGAACAACGATGAAAACCCATTTTTTATGTTTTTAAATTTAAAAGTATATGCTGCGATTGTCGTTTTAACTCTAAAGTCAGCCAGTTTGATTTATAAAGAAAAAGCATTTCTATATTAATTGTTCTACATTTAATTCTATAGTAATATTAGGTATTTAATTGTTACCAATTTATGTATGGAGTTTGAATATCTTCATTTAATATTTTATGCAGAAGAAGTAGTCCTGTGTCAGAAATGATAAAATGCAGAAATTATAATTGAATTACGTAGGAGCTAGGACTCATGCAACTGAAATAAATACCCCTCAATTTTGAATTGAAAAAATTCATGACATTTTTTGTTTTCCTTTGCAATTATTTCTCCTTTTGTTTCAAAATTTCAATTTCATTTCAGGATAACATTTTTAAATTTATGGGGAAAAAGTAACAAATTAATAATAACAATAATAATAATAATAACTATAGAGTTTAATGAACAAATATTTATTAAATAGGAAAGAGTAATTTTGTGTAAACAACATTTTATTTTCTTTTATTTATGTAATAATGTAACAGTAGTCTTAAATTTAAGTTACAAAAAAACTTGTTTGGAAAGAAAAAACAATATATTAAACCAGGTGATTTCCATTTTCCTCTTTTAAATTTTGGGATAAATCACAAACACCTCCTTGGAGTTTTTAGATAGCCCCAAAGGCCTCTTGTGATATTATTTAACATCTTAAAGACAATAATACCCTTCTATTCTTATATTTTTGAGTTATTACACTTGTATGACTTTTATATATATATTTATTGGATAACTTTGCCTGTATTTTTAGGTGAGATCCACGTTTATTAAAAAATAAATAAAGATTAATCCTTGAAAATAAAAATTATATTTACCTCCCCTTTAACTAATGGTTGTTAGTCAATGACATCCAAATTGGCTAAATGTTTAAAATATTAAAATATTTAAAAAAAATAGAAAAATAAAAAATAGTGTCAATTGTAACCACCATCCACTTGTAGTTAGCAAAACTCCTCTATTCTCATCTCCACAAAGTCATTTTTGCCTTTGAGTGTTTTATTTTTTTGGGTGAAACTGTTAAAGTGTCATTCCTTGTTAGTTAGCATAATTACCAACTCCTCCATCGTTAGTTTTAAAAATTCAATTTTGCCTTTGAATGCGTTAACCCTGACTCACCTCTCTCTCTCTCTCTCTCTCCCTACAATTGAAAGACAGAATTGTGTTAGTCATTTCCAACTATAACTTCAATCTCAAGCACTCTTCAACTTGCTTCTTGATGTATGATCCTTTGACTGGTTTGTATCTTGAAAGGGATGGGATATCATTTTTCTTGATTTATAGAGAGTATAAGGTATATGGAATAGTCGAGTAATTAAATTACGGAGAATGGGTTGTAGATATTATATTCAGTGGTATGTATCGAGTATATATATTATTATATACATATAAATATATGTAAAATATATAATTAAATATGTACTTAGTGCACATTGTCGAATATAGTCTTTTAAAAGATGAAGAAGTTCATTTTGACCCTCAGTAGGTGGGAGGATAGGGTCTTAGAGGGATGTATCTGATTTTGGCATGGTGTACATTGACTATAATGATTTGTTTTGATAATTTGTTCAGATAATTGTAATTTTTTACACTGAATATATATTAATCTAACTACTTCACCCTCCCAAAATTCTTTTGATGCTCTCGTAAATTAAAAAAAAAAATAGTGATAAATATTTAGGGGTTAGTATGTTGGGTTTTATTTAATTTTTCAATTTGGACTTATATATATATAAATGATAATTATATTATTAATTATCTAATTTAATGAGCCAAATAAGTGATCTGCTAGTTGGGCTCTAGAAATATACATTAGGTATGAGTTTTTCAATATATAAAGACTTAATACTAGTTAAAGAATATCTTCAATCTCACACCAAATTCTATACTAAAATGGCAAATTTGATGTAATTTTATTTTCAATAGAACACCAAATATTATACCAAATTTGGTGTAATAAATCAGTGTTGCACCAAATTTGGTGTAAAACTATTCATTTACATCAAATTTGGTGTAATGTATATATTTTCAATTTACTTCCAAAATTATTCTACTTCAAATTTTAATTTCATTTGTATCCTATATTATATATTTAATTAATTTATTTAATTTTAATTTTTTTATTATCTCCAATAACAATTGTAGTGATTAATTGTCACAGTTGACAAATAATTAACATTTATAATAAATTATAATAATTAACAATAATAAATAAATACATTAAAATAATATTACTTGCATAAAATTCAAAAATAAAATACAACATAAATATTAAAAACTAAAATTTAAAAAATAAAATACTACATAAAACTAAAAACAAAATCTATTAGTCTTTATATTTTTGAGATGAATATACTAATTCTGAAAATTAAATAACCAAAATGTATTAATCTTTATATTTATTTTGTGAAAGTTTTTTTGTTCTAAATAGTGTGCAATGTAATATTTTTCTTTATTATGATATTAATTGTAATGCATATTTTTATAATATAATCAATAAATGTAGTATTAATTATATGTAATTTTTATTTAGTAGAATTATTAGTAATAAAATATAAATAATTAAATAACTTTATAAAAAAATAAATAAGTGATAATTAAAAAAAAAAGAATAAAACATCCATTTGATGTAAAATTTGGAGTAGTGATTAGAGATAATTTAGATTAAATTACACAAAAATATTAAATTTGATGTAAAACTTACGCCAAATTTGGTACAATGGGTTGGAGATGGCCTTAGAATTAATAAACTTCTAATTGATCGAAAAACATTATATGGTTATTGTGCCCTCTTCTCTTCTATCCCATTTTAGAGTGAGAACATATGGGAATATTAAAAAAATTTGATTGTAAAAGACGCTAACCCTTACCATTATCAATTTTATATACGTGTCACTACAAATTAAGATACGCTTCTATTTTAGTATTTAATTTATTTTTTGATAATTCTATATGATGATCTTGAATGATATGGTTATTAGTCATATTTGTATTAAAGTTTAACACTTTAGCAAAATATGACATTATGAAAAATTCCAATCAAACCCCTTAAATTTTTAAAACGTCACATTCACAGCCCTATCGGGTCCACTTTGGTGCACATGAACTCAAATTAGGAGAATTACACTTTTACAAAAGCTTTATTTGAAAATGAAGGCTATTTTGAGTCTGCTATAAATATTGCCCTCATGATGAAGGTAGAACTGTAGAGCAGTAGAATAGCACTCTGTTTGATTTTTAAACTTTAGTGAGGAACACTATTTTTTTTTTTTTTAAATGATAGTATTTTGTATTTTAGTTTCTGATTTTTTTTCTGACCAAAATATAAAGTCCAAATATAGCATACATATCCATTTGAATGTGAAATCTTCATCAACTAACTGATGAGTACAACAATATGTAGCCCTACGTATATTACCTCTTCTGTTTTAAAATAATTTCTCAATTTGTGATGGTACGAAGTCCAAACTCTTAAATTTTTTAATTAGCTTGTAATGTTGATTCTTTAATAATTTTAATGTTACTACACTTTCAAATCTTAATATTTGTCATGTTATTTAATTTATTCTATTACTTCCTGAAAAATTGACTAGATTACTTGATTAAATTAACATAAATAATCAAATTGGCTGTAAAAAAGAGCTATTAATTTTGAAGGAACATACTAAAATATACTAGCACGGTATAAGGTTTCAAACTAATTACATTATGTAATTCATATATTAATATTTTGATGTAGTATCACTCATTTTTTTTAAATTATTAGTTGGATGTAAAATATTATGTCGATTATTGTTTGCGTTACAACAAGTCAATACTGCGTCGATATTATTGCAACAAAAATCTTCTAATACTCAAGTCAAAATCAAAGCATTGAGAATAATAGTTAGGAACATCAAGAAAACGGGGAGTATGAGTATTTATAGTGTTTTGTTAAAGGGTTGTTATCCAGTGTGGTGGGTGCATGGACCGTTTGGGCTCAGTGAGCCCATGGGCTTGGGCCATACTTGCTTTTGAGTCTTTGATGAATCATATTTGCTCCATCTCTGTTAACCTCACGAACTTAATCTTTGGTTTGTGGCCCATCATATATGAACAGTCAGCTTCAAAAATATTTTTACAAAAAATTACTTTCATGAACTTAGGAAAATATAAGTGGTTGTGGACCATAGAAAAAGTGGATGAAATCATGAAATTGAGTTTAGTAGGTATGGAGTGTTTTATCAGCCCAAGAGATTATCAAAATTCAAAATTAAGCCCAAAAAAGAAAAAATTAATTAAGAGATAATAATTACATGTTATATGGAAGCTTTCATTATATATATAGTAAAAACAAATTATTTTTACCACTGCCTTTTTTGTAAATTTAAGAGAAGTCGGATGAAGATTTGTAGAATAATATCACACAATATGAAATTTGCAAACATTAACTAAAATATGTATAACACAATGAAATGGAAAATTTAAATGTGATTATCTTACTTGGAGAGTTTATGGGAAAAAAAAAACAATTTATGATTAGCTCAATTGTATAAATTTAATGTCTCATAATCCCATTT
Source organism: Paulownia fortunei (assembly GCA_019321725.1). NCBI lineage: Eukaryota > Viridiplantae > Streptophyta > Magnoliopsida > Lamiales > Paulowniaceae > Paulownia > Paulownia fortunei. The sequence goes on along the minus strand of CM033112.1, from coordinate 20,543,353 downwards.
GGATACTATTTAATTAGATTGAAACAAATTTTCTAGTTAATTATAGTCAACAAGGTCTTATCCAAATTGTAAGATTATTGATAATGACTAGAGGTTATAGTTTTGAATTTTATTAATACAGATATTAGTCTACTAATATAGAAGTTTGTTAATTGAGTATTTGATATCTTGATATTATATTATGATAAATTTAAAATTTAAATATAATGATTGATATGTATTCGCTGTTCTCCTAAAAAAAATCCCTAATTATGCAAATGTGTGGACCAAAATTACCTTATCTTAGTATGTAGAAAAATTTAGTGTCCCCAAATCTCTATGATGATGATATATGGTAAAGGCAAGTAACCATATCTAATGAACCTCAACATTCCATTGGAGAGGATGCAGAGACAACATTGTAGTCAAATGGATGATGAAGTCAATTGGTTCTTCAAGGCAAATTTTTCATATAATGTCACCATCAAATCCTAAGCATTAGACTTTAGGTCTGAAAATGAGTATGGATTGATTGAACCATGGGAAGAACATAATAATTCAAAGTCAGAAAACTTATCTTCAGCAATATTAATAAATAAACTAAGTCAAAACAAATCTTCCAACCAATTAATGAGATTATATTCCAAGTCTTGAAAACATATATATATATTTTTTTTTATGGATACCAAAGTCTTGAAAATTTGAAAATTACATACCTGAACAGAACAAGTTATTACAACAAATGCAACAGTTGAATGTAATGGTTTTTGTTATTCAGACATTCTTTTATAAGAGAGGAAAACAAATTCACTGAGAAAAAGTTATTAAATTCATCTAAAAACCCAAGAAAAACTGTAAATAACTGAATGTACTCCAGAGCTGAAAGAGTTTAATTACAGAGAGAGATCAGCCAAGTCAAAAGTTCTTGAAACTGCTTTGCACCAGGACTCCACCTTCTTCTTCCTCACTTCTTCGTCAACTATCGGTCGGAAAATGGTGGGTTTCTCCGACTTTTCGCCTGAAGAAAATATCTCATTTTCTGTCCAAACACCAACAGCTAATCCAGCAGCATAGGCTGCTCCAAGTGCTGTTGTCTCTATGTCAGCTGGTCTCACTACAGGGTTACCTAACAAGTCAGCCTGCCAATATGGCAAGATGCAACTTGGTTAATATGAGCGTCTAATTGAGTTAGGAGAAGAGCAAAAATGAAACATCCTGAAATATCTGAAACAAAAAACTTTGCTACATTAAATTATGGAAATTAGCTTCTGATAAGATCTAATGACACCTATATTTGCTTCTTTTCTCTAGTACTTTTTTCCTAGAAAATTGACTGTCGCGTGGTTACTTCAGCAAAGAAATTGGTCAGAAAAAAACTACCAGGAACTCCAAAGTGAAACCTAGTTTCTCTGAAATAAATAAAGTTAAATATTCTATGTCAAAAGAATAGGAAGAAACCATATATAATCTTCAACAAACAGTAGAGAGATCCAGGAAGTCATTTAAGAGCGTACAGACACGTTGATCGTGAACAAATTCTGCTAATCAAATAGTTTACTGCCATTGTTACTCGTGGATACGTTTTCATTATGTTGTGTGTTATATCAAGCCTTGTAATTTGGCGCACTTTTCACGTTGTACTAACAGTATATGCAGTGTCGTCTCATAGAAAATGAAAATCATTATGTCCATGGAAACTTCGACACAGAATAGGTTCTGCCAGCAGGAAAAGTGCCTCTGAAAGTGGAAATATAAGTGAAATGCCACAAAACGCTTTTGCAGTCGGAAGGCAACAGAAAAGCATGTATAATTTTCAAAAACGAAGAAAGCAACCAGCTAACAACTTGATAATTATTTCTAAGAAAATATAAGAAGAGGGAAAATTAGCTAAACTGAAACAGAATATAAACAACCAATAGGAGGTTTAATAGAACTCACAAGATATAAAATCAATTGAAACACTTTTTAGCAAGATCATTATATATATGTGTGTATGTGTGTGTGTGTGTGTGTATTTAATGTATCGCTTATGCTTATTCTAGTAACAGTTGATAAATGAAAGCACTAGTAATATGACCCAGCAGATAAGACATGTATATGTTGATATATTCTAATGTTAATGCAGTCACGAAACAGCTGACAGAGCTCAGAGCAATGCTATATAGAGCAAGAAAACTAGACCTGAATTTGCATTAGTAGGTTGTTAACAGTAGCACCACCATCCACTCTAAGTAAAAACTCCCCCTTGTCATTCTTAACTTCGCCCTTATCTCCAGCGTCCTTGTGCATTGAATCCAAGACATCTTTAACCTGGAAACACATGCTCTCCAGCACAGCCCGAGCAATGTGGGATTTGTTTGTAAACCTGGTGATGCCAATACAAACTCCCCGAGCATCATCACGCCACCATGGAGCAAACAATCCATTAAATGCCGGTACAAAATAAACGCCCCCAGATGAGTCAACCTGCAAGGCCAACTCCTCAATCTCACTCGCACTCTTGATTATGCCAAGACTGTCACGAAGCCACTGAACAGCTGCGCCAGCAATTGCAATGGAGCCCTCTAGAGCATAATTAGTAGGAGCCTCAGGCCCAAGCTTGTATGCCAAAGTGCTCAATAGCCCATGGTTTGACTGAATTATCTCCTCTCCTGTATTCAGAAGTATAAAAGCCCCTGTGCCATATGTGCTCTTAGCTTCACCTTTCCGACATGCTTGTCCCACCATGGCCGCATGTTGATCACCAAGACATCCAGCAATTGGAATTCCAGTAATTGGCCATCCTTTGCCAATACTTCCAATAATCTCAGCATTACTAACAATTTTAGGTAAAATTTCAGCAGGAATACCCATCGTATTCAAAATAGTTTTATCCCAATCAAGTGTCTTAAGGTTCATCAACATAGTTCTCGAAGCATTCGACACATCAGTAACATGTAAACCATTTTCGTTTCCTCCTGTCAAATTCCAAATCAACCACGTGTCTATGGTTCCAAACAGTGCATCTCCTTTCTCCACCGCTTCCTTCACGGCATCCACATTGTCCAACAACCACAACACTTTCAATGCACTGAAATAAGTGCTGATTGGCAAACCACATGCCTCAACAAAATGAGTTCTTCCCCCTGGTAACTCTTTCTCCAGTTTTCTGAATACGAGGAGAATATCAATCACAAGCAAAGTACATTTGATTAAGATCAACAACTCCCATAAACATAATAAGAAGAGCCCCCACAAGAATTACAGATAAAAAGTTCTACTGGGGCTCGGGATTAGGAAATCCAAGAAATGACCATTGATAAAAATCATCGGTACCACCAAATTAAAAGCCCATCTCGTACCCAGAGATCTTAATAGCTACAGTAACCATATATCCAAAAATAAACAATCTTAATTCAGAATAAAACTATATAATCTCAATTTATATATTCCCTATTCAAGAAATAGTTATTAATAAAACATCAAGGAGGGAAAAAAAAGACGATCTTTAACTTCCAAAAATAGTACCCCCTTAAAAGAACATTAAAAATGAACCTGCAAATAGAACTGGTACGAACATCCATCCAAACAATGGCATTGTAAAGAGGACCACCAGTGGATTTGCTCCAAATAACAGTAGTCTCTCTCTGATTGGTCAAACCAATGGCTTTCAACCCACTATCAACATTGTGTCCAGCAGCGGTGGCCTTATCAACAGCCTTTGCAATACACAGTCTCACACTCTCAAGAATCTCCATTGGATCATGCTCCACCCATCTGCCAACAAACAATCGAGAAAACAAGTGATCACAAAGT